>CM062291.1:435862742-436502742 GCA_031216915.1 Pictodentalium vernedei | reverse complement strand
GCGCATTGATGCTTTTGTACGTGTTATGACGTACGAAATCAAACAGCGCGTTTATGCTTTTGTACGTGTTATGACGTACGAAATCAAACAGCGCGTTTATGCTTTTGTACGTGTTATGACGTACGAAATCAAACAGCGCGTTGATACTTTTGTATGTTTTATGACGTATGAAATCAAACAGCGCATTGATACTTTTGTACGTCTTATGACGTATGAAATCAAACAGCGCATTGATGCTTTTGTACGTGTTATGACGTACGAAATCAAACAGCGCATTGATACTTTTGTACGTCTTATGACGTATGAAATCAAACAGCGCATTGATACTTTTGTACGTGTTATGACGTACGAAATCAAACAGCGCATTGATACTTTTCTACGTCTTATGACGTATGAAATCACACAGCGCATTGATGCTTTTGTACGTGTTATGACGTACGAAATCAAACAGCGCGTTTATGCTTTTGTACGTGTTATGACGTACGAAATCAATCAGCACGTTGATACTTTTGTACGTCTTATGACGTACGAAATCAAACAGCGCGTTGATGATTTTGTATGTGTTATGACGTAACAGCGCGTTGATACTTTTGTATGTTTTATGACGTACGAAATCAATCAGCGCGTTGATACTTTTGTACGTCTTATGGCGTTCGAAATCAAACAGCGCGTTGATACTTTTGTACGTCTTATGGCGTACGAAATCAATCAGCGCGTTGATACTTTTGTACATCTTATGGCGTACGAAATCAAACAGTGCGTTGATACTTTTGTACATGTCTTGACGTACGAAATCAAACAGAGCGTTGATGCTTTTGTGCGTGTTATGACGTACGGAATCAATCTGCACGTTGATACTGTGTACGTCTTATGACGTACGAAATCAATCAGCGCGTTGATACTTTTGTACGTGTTATAACGTACGAAATCAAACAGCGCGTTGCTACTTTGGTACGTCTTATGACGTACGAAATCAAACAGCGCCTTGATACTTTGTGGTCATTTATTTTGTTATTATTTTTCGATTTTTAAAGTTTTAACCTCAGTTCCTATATTCTCCCGAATAGTGCTCGGTGATGACCGTTGAGCCAAATGTCATCGCTGTTGAAAATACTAATATTATCCTGCTGTCAAGACTTCTTAAGTGGTTGAGTGCAAGAAGCCACGACCAGGCCCTTCAAAAAATGAGGAAACCAGAGTAAAAGCCAACACTTCCCTTGCTCATCTTTCATATTCAGTCAAACACAAATAATATTTTGTTTTTATAAATTTGTTTTATTACAAATTATTGGAGAGTGCCCGTGGGTACTCTCCAATAATTTGTAATAAACAAGGTTTGAATAATTAATTCAGACCACCCAAAATAATCTAGCCCTGAACCAGATAATCACTAATGTGAAAAATATCTTGTTACTTGGACTTTCCGACGTTTCACGTCGCATTTTGAAAAAGTTGAAGAAACTGAATTCCCATTGACGTTTGAACGTCAGGGTAATTAAAGTCTCAAAGGGTTAAAAGTGAAATGCAAGGCTGTAGAACAATTATTTTCCATCATGCAACTAGGACTTTAACCAATTCAAACCTGTTTGATAGAGCTCAATAAGCACATTACACTGAATTGGTTAAATTCCTGGTGTTTTTAGACATCAGCGTTCGGAGGGTTAAATAATTATGTTGTTGATACAAAATAAAATTTACAATGAAAGATAAAACACCACAAACACACACATACACCAAACAATATAAGTTTTTGTGATGAATTGACCGTAACATGGCCTGGGGTTGCGGCTCGGCGCTTATGTTCAATCTAGCCACGAAGCGTCGAGGTTGCACATACTCTCCGGGCCGGAAACCTCAGGCCATGTTACCATCAGCAATAGCGTATATGTTCCCATAAGACACTACCCATGGCCTAAAACCTACATTGTGAAACACGAGAGGCTTATTTACTAAACCTGTGATCGTTAAAAGTTGCCTCCAAGGCAACTTTTTAACGGTCACAGATGTAGAAAATAAACTTCTCGTGTACCTGGATAAATAACCAATAAATCAGATAAACTCATTCCACCTTAGTTCAAATCGTAAAACGGTTTGTAATTTAAACAACACTTTATCCGGAGCACCGTCTGCTGCACGTGTGAAAGATCCAGAAAAATGAAGCGGTTTGCTAGTCACTCCGTTGATGAAGCAATTAAGAAACGGGCGACGTTATTTCAAATATGTCGCTTGGTGACGTCAAATGGTAACATTTGCTGCTGGAGACGTAAACATAAAAGAAACTACGCCAGCTCTCATCCAGTCTGAGGGCGTGGATTTTACTCTCATTGGAACATATTTCTCTGTGTGTTTGTGATTTTTTGTGTGTACTTATTGCTATGTTGTTTAAGGGGTCGTCCAACAAAACTTTAGGAATTTTTTTGGAAATTTTCAGCAGTGCCCAAAATACTGATAAAAAAAATTAAACGAAGTCATATTATATATCAAAATAACGACGAGAGTACAAGGAAATGAATATATTCATGTTTTCACGACAAATAAAAAAGTTTTTTTTTTATGATTTTGACGACAGACATGCTTCCAATGGCATACGTAGCAATTTGCAAAAATCACGAATAGATCAATAAGTTCAATGATAGGATTTCAAATAAATGACTTCGAACTCCAGACTCGGAGAAAGCACATTTTACCATTTTGTCTCCAACACCCCAAAGAAAAATGCACGAAAAATAAATAAGCTTCCATTTCAAAACCATGCGGAAAAATCGGTAACATGACGGCTTGTAACCATATAAGGCAAATCGTGAACTTGGACAAAATATTGTTTTCAAAGATCGATAATTGCAGAAGCGGTCACATTCTTCTTAAACCAGCAAGGTGATGGAATTAAAAACGCTCAATACATTCACTGGGGAAAGTTACATTGCGAAATTGCAGGACAACTTTTCAATTTTCAAGGGATGCCAATTTTAGAAATGGATCTCTCCGCCTCTGTTTCGCAATACAATATTTCAATTTGGTTGTTATCGATACGTAAAATATTAAACTGGATAAATAAGTTTCAAACCAAAATTATAGCCACACAAGCATTAATATTAATCGTCATAGTTGTTTTTGTTTCAAAATATCGTTTGATTGAAGGCCGAACTATATTTATCACAACTTCCTGTTTCCGTTTCCATGGTAACCAAATGATTGCAAAATGAAGAGAACAACGACGCTTTTAACTGTCCATTTTCAGTGAAATTTGGGAACATCGTAACGTTAACTTTCTTTGCCATGCAATTACATTTAGTGTCAAATCGACCTATACCGATCTTATCGCGTAAGCCCTGTAATATGAAATTGGTGCCACCGAGAAGGCATGTCAGCATTCACCGGTGGCTAGAACCGCTAGATTACCGAAATTAAGCCCGAACGCTTATGAACTTATACATAAATGAAATCATTAACCGAATTAATCGTGGGTTTGTTCACGACTTTCATTGAATATCTATCAGATTTGATTTAACCCTTTTACCTAACGTAACGTCCAAAACCGGTCAGCGCTATTCTCAAAAATCGCCAATTAATTTTCATTATTTTTTTCATTTTTTGTCTCAAAAACATAGGTTATGACCCCTCGTTGGAACGAGCTCGTTCCAGCGAGGAGTCATAACCTATGTTTTTGAGACAAAAAAATGAAGACATTAGTTATTCAAGTGTTTTTTGGTTTTTTTTGTAAGTGTCGTTGGCTTTTCATGTTAGGTTACTGGTTAAAAAAAAAAAAAAAAAAAATGAAGTCATCATTTCACGCACTGCAAAGCGTCTTCGTTTACGCGCACGGACACATGACACAATTGTTGATTGCATAATTCATTTGTGAAGTTATTGTTTATAATCAAACCCGGAAATCCCAGTAAATCAGACTTTGGAAAGTAATAAAGACACTTAATGGCCCTGACAGTTTACTCATTTTGTAGGATTGGTACATGGCTCCCTGATATTGTTGGTCGCAATTGTAGCACATTTGGTGACCCCTGCAGTTGTTTTACCTATTGTCGTGTGTTTATCTAATTAACCCTTTACCCAACGTACGGCCAAAACCGGCCAGCGCCGTTCACAAAAATCGCCAATTTATTTTCATTATGTATTCATTTTTTGTCTCAAAAACATAAGTTATGACCCCTCGTTGGGTCATAACTTATGTTTTTGAGACAAAAAATGAAAGAAATTAGTTATTCAAGAATTTGTTTTGCAAGTGTCGTCTGCTTTTCATGTAAGGTAAAGGGTTAATCAACAAATAAGCAATTATTGTTGTAAAATCCGCCGGTTCTAATAACTGGTATACCTTCCTGCAAACTTTGTACATGAGGACGATAGTTTCAAAACAAATTATGCAAAGTGAAGCGTAGAATGAACAATCTCAAACTCTAAATCAAATCAGATGGTCGATACAATTCTTTTTAATGTGGAACTGTTAATATTGGGGATGGTTGTTCCAATCCTTGTTGCCGCAGTTCACTTCATTTGTGTATTGAAATGGCAGTTATAACTATTTATTTATTTATTGATGTTTAAGGTCACATATTTATGCACAATGGCTAATCACGATCATGACAGTTTTACGGGTGGAGGAAGCCGGAGTACCCGGAGAGAATCACCGAGCAACGACGAGCAGCTGCCAGCTCCCCAACATCGTAACTCCGCACTGCAGCACAGGCAGGGTGAGATTGGTTGAAGACATGCGTACCATCGACGTGCAGTACGCCTTAGTACACGGCGTCACCGTGCCCCCACATGGGAAATGGGGGTGAAGTGTCTTGCCCAAGGACACAACGCGGTTGCCGCAGGCGGGATTCGAACCGAGGACCTCTCGGCTTGCAGCCTGCACCTCTACCTACTGAGCCACCACGCCCCCTAGTTATCATAACTAAACCCACGAGACACCAAATAAACAAATAAGGGTATTTTGAATCTCGAGTGTATCAATGAAATCATTTTTTTCAATTTACTAAGAATATTAAACCATCTTCAACTGAATTATGAGGTATAATTACCACAAAATGTTCAGATTTGCGTAGTTTTCATTTTTTCAGTCATGGAGTCACGTGTACCTCTATACTGTATGGAGTTGACCCTACTGAACATTCTTGATCAAAACAAAAAAAAGAACACAAAATGGCAATATTTGGGAATTGTAGATAACAGGGATTGGAACTTGTGTCACTGCTCCTTCTTCTCATGAATGACAAAAAGATTTCTCCGAGTCTGTACTAGGAGTATATCAAAATACAACCATTCAGTTATTTTACAGTAGTTTATTGTAAACATTTTCCTCTCTTCCTTATGCCATAGCAGAATTTCAGGCAGTGCTATCTGCCACATGGCAGCAGTTCCATGGGACATTTCAGTTTCCAAATGTTCTATGGTTCTATCCAAACATTTTGGTATATAATTTCCTAGGGGTATTTCTTTCTAGCCATTTTTGGATTTTGGAGAAAATTTCCGGTAATTTGACCATAGTTAGTTTGGACGTCCCCTTAAATTCATTGAAAAGGAATTTTAAAATCAGTGAGAGGTTTTTTAAAGTAACCTGTGTTTGCGTTTGCTGCACTCTCTGTCCTGGTGTTACCGAAGATACCAACATGTCCAGGTAACCAGCAAAACAAGAAACCATATTGGTCAGACATGAGCGTATTCAACTTCTCATGATGTTCCATAATAAGAGGGTTCTTCAACTTGCGGTTGAGTAAAGTTAGCAAAGAGGAAAGAGAGTCGGAAAAGACAATCGACTTCCTTTCCTGTACATTTCCGATGTGTTCAAGCGCTAGGTGTAAAGCTTTGGCCTCAGCCGTGAAGATAGAACTTTTATTTGGTATTCTGACTGAGATGACGTGATCACCAGTAACAACTCTTCGCCTGAGAGCTAGAATATTCTATGTCCCACAGGGACATAGAACATTCTAGCACTCAGGCGACAAACTGTTGATGATACTTTGTCACTACCTTTAGATCCATCATTATAGATCCGTTGATATGCACTATATTTAGACATTAGGTTGGCATACTTGTTTAAACTGCAGAGAGTTTGTCTCAAATTTTTAGAGAACGCAAGATCCAAAATGACTATTGTTTTCGTAGATGCCAAGGAAGAATATGCAGTTCACTGTTCTCTTTATAGAATCGAATTCAAGTGTGGCGGACTCCGGATGTGGCGTAATTCCCAATGCAGGGATATATTTCTGGTGTCTGTTAAAACATTTAACATTTTCTTGGTCTGAGACACAATTATATGCAGGCTTGGGTGGATTAGCCGACGGTTTGGAAACGTATTGGAGTGACAATTTAATTCTACGCTTCTCAAGAAAAGGCACCTCTGCCTCAACGAGCATCGAATCTGCTGGTGATGTTCTAAAAGTACGAAAGCTAATTCTAATAACACTATTATGAACTGCATCAAGTGGATTGAGGTACGACTTTCTCATAGATGGAGCTGTAGGTTTTTAAATTTCTTGTTCGGTTTCGGTTTTGGTTTTTCAGGTGGAATAAAAGCTCGGTTCGGTTCGGTTTTCGGTTTGTTCATGAGGCCAAATAAAATTCAATAAAACTCATTCTTATGTCCGGAGTCACAACTGAATGGCAGTGAAATTGAGTGAAACTCAATGAATGCCCGAAATAAGCTATAATACATGAAGAATCAGGAAGGCCAATATAATAATTACCTAAATATACAGAACTTTTATTGTGCTTGGCCATTTTTCGAGGTCAGACACCTACACGCAACTTGAGGAAAGCTGCAAACACAACTAAACTGAAATGACGGAAATTCACAGAATGTAGCCTTCCCAGAGTAGTGAGAGTACCCATTGACAGTGTCTGGGTACTCTCACTACTCTGGGATGGCTACATTCTGTGAATTTCTGCAGCAAGAGAGTATTTAATAAAAAACGAAAAACCTTAGATTATGGGATGTCGACGGTTTCGGTTTCGGTTTTTAAAAAAAACTTAAAACCTCGGTTCGGTTTCGGTTAACCTACAGCTCTACTCATAGAACTGTAAACTGCATATCTGTAGTCTGAAGTTTAATCTAAGAAGCGATACAGATGGAGTAATGTATTTTTGGTAACAACCCCAATCAATTCTACCAACCACCTTAAAGCAGGGACCGACCTGGGCATGCGCCAGTGCGTATTTGGTTCTGAAACATCAGGACCGGGCTCTTAAATCTCAGAAATAGGCTTCTCACTTGGTGCGTAACTTCTCAGATCATATTTTGATATTCTTTCGATGGATAATCGAGAGAGACACTCTTACATGTATTATATATATGATTATCATTTATCATTGTTGTAGAGTGCTTAAGTTAATACTTCAAGTCTTAATGACCAAGCATTAATCTTCACTGTGGTTTCTGATCAAGTCTTGGCTGCCTAAATAGGCAGCCAAGACTTGATCAGAAACCACAGTGAAGATTAATGTTTGCTATAGTGTACTAAATGAAAATGACGAGAGCTATTACATACTTGCAGTGTGTGTTACAAACAGCAGTGTGACTCCGTAAATCGAAATCTCGCGCATGAATTGAAAAAATAGGCTCCGAGGCTAGAGCGTATTTTAAATAGTCCTGATCGGTCCCTGTTAACCCTTTACCCAACGTAACGGCCAAAACCGGCCAGCGCTATTCTCAAAAATCGCCAATTAATTTTCATTATTTTTTCATTTTTTGTCTCAAAAACATAGGTTATGACCCCTCGTTGGAACGAGCTTGTCGAGCTCGTTCCAACGAGGGGCCATAACCTATGTTTTTGAGACAAAAAATGAAAAATATTAGTTACTCAAGAATTTTTTTTGCAAGTGTCGTCTGCTTTCCATGTTAGGTAAAGGGTTAAAGAGGTTAAGTGTTAAGGTTTTTGAATCTCACTCTTAACTGTTTGATATGAGAAGTGACATCAGTTTATCGTCAAGGGATAAACCCAAGAGTTTAACTTTTTAGCAGCTTTAATGGTCCTGAAATCTGTTTTCAATTTCTGGATCAAGGTTGTGCTTCCGGAACTTGCAGAAATGAACACAATTCGATTTGGTTTTCGAAAACTTAAAACCGTTTTCTGCAAACAATTTCTGAATTCTGCTTAAACACGACTGACGTCTGCGCTCATTGGCATTCATGTTTTACTGATATTGAAAATCAAAACGTCGTCAACATACAATGAAATATCTACTATATTCTCAATTGCATCAATGATGTTTTTAATTGTCATCGAAAACAGGGTTCAGATAGAATACTCTCCTGATGAACACTCATTTCTTGCTCGTTTGGATCAGATATTGTAAACCCAACTCTAACTTGAAATTGGCGATCCTTTAAAACATTTTCAATACGTCCCCAAACGTCCACGTTGTTTCATATGCCTTCTCCAGGTCAAAGAATATGGCAACCATATGTTCCATTCTCTTGAAGGCATTTCCTATGCACGTTTCAAGTCTAACAAATGATCCACAGTGCTTCTCTGGCTTCTAAAACCACAATGGACAATAGCAAGATTTTTCGATTCCAGAAACCAGATTAGTCGGTCATTGATCATCCGTTCTATGGCTTTTCACACACAACTAGTTAATGCAATAGGTCTGTTATTACTAGAGCTGTAGGTTAACCGAAACCGAACCGAGGTTTTAAGTTTTTTTTAAAAACCGAAACCGAAACCGTCGACATCCCATAATCTAAGGTTTTTCGTTTTTTATTAAATACTCTCTTGCTGCAGAAATTCACAGAATGTAGCCATCCCAGAGTAGTGAGAGTACCCAGACACTGCCAATGGCAGTGTCTGGGTACTCTCACTACTCTGGGAAGGCTACATTCTGAGAATTTCCGACATTTCAGTTTAGTTGTGTTTGCAGCTTTCCTCAAGTTGCGTGTAGGTGTCAGACCTCGAAAAATGGCCATGCACAATAAAAGTACTGTATATTTAGGTAATTATTATATTGGCCTTCCTGATTCTTCATGTATTATAGCTTATTTCGGGCATTCATTGAGTTTCACTCAATTTCACTGCCATTCAGTTATGACTCCGGACATAAGAATGAGTTTTATTGAATTTTATTTGGCCTCATGAACAAACCGAAAACCGAACCGAACCGAGGTTTTATTCCACATGAAAAACCAAAACCGAAACCGAAACCGAACACGAAATTTAAAAACCTACAGCTCTAGTTATTACCTTGGTTGCAATGGTCTTTATCGGGCTTTGGAATATGTATTATTGTTGCTTTTCGCCATGAAGCTGGAAACTGGCCAGTCACCTCTATGCCATTAAACACTGAGAGTAAACGTTCGAGTGAAGTTTAACGCAGTATATTTTGCGTTACACAAAGAGTTATTTAGCTCTTCTATTGAGAAAAGGTTCATTAGAATCCTCTAAATTGTCAGAGGTAAATTTGATCTTTTGTTTTTCTTGTTTTTTAATTTTTTGAATTCTGGACTCCAATCTTAGTTGACGAATGTTTAGAAAATGTTCAAGACAATTTGTTTGATATTTCATTTTTTGAAGTAATTAGTGTGTTGTTATCTTCCAGGTGTTGTACATTTGATTTCGTTGCTTTACCTTTATTTTTTTAGCCATTATCCAAATTTTATTTATTGGAGTGTGTTCGTTAAGTTTAGAAACGCGAGTTTCCCAAGAAGTTTTCTTTTTTCGTTTTATAAGTCGCCTGATCTTTGCTCTATGGATACGGAGTTTGCCAAAATTAACTGTTGTTGGTGGCTTATTAAATACCCGTTATGTTTCTTGTGTACCTGTATAGCCTGGTTTCAATCTTATGTGAAGTATGGTTTAGTTAAAAGTTTACGGTTAGCCGAGGTTTTTGGAATGACAGTGCTTGCGATACACGGGATTTGAATCTGGGGTCATATACCGGCCACTAAGAGGATCTTCAAACTCCAAAAAAGGCAGTTAGTAGTATTGGAAATAACAGGTATAATGCACACACCGACCTGCTATTTAAAAAACTTCAAATTTAAAAATTTAAAGATCTATACACACTGCAAATTCCCCTCCTTATGCATGACTGGTACAACAGCAGATTACCGGATTGTTCCAACGAGATCTTCAAAATATACTTTTAAAAAAATGTAGGGGATACCCAAACTGATGTTGATATTTTCGGAAAATGGTATTGGTTACGCGTGATTGAACACATCAATGTTACCAAGTTTAGTATGGATCATGAATGTCGCCGGCAGGGTTTTCGCACGAGCGCCGCGTTAATGTCTGTGGAGTATGTTTTGAAATTTTCATTTGTACTGGGCGGGCTTTTTCGGAGGTCTCATCGTTCCTTTCTTGGTATAAACTCGTTCATCAATACTTTCTGGTCGAAACGTAACTTTTGAGGAATGCGAAGACTGACACGTGGCGAACGTTTACGTGCCGTTGACATGTTGGAAGCTGGCAACAGACAGACTGCAGTGGCTCAAATTCTCAACGTTATTCATTCGGTGATTAGTAGGTTGTGGTCATGCTACCGTCAGACAGGCAATTTTGATGACAGACGTCGGTCAGGACGTCCAAGGGCGACAACTGCGAACTTGGATCGTTTCATCTGAATCACAGCATTACGTAACCGCCATCAAAGTGCCTCAGAAATTGAACAGCAGTTGCATCGAGCGTCAGATGTGTGAGTCAGTGGGCAGACTATCCGAAATCGCCTACTCAGCTGGAAGTTGTGCGCTCGACGACCTCGAATAATTCCACGTTTGACAGAACGTCACATCGCAGCACGGAGTAATTGGTGTGGAGCACGACAGCGCTGTGACAATCGTCGGTGGAGCAACGTCATGTTTTCCGATGAATCAAGGTTCACTCTCGACTTCCATGACAGGCGAAACAGAGTGTGGCGGCGGCGGCGGAACGAACGATACATATATATTATCACCACAGTGTGTGTGTCCAGGAATTCGGATCATGTCGAGTTGAAGGAACAGAATAGAATTTCGACGAGCCCGTAAGGGCGAGTCGAAATGCGATTCTGTCCCTTCAACGAGACTTGATCCGAATTTCTGGACTCACACACTGTGATGATAATAAATGTAGCTCACAATACTTGACCACAAAATGTCTTAAACGAATATTTTAATAGGAACTATTTCTTTTTTCGCAGTGGGTGAAAGAACGCTAATTTAAAAATAGAATGACGTCACGGTTCTGAGAAATTCCCTGTCACTGGGATTCACTGTGCTTTTGAGAAATTGATCTAACGTGTATTTTGTCACTGTGAATTTGATTGTTAATTGCAGTAATAACTGATGAATTAAATGTTTCTCTTGGTGTAAAGTTTATTATATTTAAAAGGATCCCGTTAAACGGTTATAGAAGGAGTTTTGCACAACTTACAGCGAATACAGCTGCAACTCTGCTTGCGAATGTGAGTCTTCAAAAACTTGTAGAACACTGAAAAACCGAAATGAGCTTCCTCGTCTTGAAAGATGAAACCAGTGGCATTGGAACTCAGAAGAAAATGGGGCACTAATTCAATAAGACAACCTCAGAAGTTGTATAAATATTTGCGTTCTTCTTGTTGCTTCAAAGTTCCATCACTTGTCATGTGTGGTACTTTTACTTGAAAATTCCACACTTTACTGGCCTATTTTATTTTGCCTGAAAGTTTCCACAATAAGTCAATATTTCCCAACCTATTTGGAACGGAGATATCACTGAAATAAATATTTTTAGCCAATGTCATCTGTTAACAACACCTAAAGAACAGCTTATGACCCCTCATTGGAATGAGCTTAATGATGTCAATGAGCAGATTCCAGTCAGAAGTCAAAGTTAAGTTTGTAGGCAAAAAAGAGGGCGAACATTTAAGTAGCTACATACTCCAAATGATGTTTGCTGTTCATGTTGGGCAAGTGGACAAATAATAATTATATAAATACAGGGTATTCATTGAATATTGCGGAAATTTGTATTGAGCAAAAAAGTTTGCAGGAGTGGGGCTGAATATTTTCTTTGAAAAATTAAAGGGGGACAAACACCCTCCCCATTCTATTTCCACAAACACTTTATTTCACTAAATTCGAGACTCCTGTATTGGAAGAAGCATATATATTTCATTATTGAAATACTCATTAACTATTATATTTCAAACAAATTAAAATAGTTTTAACACATCATTCTTGATATCTTAGTCACTGTCATAAATTATTCGTCTGAATTTTTTCGCCTGAAAGGACTCAGATTGGCTTTCACTGGTACTGGTAATTAATTATTATTAATGTACTGAATTGTACAATTACCACTGATGTTGACATTTGCTAAGGGCTTGCCAGAATGACGTGAATCAGTCTGAGTCAGTATTTCAGAGTTGTTTTCAGTGACTGAAGTAATACACTTTCTTTTGGGATTTGAAGCCAAACGCGAAGCATTACTACATCAAGTAGATTGCGGGTGAGAATAATTAAGATTTTGCTCAGGAATGTTGCATAAAATATTGGACATCTGTCTCTGCGTTTCTACACTTGCAACAGAGTAATTATTGATACTTTGGATGTTCTTGTGTCCGGACAGTTGAGCTATTGTGTTTAGGGCCACACCTTGATAAAGAAGTCTGGTACACAATGGCTTTCTTGTGCTACTATTCGTTTTCTTTCCACACAGTTCACCCTTTTCTGCCACTTGTATCATTATTTTGGCCAAATTGTGTATTCCTACAGGTTGTGCCTTACAGTTAAAACTAGAAGTCCTGTCACGAATAGTGCGCTTATCTAGGCTTAATTGCGCATTGGAATTGCGCGCAATTGCCATATCGAATGGCATCCAAAGCACGTCTGGCTCTCTTGCTTACTCATAGCAAACACATGCAATGTTTCTGCCAATGGACCTCCGGGTTACCCGGAGGTCCATTAGATGAAACATTGCTTGTGCACAGGCCATATGCACAGAATTTGATAGCTTTACTTGGGCCATAACGCGTACATTAACGCGCATATCAACGTGCTATTTGTGCGCATTTCATGACAGGACTTCTAGTTTTCACTGTATACCAAACTGAAGCTGCCCCCTTTCGGTTATGATTAATATGAATATAAAATGGACTGTCGTATTTCAATGTATTGTTCGGTCGCCTGTTACGGTATTCTTTGTATGTCTGAACAGGGCATAATTCTGGTTGGACATTAGCAATTGCAAATTGTGAAAGTCCTTAAATGACCTGTGGTGCTCTCACCAGTGCGGGTCTTTGTACAGCGTTCATTGTACAGTAAAAAATCATTGCCACTCTCATCTTCTTGTAGCTGAATATATCCACACCGTAATGTGTGGTGTTCTTTGACATCCTGCATTCCAAATAATTTTGTGTTGTTCAACCACATTAAGTTCAGCAAACTCTCAGGGGTATCAAGGCCTATCAAGCCTTTTTCACGTAGTTTATTTTCTTCGCTTTCAGTTAAGGGATCAGCTTTGTTTGGCCGATTCCCTTTTCCCTTCTCCTTAAGTTCTTTTCTCTTACTACAAAGAACATTTCTTGAATTTTCAAAAGGACGGTCAATCATAATTCTGAAATTTGACTTTATTTCCTTAAGATGTCTGTCGATAGCTCTGTGGTATGAGGTTAATGTGTCCGGCTCGTACTCACTGCCATCAGCTTTTCGAATTGACATAAGAAAAGTCCCTAAGTGATTGTCTAGTTCATATGGGTTCAGTTGTCCTAAAGGTAATGTTACCCTGCGTGACCTCAGAAATAAATTGACAACATAACAGGTCTTTCTGCAAGTGTTCTCAGTTTTCATAGATTCTACAAATTCATCCTTCTCTGAATCATCAATGTCAATAAACACTGGGGCCCTGCTTTTTGAATTATTAACCATCCAATGATCTTTGCTTGGTCCAGTACCTCCTAAATTGTCCACAAGGTTAGCTTGGGCATTATTTACACTTCTAACGCCATTATTGGGCGTGTTCACTATGCTGCAGTGACTCTGCTTGGCCACTTGATCTCCACCCCCAAAGGGGTGCAGGACTACTACCAACACTTAAAAAAAAATGACTTCAAGTTCCTGTGAGTTTGCAAATGAGTGGTCAAAGTTAAAATAGGTTTAACCCTTTACCTAACGAATCGCCCGCACCGCCGCGAAGTATGCAAATTCAGCAGTTGAAAACGTATTATGTTTCAAAAAAATTTCAACAAAACCATATCATGTGACCCCTCGTTGGAACGAGCTCGTCGAGCTCGTTCCAACGAGTGGTCACATGATATTGTTTTGTTGACTTTTTTTTGAAAAATTTGAAAAAATGATATTTAAAATAATAAATTTTGATATCGTCTGCGTTGGGTAAAGGGTTAATCATCACTGTCCATTAACGATTTTATCTTATCGGAATTCAAATCGTCCATTTTAAAGTAGAAAATTAAACTATTTCGGCACGAACTGTAATTTTAGGCTTTCGGAAAATAGTAAACAGCAGACGACGGCGCAGGGGATGCGTTCGTATATTTTATTCAAAAGAACCATATAAAATTTTTCAAGTGGATTTTAAATTCCATTTGCTATTATTTGTGATCCAGATTCATAACAGTTGGAGTATTTTTGTATTTTTATTTATCGTTCTTTTCTTATTACTTTCCATTTCATTGGCTCATTTTATCTTTTCTGTTTCCGACTGTATCACCGATCGATAAATTCATTGATTCGGTTCAATGTTGTGGGATTCCCAACCTGACGGACTATAATATTAATGCGCGGAGCATTCAGTTGCCGTTTATTCGTAATGATTCACATACAAAGTTGTGGCCAGAAGGTTAGGAATGTTAAAATTACAATTCCTGATGATTATTACAACACTCCTTCATCAACGAACCGGGAAATGTTTTAAACACACTTTATTTCAAAACTAATTAATCGGCCAAGGCCTGAGCTGATAGCCCAAGAACATTAGGTTTCACTAGGGAAAAAAATCAGAGAAAGCTGATTTTTTCAGGGAATGTCGAGTACATGTCACTGAACGATTAGACAAAAGTCCCCTAAAATCCCAGTTGAGCTTTGTTTTCTACAGCCTTTTTTCGAAAACGCGTTTGAAAAAAATCAAAAAAAATCGCACGAACTTTGTAACCTCGAATTGATCCAACTGTATTTTTTGTTTATGCGTATTTCGAGCTACATAATGTCTAATATACATTTACCCAGAGGAAAATGTGCATTCTGTGACAATTTCTGCGAAAAATTATTGAAAATTCACAAAAAAGTATCGGATTTACGCATAAAATGACGATTTTCCTAACGGATTTGCCCAAAGGGTCGTAGTACAGAACGGGATGTTAGTTGGACAGACGATAAAAAATCCACCACCATTTGAAGACTTTTATCATTGCTTACAAAATAGACATTATGGAAGACCCCCTCTGCTTCTGGCCGAGTTCCCCTTTTGGCATAAAATTCGTCAGCATGAGAACTCAACTATTTTCGGGCTTGGGACCGAACAGACACGTCTGTATGTGGCAGCATTAGATCAATAAATAATATTTACAGAATGTACAAAAATCAATAAATAATATTTACAGAATGTACAAATCAATCAACATGGATTAAGTTACATTGACTATTATCAACGCTATATACAGAAATGACATGACCTATATACATATTATTCATCGAACTCAGAAATTTCCGACAGGACAGTGTTTCTGTGGTTGTTACAAGAATCCGAACTGCAATTACACAAACCTGAGCAAGAGAGTCCTGCCTTCTTACACCCACACCTTTTTGTACAAGCACTCTTGCAACCACAACTGATCAGATTCAGTAGGTTATCGGGGGCACATGGCTTTGTGGCTGCAGTCGGTACAAGAAGTCCATTGTCTAGCGACCACCCCCAATCCGTCGGAGGAAGCGAAGTGCCCAGCCATTGTTGGACCTGGAGATAACGTCTGTAGACATGTTGTTGTGCAGCATAGCTGCTTGGTGGGAGTGAGGCTAGGTCGATGGGTTTATTCAGTTTAGATTTTGCTACATAACGCCTGTAAGTGACATATCTATATTGGTCGAGAGAGAAAACAGTTTTACTCCCGTATAAGATCAGGAGAAGTTGTTCCCCGGCAGCGGCTACTGCACTTGGTGTACTGTCATCCGCCAAAATTGTGTTGACATACTGTTGTGAGTCGCTAGTAACATCGGAGACAATTGTACTGAATACTTTCTTCTTACCAACTCGAAAGAGTGCAGAAATAGTGTCACAACCACTTATAGAATGTGCTACAAGGAGGTTGCTTCTATAGTCACCCATTTTGGTTGCTATTTCACTAACTGAAACTAGTAAGTTTGGGGTAATGGAATACATCATGTGAATATTACATCCCGGTTGAACTCGAGAGGTAAGAATGACTAACAAGTCTGTGTCTGTTCCCACAACGACAACATTGTTGTCATCTTGAGCGATGTCAAGTGCAGTTTCGGCTATCAGTACATCAGCATCAGCCTCGGCCTGCTTGGACTGAATATTGATAGCAGATAGCTCCTGCATTAGAAGATCGATCAGTTGGGTTTTGTTCTTGGCATTTGCAAGGAAATCGGATTGGGGTGTGGAGGCTGGTAACTCGGGTGAGATATTGATATCAATGGAATACCTGTCTTTAGATCTACGGGCTTGTTCCATGCCCTTTGTCGACATTGTACAAGCATAACCATCAAAAACAACCACGACGTTCGCCCCAAAATGTCTCACTAGATAATTGGAATATGATGTACATATGTCCTTATATGACGACTGTTTAGGCCATACAACTGCCCTCAATAAAAATCCACCATCTACAACAAACAGAGAATGTTCTGGGATTTTAGTTTGCTCGGAACCGTATGTCTTGAGGATCTTACCGAGCGTGCTTTTCTGTGTCTTCCTCATTCCAGCAGAATCAAACAATGCTGGTGGTTTCGGGGCGAGTTCATATTTGAGAAACTCTTCCATCTCTGCTTGTGACTGAATAACACATGTGATGCGGTTGAACAAAATTGTGGGGTCAATCACTACCTTACTTCGACGGACTTCATAGTGTCAACACGTCGTAGTTTGATGCTGTTGAACGTTTTGCTTACAACATTCGATACGCAACATTCACCAATTTTGCGAACTTGGTCACAGTTCACAGTTTCGTCGGCCACAAGCCCGGTCGCTATAGAAACTAATTGTAGTGGATCTCTATTCTGAAAGGGGGAATGCACTCTGAGCCAGTTCAATAATTTGGAGATATCATTGGCATCAGTCAATTGTGAACTTTGACGGAGATCCCGATGTTGTTCGCCATGACTAGTGTGAACATGAACAAAATTTTCGAGAGCATTACATATAGGAAGGCAAAGAGGTAGTCCATGTACCCATTTCGCAACAGTGCTATCGGTTATTCCCCTGCCATGTGTCAGACCACCAGGGAGCTTGAACATTCTCATTAAACACTGCTCTATGGTCTGATCAGAATATATCCCGTCCCAGAATTTATCTGAGCGCCTTATGGTAAAGTAACCTTTCTCAGTGAACAACTTCAAATCATCCTGTTGCATTATTTCTGTTAGCTCATTCATCTGCTGCAAATAGAGATGAGAACTTTTTGCGTATGCAAAATGACCACCTGCGTGAAATACTGGAATCATATTGCGAACACAATATGTGTGGAGTTCCCAGTCGCCTGTGCGCTCTGCTCTCAAGAACAACTGGAGAAGACCTATTTGCTCGTAGTATTGTACCCAAAGCTTTCCTGTGCGTCCTACGGACGCATTCTGGAGCAGTTCGTGTAATTTTGACAGTAGATGGTTGACACTTTCTTGATTGACAGCGTCAGCTGTTGTACAGTCACCTCTGGCAAGTCCACAGAATATTTCATTGACTTCTGTGCAGTCTGTGTTATCTAGTGTTCGATGCCGTTTGAATTTGAGTTTAGGGGGTATGGTTAATATTTCACACGTTTCACCAGTTCATTATGGAATAAATGACTATTGTTATATATCATTATAAAGCCACTGCTTTTCTGCAATTTTTGATATATAATTTAACTCCCAAAGTAGTCGTAGATTTGATTTAATGGACGTTGTGTACCGTTGTGTGTATGAAAACAATAAATTTTTTTTCGTAATTTTGTACATTTTCGTGAATATTTCACCATTGAGTGTGAGGATTGGTACAAAGTTGGCATTTTCTGTTGGGGATATGTATTCTCAATATAATTCAGCACGATATTTATGATTCTCACCCTACTAAGGCGAATAAGAATGAGAAATATGGAGCTGGGTCGAATTTTTAAAAAATTTTTTTTTTTCATCAAAAAAACGCTATAACTAAAAAAGCTCAACTCGGATTCGCTGGGACTTTTCACACTTTATCCGCAATGTGTGTCCCGGAAACATATAAAAAAATCAGCTTTCTCCGATTTTTTTCCTTACTTTCTCATTTTTATGTCTAATGTGCCTGGACTATGAAGGGAAAAACGCGAAGCGATCGAAAAATAATATCAATGCCGTTGTTTTTGGCACCAGCAGAATCACACGCTTGTATCAGGGGCCCTTGATACGGATTCGGAGCAAGGGCCCAGATACATTAAACTTTAGTTGCGTAACAGCGCAAAAACGCCCCGATTGTGAGATAAAATGACGTAACCGTTAGGCAGCACGATCGTTTTGGTGGTGGATCGGCTATGGTGTGGGTTGAAATAACCATGACAAGCAGAACAGCATTGCATGTTATCCGAGGGCGTGTCACAGGGCAGGACTACCATGACAACATATCAGCCGCTCAAGTGTTGGCGTGGGGGGGGGGGGGTCATCTGGTCATCTGGTCATACGTCTACGTTCGAAGTTTGGGTCAACGCAGTGTATTACGCAGGTATCTCCAAAATGGAAAGCGCTCTAGCCGGGGCACTGTTTATCCTCAACCAGGATTCTTTTCCCTGGGGCCTTCGGAACGCACCCCACGGAAGAACAAGACGTCATTCTACTTTCTCAACCAGGGCTTGGAACGGCTATGGCGAAGTCTTTACTCCTTTCACCCCAGGAACCACGTCAAGGTAAGTGTGCGTTATCCTGGAATGATATTTAATAGATTGTTTGGGGGTAAATGGATAAAAAGTATTGATAGGTTGAAAAATATTTCTCCAGTGAAACGTCTTGTGTCATATTTGGTAATTATTGAAAGAAATTTTATCTGGGTGGATTTTTTCGGGGTGGATTTTTTCGGGGTAGATTTTTTTTCGGGGGAGATTTTGTCGAGGGAGGATTTTATTGTGGGCCAGCATTTGATATATCCTGATTAGTTATTGATAATTGTTTTTATTACACACCCATAAGCTTTAAACTCTTGTATTGCACAGAATCGCCGCTATGACATAAATGTTCTGTATTCAACTGGTGATGTACTAGCCGATACTTTTTTCCCAGCACCATTTATACTAGTTCCCTTTCCGTCGAGTCATTAGTTACGTTTCAAAAAGTTTCCAAATTTCGTTACACAATTATTGATCCTCTGTCGCGTAGTGTGAAAATGAAAACGTCCAAAGCAAAATAAAGGCATTTCCAACCACAACATTATCCCAGTCCCGTGGCCGTCTCGTCTGCGGATCCCGTTATATCTAAATTGGTTAACTTTATTTCGGTAAATCTTGACATGCTTCGAACTTCTTTTGAAAAAGTTTTTTCCCAGCTGTTTTGAAAATCTGCCCAAATTTGTACTTATATTTTTACTAACAGTAATAGCTACCAAATGGTTAAGCGTAAATGGACACTAGCCGAAGCGAAACATCGATACGAATATTAACAAACACGCCCAAAAAGAAAACGAATGCAATTTAGACTTGTTCCTAAAAGGGTGTTTTGATTTTTTATCGATCCATTTGATCAGAAGAGCTTCAAACAAAACAAACGGACTCTTCATCTTTGGGTTTAAACATCGGAATTAAAATTTGTTTATTTAAATGAATTGTATTGCATGGGATGTGTAATAAACACAGAGCGCGATGCGTGTTTGAATCGGTCTGTGCTTGTCATACCGAGTTGGAAAGGCTTAGTCATATTTCGCGAGAGCCGTACGCCATTCCAGCGAGTTATGTCAAACACGCACCGATTCAAACACACATCGCGTTCTGTCTGTATATTCATACAGTATTACGCGAGGGCCAAATGTTGTTCACCCGAAAACCAACAGACATGCTGATTAAAAGTTGCCGATACTAAGCCTGAATGGTGGAGAGAGATGGCTCATTGGTTGGACCGATCGACGATTCGTTTCTGACCCGTGCGCTGTGTGATTGTACATAACACTCCATTTGGATTGCCTGTGTAATAAGGTGTACAGGGCGCAACGACTGTATACGTATCTTCATTCTATGCAAAGTAAGTTGGAGAGTCCACTAATTATCCGACGTTACTCGGTGGTTCTCTCTGGGTACTCCGGCTTCCACCGCCCGTAATATTAACCGACACCAGATCACCGTGGCTGTTGAAAGTGTCGTTAAACCCCGATAAACAAAGAAACAAACAAGCCTGAATACCATTGATGTCAAACATCAAAGCGTCAGGGAATATCATACTTCTTACCTCACATTAGCAGGTTAAGATGGTGGATGAGGAGATTGCTGCCATGTATCCTTCCACCGTGGAAGGCTCTCCAAATTACTTTTCAACCGTTTGTCAAATAATAGGCTATGACAAGGTCAATGAAATACACCTTAGTCCCTTGTTTGGTGTAACTGCCATATCAGGCCGGGACATTCACAACAAATCGCCATTTTTTTATTTCACAATTTTTCCTCGGAAACCTTGTTGGTACGAGCTCGTCTGCCTTGTTTCGATGAGGGTCATAAGCTTTATGTTCGAGGAAAAATTAGTTATTCGTGGAATGTCTATCTTTTATACCATGATTACCTATTCTACTATATATAAAAACCCTATGACGTAAATTTTAGCTTTATACACCAACTGTAGAGAACACGCCAGCAATGGGATATCAGTAGTAAAAATTTACACCAACAGTAGAACTACATCCAAGTTGACCTTTGGTGACGTCGACCTGAATGCGAACTTGTCTAAATTTATCGCACGTCGCCTTGCGAAGAGTGAAAGGAAAGTGGCAATTATTTATTACGTTTTTAAATACGTTTACCCCATAAAACACCCAAAATAAACAAACATGCATTGTCTCATGTTAATAAAGCATCCACAACTCGAAATAGAATGTTATCATGTTTTTAAAATGAAAAAGGCCCTGCTTCTTTTTCTATCTCGTTTTGGTAATAAAACTGACAGCGGAAGTACCGCCCACCAATTCTCATGTACACAAAAGCAAATTCGCACGTATGTACGGCTCCTGCTCAGTAAAATCGAAAAAAAAATAATAGCAACTCTTATGAATCTGACGATCATGGTATAAATAAAATATACCCATAGTAGCTTGGTGTACCAAATGTTTACCACTCATGGTGAAGTGGTGTTAACCGCGCGCGAAAGGCTTGCGGTTAACACCACTTCACCACTCGTGGTGAACATTTGGTACACCAGGCTACTATGGGTATATTCTATATATATAGCATCTTACCTGTCGTTGTTTTTCATGGAACCTGAGTCACATCTCGTGCCGTTGTTAGTGACCCCAGTACACGTAGGATAAGCATAGTATCCCCAATATCCTTTGGGTCTCATCCTCCTTGAAAGATTCACTGTTCCGCCCATAAATTGCCTGAAAAATTTAACTCTACAATTATGGTATGGGAAATGATATGGGTGGTGAAAAATGATTAGCGAAAACTCTTCATGATTGGACAGTCTGCATTTCGTGGAATAAGTTGCCATTCAAGTGAACACGACAGGACATTGTCAGTTGTTTCGAAGGCACGGTACATGTATATTAATCGGTGACACTCCACCTCACTCCTTCACAAACAAACTTTCATCGCACTCATAAAAATTAAGAAAACAGCATATTTGTGTGTCAATCTTTTCACCCGGCCGAACAATGGCAGGTCCACTGAATCTTACATTTTTGCGCCCCCCCCCCCCCCTCCCACACACACACACTGGTCTCAATGCAACTGGATTGGAGGACTCGTCCCATCGATCACATTTGATGACGTGAAAGCCGTGACGTAATGACTATAGTCGCACTGGCCTGCCATTGTTCGGTCCACCTAAGAGACATTGATCCACAAAACTGTTATGGCCTTGATTTTTCGAGTTTCATGAGTGCGACGAAAGGTCACAGACATTTCCTGCTGAAATATTTTTGTCTCGTAATATGCCGCAAACATATTGTTTTCTTAAAAATATGCATGTATTGCACCTTGTGGTGTTTCAAACATAATTTAAAAATACACAAATGTAATTTAAACGAAGTGGTGAGTTTAGGAACTGGTTAAACTACCTGACAGTTAATAATGTTATTCATTGATGACCTCCAATTTAGGCCATTCAAGGATGTTACGCAAGCTTTTGTGTTTCTTATAAAAGATGACAGGTCAAAGATTTAAAGGTTCTTTTCATTTACAATTGGTTAAACTGAATTCATCTGCAGTGGCGGCGCTACGGGGGGGGGGGGGGGGGGGCATGGGGGGGCATTTGCCCCCCCAAACGAAGGCTTTGCCCCCCCCCCCCAGTTGCCCCCCCCCAACCATCTCGCATGCATTTCCATCCACCCTCACACACAAACACATTCAGTCACTCTCTCTCACACACACACACACACACCCCTCTCTTTTTTTATTCCCAATAATTTCCCATACACACTTAGCCCAAAGCCTCAGGCTAGCTGGGGATGAACACATCCAGGCAGTAGAGATTTAAAGACTCGGATGCAGATACTTATAAGTTATAATTAAGTTATGAGCCAACAAAGGCATGTCTATCCATATCCCTTGTCTAAAAAAATTCATGGATTTCGCATTATGACAGACGGGCATTATGAGTCTCTCTCTCTCTCTCTCTCTCTCTCTCACGCACAGACCCACCAGACGCGGATCCAGGATTTTTTGAAAGGAGGACCGCTAATTACCATTACATTTAGTCGAAACTTGGACCCAAAGTCCGTAATATAATTTTTTGGTTTGGTACGTCCACAGGACGTACCAAACCACAAAAGTATATTACGGACTTTGGGTCCAAGTTTGGACTACCTCATAACAAAGTAATGATATGATCCTTTACGTATTTGCCCCCCTTCATGGGAGTCCCCCCCCCCCCTAGTTGCCCCCCCCCCCCCCCACAAAAAAATTTCTGGCGCCGCCACTGTTCATCTGTTACTAAATTTGCCGTTTCGATATTCATTCTGCTGTACTTAGTGAAAGGAATCATGGACCTCCTTTCGAATTCTTCCTCTGATAAGTTCATACCAAATGGCCAGAGGATTTAAAGCAAATTGATCCGAAAATGTTTTTTTTCTTCTAAATTTATCGGTTTCTTCTGTTGTATCTTCAATTGATGGCTTTCAAAATCACAGAAGAATGGCCAGGGAGGTTAAAATGTTGTGCTACTGGGCCATCAGCATTGTGTTTTATATCCTGTTTTTGTCGAGTAGTGCGCATTCGGAAAGGATTTCTAGTTTGACCGACACACTGTTTCCAACAGTGTTTACAAGTGATAAGGAAAATGACAGGGATGAATCACAACGGAGGGAGTTTCGGATCAGAGAATGATGTTTCGCTTGTTCAGAGGACAATTCCTCTTTCTGATCAGGCATAACTATATGCAATCTACAACGAGGCTTTTTGCAAATCAACACCGCGCCACTACAATTCTGTAACGGTCTTTTGTGATCAATTTTCATTGGTTCGAAATCAGTAATCTCTGCAGGAGGACTTTCAGAGTTTGAGATTTCAGACAACGCAAAAGAAACAGTGAGCACACCCCCCCCCCCCCCACACTCCCGATCTGAGGTCATCAAGTGGGGTAGAACTAGTATTCTTTGCACATTTTCATAAGGCATTTTCCTCCCACTCCGCTACATTAATGCTTGTTTAATTTCTTTGTGTAATCATGTGGAATGTTTGTAAAACTGGAGGTTGCTTGTGCCTCACCTGCCCCCTCTGGTTGAGATCCACACCCTATAACTGATGTAATTTCGTAGCCATCTTCAATGAAGTGAATTTGGGGTGGGGGTATCTTTGTGCGGCCAATGGCAGCAAAAAGATATTTTGTGTACACTTTATTTCACATTGTACTTGGATTAAGAGTGTGTATCCCAAATAGGTGAAAGTCCAGGGTCCAGCGAGCGTTCTAGATTCGATTCTATTTAGAATCTTGTCGCTGATTCGATTCGATTCGAAACCATTTCGATTATTCGGAAACATCGAATCCTGAAGAGATTTCGATTTCATACAGCTCTTTACTGTCGACTTTTTGAAGATAACAACTCCCCCTGCAATTTCCTGAAGAATAAGATTCAACGTTTCCAGTCTAACTAGATAGAACAAATTCATTCGGAAAATTCATAAAAGTTATATTTGAAGCGATAGTGGAGTTTGCGTCGCGACTCGTTTGCACAATATCATCCGTTAAGTGCACCAAAGCGCCATCGACAATGCTTTAGCAATGCATATGACGCCTTCTTACACTCAAAGGACAATAAATGGCTTTAACTTCGACCACCTTTGTGATACCTGTCAATTGTCTAATATTCTAGTATGCCTATTGATATTGGGTTCACGACGGAGATACACAGCCCCAGTTGGCCGTAGTATCGTAATAATTGAAATGTGGATTCGATTCGAGATTCGATTCGGCTTCGAACCTTTTGCTTGATTTGATTCAAGATTCGATTCAAGAGAAACATCGTGATTCGCCTAGCCGTATGAAAGGCCACAGGCTTCCCCAGGGAAACAGTTATTTTTATAACAAGTGAAGCAGTCTGAGTACTTTTTGAAGGCTTAACCCTTTCACTGCCACGCCCACTTTATCCATATATGGAGGACCGCTATGTACGCCTGTATGCGAGGAATTTTAATAAAATTTATGACATACTTGAAACTCTATCATCTGATTAATTGTTGGAAAGGGCTCTCTGAGCCCTTTCCAACAATTAATCAGATGATAGATTTGATTTGCGCATACCAGAACGTACAGATAATCATCATAAAATAGGTGACAACAGTCGCTTTCAGCAGCGCAAGTGTTAAGTACCCAGAAACTACAGGAATATATATATAGCAAATTAAGGTTGAAGGTTTTTCAGAAAAAGTGGGAGAAGGATCCCCCCCCCCCCCCCCATACACACACACACCACCGCCACCACCACAACCACCTCGTGGCTGCGCCGCTGCCTGGATATGTAATTGACTGATACCAAGAAACATTTATCCAAATTTACTGATGTTTTCCGGATTAGTCCTCGTTTCCGTCTACAACATAGCATAACCCCTTCTCCCACACCAACGGACATGAGGCCCAAGGCATAATTTGGAAGCTGTTAACATCACTATCATATAACATTATAACATTGTTAGAAGTTAATCTCAATATTATGCACGACTAGAAGCTTTGTGTTATTCTGTCCATGCATCCAGTTTGTTCCCGTAAGCGTGATCAAATACTTTTTTGATGGTATAATATCTGTTTTTAATCCAAAATGCCCAAACTTGACTGATAACAAATATCGGCACTGCAACCGGGGAGGATCATCCTCTCGGACAGTTTTACAGGTGGAGGAAGTCGGAATACCCGGAGAGAACCATTGGGTAATTCGCGTAACTGTCAGATTCCCCAACGTGCTAACTCATCACAAACAGGGTAAGCATTGGTTAAAGACATCATCGACCTGCAATACGCCTTAGAACACGGCGCCATCATGCCCCTACGCGGGCAATCTGGATTAAGTGCCTTACCCATGGTCACAATACAGTTACCACTGGTGGGGGTTGAGCCATGGACCTTTCGGTTTGAAGTCCAATGCCGTTACCACTGAGCCATCGGGCCCCCTGGAACGTAGATGAAGAGTGTGTATGTGGATATGGGGGTTTGGTGGGCCTGGATGGCTACCTAGTACACTGCAAAAAATATAGGTTCTCTTTAGAACCCAAACTGGTTCTAATCTTGTCCCTGAGATGGAACCAGCTCTGTTTAAACAGTATTTATTTCAAATCAAATAAATTTACCAAGATTAGCATTCAATTTTAAGAGAATATTACATGAACTGAAGTAGATTCAGCAGTAAACTTGGAGCTCATTCAACTCCGTCGCCAAACATTTTGAAACAAAGGAGATATGAACAGGTGGCATATCGAACCAGTTTTGGTTCTGTATAGAACCAAAACTGGTTCGATATGCTAGCTGTTCATATCTCCTTTGCTTAATAATGATTTGAGACAACCTCGTATAAGCTCTAAACTTACGGCTGAAACCCCCTCAATTTATGTTTAATTCTGTTAATATTTAATGTTAATCTTTATAAATTTATTTGATTTGAAATAAATACTGTTTAAACAGAACTGGTTCCATCTCAGGGACAAGATTAGAACCAGTTTTGGTTCTAAAGAGAACCTATAATTTTTGCAGTGTATTTGATGCTCCTAAAAGTACCTATTTCCCTCTTCCCCAACTCTAAAGCACACCGGCAAAATAGTTTCGGCAGAGAAATTCTGTTAGGTTTTACTTTTTTATATATACATGTTGCAAATATCTTAGCCCCTTATCCAATGCACAGGATATCAACATCTATTATTTCAATTACTGTGTTCCAAAAGGGTTCAGAAAAATTCAACAAAGTACCTCGACGAGCTCGTTCCAATGAGAGGTCACATGATATAATTTTGTTGCAACTTTCTGAAAAATATACTGCTTCAACTGCTAAATTTGAAACATACGGGGCGGATGCGGCCAATTCGTCAGGTGAAGGTTAATCATAATAGCTATGGTAAATGTAGAGTGTCAAGTTAATATATGCTTTGATATATCCTGATATATATATTAATATATCCTTGCCCCTAGAGGTCAAGGTTGTGTATGGGGTTCTGAAGTGGAAGTTTCCAGATCCGAAATGTTACACCTCCCTCCTTGAGTCGTTGAGAGGCCACCGAACTTCGACCTTTAGGAAAGTCCATTTGCACCCCCACCTCACGATTAGCCATTGTGCAGAAATATGTGACCCTGAACACTAATAAATAAATAAATAAATAAATAAATAAATAAATAAATAAATAAATAAATAAATTACATCACCACCCCAACCCCCACCCGGGTGGAAATGTTTGCGACCGATACCTCAACTTCTCTGACTAGTGCCTGAGAGTTTTCAACTTTGTACAGTTTGAGCCCGACAATTTCCAACTATTGAAGTTTGGAGCCGGGATTGTGGGGGAGGGAGTAATACATCTCCACAGCTCCACTCGCCACATGCTGATGGCTTTTACATACACATCCTCATTCTCTCTCTTTAAATCTTTCAACACAAGAGGCCGCCTTTCCGGTCCAGCAACACGATACGTCATCACTTCATTAAATAAGCCAATTTCGAAACTGCCATCTTGGCTTTTAATCTATGCAACGTCACACAGGTCGCGAGGTGTAAACATTCCAAGAAAACGCGTTGTTAGCAATGAAATCGCACTGTTTACGCCCCACGACCTATGACCTTGCATAGATTAAAGTCCAAAGATGGCAGTTTCGAAATTGGCTTATAGGATGGCTACTAAGTGAACGTGTGTGGTAGAACAGTTATTTATTTATTTATTGGTGTTTAAGGTCACATATTTATGCACTATGGCTAATCATGACCGTGACAGTTTTACGGGTGGAGGAAGCCTGAGTACCCGGAAAGAACCACCGAGCAACGGCGAGCAACGATCAGCTCCCCAACATACTAACTCGACACACAAGCAGGGTTAGCATTGGTTGAAAACAAGTGCACCATCGACATGCAGTACGCCTTAGTACACAACGCCACCGTGCCCCCACGCGGGCAATTGAGATGAAGTGTCTTGCCCAAGGACACAACGCGGTTGCCGAAAGTGGGGTTCGAACCGAGGACCTCTCGGCTTGCAGCCTGCACCTCTACCTACTGAGCCACCGCGCTCCTCGGTAGAACAGTTAATAGCTAGAAGGCTGCACGTTGAAAATATTAATTGCTCTTCCCCCAAATAATGGATATGGACTCTTCCAATTTCTCACCATTTAACTGGTATGGAAGATACCACTAGTGTTCAAAGGGTTAACTTAGTATCCATATTTGTGTGAAATATTCACCCAACTGCTGCTTCTGTGGATAACAAATTTAAGATACGTACTCGGCACCAAAGTCATATTCTTTGACTGACTCATAATGGACCTGCGTGGCATTCCAGGTTGGATGTTTCTTTTCCACCAATTCGTCGGATTTACGTTTATATAGACCCCCAGTCCATGCATACAATGGTGACCATCTCTCCCAGTCAAACACGGCTATGCCGTTGAAGTCTTCATTCGGAATGCTGGTATTCACTAACTTCTTGATTTCATCATTATTCATTGTCACATTTCCAAGCTGAAAATATTGAGGAAAATGAAATTAATATCGAATGTTTACACCACAATGGGAATTTTGTTCATTGATCACTGTACTGACAATGGGTCCTCCGGTGGTATTATTTTCCAATGAATACCAGTTGGTCATGTGATTTATCCTATGTATACCAGTTGATCATGTGACATTCGAACATCGCACATTGCTTTTACTCATTACATTTGATTTTGTAGCGTCTATTTTTATATTCTGCAATTTCTGTTTACGTTCTATAAATAGACGGTTTCCCCGACTCGAGTCTGTGTTGTATTTTAGGCACTATATTGACAGTTTACAGGAACTATTTCCTATCAGAACCAGTGGCGGCGCCAGAAATTTTTTTGTGGGGGGGGGGGGGGGGGCAACTAGGGGGGCAGACTCCCATGAAGGGGGCAAATACGTAAAGGATCATATCATTACTTTGTTATGAGGTAGTCCAAACTTGGACCCAAAGTCCGTAATATACTTTTTTGGTTTGGTACGTCCTGTGGAAGTACCAAACCAAAAAATTATATTACGGACTTTGGGTCTAAGTTTCGACTAAATGTAATGGTAATTAGCGGTCTAATTGAACAGTGCAAGGGAGATAATGCCCGTCTGTCATAATGCGAAATCCATGAATTTTTTTAGACAAGGGATATGGATAGACATGCCGTTGTTGGCTCATAACTTAATTATAACTTATAAGTATCTGCATCCGAGTCTTTAAATCTCTACTGCCTGGATGTGTTCATCAGCTAGCCTGAGGCTTTGGGCTAAGTGTGTATGGGAAATTATTGGGAATAAAAAAAGAGAGGGGTGTGTGTGTGTGAGAGAGAGAGAGAGAGAGTGACTGAATGTGTTTGTGTGTGAGGGTGGATGGAAATGCATGCGAGATGGTTGGGGGGAGGGCAACTGGGGGGCAAAACCTCCGTTGGGGGGGGGGGCAAATGCCCCCCCCCCCCCCGTAGCGCCGCCACTGAATTCAGAACTACGTTGTTTTGTTTCTTTTTTTAGGAATAGACCTTCACCGAATTACGGCGAGCCAAGGCGGTGCCTTGTACATAAGCCAATTCGATATCTGCTGCGGACATAAAATAATGATGTTTTATGGGGGAAATGAACATATGAATTGAAACAAATTGATCACGCGCAAAGCGGTCGAACAGTCATGGTTCAATTCTTAATTTACCAAGATTGCTGCTAGTATTCATAGTTACGCGATACAAATACATTACCATGACCATGTGCATGTCCTGTATTTGTATCAGATTTGAGGTCTTGTTTACAATGGGATCTCAATGAGTCCGTCAGGGGAGTTGCGACCGATTGTAAAGACTACCGAGAATTTCATACAAATTACAGGATATGCACTTGGCCATGGTAATACATTTATCTAACAATCCCGTTACATAAAGCCCGTTTCTCTCAATTTTCAGTTTAAATTGGCTTGAAATTGGTCAAAACTTTGAAGTTCAGGAACTAGATTTTAATGCGTAATAACAATGCTTATATGTGATAGTGCGGTGTGTACAGGAAATTGATTCTGTCTGATACGGAATCGGAACTGTGTGTGTGACACAAACGTTTTTTTCCGAGTTTCTGGGTGCACACTAAGTTGATTGTAAGACAAATACAGAATACACACATATGAGTGTTGGAATGGTGTTAACTGCGAGCATTTGTAAGACAAACATATAGAGTATACCCATAGTAGCTTGGTGTACCAAATGTTCACCACGAGTGGTGAAGTGGTGTTAACCGCGAGCCTTTGGCGCGCGGTTAACACCACTTCATCACGAGTGGTGAACATTTCGTACCCCAAGCTACTTTAGGTATATTTTATTTATACCACGATCGTCAGATTCTTAAAAGTCGCTATTATTTTTTCTCGATTTTACTGAACAGCAGACGTGCATACGTGCGAATCTGTTTTTGTTTACATGAGCATCGATGGGCGGTACTTCCGCTGTCAATTTTATCGCCGAAACAAAATGGAAAAATAAACTGAGCCTTTTTCGTTTTAATAACATAATAACATACTATTTCGAGTTATGGATGCTTTATTAACATGAGACAATGCATGTTTGTTACTTTTTGGCATCTTATGAGGTAAACCCATTTAAAAACGTAACTGCCACTTTCATTTCACTCTTCACGAGGCGACTTGGGATAAATTTAGTCAAGTTTTCATTCGGTCGACGTCACAAAAGGTCAACTTGGATGTAGTTCTACTGTAGGTGTAAAATTTAACTATTGGAATCCCACTTCTGGCATGTAAACCACGGTTGGTGTGTAAAGCTAAAATTCATGTCATAGGCGTTTTTATATATAGTAGAATAGGCTATCATGGTACAAAATACAGATACTGTGAAATGAACTTGATATACCACGCGCTGAATCCCGATTACGCATAAGAACGTCATGTAAATACACATTTAACTGGGCGTAACACGTATGAGTGACGTCATGACGTAAATGAAATGCTTCGACACAAAACAGAATCGAGCAACCATGTTATCAGACAGGAGAAGATGATATTCTTTAAAAATATCGGCTCCAGTCGTGTAATTCAAGTTTAGGGGATGATTATCGGGCGGACCTGCTCTATATCCCGCGTTTATGATGAGTCTGCGCTTAATTTCAAATAAACTGTTACAGCCTAAAAGTTCGTCGCATCCATATGTTATTACAGTTAAAACTAGAAGTCCTGTCATGAAATGCGCACAAATAGCACGTTGATATGCGCGTTAATGTGCGCGTTATGACCCAGTTAAAGCTGTCATATTCTGTGCATATGGCCTGTGTACAGGCAATGTTTCAGCCAATGGACCTCCGGGTAACCCGGAGGTCCATTGGCAGAAACATTGCATGTGTTTGCTATGAGTAACCAGGAGAACCTGCCGTGCTTTGGATGCCATTCGATAACCTAGATAACGCACTATTCGTGACAGGACTTCTGATTCTAACTGTACTTTCATGCCGACACACATCGCTCGGACCATCAACGTTTCTTTGCTGTTCATGTATAAATGCATATCAGTACAGTTGTGACAAACATAAATAGAATCGTCTGGTCCTATAGGCCTTGCATTTCTATTAACACTACTCTGCTATTTCAACGTTGGGACATTGTTTCTTTCCAACGTATTTGTTAAGGAAGCATTCAATTCGATCTTGTCCATCAAGCCGATTGCATAATGTTACTATGGACATGTTTAAGTCAATCAAAACGATGTCGTCGTTCATTGGATGAACGCGAATTGAATTCAGCTAATCGCCTTGAATGATTAAAAATCCAGGCCGTCTCCACCGTGAAGGGCGATAACAAAAATGCGAACAAACGGGTTGACCGGGCTCGAGAGCATCAAATCGTTCTTTCCAGGGGTGAATTAATTACAATTTTTATTTTACAGACATTTGAGCGATATTGCGATAGAGGGCGAAACCGGGTCAGCTATCCAGACTAGCCCGGGCTCATATAACCATCCCCTTAATAGTGGTGTAAATACAAAACACAACTCGGGTAGAGTGAACAACACCCCTTGGTGAAGCTTTTCCTTCGACACCCGTGAACTATAGGAAACCCTCCACCGCGTGTCGCTGATTCCAGTTCCCCTTACTCCACTCTCACTGTGTTCTGCCTTATAACGCCTATAAGCGCAGCTCTAGGGTTATGATTAATGTTGAAAGAAAACAAATATTTTGCCTGGTGGAGTGCTAAATTATTTCTGGTCAGAAAAATTTGTCCACATGTCTTTGCCTTGTTACAAATTATGTGAGAGTGCCAATAGACACTCTCACATAATTGGAACAAGGCAAATCCTTACAGACCAAATTATTTCACTTCAACATGTTATGAAGAACATCCACAGAATATGAAGCCTTTAACTTGTGGTACCCACACTTCAGAGTAAAGCCCAAATTTGGGATTCCAGCACTCCACCAGTTAAAAAACACACATATACAGAAAACAAACAGTGGCTGGTTCAGGACTGGGGGTTTGGATTGAAGCTCGACATTTCAACCATGGAACATAATACGAAGCATCACCCGAAGTGTATTGGATGGGGAGAAAACAGGCTGGGGCGTCGCCCTTTTGTAAGCGGCCTCTCGGGAATCTTTTGGAAAATGGAAGGTCGGTGTGGCTCACATGGCTTCATTGCAGCTAACAATTATGTTTCCAGCCAAAATAAGCTAGAAATTTAAAATATACTCATTCAGTTTGAAAAAGGGAAGCACATTTTAATGACTCATACAACAGGAGGTCCGAATAAAAGCTATAGTTATATGTACGGGGTACGGTATTGTCCGCGATAACATGTGGGCATCTCGGTTAGTGGATACCCATGTGTTATCGCGAATAATACCGTGTCCGTTATCTCGGTGTTTGGAAAAAAAAATAGGAAGTGACGCCCAAGTACCATCATCAACGATCCCGCCGATTTTTCCATTAAAAGCAGCCCATCGGGTTTGCTTTACCCCTTTCGGGTAGGTATGCAAACGTTGTTGGAAAAATGAATTGCGTACAGACACCGACTTGCGTACGAGGTTTTTCTAAAAAGATCGTTGATTTGACCCAGATATTAAAATAATCAATCCTTGCAGCTCCGACGTCCTGGTTGTTATCGTTTTTTCACCACTTTGAACGCAAATCTTGTATTAATGGGAAGAACCAGTAGTAGTTTAATTCTACAGCCCTAAAGGGAGGGCCGGGAGGGAAAGTTCAGGCCCCAGGGTTACTTCGATGACGGGCCTCGTTTCGAAAGTGTCGGATACTGATGCAGATGCCGACGTTCCTAGAGAGAAGAATTATTGAAGTGATAACACCGGGTCTGGTGCATATGTACATATGTATACAGATAACAGTCTATTTACCTTTACCCAGTAACGGTCAAAACCGGTCAGCGCTATTCACAAAAATTGTCATTCGATTTTCATTATTTTTTTATTTTTGCCTCAAAAACATAGCATATGACCCCTCATGGGAAAGAGCTATTTGAGATTGTTCCAACGAGGGGTCATAAGTTATGTTTTTGACGCAAAAAATGAAAAAAATAGATATTAATAATTTTGTTTGCAAGTGTCGTCTGTTTTTCAATTTAAGTAAAGGATTAACAGATTAAGTATCTCCCTGGGACACTCCCATTCCTTCTTTACTTGAGTGGTAACTAGCATTCCAATACGACGGCCATCATATCTTGCTGATTGTTGCTCGGGGATCGGGGGCTCAGCATTGCCACAGGAGTCAGAACATTGGGGGACCCAGGCCTCACCCAAGAATTCTAGACTTCTAGGCCAAACTCCTTCTCCAAGGTTCCTGGCCACGGTGATACTAAACCCCTCCCTCTCCCCGGCCCTGTCTATAAGGCTGTAGAATTAACTTATTACTTCACAGTAAAGTGTCTGTTGTGCTTTCTAGTCGCCGACTGCCAATGTTTGCATACCGAGTTGAAATGGTTAAACATGAACAATGAGTTGCATAATCTTTTTGTTTATTTGTAGTGTAACGGAACTAAGGAAAACTTACTTGAGGTAATCCACCATTAACCGCTGCTCCTTTGTCGTAGAAAGGAAACTTGCCAAAGGTATAAAATATTATGGAATTGTTACCTTGGAACGCACCATCTCGATTTATTATGATATCGAAGTAACTTAGGTTTAATCCAAACTTTTCACAGCCTTGAGTTGGTGAATTCCATACTGACAAGAAAGGTTTGTCATTCGGTAAACTTAACGTTCTTTTGAGTATAGACAAGAGTATCACAAACTGACAAGCGAGCAGAGTGTATGTCTTTGTCTGTAAGGCTTTTGTTCTTAGTGGAAACATGGCTTTGGAACACTTTTGGAATGTATTAAACTGGAACGAAATAAAAATACAAAATGTCAGTCACTCATCTTCAGAACAGCAAAATTCGGAATTTTTTTTGTTAATTAAATGCAGAATTATTTTAAAAACGGGCGTGTTAGTAATAGGAGATGCATAACTCGATATTGATTGATCAGATGTGGTTCGGTGGTGGTTCAACCACCTCCGGAAGGGTTGTCAAATGAGGTTATGGGGAGGGGTGAAAGAGGGTACGGTCAATTTTTTTTTTTTAATATTTTTTTTTAAATACTGTTTATTGCTATGACGTAATCCCCCAACAATTGAAAGGAGTTAGCAGATAATTTTAATTTCTATGACGTAATCCCCCTAACAACTGAATAACGTATGATCATTTAAATGAAATTTTAAAGCATTTAAATTTAAATGGCGTAACAAGCTGGTCTTCAATAAGTTTCGAGCATGAATCTATAAAATGGATAATTAATTTTAAAGTATTTATATGGCGTTACATTTATAAATACCAACAACTGAAAAGTTGTTGATCTTCAATAGTTTTCGCTAAAGAACCTATGAAATGGATATGCTGTAATAATTTAAATTTATTTATAAAAACTTCTCGATTTCTTCAAAAATAAAATGGCGCACCACTTTGTGAGAAGTACATGTATATGGCATTCCTCGATAAAGCAACTTATTCATTGCGATCTGTTGCTTATCAAAACCCCCTGAGGTGTTTAACAGGTAACTGTGTTAAACACGCTCCACTGTTTTTTTCTTATAGTAATTGTTAAATTCATATAAAAATAATGTCCAGCCACCATTTTTCCTCAGAGGTGATGACAGCAATTGCTCTTAATTGTTAAACTCAAGTAAAAAGGAAAGGTTCTAATATTAAGGTGATAGTCCCTGCCACTTGTTTATCGATGAAAATGTATCATAGAAAACATCCCTGATAAATTGTTAACGAGCCAATAGAAAGCCACGCCCCTGTGTGATTGTCACTGTACAGGCTCGGCCAATCAGAGTGCAGGAAATCGTCACATGCTCAATCGCAAATTTCATTTTGTGTTTCCAATCGCAACAGTCAAGGCATATTCAATCTCAAAGTAAATATTGAGACAATTTCATGTTCCGTTTGTGACAAGACCTTTTCGGCAGTGTCTGCGCATTTACATATCAAATGAAATGGCTAATTAATTTTAAAGCGTTTGTTGAAAATATTTGTCAAAAAATCCTATTAGAAAAAATGCGAGGCGTGCCCATCCCATCATAAATGCCCCCCCCCCCTCCTTTACGTTATACATCCCACCTTTATCCAAAAAATCTCAAAAAGAATGAAAGAACTACCATTCCTTTGAAAACGTTTTGACCTTCATCCAAAAAAATATTACAGGCCTAGTTCCCTTCCGCCGTACACGTTTTGTATCTATGGTGAAAATCAGAAGTTCTTCAGTACCCTTCTTCGCCTACCCCTCGCAATGTAAAAGCGGTATACACCCTGTTACCCGATTATCCACAAAATATCCCATGGAAGGGGATACGCGACTTTGTATTACCCACCCAAAAATGCGAGATAGGTGCAGACCTGGGAAAAAGATCCTCATCGAGTAATAAAGAAAGGTTTCGCGCGCTCAATGTGCGCAGTGATGGTATGGGGCAAACCGCTTTCCATCCATTTTGTAGCACATATGTTGTTCAATAATCAGACGATTTCTGTAACATTGATGGGCGTGGGTTTGTTATCAAGTTGGAGTTTGAAGTTTAGATGTGGTGCCATTCCCCGACTTGTCATGTATATGACTTTGATGTTTTTTGAGTTAACTGTGTCAAGTTGTGATGACTTGCCAATCCAACCCCCCAAACGGAATTCAGTGTATCTAACCGTGGGGTAGTGAGCAGTTACAGGAAGACCCCCCCCCCCCTCAAATTCTGCAGCTGTCCCACCCATAGACCGGGACATGAGGCCAATTATTGAATCTTCAACACTGAGTATTGAAGAGAAAGTGATGCACTACAAGGAAATCCTTCAGCGACATTCAAACTTACGCAATCAAACCACCAAACCACACTCCGTAAAGACTAGTTTTTCAGTGGAAAAAGAGTCGGGAAACGACCTGCTGACTTGTGTACCGGAATCTATGAAGAGAAGAGCGCATTTGTTGCTCCAGATAATAAAGAATGTACCCAATTTACCCTGGGATGAGAATGACCAGCTCGTGTATAATGGCGTCACAACTTCAGTACCAAATATGAGCGATCTGATAAATGATGTGTTGCGAAGAAGAAGAGATTTTCAACCGACAGGCTGTGATATTTTGGCAAACATCCTTAAAGGTCGAAATATCCCAAAAGGCATAATCAGAAATAAAGAGCGCATGGATTTTATTCGAGGAAACAGCACCCGGGATTCAATCCTCAGCAACTCTGCAAAGCTACGATGGACACGCCTCTAAAGAAAGCAACGGAAAACACAGAGAAAGCAGAATGGAATTCATGGCAGCAAGTGTATAGAGAGAAAGGATGGACCAAAAACCAGCAACAACCAAAATAAAAAGACCATTAATGCGCTAAAGCAAGAAGACGCGTACCTGTCTCAAACCAGGATAAACGTCAGAGAGGGGGTTTACACTATCGCGTAGCCCATAGGCGCTTTTTAACTAACCAATAGCCTTGACCAACAAGCAGTAACGACAGCTCTAAGCTGCAAACAATAAGAACAAAGCTGGACTGAGAAGTAGAAGATCTCATCAATAGGGCGAAATACTGAACAGCAACAGTGACAAACAACTAAAATCGCAGTCAGCAGCATATAATAAAAAAAAAAAAAAAAAAAATAATAATAATAATAATAATAATAATAATAATTTTAAAGCCCAGAATCCACACACGGTGCTCGATGGCTGTACGATAATTGCATACATACATATACACACATACACGTACATTCTCTCACAGATACATTGATACATGGATCACTATTATCATTTATTGGTGCCGAACGCCACATCAGCAACCAAGGCTATATCGAGGCGATAAAAGAGACAAAACCTAAAAGAAAAAGGATGTTGAATTAAAACAAAATAAAAACAAACTACAACTTTACCAGGTCTAGTATGTGAGTATGACTTGACGAGTAACGAGGCAATCCTCACTGACTCGGTCACACTCACATACCTGGCAATGTCAGTTTATAACCAAGATTAAAAGACCACTGAAGGAAAAGCCTTACGGAAAAGGTAGTGTTACATGTTGATAAGAACTACGTGTGTCTGGTTATTCTGCTTAAACTTGTACACCTGCATATAACAAAGGAAGTGACATCACAGTAACACAGGAAGTGACTGATTGTGCAGGATGGACAAGTGAGATGTAATGGATGACATGTGAAGGCTGGTCAAGTTGTGTGGAGTTTACTGTAAGTTTACAGTTAATATCAAATGGTAGCAGAGCAAATCAATTCAGCATGTCACAACAAAGTTTTAAAGTGCCTGCAAAACTTGGAGAAGAAACAGAATATGAAAAATGGAAAAGTGAACTTGCCATGTGGCAACTTGTGACAGACTTAGCAAAATCAAAACAAGCCCTGGCAGTAGCATTGAGTTTATCAGGGAGAGCAAGAGATGCAGCATTGTAGGTACCAGCAGCAGTGGCGGCTTGTGGGGGGGGGGGGGGGGGGCAACTAGGGGGGCAGACTCCCATGGAGGGGGGCAAATACGTAAAGGATCATATCATTACTTTGTTATGAGGGAGTCCAAACTTGGATCCAAAGTCCGTAATATACTTTTTTGGTTTGGTACGTCCTGTGGACGTACCAAACCAAAAAATTATATTACGGACTTTTGGTCCAAGTTTCGACTAAATGTAATGGTAATTAGCGGTCCTCCTTTCAAAAAATCCTGGATCCGCGTCTGGTGGGTCTGTGCGTGAGAGAGAGAGAGAGAGAGAGAGAGAGAGAGAGAGAGAGAGGGAGAGAGAGAGAGAGAGAGAGAGAGAGAGAGACTCATAATGCCCGTCTGTCATAATGCGAAATCCATGAATTTTTTTTAGACAAGAGATATGGATAGACATGCCTTTGTTGGCTCATAACTTAATTATAACTTATAAGTATCTGCATCCGAGTCTTTAAATCTCTACTGCCTGGATGTGTTCATCAGCTAGCCTGAGGCTTTAGGCTAAGTGTGTATGGGAAATTATTGGGAATAAAAAAAAGAGAGGGGTGTGTGTGTGTGAGAGAGAGTGACTGAATATGTTTGTGTGTGAGGGAGGTTGGAAATGCATGCGAGATGGTTGGGGGGGGGGGCAACTGGGGGGGGGGGGCAAAGCCTTCGTTTGGGGGTGGGCAAATGCCCCCCCCCCCCATGCCCCCCGTAGCGCCGCCACTGACCAGCAGAAACATTGAACATAGATGATGGTATGATAAAATTGTTGGAACAGTTGGATAAATTATTCAAAAAGGATGTAAAAGATAGTGCATATGAGGCATACACAGACATTGATAATTTTCGAAGGTCAAGTGAAATGACTGTGACTGATTATATTATTGAATTTGAACAGAGGTATACAAGATTAAAAAAATATGAGATGACTTTACCTACGCAGTGCTTGCCTTTAAATTATTGGACAATGCACATTTGTCACTACGGGATCGTCACCTTGCACTGACCGCATGCACTGAACTTAAATTTAATGTAATGAAATCAGCCCTCAAAAGGATATTTAGTGATGATCATCACCATGGTGCTGTATGTGGTACTAGTGATGAGAGTGTTGTCAAATTTGAGCCAGAGTCTGTATTTGCTGCGGAGCAATTTAAAAATATTCGGAAATAAGACATTTCATCAAGGCAGACAACCACTCAAAGGGGTACAAATCCACTGAATAAATATGGAAAGCGGAGTAAGTGTGCTGTATGTGGGAGTATATTTCACTGGGTGAAAGACTGTCCAGATCGACTTTCAGTTGATTTTGAAAGAAAATCAAGAAAATCAGAATCTGTGAACATAACTTTGTTTACGAAAGAAATTTCAAATCAAGTGTTTGTAATTGAGGCGTATGGGTGTGCTGTAATAGACACTGCCTGCACAAAGACTGTATGTGGAAAAAGCTGGCTGGAAAATTATGTAAACTCACTGGATGAAACTGATAAGAATTCCATTAGTGTTGATAGAAGTCATCAGGAATTCAGATTTGGTGACGGGAAGTCTTTCTTCTCAGATAAAATTATTACTATACCAGCACAAATAGGTGATATACATTGCACAAGTCTTACAGAGGTTGTAGATTGTAACATTCCTCTGTTGCTAAGTAAGGATTCTCTTAAGAAAGCAGAGACAGTTCTGGATATCAGTGAAGACAAAGTTACTATGTTTGGAAAAGAAGTGAAATTGGATTTCATTTCCAGCGGACATTACTGTGTCGACTTGAAAAAAATCAATCTATTAACTCGGAAGATGCTGTTTCTTGCTTGGTGAGTGAAATATTAGCTGTCCAATCAATTGGTGATGTCTGTTCGAAAAATAAACTTTTAAAACTTCATAAACAGTTCGGACATGCATCTGTTGAGAAACGTTCAAGCCTGTTAAGAGATGCAGGAGTAAAGAAAAAAGAAGTGTTCCATTGTCTTAGTGATATTGTTAAAAATTGTGAAGTGTGCATGAAGTTCAAACGTTCTTCACCAAGACCAGCAGTATCTGTACTAGGGCTGTCATGATTAATCGATTAATCGATTGTTGATCGGTCACGGAGAAATCGATTAGTATTTTTCGTTGTCGAATAATCGGTAAATTGTATCCCGTTTTAGATGTTTAATAATGAAAAGAAAATTTGATGAAAAAACTATTGTTTCTAAAGGTAAAGAGTTAAGAACATCGATGTTAAACCCCCAAGAAGCCGTTGGAAGCATTTGTCTTCCATGTACATTCATCAAAGCTTTGATGTTCTGAATTTTTGAACCGTCAGTGTAATAATCAAGACCGGTCGGCAGTTGCGAAGTTCGCAACTGCCGACCGGTCTTGATTATTACACTGACGGTTCAAAAGTTCAAAACATCAAAGCTTTAAAATTGAATGTCCCTAAAAGTTGATCGTCTTCGTTGTTTACTTGAGGTAGGTCAGCTGACTTGAACTTCATTTTTATCGACTTTAAAGAGAGGGAGAGGGGGTGGGGGTCATCTAGGTACGATTAATCGATTATTTGCGACGATTAATCGATTCCTAAAATGAAAAATCGTGACAGTCCTAATCTGTACCTCTTTCAAGAACCTTTAATCACATGACTGCAATTCATTTTCATGAACAAAGTCACAGTGTTTTGTATATGCATATAATTGACTTGTTTACAAGATATAGTGCAGCAAATCTTATATATAATAAACAGTCATCAACTATTGTCAAAAACTTGTTACAGATTTGGATTGCTGTTCATGGCGCACCAAAATTTATTCTCTCTGACAACGGTCGTGAGTTTGATTCTACAGTTTTCCGTGATTTTTGTGAAAACTTTAATATAACTGTAAAAGCAACAGCAGCACAGAGTCCTTGGAGTAATGGACTTTTAGAACGTCATAATAGGACAATTAATGAGATATTAAATAAAGTAAAGTATGATAACCAACTAAATTGGGAAACGTCTCTTGCGTGGCCCTTTAGTGCTAAAAATGCACTCAGTAACAACCAAGGATTCAGTCCAAATCAATTTGTTTATGGAAAAAATTCTGACCTTCCTTCAGTATTACATGACAAATTACCAGCATTGGAAGGAACAACGGGCAGTCAATGTGTTGCTGAACATTTGACTGCTCTTCTTGCAACACGAAAAGCATTATAGAATCTGAAACATCAGAAAGAATTAGAAGAGCACTGCTAAAGCAGACCAGGAATAATAATGAAATTTTCAGTACCGGAGATGTGGTATTTTACAAACGGGAAGGATGTGACAAATGGAAAGGTCCTGGGACTGTAATTGGGCAGTTCTACTGAGTCCTGTTTATTACCCGCGCAGCACAATTTTGGATGTGCTGTACCTTTTCAAGAATAGATGTTTTAGATCCAATCAGAAGAGAGTTACAGTAGTCGAGGCGGCTGGTAACAAAGACGTGGGCAAGCTGTGGTGGCGTCTGAGTATCAATGAAGGGTCGAATTTTGCTAATATTTCTAAGATGAAAAAAATGCACTGCGACAGACACGTTTGATATGTTCATCAGCGGCCAGAGTTTCATCCATGAAATAATCTAAGTTTCGAACACAGCTGCTGGATTTTATCGTAGAACCTCCAATCTTGAGGTACAGTTTGGATATTTTTGAAAGTTGATGAGGTAGACCTATATATATTACTTCTGTCTTGTCATCGTTCAAGTTTTTAGTCATCACGCCTTGATGTCTGAAACACAAAGTTCAATCTTACTGCATGCTTCAGACTCAAAGGCGTGAATAAAACCAATATACAGCTGTGTGTCATCTGCGTAAAAATGAAAATCAAGACCATGGCTTCGGGTAATGTCACTGAGAGGTAAGACATAGACAATTTACAGTAGGGGACCCAACACCTATTCTTGAGGGACGCCAAAACCTAGTGTGATTTCGTCTGATGAATCACCCCCAATAAGGACACTCACTCCGTGTGCGACCATTAAGGAACGACGAATACCAAATAAGTGATTGGGCAGTAAGGCCTATTCTCACTGCCAGTCTTTCAATAAGTACTTTATGGTCTATGGTGTCATAGGCGCGCTTAAATCCAACAAATCAAGGCATGTTAGGTCGTGCCTATCCGTGGATAGGGGCATATCATTTTGGACCACTATAAGCGCCGATTCTCTACTGCAATTAGATCTGTATGCCGATTGGTTAACTTCAACTAAGCCATGGGCTGCCAAATGGGAGTCCAGCTGAGAAGCCACCGCACGCTCAATAATCTTTGATAGAAATGAAAGATCAGAACCCCTGGGTCAAGTGTTGGCCTTTTGAGAAGAGGTTTTACTAAAGCATGATTCATGCTTGTCGGAAAGACTCCAGACTGGAGGGAGGCATTGACCAGTTTCAAGATCGGTGTGTAGTTAACTCCGAAAGAGATGCTTTTAACAACTAAGTTGTAATGATATCTAGCTTGCATTGCTTACATGATGCATTGGATATTAACCTCTGGATATCTGATGTGGCCAAAGGTTTGAATTGGGCTAACTATGCAACAACTTTAACACAGGCGCATGGCATGTCGACCATCTGTCGAAGATCAGATTGTGAGCTTGTATCAAGCGAAGCTCTGATAGTCTCAATTGTTTCAGAAAAGAAAGAAGAAACTCTATTCGCCAGGTCTTTGGATGACCAATCCTCTGCGAGTACGATTGTCTTTTGACGATGCAGAAACTTCTCAAGAACGACAGACAACGCATTAGGGGAATTAACATTATATGACAATAAGTTCTAAAAGTATTTCTGTTTCGTGGATTTGACCAGTTTGTTTACAACATTTCGCTGGTTGACAAACATCTCTCTGTCAACACATAGTTTCGTTTGCCGCCACTGAAGCTCTAGTTTGCGTCGTAGATCTTTTGCGCGCCTAATCTCATCACTGAACCACTTCCCATTCATGTCCCCTCACAAAGTCTTTATTTGATCACAGATTTCGTATAGATTTGTAATCAATAGTAACCAAATTGTTTAGTTTTGATCTCTGGTTTGTACAGTACGTGGAGAGTGTATTATCACTAAATCACCCGCAGAGTGGTGATTCCACCCAAGCAATAATTGCGAATTTGTTGCAAAGCACAAAAAGCACCAGCAATGTTTCAGCCAATGGACCTCCGGGTTAAACCCGGAGGTCCATTGGCTGAAACATTGCTTGTGTTTTTTGTCGATTTGAACAAAATTTGAAAGTTACAGCTTGGGTGATAACCCCACTCCGCGAGTGATTTACTTACAATCCACTCTCCACGTACTGTATTGGTTATGAAAAATTCAGTATATCTCAGGTTTTGTCGTTATTTTATTTGTAGTGTGTCGTAAACTATCGAGCACCAGTCCATGCTTTCTCGGCAATTATCGCATTCGCCCATGTTCGGAAATTCTCATAAATTACCGAATGCAGCTTCATGACCACTCGGCAATTATTCAAAACAAACCCTGTCCACCGCAACTGTAATCCAGTAAAAGCCGGTTGTTATTAACAGAAGCGGGTACGTTAACTGGTTGAGGGCTACATTATTTTTGGAAGTTGGAATTTGTTCATATAGGTTTGCATTATTAAAAATTATTGGAGAGTGCCTTAAGGCACTCTCCAATAATTTTTAATAATGCAAATCTATATGAACACAATTGTATTTGCTTATGACTGAATAGGAAATTTGTGTAAACAATATGAAGACTTTAGTATGGTACCCTCATGTTTCTTGAAAGCCATGATAGTGGCTTCCAGCACTCAACCAGTTAATAATATTTCGGGATGTGATCCAAAAAAGGTATATTTTATCAACAAACACCAGGTACACAAGGTGTTCTCATGTATTATCCTGTTTTTATATCCGCATTTTTTAAGTTTCGAGTTTTGTACAAAATAAGGGATTACCTCCAAGTTAATATAGTCATAGCTGCTGATAGTGGCACGTAGGGTCATGCTTGAAAAATGGCGTGAGAGAATGACATATTATTTTGATATGGACTGTAGTATGTTTCAATAAATCAGATTTAACTACGTGTTGCGCTATAAGGTGGTTCGAATCGCTTGAACATAATTCATTTTGGCTTGCGCGACATGAAGTAGACATGAAAGATGAAAGATGAAAGAAAAACTTAAATACAGGCATTGCTGAGGGTCGAAAGGGGTTTGCCCCATACCGCCCCGGCGCACCTTCAGCGCGCGAAAACTTTCATTTATTCCTCGAGGAGGATCTTTTCCCCAAGTCTTCACCTATCTTGCATTTTGGGTGGGTAATACAAAGTCGTGTATCTCCTTCCCATGGGATGTTTTGGGGGCTAATTGGGTAACAGCGTTTATACCACTTTTACAGTGGGAGGGGTAGGGGAAGGAGGGTACTGAAGAACTTCTGATTTTGTCCATAGACACAAAAAATGTTCTACGGAAGGGGACTGGGCCTGTTATCATAATTTTTTGGATGAAGTTCAAAACGTTTGCGATAAAATGGTAGTTCTTTCGTAATTTTTTCAGATTTTTTGGATAAAGGTGGGATGTATGACGTAAAGGAGGAGTCTTTTATGATGGGATGGGCACGCCTCGCATTTTTTTAAAAGGCTTTTTGGTTTATTTTTTTATCAAACACTATAATTAATTAGCCGTTTCCTTTAATATGTAACGCGCAGAGACTGCCGAAAAGGTCTTGTCACAAACGGGACATGAAATTGTCTCCATATTTACTTTGGGATTGAATAAGTCTTGACTGTTGCCATTGAAAACACTAAATGAAATCTGACGGGTGCAGGATTGAGCACGTGACGATTTCCTGCAATCTCTTAGGCCTAGAACCTTTCCTCTTTTACTTGAGTTTAACAATTAAAAGCAATTAATGTCACCACAGTTGAGAACAATGGTGGCTGGACATTATTTTTACCTGAATTTAACAATTTCTATAAGAAAAAAGCAGTGGAACTTGTTTAACACAATTAACTGTTAAACGCCTAAGGGTGTTTTGATAAGCGACAGACCGTAATGAATAAGTTGCTTTATCGAGTGATGCCATATACTAAGACCAACAACTTTTCATTTGTTGGTATTTATAAATGTTACGCCATATAAATACTTTAACATTAATTATCCATTTTATAGATTCTTTAACGAAAATTGTTGAAGACCAGCTTGTTACGCAATTTAAATTTAAATGCTTTAAAATTTCATTTAAATGACCATACGTTATTCAATTGTTAGGGGAGTACATCCCAGCAATTAAAATTATCTGCTAACTCCTTTCAATTATTAGGGGAGGGGGGGGGGGGGGTTACGTTATAGCAATTTAAATTATTAAAAGAAAATTATTTTTTTAAAGATATGACCGCACCCTTACATCCTTCACCCCTCCCCATAACATCCTTTGACTCCCCTACCCGGAGGTGGTTGAACCACCTCCGGTCAATCGATATCGAGTTATGCATCTCCCACTACTCATGTTCCTTCTATGCCAAAATGGTTCTGTTGCCTCGCATTTATCCTCATCAGATAACTCCCCATCGATTGTGTTTCACTGCTGTCCCATTTTATATGCACCGTACATGTACGTACTTTTGAAACATGAGCATCTGGTGATCTTTATTATGCGCCAACATGTATGGTATATGGAGATTTAATACCTGAATGTCGGTGTTTAAATGAGACATCCAGGTATTTAAATCTCCATATACCATACATGTTGACGGAGAACGTTTTTGTCCCGTTTGGAACACCATAGAAACATAGTGGAGAAAAATTTGAGGACGCGTTTCTCACGCTCCGTAAAAGGCTGGACTAAATTCGTGAATAGCTGTTTTGTTTTTACAAATGCAGAAGACAGCAGATAGAGTTACATCCCTTGGGTCGTTAAGGAAACGAGTAAACAGTATTTTGTTTACATAACGTCCCCCGAGTTCCAATGTTTTAGAACACATTGGAACTGAGGGGACGATATTTGCTCTTATTTTATTTTTCTCAAGTTGTTTCATTTAATTATTCGACTATTTAATTTATAACAGCAAAATATGATCGAATTGTAGGAAATCGGGTGTCATTTGTGACTATTTTCCTGTTTTTTTTTGTGTTTCGATTTTTATATTGAGGCGAGCAAAAGCGGAAAGCTTTCATTTAAACTATATACATCCGATGTTTCGAGTGCGCTTATACCCCGGATGTTGCACGCTCTCATATACCTTGGATGTTGGGTGCACCCTTTGCCATGGCTATTTGTCCAAAGCATTCTGTCCAATCAAGAGTCAGAATTTATCGGGATATAGGGACAAATAATTTTCTCAAACACCAAATCATTTACAACACTTCAATTCTAATCTTGCTCCATTAACTCTTAAATGGCTGAGTATTTTCAAGATATTTTTCATCAAATCTAATCATGACTGCTTCAGAGCAGCCATGACTAGATTTGATAGAAAATTCATCTAAATTTAACTCAAGAAATCATTTATGAAAAAATGCATTAAATTTACAGGTAGAAAATTCAATTAAATGTATCCAGATTATACATTAGTACTGAAATGGTTAACTGGATAACCGGTTTGAAACCGGCTACCAAACTCAAGGATTTGAAAAAAAAGTCAACCGGTTATCCGAAATATCGATAGTGATCATCATTTCATGGTTAAAACGTAGTAAAGCTGTCGCTTCTTCTTTGGGATAGATTACACTTCGAAGCAGCGCTCTGTATATTGAGAATAATCGACTTTGGCTTCAAGACTTCGTTAATGATTGGCAATTTTCGTGAGAACTGAGTAACCGCAGAAACAATTCAGTAGGCTGTATGCAAACGAACGTTGCGAGTAAAAAAAAAAAACAACGTTCGTTTGTATACACACTACGGAATAGTTTCTGAGAATACTGCGTTCCATTTCCTATATACTCTTATATATTTTATCATCATTATGTTTATGTACAAAATGTATCAAGAGTCGGGGTCTTGTTTTTAAGGCTGTATCTCAGTTCTTCTGGTGCGGAGTTAGTACGCAGGAAAGTCTGACAGTTACTTACCGCTGCAAAGTGGCTCTCTACCTGTACTCCTTTCTCCATCTGTAAAACTGAGAGACAGAGATGATCCTGTCTATTGAACCCCAATAAATAAATTGACTCTGGGAAGCGTCGAAATTAAAATTGATTGAATCTGTCTCGATAATTCGTTTTGATTTTAGACGCGATGATTTGGAAATTTTTAGTGTTCAGTCGATGATCTGAACCGGCCACCACAATCGGCCGATTGTGGGCAGTCGGATTTATTATCTTCTACAATTGTTTAATTGTTTATGTAAAATTATGTCAATGATACCATTCCATAAAGTTGAGAAATATCTACAATGTGTATTCTTAATCTCTCTAGACTCCCCATTGAAGGATATACAAGTTAAACGCCATGTAAAGCATACAACTGAGCGCACTTGCGGCAATCGATAGTTTATACCGGAAAAGTGAGGGTTCCACTCCACTGACCCAGGTAGCAGTAAAATTATCAGTTGAAAGCACTTGGGCGGTAAACGTGGCTCTAGAGCCACGTTTATCGCCCAAGTGTGCGCGACTGCTAATTGCTCTGCTACCCCAGTCAACGAAGTTTAACACTGTAAAAAATGTTCAGTTTGATGAAGTTCTTTCGAGTCTCGCCTTGTTTAGTAGTGCACGGTATTACAATGGGAATCGACATCAGAATCGGACGATTGGGAGCTCAAATAAATGGTAATCGGACAGCGACCATTTTTTTGTAATCGGTTGAACACAAGAAATTTTCAAATCGTCGGGCTGTTCTCAACATCCTATTAGTAGGTATATATTGCGGATTTACTATCACTTTGTACATGTACGTGTACAACATACGTACACCACGCATTCACCAACGTGCAATTCAGTGTTAAATCGCACGCTTGTTCACAAAAATGTACAGTGATCTTGAATCCCCCATGTTTTTTGTGACTCCTAGATCGCACTTTTAACGTTCAAATACTCGTGGTGAACGCGCGTTTTTAAAAAAAGGGTGAAATTGTACATCTTCATTTTTATCTTTCACTTTAAAAATTTGTGACGACGTTCCCATCGCAGATCAGACCATCGATCCATGGTTGGTAAACGCGAGTAAAAAAATTCTGGGCTATCATCAAAAAACGGTCTGCGGATTCTACATCAGTGATCCAGAACCCGCAATTGTTTTGAGGCGGTGGGTTTTTCCCATTTATGATGTCATTAGGGGAATTCCCCACTATGGGAATTCCCAAAACTCAGCTAATCGACCGATCGGATCGCTCGATTCTCCGTCAATCGACCGATCGGATCGCTCGATTCTCGTAAACTCGATCTGAACGAAGAGGGTTGTCGGTGTGTTAGAAATTCGCGAGCCCGCTGTCACGTTTTTGATTGATATATATACAGGGGAGAAAAAAAAATATAAATAAATAGTTATTTAAAAAAAATAAATATATCAAATCGAATAGATAATAAAAACGTAAATCATGAGCGATTCTCAGGATATTAGAGTGAGGTTTCTTTTAAAAATGCTGATGAGAGCCTACGCATTCTGCGTGAACGAACAACTAGGTCGTCTCTTGTTAGAACGATGCATCGGATGTCGGGATTACCTAGACTTCGATCATGAGAATCATTCGTGTCTGTGGATGGAAAGGGAAGATATGGTCGTCAAGTATTTCGAACCGGCGTTCGAACGCGTTCAAATCAATGAAGTGATCGCGTTTTGGAAGAGATTACTCTACTGTAAGAATCGAAGCAAGCCCACAGATTCGGAAGAACAGAAATTGGCGCGTAAAAGTCTGACTTTACGAGATAAGGGATGCATCTTGAAATTATTGTTCAACAAAGCATACGTCTAAGTTTTCTCGTTGATATAAAATAAGGGAGAATAGAAAATAAAAATAAATACACACATAAATTTTTTATCTAATATTAGAAAGAAAAAAAATACAAAAATGAGAACCAGAAATAAATTGTATCCGACGTTAGATGACGAGAAGCCGAACGGCGTTTTGCCGACGGCGCCGTCGCTAGAAGAAAGAGAAAAAGGAGAGAGGTATCGCATCGATCAAATCAATAGAATCCAAGAGTATCTAATTCGAGAGAGAGATTCTCGTCATTCCCTCAAGAAGAAGTATTCGCGTTTCGTGACAGTCGTCAACGTGATCAACACGACACTCATCATGATTTCTCTGGGTTTACATGCGGCCGGCATCGGATTTTTGTTGACCGCGGTTGTCATTCTGATCGTGTTGACTGTAGAAGGAGTGGTTCTCGCCGCCGGATTGTTTAGCACGCTCGGAAACTTTTTGAGTAGGAAATTACATCTGAAGGCGAGGAAACATGACAAGATTCGCGTCTTGGTCGACTCCAAGATCGACACGATATCCGAAATGATCTCTATGGCGTTGAAAGATGGTAGGATATCGGACGGAGAATACTTCGCGATATTGAGCGAGAAAACGAAATACGATGCCATGAAAGAAGCCGTGAGAATCAAGACTCGTCAGATCATCAAGGAAGAGATGAAGGATTCTCTCGTGGAAAAGGGGAGGAAAGAGGCCAGGGAGGAATTCAGTAAGATGATAGAACTCAAGAGCAGCGATTGAAAAAAAATATATATATAATAAGAACAGAATTTTAAAAAAAAAAAAAATACTAAATTTATATATAAAATAAAAAACGAAATTAATTTAAATAACTCTTAAAAAAATGTATTGCATAAAGTGTAAGAGAGTTACCGAGACGAGTAATTCTAGAGAAGTGCGAACTAAAAATGACAGATGGATGCTTCGCGGAATTTGCGACATGTGTGGTTCTGTCAAGATGCGATTCGTCAAAAAAAAGAACGCGAGCAAAGGTAAAGGCATCGTGAATAAAATGATCAACAATCTACCTTTCGAAATGCATCTGCCCGGTCACAGTTTCACGGGACCCGGAACGAAATTGAACAAGAGACTCAACGCCGATCTGACACCCAAATGTTGGAGCAAACCTGTGAATAGGGTGGACGCGGCCGCGTATGATCACGATCTGTGCTACGCCAGACATCCCGACACCAAGACTCGCAACGACGTCTGCGACAAAAACATGTTGGGGAGATTGAGAGGCATATCGAATCCGACCAGGAGAGAGAAGATGGAACGTTCGCTGGTCAGCAATCTGATCGGTGCGAAACGTTAATTCGGATGGGGCGTTCAAAAAAAAAAAGCGCATCTGAAAAGAAGAAGAAACGATTATTGACGAGCGAATTGGCCGAGGAGTTACACAAAACCATAGTGCGTAAATTTCGAAAGAGAAGGGTGTTCATGAAGGGTCTGGATGATATTTGGTCTGCCAACTTGGTCCACATGAGATCGTTTTCGAGGTGGAACGAGGGCGTCAAATATCTATTGACGGTCATCGACGTGTTTTCCAAATACGGTTGGATCAGAGCTTTGAAGAATAAATCGGGACCTTGCGTCGCCGAGGCTCTGAAGAACGTGTTCGACTCGTCTTCTCGAAAACCGAGTAAATTGTGGGTGGATAAGGGAAAGGAATTCTACAACAAGGACGTTCGTCGATTGGTAGACCTCTACTCGATCGAAAACGAAGAGAAAGCCAGCGTGGTGGAACGTTGGAATCGAACGATGAAGGAAAAGATGCACAGATACTTCACGGCGAATACGACCAAGAAATACATATACGCTCTGAACGGTCTGGTCAATGATTACAACAACACGCGACACAGATCGATCAAGATAACTCCCGCGGAAGCTAGCGATCCTCGAAACGAAAAACGGGTCTACGCGAATCTATATCCTGAGAGATCTAAGATCAGGAAGAAGTCTAGAATGCCAAAATTTGCAGTCGGCGATCGAGTGAGACTCTACGCTTATAAGAAGCACTTCGGAAAGGGTTATACTCCTCGATGGACCTCGGAAATCTTCGTGATAATCAAAATATTTCACACCGATCCGGTGACTTACGAAATCAAAGCTTTGGATGGAGAAGAGATCATTAGAAAATTTTACGAACAACAATTACAGAAGACGATGTTTTGATGAAGAAGACAAATTTTTTTTTATTTACTCTCTTTGACATTTTCTTGTTTACACACATATATATAAGAGAGAAAAAAATAATAATAAAAAATAATTAAAAATTATTTTTAGATAAAGAAAGCAAGTTAATTAATAAACAAAAAAATTAAAAATCCTTTAAAATGACAAATATACTAGATATAGCACAAAGCATTGTGAAAGATGAAAGTATTCAAGAATATGAGGTTCACGAATATGAACCGGTAACCGGAACGAGTTTGAACAATGCGGGAGAGATAAGAATCAACATCGAAACTCAAGATCTATTCGTACATCCTAGCGAGAGTTACATAGTGGTGCAGGGACGTCTCACCAAGGAAGATGGGAGCGACTACGCCGACGACGACACGGTTACTCTAGCCAATAATGGCATCATGCATCTATTCAGTAACATAAAATACGTGCTATCCGGACAAGAGATAGCATCTGTGTTTCATCCCGGCCAGGCCACCACGATGTTCGGACTCTTGACGTTTCCTGATGATTTTTCGAAATCCAGAGGACTTAATCAGTTGTGGGTGAAAGACACCGTCGGCCCTGCTAGCGCCGGCGCCGCCTTGATATTCGACTACATCATCAAGACGTCCAGACCTAAAGGAACGTTTTCGTTCAGGATACCTTTGAAACACATCTTCGGATTTGCGGATGATTACAACAAGAGCATGTATGGATTCAAACACAATCTGACGTTGATTCGAAAAGGAAATGATGACGCAATAGTGAGACTCACTGCGACCAATGCGGGTAAGATAACTCTACACAAGATATCGTGGTTTGTTCCGCACGTGGAGCCTTCAATCGTGGAGAAAGTGCGTATCTACAAGATCATAGAATCCAAGAGTAAATTACCCGTGGGATTTAGAATGAGACAGTGTGACACGGCTAGCATTCCTCCTTCCACGAATCACTTCGATTGGAGATTGACGGTGAAATCCGCTTCCGAGAGACCGCGTTTCAGACCGATAGGGATGGGTCTCAGGAAAAGAATGTGTCGCTGTTTGATCACTGCCATTTGAGAAGCATGCAAGTGTTTCTGAACGCCACGAGATATCCAGCAATCGATTACAATGCGTCGTTCGACAAGAACGATTTCTGCAGACTGTACGGTGACGCCGCTGATTTTAGAAAGAAGTATCATGGTCTAGACGAATTGATGAGCAATCCTAACATGTCTCCCGGTGAATACCATGTATCCCATGTTCGTATTCGACGTCAGTAAACAGAGTGAACGACTCAAGAGTAGCATGTTAGACATTCAGATCAAGATGCAATTCGATAGGAACATGCCGAGAAAAACCGAAGCCTTCGCCCTAGTCCTGTCGGACAGAGAATTGCAATTCGAATCGGATGGAAATAAGATGTCGATCATTCGATGAGAGATGAGTGTGTGAAAAAAAATAAAAAGTAATGAGTTATTATTAAAAACAAAATACAAAAAAAGAATAAAAAAATAAATTCGTTTTTAATGATAATTTTTTTACAGAAAAAAAAGTTTCATCTGAGAAAAAATCGTCTTTTTTCAACATTCTCGACGTACAAAATGTTACAATTCCTAAGTAGTCACGTAGAAAACGAAATACACGTTCCATTTTCATGTTTGAAAAAAAAAGAAGATTTTTACGATTACGTTCTGAATTATTTAAAAGATCGCGTGCTATTCACTCAAGAGAAACAAAAAGGATATTTCGTGATGAAGATATTAAAACTCGAAGAGATCTTAGATTGTTCGATCCTGTGCGATCGTCTCTCCGTTTCCGTCAGATGTTCCATCCTGTGTTGCAAGCCAAAAAACAAAAAAAAAAGATGTGGAAAAATGGTTAGGTAAACAGCGGGATAGACGGTTGGAAATGAAATGAATGAGACACGTTCCACCATCACCACTACCTTCTGAAGAGAATGGTAATGATGCGAGTGTTACCAAGAGATGCACAACATTCGTTCATAATTATGATTCAGATCAACAAAAGTGTTGTTATAAACATATCATATCACAAAGAAAAAGAAAAAAAGAAAAAGAAGAAGAATCGACTCTGAAAATTGAGAGAAAAGGAAACGTCATTATAATATATGGTGATATGAAGAAGAAGAAAAACAAAAAAAAAGTAATGAGATCATCTTTAGATCTCATTTTTTTTTTTTGTTTTTTTTTTTTTTGTTTTTAATAATCACACATTATTTTTTTTTTTTAATTCATTATTTTCCACGCATTCACTGTTTGTTCAAAGGATCTAGTTCGATCAGTAGACTCACCACGGAAGTGGTGGCTTTGATATTATTGGTTTTCGTAACGAAATTAATCCTGTCTCTGGCGTTCACTTTAAGAGGTGTGCCGAACGTGCTAACATTCGCGTGTTGATTCTCAGTCTTTTCGACACTGTATCTCTTATCGCTCTCTACACCATTCACCATGAGATTGACGACCGCTCTGTTATTCAAATCCGAGGAAGCCAGACTCATTCGAAGGATTTCACCTCCCAACGGCATGGGATATCCCACCTGACCATGTTTCGATCCACTACCTCCATTTCCGAAAGACCACTCAGCTTTTCCCTCATCTAAGGCGCCGGCCTATTCGGCCCACACAGTGATCAATTGTCTAGGATATTTGACTTTCTCCACCACCGAAATCAGGGTGCAGGCATCTGTCATGTTCACGGGATCCGGTAGATTCGTGAGCGTGTGTCCAGCCATGTCTAGTTTACCTTCCATGATGTCACCCTTTCTCCAGACCGAGTTGTCATCCACGTACTTCCTGCTGACCACGCTGGAATCGAATTCGGGATCGTGATCGAGACCGAATAAATTGTGACCATTCATGTCGATACCACCCTCCATGGTTTCGCCAGATTGTTTGTTCAGGTAGAGATCGTCCACTTGCGATTCTAGGTATTCTTGTGATTGTATCATGGCAGAATCTATGTAGCCCTTGTTGACCGCGTTTGAGTCTGCATCCGTGTCGTTGATCTTCGACAGATTCAATATCTTGTTGAATCCTGCATTCAGATCCGATTTTATTTCTCGTCTGTCAGACTTTTTCTGTTCCAGATCTATGTAGTGTTTGGTCGCCACGTCCTTGGGATTCGTGGGAGTGGCCACGTTCGTTATCTTGTTAGGATTAGCGTTCAATTCTGAGTGCATCATTTTCTGAACATATCTATTTCTCAGGTGTTCGCTGAATCTTGCATGAGAGGCGTCTGTGTATTTCTTGGTCGCGGTATCAGTGGGATCTACGGGATTTGCGACGTTCACTAAACATTTGGATTTCAGATCCAGATCGTCAGTCATGGTTTTATCCACGTAATTATCTAGCAGGATTCGTTCGAAATTGGCGTTTCCCCTGTCGACGTATTTTTTAGTCGCAGCATCTGCGATATCTATTGGCTCAGGAAGATTGTAGAGCTTCTTATCATTCATGTTCAAAGGTTCTTCTCGAGGTTCGTATCTCCGAATGTAACGTTCGTCCAAGTTGGCAACGTCGTAACCATCGTCGACTTCAAACGTCTTCCTCTTCTTTCTCGGGTTGACTTTTTCGTCATCACTTCTACCAAATTTATCGACTGGCATGTTGTTGTGGGATTTTTTTTGTTTTTTAGAAAAATATGTTCAAACGCAGTTTATTAAAAATGAACTATGTTATTTTATTTTTCATTTTTATTCGATTAAAAATTTTTTTAAAATAATTTTTTATCTTTATATACTATAAAAAAAATCTCTCTCTAATGTAAATCATTGAGAATGTCTTGAAATCGATCTCCTTCAGACCATCTCTTGAGAATGTAGAGACACAGGTGACCGCAAAACACTTGATGTGGTGATTGCACTTGTTCCGTGTTGTAACGAACCATCGATTTGTTGAAATAGTTCTTTATTTCTTTTGGCGGCGAGATTCCGTAGCTGTCGAAATAATAATTTTTCTTTTTCCCGTTCTTCATCCATGCCACCCAGTGAGTGCCTTCACCCGATGAATCATCTAGATTTAAAATTCCGCATTCCGGTTGTTGAGGTCTTCTCTTCGGTAAGGCATCTCTGGAAAACACTCCTAGAAAATCTTTGATTTTCAAATATTTTGCCGCATTCAACAGATCAATGTTGGATAGGGGTTCGTTAGGTAAGACGACACCTTCTACGGATATCTTTATTTTCTTATTCATAAATGCGTATATATTTTTTTTATTTATTTTATTATAATTTACTAAAAATGACGTTATTTTTTTCTATTTTTTTCTTTTTCTTTTTAAACTAACTTTCTCGATGTCACTATCAATTTCTATAATTTTGTGTTCATCTAATTCTTCTTGATTTTCTGGAATCCTATCATCCGCAATCGTATCTGGAATCTTATCATCCACAATCGTATCTAGAATCCAATCATCTCCATTCATATCGTCTAAAATTAGATTCAAAGTCCAATGTCTGAGTGCCAAAGTGCTTATTTTATCGTCTAACACGAATCTCTTATCGTTGTCGGCCGTCAGCGAAATCTTGTTGACTATTTCGGTATACAAGTCGTGATTTTCACTTCGAATCGATTTCATAGTCTTATACACCGGACCACTTCCTAACAAACAATCTTTAAACTCTTGGAAAGAGACGTTTTTCTTCACCACGCACGCTTTAACTCCTTTGCACTTCTTGATCTCTTCAACATTTTCTAGACGATAAGCATACAGTTTGGGTCTCAAGCCCACGAATTCGACGATCTGTTTACTGCCGCTCTCATCCTTAAATTTACCCAACACCTTCTTGTTGTCGTTCGATTGAATGTTGGATGGGTGATCGACGGGATAATTGCTCGTGTCGAACCACTCGGTCACGTCCGGAGATATATCTCGGTAGACGTCTTTCGTCTCTATCTCGTAAACTAAACTGTCCGTGTCGGTGAACAGTAGTTTGGCTTTATCACCAAATTTTCATTTGACGTAATCGTAGTGAAACTCGTACATCAATTGCTTGCTGATATCTAAGATGATCGGTCCGAGATAATACGGTTTGTCGAACTTCAGGTGCGTCTTTTGCATGTGAACGGCCACTAGATTTTCGTCGAATATGGTTCAGTGTTTGTAATTGGGTTTCGCCACTAATTTTGTAGCTCTTTTCTCAGACGTGACGAGTCGAACGTCGGTTCTCTTCCTGATGTTTTCCATCGATTTACCGTACACGCAGTTGTTCATGAGTTTGAAGAAATCTTTTTCGAAATCGTTCTCGGCTCGAGTTCTGAGATTCATGTTGAGATCGATGTATTTTTTCATCCAAGGCTCTTCGTCGAATCGAATGATGCGATGTATGTCGACTAATTTCATCCCGTAATCGACGTACTGTTTCAAATTCTCGCTGTAGACGACGTAGTTACATTTGTTAAATAAATTGAGAATGAGTTTTTCCTCGTCTCCTTCGTTCGGTTCCATTCGTTCGGGAGCTAGTGGATAATCATTGTGTGGATCGTGTAATTCTTCCGGATAGTTCGAATCGACTTCTAAAATGCAAGGATAGTCTCTCCATTTTTGCATCTCTTCCGGTTCCGTTACCCATTCGAAATTTCCAATCGGTAAATGATGACTCATAGCCCAACTGTACAGATTATTAGCGTCCCAATACTGTATGTATTTAGTCGACCATTTCGAATCGAAACCTTCTTTCATGTAGGGATTGTTAGCCTCAGAATATCTGTGGGGGATCATCGAGACGCCACCTCTCGCAGCTCTTTCGAACATGAGCATCATGTCCACGTCAGATAATAATTCCAATTGGACTTCGGTGGTCTTCAACAGAGCGTCCCATGCTAGACTGGGTGCGGTGAAATACCAAGCGGGATCCAGATCATAATTTTGACGACAGACGTCTCGAAAATTTTCGAACACGTCTGCCAAGAGCAGAACGTCGGTCTTTAGATAGAGATCGTGATAATCTCTCATGGTTTTCATACCGAATGATTTCCACACGTTTTTGGCGTGTTCGTAATTCTCGTCGGAAATGTCGGATTCGTATAATTTTGAATAAAAATCTTCTTTCGAAGGTAGTGCGGTGTCTTCGAATCTCTTTAGATCGTTCATGTAATCATAAGGATAGACTCCTTTCCTCAACATGACGTCTACTCGTTCTCCGAAATGTTCACTCATGATTTTAAATTTATCCTTGCTCATGTTATCGACTAATTTTTCCAGAGCGGTCGACATGAATTTAAAACTGTCGATGAAACATATGCATCAACGAATGGATTTCGCTTTTTCTTTCAACGTATTTCCGTCGATTACTCTTTTCTTCTCCATGAGCTTCCATTTCATGAAGGAAATGTATCTTTCTTCACTGTTCGCGATGCAATTTAATTCTTCGTGTGAGGTGCCGAGATTTTTCACGAACAGATGACTGTCGTAACCCGAGAGATTGTGAAACATCACCGGATAGAAAGCGGCATCTCGATATTTTAAATTACACTTGCTGTGAGCCGGACCGTGATACAGACCCGTGTAATGATCATGGTCTCTGACCTTATTTTCCTCCGAATTCTCATCGAACGATTGTCTGCATATGTGACATTCGGTGGCTCTGTTATTTTCATCCTGCTGCTCTCGCGTGATGATCATTTTCGCTGGAGTTTTGAGTTTGTCGTATAACATTTGAATTTTCGATTCTAACTCTTCCACGAACCTTTGTGCCACGTCGTCGTCTTCGCACTGTTTCGTGTAGGTGAAGGGACCCATGTCGTGTTGCGAGTCAAAAGCGCATTTCACGTAAATGCAATAGCCCGAAGGTATGTGTTTTTGATATCTTTCGACGTAACTTTGAAGAGCGTTGGGTTGACAGGAACTCATTTTTGCAGTGAAACATTCGAAATCGGCGTACACAACGAATGGTACTTTTAACCTTCTATTGTGATTTTCAAACTTCACGATGGTGTTGGGTTTGGGCATTTCGACGGCGACACCTTGATTTTCGTTGCAATATTTTTGATGTTTCGCTAATGATTTTTTGCTGTGAAACACGTTCACGCAATTGTAACATAAAGATATCTTTCCTTTATGATTATTATTTTGTTTCGACAGTAATCGGGTCGGATGTTTAACCCAACAATAATGACGATTGTCACCATTCGAAATCAATAATAAAATAATCGTCTTTTCTCTTCCGCGATACGAAGTCTGTCTGAGACGATAGATCATTCATTTTTCGTCATCGTATCCAAGGACGTTCACCGCTACGGTGGGATTTTGAGCCTCGAAACGTTCGATAAGTTTTAACTCTGTTGGAAAAGTCACTCCGGTCCAATCGAGATTTTTAGAAGTTTCCTCATAATGAGAAACTCTATCGGAGTTTAATTCGACAGGGTATAAGGCGGAGGTGACTGCCCATTTAAAACACTGATCATCTTTATTTCTCACGTTGACCACGGCGTGTTTCTTAGTCAAGAAATACGGTAATTCCAAGTAGGAAGATCCTTTCAATGGTTCGTTTTTAAATTTTAAATTCAATTTTTTTCTTTAATATGTTTTTTATTCAAAAACAATTTAAGACCACTTTTATTTCTCACTCGCAAACCGAACACGTTTTCTCGTCTTCGGAATAACATTCTCTACAGTAATGCAGGTGTGCGCACGGTAGAAACAAGACGTTTGCGACACCTTTGCAGACCAGACACTTGGTGGACGTTTTGCTCGACTCGTTTTTGACGAGTGATGATAACTCGTCCGCTTCCGCCATGAATTTGATGAGATGTTCTAAAGTTATGAATTGAGACAGGGTCTTGTTCGCGATGTTTAACGCATCGTACAATTGTTCCTTGGTGTATCTGAGTTGTAACATATCCATCAATAATTTTTGGTTTTTATCTCTATTCCTCTCTTCGTCTTGGATTTTGATCAATCCCAACGTTAGGATCTTGTTCAAATAATCGCATTCGCCTTTTTCAATATTACTTATGTGTTCTAGTAAAGGTACGTCGTGAGGTTCCCAATTCATCAAATGTATGTCACAACAAAAACATTTGACTTTGTCACCTTTACCCACGTAAACGAAACCCGCGGCAGCTAAATCTTCGGGTTTTTTAGCGAGATGCGAAGGCCAATTTTTAAACGTTTCAAGTCTTGCACGTTCTAGACTATAATTCAGATGTTTGGACTTGATCATTGTTTTTACCTCAAGATTGAGTTTGTAAGAATATTTTTTTTCAACTTTTATTTATATATAAAGAGAAATAAAGAGAAACTTTTTTAACAAATTATTATTTAAATACAAAATTTAAAATATACATTATTTGCAAGAATTCATAAAAACCAAATAATCGATCATGACAACAACACCTAAAAGATGCGAATTGAAATTGAAACGAGTCGAAGGGTATGAGAAATGCAGTTTTAATATCTATACATTACAACAACACAATCCCATCGAATTGAACGAGGTTGAGATGGTGGACTTAGAGCGCTACTACTACGAATATCGAATGTGTTTGAAAGTGGATGAAGCCGCGCTTGATTTGTTTTACGAGTACCAAAGCGATCTGCTGAATAATATCATCATCGCCGAAGACAGAGGATTTGACAAGGGTGATTTATTGTTGTCCTATGGAGGTTACATATATCCAATAATCTCACCTGAACTCGTGAACAAATCGGGTGGTGAGAGCGCATTCGCCTATGAAAAAAAACTCAAAAGAGTAAAGATAAACATTCATACCATTTTCGTATGTGGAAAAATGACGAATGTCAACATGCTAATAATGGACTTGGAAATATAAACAATAGAGAGGTTGAAATGTTAAAGTTTAACTTTTTATATATATATAAAGAGAAAAATACTTTTACTAAAAAATTTTACATTAAAAATTAAAAAAACAACTTTTTTATATAGATATAAAGAGCAAAAAAAAAAAATAACAAACTTTTTTAACAAATTATTATTTAAATACAAAATTTAAAATATACATTATTTGCAAGAATTCGTAAAAACAAAAAACTAAATAATCGACCATGAGGACAACAACACCTAAAAGATGCGAATTGAAATTGAAACGAGTCGAAACGAATAAGAAATTCGGTCATAAAATCTATAGATTACAACGACACGATCCCATTGAATTGAACGAGGTCGAGACGAAGGGCTTAGAGCACAAATACGACAAATATAAGATGCCTTTGAAATTGGACGAAGCCGCGCTCGATTTGATTTACGAGTGCCAAAGCGACCTGCAGAACATCGTCATCGCTGAAGATAGAGAATTCAACAAGGACGATTTGTTGTTGCCCTATGGAAATTACATATTTCCAAACATCTCATTCAAACTCGTGAAGAAATTGGGTGGTGAGAGCGAGTTGACTGATGTAAAAAAACTCAAAAGAGTAAAGATAAACATTCAACACATTTTCGAAAAAGGAGAAGATACGAGTGTCAACATGCTAATAACGGACTTGGAAATATAAACAATAGAGAGATTGATTTTTAGTGAAGAAAAATGAAAAAAAAAAAAAAAGTAATGAGATCATCTTTTGATCTCATTTTTGTTTGTTTCTTCGCACTCTGTCTCGCGATATTCGTCATTATCGTCTAATTGTTTCTCCACCTTTTTATCCATTTTAAATATATTATTTTATACTTTCTATGATTTTATATTTTATATAATTTTATATTATAATAACATATTCAAAATCGGTATATTCTTAAACGGCGAATTCTCACCGAGCAACAAACCCTTGCAGAGTCGCTCAATGTTCCGTCCACTCTTCAGATAGAGACCGTTTCCTCTCAGAGAGTTGCCACCTCTAACAGGTTCTAGATACAATCCTATACCGCTGTCGTCTATGTGAACGCGACACGTGGCTCCTCCCTTCTTCAAAAACAGTCCGCTGCCACCCATTAATTTCTCAACTGCCGAACTAGCGAGTCCCGTGAGAGCTCCCATGCCGAGAGTCTTTCCGAGAAAGGGTAGTGCCTTTGCAGCGAAGGGTAATGCTTTTGCGGCTATTCCTGCCAATAGCGGTAGGAAACCACCTTTCATTCTCAAATTGTATCTCAATTGAGCGGGACTCATTCTCACCGTCAACCCTCTTTCATCGCAAATCGCTTTCTCCATCCTTTTGATTTGACTTCTGGTCCAGGCGATCGAATCCTGACCGCCTCTCGTCAGATCTTCATGAGTGAATTTGAATCTCACCGCCTCGCCTCGAGTTGTTAACGCTCTCTTAAGTTTCTTCCTCTGTCCTGCGGATATGTTTTTAACCATGTATTCTGTCATAATTCTGTTTTTAAAATATATTTACTTCAATTGTTTCTTGTTTAATAATTATATTAAAATAATTTTGTAAAATTAATATTGCGTTTATTTTATTTTTGTTATCTATATATATAATATTTTTTTTTGCTTTTATATTTCTCTTATGTGAAATCGTATCGTCACCCTCTCTCCGCGAAGATCTAACAGTTCACCATTTTGATCCGTCAACGTGGTTTTCAGACTATACAACGTGTCTAAAATCATTGGTAGATAAACTAAATTTCGAGGTCGCTCCACGATCTTATAACCCGGCGACACGTTTCGAAAGAAGGAATAGATCGTCGGTTGAGCGCTACCATTCACGTAGCTTCCAGCAATCACATCCACGTTCACCAGAATGCTATTGACTGCGAGAATGTCGACCGTTTTCAGATGCCGCGTGGCCTCGATACATCTTTCGATCGAATCCCAACATCCTGCCTATAGAATCGTCCGTGTTGAAATCCACTCGAAAATTATCTTCCAAATCCAACACCGTCTGTAAGGTATTAGGAATGGGAGCGAGTCTGATCTTGTTGCTTCCCTTTCCATCCGTCTTCATTCGCGTCTGAATGTAATCGTTCAAATCGTTTATGTCGTAACTCCCTTTGGGAATTCGAATCTCCAACCAATCCATTCCGTCGGAATACTTGAACGAGATATTCTTTTCGGTGATGTTGGGAAAGGAATAATAAGTCTCCAGATTCACCAAAGCCATCTCGTAACTTTTCTCTCTATTCAATTCGATGGAAGGTTCGAATTTCGTAGCGAATCGCCACTCATCACAATTTGAATGGATTGTTTTGCAGCCGTATTCTCGGCTATCCGTCCTAACAATTCTCCATGTTCGAACATTATATTTAATTTTATTTTTTTATTCAAAACTAATTATTTGAAGATTTATTATTTTCTAATTTTTTTATTTTCACGCTCTATCTTATTATTATCATCGGAAACATAAAACTTGACGAATCCGCACCGATATTTTCCGCGATTAAATTCGCTTGTCAAATCGATCACGACGAAATTGTAAAGTCCACCATCCCAGACCCTCTTGCAGAATCTCCTGAATTCCGCAGCGCTCATGTCGTTTGCGACGTGATAGCCGTAGATGTGATTGTAATTCTTGAGATCTTGGCGAAAGAGACATAGAAAATTAGCGTTCTCCCTTATCGTCTGTCTAGGCAATCGAAAATAATTCTGCGACAGGTAGAAACAGTCCACGTTGCTGTGTCGACCCCTAACGTAATACTATTCGCATCGGTTCTGTCTCTCCAAAAGCAGATCGTCGAAAATCATGAGATTCTTATCTTCCGATTTCAGTTCTCTAGGATCCGGAACGTCGATAGCGTTCTCATAAAATCGACACTCAACGTTCGAAGATGCATTTCTCTTCATCAGTTCCATCGCCGCACCGTCCAAAATGGTTGAAAGTGGAGCTCCGCTCTTGTCGAATTCCTCCCTACTATCAAAGATTCTGGGTATGACGTCCTTGGGCAATCTACGATCCATGCACTCTCGAAGCAATCTCTATTTGGGTTGAAACAAGCTCTTGCCAAACACGAACAATCTGTCATAATCCAACCAGTCGGGTCGGGACAACAGATTCATCAACAGATTGGTCTTTCCACAATTCGATTTTCCCACTATCAAACCTCTTATGCTCTTGGGAAAGAACTCGTTATTCGACCTCTTGGTCGCGGCGTCGTTCCAAGACATATCTTTAATGTTCATCTTTGTTTTATTTTTTGTTTGTTTGTTATTTTAGATTCTTTTCAAACGCAATTTTTTTATGTTTTTCAAACTCTGTTTTTAATGTTATTATTTATTTATATCGCACCGTCGCGAGTTCTCTTCAATCCGGATCCACTCGTCATTTTGGCTAAATCTTGTATGGGCACCACAGCATCCTTAAAATCTTTCCAACTTTTCGGCGTTCGCTCTAACGCAGCTCGCTTCGCTGGCGGACTGATCAACTTGTCGATCAACGCGTCGGCTGCCCTCTTGCCAGCCACAGAAGCTATCCTACCACTGGCTTCAGAAGCGGCTTTCTTACCAGCATCCAAAGCCGTCTTCTTACCGACCTCAAATGCGGTCGATGCGAGTTTTCTACCCGCATCGCCCGTGAACGCTCGCATTATAGAATCGACGATGCCAGAACCGCCTTGAACGTAAGTCCTGACGTATCCCCTGTTCTTTATCACCAACATATTTTATTTTTATGATATATTTTTTGTTTTTTCACTGGTAAATCGTTTTGTTGTTTTTAAATACTTTTATTATTCTAGTGTAAGAATTTACTGTTTTATTTTTGTTTGTTTGTTTGTTTCCCTCTACTTATTATATACACATCAATCCTTCAATTCGTTCATCAGCCTTTTATACTGGTTTTTATTCAGAACCTTCTGTCTTAACAATTCGTCAGATATATCAACTACATGTATCTGATTATCTAATCCCGCGTTACCAGCCCGTCTGCTCGCCATCAACAAACTCAATCTCTGAGACAGAGCGTCGGAATCGCTCGGAAGAAAAGTGGTTTTCACCCCTTTGTCAGTCACCGATTCGACGAACTTCTTGTTCATATCCCATATGGGTTTCACCACTTTCGTCCACTTGTAACCTCTGTTGGCTTTGGGTCTCGTCTCTCTGGCATCGTTATTTCTCTTCATGGCGTGGGTCTGAACCAGAATGTCTCCGTAATTATCGAAATCCTGATCCGTGTAATCGCTAGGCTTGTCGTAAAGGAGCAATCTGCGCAGACCATCAGTCAATTCGTATCTGTTCGAACCCACGATCAATTCATCATCGCCATTATCTACTTCTGTGTCTCCTACAAAAATCCTTCCCTCCGAATCCTTATAAAATCCATACAACTGATCTCTCTTACCACCATCATTATCAGACGATGCGACGCTACTAGTGGTGATAGTCGAAGCTGTATCATCAGACTCGCTCTCTGTTTGAATTCCCGTGGGAACGTAATCCGGTGTAGATTGAACCGAATACCGCTTTCCGAAACTAGGAGGCAACGAACCCATTCTCAAAGAACTCTCCTTTATGGGTCTCAATTCTTCGACTATCTCCTTCCTGCTTCGCTCATGACCCTCCGTCACGGGCTTAAATATTTTTGTGGCTTCGCATTTGAGTTCCATCTCACCAAGACGTCTGCTCCTATCAGCTGACTGAATGCTCTTCTTAGCATGCTCAAACTCTTCTAAAATTCGATCTCGGTGTCTAGGATCCATCTGTAAAAACATCTTTCGTTTTAATTGTTTTTATTATTTTCAAAATTAAATGTTTAATTATATTTTTATGTTTTAAGTAATAAAACTCTTTCCGTCTTTAATATAATAATCTAAAAATATTCACATCTCAACTGTTAATTGAATTGGTAAAGTTTAAGAATACGTTTAAACAGTACATGACAAACCGGTTTCTGATTTAACGCATTTTGACAGTAGTTTTTTACATTATGTCAAAAGATCACCATTCACACATCAAACAACCATTCACTCATTGTCGAATTAAGAGAGAATCCCTTTGATGACTGTTAAACAGTTTCAACACACAACTGAAAACTAATTTTAACGCTGAGAACCTATTTCATCTCTCTGATTGCTATCATGAATATATTAAAAATTCACCACTCAAAAACCTAATTGAGCGGAAAATGCTTTTTAAACATTCCACTAAGTGTTTGCCTCTTCGAACATTATCCTCGAAAACTCAATTTCTATTCATCTCATTCAAGACAAAACGCGAATGTCTATCACAGATCGACTCCCCCAAACAACATCCCCAAAACTCAATTTCTATCCGTCTCATCAAGAGAAAACATGAATGTCTATAATACAAACCATATTCATAATCGACTCTTTTTGAACAAAAAACCTCATTCAATCATAACGATAACATGTGTTAGTTTTACTTCAGGAAAGACGTGACAGCGGGCTCGCGAATTTCTAACACACCGACAACACTCTTCGTTCAGATCGAGTTTACGAGAATCGAGCGATCCGATCGGTTAATTGGCGGAGAATCGAGCGATCCGATCGGTCGATTAGCTGAGTTTGGGAATTCCCATAGTGGGGAATTCCCCTAATGACGTCATAAATGGGAAAACCCACCGCCTCAAAACAATTGCGGGTTCTGGATCACTGATGTAGAATCCGCAGACCGTTTTTTGATGATAGCCCAGAATTTTTTTACTCGCGTTTACCAACGATGGATCGATGTTCTGATCTGCGATGGGAACGTCGACACAAATTTTTAAAGTGAAAGATAAAAGTGAAGATGTACAATTTCACCCTTTTTTAAAAAACGCGCGTTCACCACGAGTATTTGAACGTTAAAAGTGCGATCTAGGAGTCACAAAAAACATGGGGGATTCAAGATCACTGTACATTTTTGTGAACAAGCGTGCGATTTAACACTGAATTCCACGTTGGTGAACGCATCGTGTACGTATGTTGTACACGTACATGTACAAAGTGATAGTAAATCCGCAATATATACCTACTCCTATTACGTGTCACCTCTTGAACTCTTTTTCTGCAGTTCTACAGTTCTGATGATAGAAAGAGTTGAAACAATTTCCGCTTACGTACCTACTTTGATTCTGTTCTAGAATTTTTGAGGGAGGTGGGTGGGGGTGGTTACTGACTTGCCCAAACAGATGTGTCGCCGTTGAATACAATACGTGATTGGAGACTGGCAATATTTACGATTGAAAAAAAGGTGCCAAATATTACTGTTTGAAGAGCTGTGTCTGATTCGATTCGGGATTCACGTCAAGTCGAAATTTTTGATGCATCTCAACCAAACATGGAAAATTAATATACGTCACAACCAGTCGAACTCGATTATTTCCGACGATTATTATAATGGGTACGGGGAAATCTCACCCGAGGGCAAGATATTTGGGCCAGACACGAGGCTTGTCGAGTGTCTGGACCAAATATCTTGTCCCGAGAATGAGATTTTCCCATCCCACACCCGTACCCATCAGGGATTATTTTTCTCCTCCCACCATACAGCGGTTACGTTAGCCAGAGGTAATCGGCGGTCACGTGCTGATATAATCAACTCATTTGGTATTCGTTGTTTTGAAAAAGTAATGACACCATCGGAAAGAGCATGCAAAAGTTATGTATATACCAAAGGTATATACCACGAAATCAATAAATCAATTAGGAACGGTGGCATCTTGGGGTTTAAAGAGTTTTAGAGCATCAAACTTTGATCACACGGCATTCTGATGACGTCAATATGAATCAGTTGGTAGCAAGAAACTGATACGATATGCATAACGTCATAATAACGTTATAAATGTATAACGTCACGTGGGTGGGGTGGGATACATCTGTCTCTCCCTGCTATCTCACCTTGGAGTGCAGTGGGGGGGGGGGGGGGGGGTATTGTTGTATCAGACCAATCGCCACGATGTCACGATGACATTCGCAGATATCGCTCAGGAGAACGTTAAGTAATTTGGAAGGGACATGTAGTATATGTTGTTTTTTGTTTTTTTAACACTTTTGGCGCGACAGGCAGCTAAAGTCGACAGCACGGCAACCCGCGGTAGGCAACTATAGTTGGCATTTTGGACAACTTTGTGTGTCGATCTCCAAGTGCTATCACTCAAACTTCAACACATTCCTTTGTTTCGTGCACGATTTTTATTCTATCCAAGAACAGCTATATTGTCACTGGAAAGCATAAATGTGCCAACTGCAACGCATCTGCGTTGCAGTTGGCACCTTTACACTTTGAAATGATTATATCACATTATCTCTAATAATGTAGACCCCACTGTGTTATCTTGACTGCAAAAATACAGACATCAGTAGAGAATGGCTCCACAAAATCCTGCTAAAATGTACGGCAATATATACATAAATATAAATAAAACAAATCATTATCCAATTCTGAAAAAAAACACTCTGTGAGATCCCTGGAACGCTTTTAAGAATTATAACTCTTTAATCTAATAAACCGTATTTTAGTAAAATTCCTGAAAATTATTACGCGCTGAGAATTGTGTTTCTCGGGATAATCCGCGCCAAAAGAGTTAAACGTTGCTGACCCTTTTAGTGAGTGATGATGGATTCATTAACAACCTTGGAAGAAATACAAACCAATCTAGATTTCGTTTCGGGCATAGAATGTTTTCGAGTGAAGACGAGCAACCGTAGCATTCTAAAAAAAAACATGGCTGACAATTAGCGTCTATTGAAGAGATAAACAGGAAAGGTAGCTCCCAATTTTCCTAAAGCTGTCAGATTGAAATTTCGAAATATTACCGAATTTGTAAAACTACGAAAACGGCGTTTTCATTATCTTTTGATGTTATTTAACTTTTTTCCTGTTCATTATACCAACAGTGAGCGGATCGTGACATACAGTACGTGGAGAGTGTATTATCACTAAATCACCCGCGGAGTGGAGATTCCACCCAAGCAACAATTGCAAATTTGTTGCAAAGCATAACCAGCACCAGCAAAGTTTCAGCCAATGGTCCTCCGGGTTAAACCCGGAGGTCCATTGGCTGAAACATTGCTTGTGTTTTTTGTCGATATGTACAAAATTTGAAAGTTATAGCTTGGGTGATAACTCCACTCCGCGGGTGATTTAGTTACAATCCACTCTCCACGTACTGTATATACTATTCACCAAAAACGTAGGTGATATTTGATAAAAATGAGATATATGAAGAAATATATTTATATTTTCACCAAAAAGACAGCTGAATCGTTACACTATGACATCTGGTGAATGATTGCAGCGATAGCTGGATGTCTGACAAGCATACATTCCACGCACTGAGCTGTATAAGACATGGACGGTCAATTAGAGAATATAACCACATTCAGTCCAAGACGTCAATACCTTGTAAATCATCCTCGGTTAGCGAGACAAGCGCGGATCTGACGTACTTCACACCAAATGTCCTATATCAGCTTGTCTGACGTTATTCTATTCTTCTTGCAGTGCTGCGACGAGTTCCTGGACATTGGTAAGGGTTGTTGTAGGCGCCTGCCAAGCATATCCCAGAAGTGCTCGATTGGTGAAAGGTCTGGACTTAGTGCTGGTCAAGGCAGTGTAGTGATGTTCTGCTCCTGGAGGAACTCTGTAGCGACAAGGGTCCTATGTGCTCTTGCATTGTCATCTTGGAAAATGAATCAACGGCCGTGACGTCGCGCAAATGGCACCACATAAGCTGCTAACATGTTGTTACGGTAATACTGCCGTGTGACACGCCTTTAGATGGCATGTAATGCTGTTCTGCTTGTCATAGTTATGCCTCCCCAAACCATAACCCCAAACCATAACCGATCCACCACCAAAACGATCGTGCTGCCTAACGGTTACGTCATAGTATCGTTCGTTCCGTCGGCGCCCAACTTTGTTTCGCCTGTCGTGAAAGTCGAGAGTGAACCTCGATTCATCAGAAAACATGCTCCACCGACGATTGTTCCAGTGCTGTCGTGCTCCACACCAATTACGCCTTGCTGCGATGTGACGTTCAGTCAAACGTGGAATTATTCGAGGTCATCGAGCGTACAAATTCCATTTGTGTAGGGGGTGTCGGATAGTCTGAACACTGACTCACACATCTGTCGCTCGGCGCAGCTGCTGTCCAATTTCTGAGGCACTTTCATGGCGGTTACGTAATGCGCTGGTTCGGATGAAATTATCCTGGTTAGCAGTTGTCGCCCTTGGACGACCAGACCGACATCTGTCATCAACATTGCCTGCCTGACGGTAGCGTGACCTCAATCTGCTAATCACCGATTGAGTAGCGTTGAGAATTTGAGCCACTGCAGTGTGCATGTTTCCAGCTTTCAACTTGCCAACGGCACGTAAACGTCTGTCACGTGTTAGTCTTCGCATACCTCAAAAGTTACGTTTCGACCAGAAACTATTGATGAACGAGTTTATACCAAGAAAAGAACGATGAGTCCTCGGAAAAAGCCCGTCCAGTATAAATGAAAATTTCAAAACGTACTCCACAGACATTGACGCGACGCTCGTGCGGAAAAACCTGCACGATGTTTTCGTGGGCCGATGACATTCATGATCCACACTAAACTCGGTAACATATTGATGTGTCCAATCACGCGTATCCAATACCATTTTCCGAAAATATCAACATCAGTTTGGATATCCCCTACTTTTTTGAATAGTATAATACAGTTCTTTCCATTAATATAAAAGTCTAGGTGGTGAGGTCAGGGCCGTATTATTCATAAGGCTGACTAGACTGAAGCCTAGGGGCCAGCAGGAACAGGGGACCCGCCATTTTGTTTTTTGTCCAGGCACTGTTATCAGCGCCTTAAGGCTCCAATGGTTAAATGCACTTTGCACTCTGCGCCGTAGCGATTCATGTACATATGTATTTATCCATATATATTCTCTCACAAGTAGACTATATGTATATTTATATACAGTACAATATGTTAATGCTTATTTAATTAATATGTCAAGTTGTAAGTAGAATTCTTCAGAAGGTCCGCAAAATGGATATGGGGCTATGTTCGGCGGCATAGTGCCTATCGTACCAGGGTCAGGCTGTCCGCTGTAGTGGGGTAAACGATTGAAGCGCCGGAGGGGTCACCGTCCCGAAGTACCTAAAAGCCTAGGGGTCCAGCTATGGGTTAATACGGCACTGGGAGAGGTTTGCTCATAATGAAAATTTGCAAATTACTGTAAAAACGAATTCGCTAAACAAAGACCCCAAGTTGCCTCTTAACGTTTTGGTAGGTGTGTTACAAATAGACGAAACAAGTTGCTGACTTACATTGTGTCGGAGCCAATAAACCTTATCTTTGTTTAACTCTTCTATTTATTTTTTGGAAATAAATATTGTTTAAACTAAACTAGTTATTTATAATTAGCTTGACATAAAAAGTTTTTTATTACTTTTAATAAACGAAAACAACAGACAGCTCCGAGAGCTGTCTGTTGTTTTCGTTTATTAAAACTAACTAAAGGAACTTTGCTTTATTTTCTGCTGAAGTCGTAGGCGTTTTCCAAACAATTACTTGTTTAAGTGGACCTTACTCGCACGTCTAATAAGTTCAGGGGAGATAACTTCATCGAAAGTCGATTTTCATGATAATATGAGCCTGGAATGTGTCCAAATTCTTTATCCTAAAACACATGTCAATTCTCATTTTGGGTACAGCGATTGAAAATATTTTTGAGAAAAAATGTTCATAACAGTAATGCCAAGCTATCTGACACTTTTAGTACTGAAAACCATTTGTTTCTACCCATGCGGTTGTTAATGTATTCTAACACACCAAACCGAGGTCAGTATGTTTCTATTGGAACACACCTGAAGTCATTTCTTTTTGGAAAAACTCTATTAAAATTATTTCGTGAGATTAATTTAAATTTGCGTGGTCTGTTTCTGAAAATATTCGTGTTTAGCGGATTTTGCTAAGTTTGTTTCGGAGTGTGTGATTTTGTATCTATTTTCATTTACCTGCGCTCCTTTCACTCATTTGACACAAGGACTTATATATTATTCATGTACGTTATGACGGATCGTGAAAATATATGTAAAACTTTGTTTGAATCTACCTCAAGCCAGTTGATTCGCCCAAATCTAATTAATATCCAATTTTCAGGAAATTTCTATCTCGACCTGGCCTCTGGGTCATATATCGACTCATCGAAACGGGCTCGTCAATATATGCCCAGATGCGAGGTCTCCACTTCAGTATACTATCTCGGAAACCCACATGGCGGTAATAACCTATATATATTTTCTGTCTGAGAAGATAAATGATTGAAATGGACTACTGGTTGTTTTAATCATGTGGCAACCGATCGGTAAATTGCCACACTTTTTAAAACACCAATGATCCATATTCATCCATTTATAGACATAGATAGAAATTAGAATTCTGAAAAATACAACTGTAAAGGGTTTTATTGGATTGTCACCTGAGACCAATACTACAAAACTTTTACAGTTGTATTTTTCAGAATTGTAGAAATAATTAATTGAAACGAACCATTAACATTTTCAAAGATGTGGCAATTTGCCAGTTGGCAAATTGCCAAATCTTTTAAATTGCTTTTGATCCATTTTCGTCATTTGTATTTACCTGTTGGAAATACAATTCGGGAAAATACAATTGTAAAGATTTTTAGTATTGGCCTCTGGTGTAGAAAGATATGTAATTACCACTAACCTAGACAATAACTGTGTCTATTGTACAATTGTTCAAAATCTTGTTGACGTGATATAGACAACTTTTCGAAATCTGCAAGAATACGCCGGACGTTTCTTGTGTGTACATACATTTGCTTCAAGGCGAGCTATTAAGAAAACCCTCTACATTCACTATAATTAGCCACCACTGTCTGCAATGGCGTGCTGAGAGAAATTAAGGAAGAAATAGTCTGGGATATGCGGGTTTTGATAGTGCATGTCGATCTTCTCTCCAAGTATACCCGTCATTTGTTATAGGGACTCAGTGAGTCGTGTTCCAATTTACACCAGTATCCTGTCATCATGACATCCTTTTCACATCCTTTCATCCAGGCCCTGAAAAGGTGTCTGCAAACGTGTCAGACATAACAACATCATCCGAGATGCGTATCGACGAGTTTAAGACAGCGTGACACTGTACATACTACACTTACCTGGAACACTGACTTCGAAGCTCACATCACCATCTGTGTTCTAAAACAGTAGCTGAGGCGTTTTAAGGAATTCCGAGTGTATACCCGTTTTACGAATGACACAATGCGTCTTGTGTGGCGAATGAACATATATATTGAGTTTAAAAAGCGCCAGTAACTTGTCGGCAGCTATAATTAACAAGTCGGCGTACACTTATGTCTTTGTCGGCCCATATTCTGTTTATTGTCGATCGCGAGAGTACGGTGAACTATGAATGAATCTATTGGTTGAAAATGTTTAATGACTCACTTGTGTTACGCAATCGTGACTATTACATTGAACTATTTTCGTCTATAAAATAACATTGCAGTGCAAACCTTCTGCATGTTATCGTAACTTGTCATAGGACGAACATAAACTCACGGCCCTAGTGTATTTATAAGGGTGGAAGGGGCGGTAGCTATCCCATTACGGATTTTATGACGCATCTAACACAGTTGGGTTCTTTTAAATAACACGATGGCCAGTTTACTCTATGAATTATTATCCATTGTGAATTAGCGCCAAGGAGATTATTCGCCCTTTAGAAATACTTTTTTTTCAAAATAATCGCTCCACGTTTTTTGTTTTGTTTTGTGTTTGAGAGCGGGGGCACTCCCCTCTTGTTAAAAGTTGATTATATAATACCTGTGGGTGTGGGGTTAAGATAATAACATTTTCATAAAGAATCAGCGATTTAGTGAATCAATCGTGTCATCGATAGTATGCGGCGATGACGATGTCTTGTACGATATAGTTTTATGGAAAGCTTATCTCAAGATCCCAACCTCACCTACTCGTCCGTTAAGCACTTTATTTATCTCTTAACCTTTTTCCTAACGTAACGACCAAAACCGGCCAGCGCTATTCTCAAAAATCACCAATTAATTTTCATTATTTTTTTTCATTTTTCGTCTCAAAAACATAGGTTATGACCCCTCGTTGGAACGAGCTCGTCGAGCTCGTTCCAACGAGGGGTCATAACCTATGTTTTTGAGACAAAAAATGAAAAAAATTAGTTATTGAAGAATTTTTTTTGAAGTGTCGTCTGCTTTTCATGTTAGGTAAAGGGTTAACCTTCTGAGAATATTTCTAATTTTTCCTAAAATCAAGTCATGGCTGCTGTAAAGCAGCCGTGGCTTGATTTATTGCAAAATTCAAAAGATTCTGGCAGAAAGAAATCATTTTTAAGACTACTCCTCCTATTTATTGAGTTATTTTTTATTTACATATAAATTGTGGAAGCAGTGTATTTTTGTCCAGGCAGGGAAATCGATAGCGGCTAAAGAGTTAAAGCATTGCAGAGCCGCTTTTAATTTTTTTAGCACCCAGTCTCAGAACTGTTTTACCCTAAATAAATTTATTGAGCGCAAGTGGGATAATCGTGTTTTATAACCACTTACCTATAAATTCTCCTGCAGGTAACCCAGGTAGTACCTTCTGGACGACATTCTACATAATACCTCGGGGTGGAATTCAAGACACATCAAAACCTAGTCTGTCTTCCTATAGCGAGAGTTCGTCTAATCAGTATATTCTTCCGGTCTGCTCCAGCTGAACTCGACCTGTGGACAAAATCAAGCATACATGGAAAGCATACTTGACCAGGGTGATGCGTACACATACCACTGATCGATTAACTCGTCGGGTGTGGGTAGTGCCAGGTCTTCAGATCATTTTGTGATACTAATGTAATAGAAACTACTTACTCTGAGAATGCCATAAAAAACGAATATGCTAAAAATGTTTGAAATTCGTTGGAGGTCCGTATGCAATTGTGATGAAAAAAAAATTGCGAAAGGAAATGGATGATTGAATGACCTCCACCCCCGCCCTAAACGTGACACCTTTTTGGGGCCCCCAGTTGGCCAGACCGGGGCTATCTGACCGCCCGTCTACGTCTGAAGTCACGGTTAAGATGGAGGCCGCCCTGAACGCGGCGCTGTTTGTCCTCTAGTGTCAGAATACGTTCCTCCAGGAACGTCGAGACGCACCTCCAGGGAGAACAAGGCAACCTTTCCCTTTATCAACCAGAGCTTAGGACCGGCTATGGCGAAGGCTTCACTCCTGTTAGTTTCGTTCACCTTTGGGAAACTACTCAGCCCAGGAACCACGTCAAGGTAAGAGTTCGTTATCCTGGGAATAGTCCCCACCAGTCCCCAAACCATGTCTCATAAGTATCCTCAAATACCCGTCTGTGCCTATGTACTGCATATGTTGTGCGCATACGGTGAACTAGCACACCAGCACGTATCGGCTCGCGCAGGATGTGCCTATGTGCTGCATGCGATGTGTATACATTGTGTCACATTCTGCATTAGCACACAAGCACATTCCATCAACTACCTGCTCCCACGTTCCGTGGAACTCTTGTGTTCTACTTCACTTCTATAATCCCTTTTTTCATCGTATGTTCCAATGTGCTGTATGTGCTATGCAAACGTTGTGCACTGGCAGACAAACACATGTCGGCACACCAGCATTTGATAAGTACAGAGTGCAAAACACTGCGTACATCTCGGTACGATCAACATGCGGTTTCTTTATTATATGTATGGTTCCCTAGCTTGCACTAGGTCTAGACATAGTACAGACTGATGCATACTTTGATGAATGCGCCGATCTGATTGAGCCTATTAAAGGTTTCTCCAAGGGCAGATGTCGAGACAGACTCAGAGGTAGATACTTGGAGTGTACCAATGCAACACGTCAGTAATGACGAAACCCCCTAGCACAGGACAGAATACTGGTAGCCAGTAGTAATGAAACAAGGCAGTGATGGGGCAAATCTGCAAGGGTGATATAAGACTATAGTATCGGGTGAATACACACGATAGATGGTGGTGACTATGGACCGAGTCTATAGTGGTGGGTTGGAGCTACGAAGAGTGCGGGGGGAGGGGGGGGGGGGTGTCTCAGTGCCAGAAGCTGAATAGGGCTAGGATCCACAAATACCTTTAGAGAGATATCCTCCAAATGGTACCCTCGGTATCCTCAGAAGATATCCTGAAAGAGTACATTACCATGCTATAGGTATCCTCAAATACCGAGATATATCTAAGAGTACACATGTGCTGCGTGTGATGTGTACGCATTGTGCACTTCCACACAAACACATCTAGGGAAGTCGGAATACTTAATAGGGAGGCCGAGGAAGGCATAACATAGACAGGACAGGTTAAGGAATGGGGAGAATAAAATATACAATAGACCAGGAGAGACAGAAGCAGGGGATTCCAAAGGAGTCCGACTCACATAAGGTTGTTTTTGTGATTTGGGTAGTTACCGGATTGTTTGTGGTAATTAGATGTACTCCAGTCCAGCGGAACGAAACGTTTGGTGGCCATCCGGTCCTATAGGACTACGTATTACACCTATTAGCCCAAGATGGGGGTCTGGCCAAGTCCGTTTTGATGATTTTAGATGGTTGTTGGTGATTTTCGGTAGATGTCGGGTCCATTTGGGTAATTAGATATACTCCAGTTCAGTCTAACACAACCACCGAACCCACACCGTTCAATTAGAGACTTTTGGGTCACCTAACCACTACGTGCCACCATAGAAACCAAAATGGCGGCCTCCAGTATATGGCACATACGAGACATACCACTAATTAATGTCCATAAGACCATCAATACTCAACTACAACACTAGAAACCAAGCACACACCACACCACCAAATGATCTAGCATTCTGAATTACCCACTGGATAGTCTCCTGCGTAGCCCCACCATGTATTCACCTAGAGGTCTGCTATCAGCTTCAGCCATAATAAAATGGCGGCGCCAATAGAGTACAAGTAAGGCGTTTCTCGGTATGGAGTAGAAGTCTGCTGTTGTGTTTTTTTGCGGTTTTGTGGGGTGGGGTGGTGTGGAATGGGTGTCTGGGGAGGGATGAGCTGTGGTTGGTGGAGGGAATGCATGGTTGTCTATTGGGGCAGTTTTGGGTGAACGATCTATACCCCTGTTGGTCTACTGTTAGTATTTGGTATTACTAACCCACTGAATGTATTTTACCGTCAGGGGGTTGGTATATGTAGTTTGTAATGCTATGCGATTTTTGCGAAGTAATTCGGGGTAGTTTAGAAGGGTAGTATGGGATGTACAGCCTGTACCCCAATTGGTCTACAGCTATCCTTCAGTACTATATAAATACACCAAAGGCGTTATACTGTCCCACAGTTGGTATGGGTTGTACGCAATGCTTTTAAAAAAAAATAAAATTAAAAAGCTGCAGGCAATTCTCTCCCCCACCCCACCTCCGTCACTCAATGCATTGCACACAAACCTGTAGGGCAGAAGTGTACGAAGCATGCTTACTGCCCATTATCCTTGTAAACTGAAAGACAATACAATACGTGGTATTATCACTAAATCAATCGCAGAGTGGAGATTCCACCCAAGTAATAATTGCAAATTTGTTGCAAAGCATAACCAGCACAAGCAAACTTTCATCCAATGGACCTCCGGGTGATAACTCCACTCCGCGGGTGATTTAGTTACAATCAACTCGCCACGTACTGTATACCAAATAAAGAATGAAGGAATTAAATGCTCAGTAATATACTATTCAAGAAGAGTAAGGGGTATTTGATAAAAGTGAGATATATGAAGAAATATATTTATATTTTCATCAAAAAGACAGTTGAGGCATTGCACTGTGACATCTGGTGAATGATTTCAGCGATAGTTGGGTGTCTGACAAGCACACATTCCACGCACTGAGCTGAAGAAGGCATGGCCAGTCAGTCAAATAATTTATCACATTCAGTCCAAGACCTCAATACCTTGTAAATCCTCATCGATTAGCGAGACAAGCGCGGATCAGACGTGGCATACTCCTCACCAAACGTCCAATATCAGCTTGACTGATGTTATTCCATTCTTCCTGCAGTGCAGCGGCGAGTTCCTGGACATTGGTAGAGGGCTGTTGGCGTTGTCGTAGGCGCCTGCCAAGCACATCCCAGACGTGCTCGATTGGTGAAAGGTTTGGACTCAGTTGGCCAAGGCAGTGCAGGCAGTTATGTTCTGCTCCTGGAGGGACTCTGTAGCGACACGGGCCCTGTGTGCTCTTGCATTGTCATCTTGGAAAATGAATCGACGGCCGTCACGTCGCGCAAATTGAACCACATGAGCTGCCAACATATTGTCACGGTAGTACTGCCCCGTGACATGCCCTTGAATCACACGTAATGCTGTTCTGCTTATGATTATGCCTCCCCACACCATAACCGATCCACCACCAAAACGATCTTTCTGCCTAACGGTTACGTCATGGTATCGTTCGTTCTGCCTCCACCACTCTCTGTTCCGAGTGTCGTGGAAGTAAAGAGTGAACCTCGATTCATCGGAAAACATGACGCTGCCCCACCGACGATTGACCCAGCGCTGTCGTGCTCCACGCCAATTACGCCTTGCTGCAATGTGACGTTCAGCCCAACGTAGAATTATTCGAGGTCATCGAGCATACAAATTCCAGCTGTGTAGGCGATGTCAGATAGTCTGGCCACTGACTCGCACATCTGTCGCTCGTTGCAGCTGCTGTCCAATTTCTGAGGCACTTTTATGGCGGCTACGTAATGCTGTGGTTCGGATGAAACGATCCTGGCTAACAGTTATCGCCCTTAGACGACGTGACGGACGTCTGTCATCAACATTGCCCGTCAGACGGCAGCGTGACAACAACGTGCAAATCACCGATTTAGTAACGTTGAGAATTTGAGCCACAGCAGTCTGTCTGTTGCTAGCTTCCAACATGCCAACGGCATGTAAACGTTCGTCACGTGTCAGTCTTCGCATACCTCAAAAGTTACGTTTCGTCCAGAAACTATTGATGAACGAGTTTATACCAAGACAGGAACGATGAGACCTCCGAAAAAACCCGTCCAGTAATAATTCAAAACGTACCCCACAGACATTAACGAGGCGCTGGTGCGAAAAACCTGCACGAACTTTCGTGGGCCGGTGACATTCATGATCCACACTAAACGTGGTAACATACTGATGTGTCCCATCACGCGTATCCAATACAATTTTTCGAGAATATCAACATCAGTTTGGATATCCCCGACTTTTTTAGTTTTAGTGACAATCCACTCTCCAGATGGACGTATGGGACTTTCGCGTACAACGTGATGCGATATGGTGAAAGGACACATTTTGTCACTTTAAAATAAAAAAGTTATAAGTATCGGCAATGATGAATGAAAATGCCGGTCCAATTCTCAAGTACAGTTAACAGGATTTTCAAATTCCAGGTGTGGTATCACGTCCTCACATGATGTATCTGAAAATAAGGTCCATGGCTATTATAGTGATTCCAACTGCACCCCTGGTTGCACTTGTTTTAAATGCTGCAGGTAATCCCCACCGAAACCATTGCCCACGCACGCGTAGAGTAGAAGGTTACCAAACGGTTGCCATTTATTCTTCCAAGTTGAAAGAAAATATGCAAAAGAAGGAAACTAGGAATTCAAGTGTTCATTAATAAATATTTGTCCAACTTATTCAGATATACATGTGAAGACAGTGGCGGCGGCGCCAGGGGAGGGGGGCCAGCCAACTCCCCCCCCCCCCAATCAAACTTCAAATTGCTATCTGACCGTGGTTTTCCCACCCAATATCACACCCGCAAACGGCACAAAACAATACACATCATGTCATGTGTCGCAGAAATGCTCAGATATCGCTCACAGGGCGTCCAAATATGAAAATGTCATTGGGGAGATTCCCCAGGCTCCCACATACGCGACGGGGACACCCCTCCCCTCCCCTCCTCCAGCTAAGGCCTATAGCCCTTGGGAGATGCCTTCGGTATATCGACCTTGAACCCCCACCCCCATAGGTTACTTAGCCCCCCCCCCCCCCCCCCCCCAACCCCCAACTGAAATCTTGGCGCCGCCACTGTGTGAAGAACAGATATTAAAATATCGGATTGACATTCACCGATTTGATAAAAATGAATGTAAAGTGTGTGTTGGAATACCACTCTGCAAGTGTTTTAGTGACAATCCACTCTCCAGATACATTTATGTTCAGTTAAGTGCTTTTTAACTTTGCTGATATGTCATAAATACAATTTAGCATTAGCTTTTCGTAAATAAGTATTTCTACTTTTGTGAGTTGTTACCTTCATTATTATCGAATCTGTGTATGTCAGGTTGACATTATAATACCTGTTCTTTACATGTATATCGGAATAAGTTGAAAAAATATTATATCACGGAACATTTGAATTCCTAGTTCCAGACGATATCAAAATATATTATTTTAAACAGTATTTTTAAAAAATTTTCAGAACATTTCAACAAAACCATATCATGTGACCCCTCTTTGGAACGAGCTCGACGAGCTCGTTCCAAAGAGGGGTCACATGATATGGTTTTGTTGAAATGTTTCGAACAATAATATTTTTTCAGCTGCAGAATTTGCATATTACGCAGGCGGATGCGGGCGATTCGTTGGGTAAAGGGTTAAAAGTTCTACTCTATACAGGTGTGTGTGTAATGGATTGGGTCGGCGAGTGGGGAGGTGGAGGTGGGGAATTACCTGCAGCTTTTAAAATAAGTTTGACCAAGGGGTACAGTCGATATCAACATAACAGCCATGGGCATCATGTGAGGAAGTGATACCGCGCCTGGTATTTGGAAATAAACATTTGAAAATCCTGTTACCTGTACTTAGGAATTTGACTGGGATTTTCAATCATCTGTGTCGATATTTATACCTTTTTTATTTTAAAGTGAGAAATTGTGTCCTTTATGCCGTATCACGTTCTACACGAAGTCCCATGCGTCCACCGCCCTTAGGCGAGGCAAACCCGAGAAGGGTGGGGTGGTGGTGGGAGGTGTACGAAAAGATTAGCTGTAATTTTTTAACAAATTGTGGTACAGAGGTGTGGTTGGTGTCAAAATGACAGCTGTAGTTTATGAAACACTATGTTGGGATGCTATGCCGCGCTCAGAAATAAACATTTGAGATCAAAACACGAATAATTGTCGTGACTCTCGGACATAAAAACGCGTCGAATGCTGCTGTTTGGCGGTAACATGCACTCCTGTTTGTTCAAGTCGATCAGAAAATATCTCGGAAAAAGAGTTCGACAGAAATTGGCAAGATCTGGACATTGTAACGTACACAACAGCACGATTTCTTCTCCTTACCGAGAAACGCCTTTCTCCTACTCTACTGGCGCCACAATTTGAAAATGGCTGAAGCTAATAGCAAGCCTCTAGGAGAATACCTAGTGAGCTGCGCAGGAGACTACTCGTGGGATAGTACAAACAATTATGTGGTTTTCTAGTACTAAGGGGTAAAAGTAGACCTATGTGGTACAGGCAGTTCGTCCCATTCTAATATACCATAAAACCTTACATAACTCTGCGTGACCTAGCATTGTGTACTACCCATACCAACTGTAGGGCAGTATAACGCATTTGATGTATTTATAGTACCAAGGGATAGCAGTAGATGAATTGTGGTACAGACTGTACATCACATACTATCGTTTTAAACTACCCTGAATTACATCGCAACACCGCATAGCATTACGAACTACCTATACCAGTCTCCGATGGTAAAATACCTTCAGTGGGTTAGTAGAACCAAACACTAACAGTAGACCAACAGGGGTTTAGATCGTTCACCCCAAACTACCTCACAAGACAACCATGCACTACCACAGCCCTGACTCCACCCCACCCCCACCCCACAAAACCGCTTGACTTAGCATTACGTACTACCTATACCAGAGTAGTATGTAAAGTTGAGATCTGGCCTTTTTACCAGGACCTCGAGGGCAGACCATGACCGGGGTCATTGACCCCGGCTCCCAAATCCGTTAGGCCTCCCCTCTCCCTCTCCACACTAGGCCGAGGTTATTTTTAGGCGCCCCCCTCACCCTACCCGCCCTGTATGTACCCTATTTTTTAGGCTACCCCTCCCCAAAGCCCATTTTAGGACCCTCTAAAGGGACCCAGGCTATGTATAGCCCATTTAGGCTTTCCCCACATTGTTTTGGTTTTCCCTGGGTGTGGGCTTCCCCTTCCAAAAGCCCAGTCCCTCCCCACCAAAGCCCTGGACTGTTCCTCTCTCCTTCCAAAGGCTATCCCAAAGCTGGGGGACTTTCAAACTGAGGTGTCCTTATGTGTACTAACAAAAGAGTGCCACCATCCCCTATCCCCTCCCTGCCCCTCCCATAACTTTATTTCTTAGTAAATATCTCTAAGGTAAATGTTGTCAAGGGCATGTAAACGTAACTACAAAGATTAATTTGAAGACTACCTGGTTTGTTTAGACATGTCATAAAGGAATTATGATAGAGAACACCTGGTCTTTGTCAATGTATAGGTAATGGTGATTAAGATAGAGGGAATCTTTGTTTATAAGAAGATATGATAGTGTAACGTTGTATAGTTATCCAAATAGATAAGAGACAACTGGTATGTTTGATTGTGTCATAGATAAAGGAATTATGATAAAGGACTCTTTTGTTTATAAGAAGCTTAATATGATAAAAATCATGTACATTGTTTGATTATGTCATAGATAAGATGGTGTCACGTCGCAGGTGTTTGATAACCCAGTAAGATCGCGGCGGGGTCTGATTGGTCAAATAGTTGTCCAATCAGAGCATTCCACACGGCGGTATGTTCCATAGGACCAATAGATAAGCGTGTTGTAAAATTATGCTTACCTGTAAAAGTATTGTATTGCATAAAATACTGCATGGCACGATCTGATTGGACAGTTGGTTGACCAATCAGAGAACGCCTGAGTGGGATAAGTTTACAACACGATCAGATCAGATCGTGCCATGCAGTATTTTCTGCGTGGCGAATAGATGAGTGCTCCGGACTGTTGTAGTAAACTACTAAAGCTTGCTCAACTCACAGGAAAGCTGGAAAGGAATGAACAACTCTAATTTTCTCTCTATTAAATTTTATTTTCACATAAAATCAGTTTTACAAGTAATTAATTGGTTTTACAATAGTCTAAATGGATTTGCAATAAGACTTACAAATTTACAAGTAATTTTTTCAAAGCGAAAATTGTTTTACAATCAATTAAAATGGATATTTACAATCAGTCAAAATGGATTTTCAATAAGTTTTTACAAGTAATTTTACAATTTTACCATAAGTAATTTCTACAATAAGTAGTTTTACAATACTTCTTTTACAGGTAAGCATACAATAAACATAATTAAATGTTCAGTAACTGTCTTTTGTCCCTGAAAAGGGGCAGTTTTTGTTGTTGTCGTTCTTCTGGACTTTCTCTTGTTATGATCCCAAGCTGTCTGCACATCCAGAAAACGTGTATTTTCTTAATAATGGATCAAACAAGTATTTTCGTTTCTCAATTGCGAATTTTTCAGCTCCGTTCATTCCGTAACCCTCCTCATCTCGAAGTCGATGAGCAGTTTTTCTGATTTTCCATAGACCGGATGTTGTCTGAAGTGCCTTACTCGACTCATTGCCTTAAATAATCTTCTACAGAGGGAAGCTCTCACGCTGTCTCTAAGAGCCTCCATGGCCGTTTTGGTGGCCTCGTCTGTGGGCAAGCCATTTTCTATGTACGACACTTTCAATCTCTGAAATTTAGCTGTATTATCTTCATATGATCTTATGATTAAAGTGTCTATTATGTCCGTTTCGCCATCTTCCTCTTCTGAATATTCACTTTCAGTGGTTGTATCACTATCGTCTGACTCTGAATATGTGCTCTCGTTAGAATCAGACAAGTTATAATCTTCGTTTGACTGATTGCCTTCACCCGTCACCCCAATCCTCTTGAGGCAGTAACCATCTTCGTGTCTATTGCGTGTAAAGGCTCTTTAGAATGCTTTCCTACAGAATTTACAGTTGTGGCCCGGCATGTCTTCTCTCTTTGAACGCTCTGAGAACAAATGAGAACTGGATGGACATCACGATTTATAAGACAGTGAAGAGTATCCTCAAATACGCGCATGCGTACATCAGTTTTACACATGTGCACATCCGTTTTACATGCGAGCACACCGCTTTTAAACATATACACATCAGTTTTACATACGGGAACATCGGTTTTAAACATATACACATCCGTTTTACATACGGGAACATCGGTTTTAAACATATACAGATCGGTTGTAAACATGTACACATCAGTTGTACATATGTGCTCATCAGTTTTACATATGTGCACATCGGTTTTATTTACGTGCACATCGGTTTTACATACGTGCACATCGGTTTTACATATGTGCACATCGGTTTTACATATGTGCACATCGGTTTTACATACGTTCACATCGGTTTTACATACGTGCACATCGGTATTACATATGTGCACATCGGTTTTACATACACGCACATCAGTTTTACATATGTGCACGTCGATTTTACATATGTGTACATCGGTTTTACATACGAGCACATCGGTTTTACACATTTGCACATCGCTTTTACATAGTGCACATCGGTTTAAACACATGCACATAGGTTTTTCATATGGACACATCAGTTTTACACTCAGAGTAGGGCAGGTCTGTCCTACTTCTATCCAAAACGACAAGTAAGAGATGATGGGTGCAGTACGATGCCATTGGACATATCAGTTAAACGAAAATGGTGAAATAGGGGCGGTGTGTGGATGACGAGTTGAACAGGTAACATAATTATTCCCACATATCCGTCGTGGTCACCAAAATATAGATATTCTCCACTATTCTTTCGACGTAAGGGCACTGCTCAGCGACTTCGAGATGAAGAGGGTTACGGAATGAACGAAGCTGAAAAATTCGCAATTGCGAAACGAAAATACTTGTTTGATCCATTATTAAGAAAATACACATTTTCTGGATGTGCAGACAGCTTGGGATCATAACTAGAGAAAGTCCAGAAGAATGACAACAACAAAAACTGCCCCTTTTCAGGGACAAAAGACAGTTACTGAACATTTAATTATGTTTATTGTATGCTTACCTGTAAAAGAAGTATTGTAAAACTACTTATTGTAGAAATTACTTATGGTAAAATTGTAAAATTACTTGTAAAAGTTTATTGAAAATCCATTTTGACTGATTGTAAATCCATTTTAATGGATTGTAAAACCATTTTCGCTTTGAAAAAATTACTTGTAAATTTGTAAGTCTGATTGCAAATCCATTTCGACTATTGTAAAACCAATTAATTACTTGTAAAACTGATTTTATGTGAAAATAAAATTTAATAGAGAGAAAATTTAGAGGCGGGATTCCATAAGTAGGATTCCGAGTTCCTGTACAGTTTCTGGTAGTCTTACCATCGGCTTTCAACATGTTTTCGACTATCTGTCTATAGATCAGCCTCTGTTATTATAATGTTCTTCCAGCCTTGCAGGATTGTACCATTGCGATTGGCTACCACTGTTATGTTCTGTGCTAGAACGTTTTACCATCCTTGCTAGGGCTGTCACAATTAATCGATTGTCGATCGGTCACGCCGAAATCGATTAGTATTTTTCGTTGTCGACGAATCGCTAAATTTTACTCCATTTTCAACGTTTAATAATTAAAAAAAAATTGGATGAAAAAACTATTATTGCTGAATGTAAAACCTCAAGAAGTCGTTAGAAGCATTTGTGTTCGCAACTGACGACCGGTGTAACAGGAATGGAAGTCCGTAGGAAAATTAGTCCCTCTGGACTATTATTCCGCGGAATTATAGTCCTAGGTCTAACATTTCTAGGAATAGTAGTCCGCCGGACTACTATTCCTAGAAATGTTAGACCTAGGACTATAATTCCGCGGAATAATAGTCCAGAGGGACTAACGTTCCTACGGACTTCCATTCCTTTTACACCGGTCTTGATTATTACACTAACGGTTCAAAAGTTCAGAGCATCAAAGCTTTGAATGTACCTACAAGAGGGTCGTCTTCGTTGTTCACTTGAGGTTGGTCAGCTAACTTGAACTTCATTTTTAGCGACTTCAAAGAGAGGAAGAGGTGGCGAGGGGGGGGGGGGGGTCATCTAGGTACGATTAATGGATTATTATCGATTATTTGCGACGATTAATCGATTCCTAAATTAAAAGATCGTGACAGCCCTAATCCTTGCGCCATTACTTTTGACTTGTGTCACTTTTTTCATTAGGGTTTAACGACACATTAACAGCCAGGGTCATATCATGTCGGTGACAGTTTCATGTGTGGCGGAAGCCGGAGTACCCGAACAGAACCACCGAGCAACGACGAGCAGCTGTCAGCTCTACAACATCGTAACTCTGCACCGCGGCACAGAAGGGGTTAGATTGGTTGAAGACATGCGCACTGTCGACGTGTAGTACGCCTTAGTACACAGCGTCATCGTGCCCTCGTGTAGGCAATCGGGGTTAAGTGCCGTGCCCAAGGATACAACGCGGGAGCGTGAATCAGTCGCTGAAATGGTCACCCATTCAACCACTAACCGCGCTTGACGATGCTTAACTTCGGTGATCTGACGAGAACCGGTTACCGCGGCGCCACCGTACCCCTTTGTGTCACTTTGACTCTCAGTACCTATCATTACACTACTGCTGTTACGGATTCCAGTTTGTACCGCTATCATACTCGTATTCTACAACTAAAAGCAGCCGAATACAGTCTGCCTGCTCGGACAACGTTTTCACACTTATACGAAGTTCCCCTCATATTTTCTTTTTTTCCTGTTTGTTACTTTTACTCAGCCCTAATTTGAAGAAACCTCTCATGTAGGGGAACTTCGTGAGAAGCTGAATACTCTCATGTCTGATCAATATTATATCGACGTCTGCCGGTTGCCTGTACAGGTTGGTATCTCAGGGTAGACAGTGCAGCAAAACAGGCTTTAAAAAGCCTATGGCTGTTTTAAAATTCCCTTTACTGATTTTAAACCACAAATCAGTAACTACATCAAATCTATGTGTCAGATGGAGTAGAATGAGGCGATAAGTAACACGCTCCATCGCTTTCTACCAACCATCAATGAGGAATATCCTTTCAGTAACCTTTGTAGCGAAGCATCATGTAATTTTGACACGAGACTTGTACAATGCTTTCTGTTCCAAGGGTAATATACCACCAGAGTGTGTCCTTTCCAACAGGTGTTGATAGTGGTATACATTCTTTTTGATATTTTGTTTTCATAATAATCAGTGATAAATAAGGCCTTCCGTCAATTCATTGGTCAATTTCTAGGGCTGAAACGGTTGGCTCATTTTCGCAACCGACTAACCGAGAGCTATAACCGGATAATATCCGGTTATCTGTGGCCATTATTTCACCGAATATGGGATCAAAACTATAGGAATTGGAAAGCAGTATTCGCAAACTATTCCGTAGTGTGTATACAAACGAACGTTGTCGAGTACTCGACAACGTTCGTTTGTAGACACACTACGGAATAGTTTCTGCGATTACTCATTACTCACGGAAACTGCCGATCATTAACGAAGTCTTGAACGCCAAAGTCGATTATTCCTCAATATACACAACGCGGCTTCGATGTGTAATCTTTCACAAAGGAGAAGCGGCAGATTTACTACGTTTTAAACCTAGAATGACGATCACTATCGACATTTCGGATAACCGGTTGACGTTTTTTTCTAATCGGTTAGGTAGCTAACTAGTTTCAAACCGATTATCCGGTTAACCATTTCAGTACTATACTGCACTACACTGAAATCAGCGAGAACGTCTCTTTTTCAAATTTCCCGCGTGCAAAACGCGGATTCGAAACCCACGCCGTCACAGAGAGTTTCTGTCGGCACCAACCGCCGTGAGAAACTGTTCTAAACTGTTCTAAACCACGCACACCACTCAGCCACCGACAGACCCTACCTGTATTCCTATAATATACAGAAACCACGAACATCGTATACATGAACAGTGTGCGTCAATCACAACCTACCTGCAGATGAGGGAACAGTTTTCTGACATTCACAATGAATGTCAAAATAAAATATTGAATTGGAAAGCCAAAAAACAGATGAGCACATCTTTATAACTTCACCTTTTCCCTATCGTGGAAGACATAAAAACGTCGTTTTCATCTCACTTTCTTCATGCGGCAAGAACAGTACATTGGTAACTGTATAAACACTGCTGTCCAAAATTCAGTACTTCCAACAGCACTCATTGGTTCGTATTTCATCTGCCTGCCTATAGAGCTTGCATTAATATCCTTTTCTTCGGAGAGAGTAATCAACACAATAAACACTTATTTATTATGAGAGATGAAAGGAAACAACATTCCAAAGACAAGAAATTCTGAAAAACTCGAAATATATAGCATTTGACACACTACACAGAAAGCTAGCAGTGGATACATTCAGGGCCAACAGCGCGTCAGCCCGACCGTTGCATCGCACTCGTTTCTCTTTTCTCGCATTATATAAACGATCAGAAGCCATGTAAATGTTTAGTTAAATTGTCCATCCAAAATTCCATCGTCAGATCCATTATCATATCGTTCTCACACTTCATACGAACTATTGTGTAACATGTGCAATAAGCTTAGTATATTGATTTGGGTTAAGCTATAACCCAACTGATTTCGAGTGTATTTAGTATGTATATCCGCTCATCTCTATACAGCCGTATCACTGGAACGCTCAATGGTAATATTTAGAAACGTTTCTTACTGGCCGCCATCTTGGGAGAGGGAAGTTGTTGCTCTAAATAGACAAATCTTAACAACAACAATAACAAAAAAAAATCTAGAATGTTTTCAATTTAACGATGTCTCGTAGTCGCCGATTGCTTTTTAAGAATATACTTTGTTGTCCCTATAACCAGATCAATTTTGTCTCTTGTCTCGACTCGATAGAAAAATCGAAACAAAAAACACGACAATAATCACAAATGTCATCAGATTTCCGATAATTCGATCATATTTTGCTGTTATTAATTCGTCGCCTGAGTGCTAGAATGTTCTATGTCCCCTATGGGACATAGAACATTCTAGCACTCAGGCGACGAATTAAATAGTCGAATAATTAAATGAAACAATAAATAAAAATAAAATAAGAGCAAATATCGTCCCCTCAGTTCCATTGTATTCTGTATGCCACAGTAGGATCATAAAACACATTGGAACTCGGGGGACGATATGTATATAAAATACTGTTTACTCGTTTCCATAACGACCAAAGGGAAAAAGCAAAACAGTTATTCACGAATTTGGTCCAACTTTTTAGGGAGCGTGAGAAATGCGCCCACAAATCTTTCTGCACTATGTTTCTGTTGTATTTCAAACGAGACAAAAACGTTATCTCCGTCAACCTGTATGGTATATGGAGATTTAATACCTGGAGAGTCCCATTTAAACAATGACACCCAGGTTTTAAATCTCCATATACCATACATGTTTGCGGAGATAACTTATAATGTCTGCAAGAAATGAATATATTGATGATGTGCACATTTTTTGAAGCAATATGAATTGAATATCTTCAAAGTATTTTATTTAATTTCGATAAAATTGAGTTGCAACGTTTTTCTCTGAAATTGTCAAAATCCAGCTGCGAAGACATCAGTGATATATTCCTACATCGTCTATCTGTAGTATTTGTGAGTCCAATAACAATATACAGGGAGATTAAACTAATACCTGCAGTCTGCAGCCATCTGGCTGCAGACTGTCGATATTATTTTATCATCAATGCCCCGTGTGTAGACCTCTTATCATAAGGCAAAACGGCACGGAATATGCCGTGGACCGAAAAATTGGTCTTACGAGTTCAAGGGGTTAAAAATAAGAAAGAAAAAAAATCGTGAGTTTACTTATTTATTTTTTATTGGTTCTTAACGCTACATCAACATCTAAGGCTGTATCGTGGCGATAGAAGTTATGAATGTCAAAAGAGGTCATTATCTTCCACGGAACAAAAAAGATTTGATGAAATCTGAAAAGAACATGAGGAATAAATAAATGGTGAATACAGTAATGAGAAAATGAGACCAGTGGTTTAACCCTTTACCCAACGTAACGGCCAAAACCGGCCAGCGCTATTCTCAAAAATCGCCTATTAATTTTAATTATTTTTTTCATTTTTTGTCTCAAAAACATAGGTTATGACCCCTCATTGGAACGAGCTCGTCGAGCTCGTTCCAATGAGGGGTCATAACCTATGTTTTGAGACAAAAAATGAAAAAAATAGTTATTCAAGAATTTTTTTTGCAAGTGTCGTCTGCTTTTCATGTTAGGTAAAGGGTTAAAGAATACTGTATAAGTCAGTCTGTTTGAATAGATATGAATAGATGAGAATGAAAAAAAGAAAAAAAAGTTGAAATTTATTGAAAAGGTTGATTTACTTGAGGAACGGCAGAATTGTACGAGAATTTGTGTTGTGAAATAGGTCTCGACATGACACAACCTTAAAATACTGCCGCCTGACTTGATTACACTCTGTACATTGCAAAAGGAACATAATCTGGTCGCATATTATCCTCTAGCAAAAAGGAATGTGTAAGTCTTCTATGACCGATATGACATCGTGTCAAATCACGTGATCTTTTCTACAAAGGTTACTGGACGGATATTTATCAGTAATCGCAGTTCAGAAGCGATGGAGCTTGTTATTTATCACTCCATCACATTCCGCCTGCCACACAGATTTGATGTACTTATTGATATGTCGTTTAAAATCACTGAAAGGAATGAGAGGCCTGATTAAAGTCAGTTTTGCTGCACCGTCTGCCCTAGTGTTACCGGAGATACCAACATGTCCAAGTAAACAGCAAACACGATATCATATCGGTCAGACATGAGAGTATTCAATTTCGCAAGAAGTTCCAAAATGAAAGGGTTCTTCAACTTGTGGTTGAGTGGAGCCAGTAAAGAGGAAAGAGAGTCGGAAAAGATAACCGACTTCCTTTCCTGCACATTCTCGATGTGTTCAAGCGCGAGTTGTTTCGCTTTAACTTCAGCTGTAAAAATAGAACTTTCATTTGGTGTTCGGATTGAGGTGGCCTGATCACCAGAGACAACAGCTGATGATACTTTGTCGCCATCTTTATGTCCATCTGTATAGATCTGTATATAGGCACAACACTTTGATTTAACTTCGGATATTTTTGTGTAAACTGCAAAGAATTTGCTTCAGGCTTTTTGGTATAAACACGGATTGAAATAATTGTAGGTTTTCTAGGATACCAAGGAATATGTGGCTCGCGGTTCAATTGTGGCAGACTTTATGTGGGTTTTAAATCAAATTCCCAACTGAGGATTATGTTTCGGGTTTCTATTAAACACTTAACATTTTGAGGGTCTGACACATAATTACTTGCAGGATTTGAGGAATTAGCCGATAATTTGAAAAAAATACTGGAGTGACAGTTTAATCCTGCGCTTCTCAGAAGTCCCTTATACGCCTCAACAAGCACTGAATCAAGTGGCTACGTTATAAATACACCCATGCTAATTCTTGCACAACTATTATGAATTAGATCAAGTGGTTTGAGGTGACTTTCTCGCAGAACAGTAAACCACTCAATCGTTATCTAATTTTGATCCAACAAGACTAGTGATCTATACAGATGGAGTAATGTTTTTGGACAGCACCCAAATCAATGCTACCACCTACTTTGAGGAGGTTAGGTGTTTTTTCCCCTTTTAGTTGTTTTATATGAGAAGTGAAATTCAGTTTATTGCCAAACAATAAACTAAAAAAATTCACTTCTTTTACAACTTTAATAGGACTCCCATCCATTTTCAATTTCGGATCAAGGTATTGCTTTCGGAGCGTAGATCTGCTTCAATGGACGTTTAGAATTCGACCTTTCCCTGTCCCAAGCAGGCTGCCAACTCTGCCGCAGTCCGAAATGGTATGAGCAGCGGGTAAATCTGGGATGATAGCCCGATTAGCTTTGACAGTTTCGGTATGAGCAGCGGGTAAATCTGGGATGATAGCCCGATTAGCTTTGACAGTTTCCCTATATCAGTACACGTTCGTCCGTGAATGGGGCATTCCATAGTAATGAGAGGAACTACATTCTGCTGTAAATGGTGATGCAGCAACAAAACGTACACATCGGTGTTGTCTGCAAGCACAACTACACCCTTCTGTTTATCAGAAGCAACCTAAATGGCTTGATACGCGATAATATTGTTTGCCTCTTCACGAGGGGTTGTCAGATCAGAGCTTATCGTTTCCTCACTGATCCTTTGCTCAATTCGACGGTCGTTTATTTTACCAATTATCAGCAGTTCATGCTTCATTGTATTCAACTCAAACAACTTGTCAGTGATAAAGTGTTCACATATTATGTTTATTTCCCCGCGGGAACCGCCGGGAAGTGAAGAAGAGCCTGTTCACTGTGGTAAACAGGCTCCGTCTTACTGGTAAAATATGACCCAGTCACCAATGCTTGGAAGGTGCAAACCCTCTCTAAAATGGGCAACGTGGCTTATTAACGCTCACTCCTGGTCTTGAGTTAATACTCATGTTGTGGTCATTATTAGCCATTGTGCAAAAATATGTTACTTTAAACACAAATAAGTCGCGTTGTGTCCTTGGGCAAGACACTTCACCCCCATTGCCTACATGGGGGCACGATGACGCTGTGTACTGAGGCGTACTGCACGTCGATGGTGCGCATGTCTTCAACCAATCTAACCCTGCCTGTGCTGCGGTGCAGAGTTCAGAGTTACGATGTTGGGGAGCTGACAGCTGCTCGTCGTTGCTCGGTGGTTCTCTCCGGGTACTCTGGCTTCCTCCACCCGTAAAACTGTCACGGTCACGATTAGCCATTGTGCATAAGTATGTGACCTTAAAACACCAATAAATAAGTAATAAATAAACACCAATAAGTAAATAAATAAATTCTGTTTATTAACTGCGCCTTGTTTGTAGCGACCATCAAAACTTGTTTTTGTGGTGGGAGAATGGCTTTGGCGTCTAGTTTGAACAATCTGCAACTAGAAGAATTTCTGTCATCCCCAGTTACGGACTTCGTGCTGAAATCCAGATGTTTGTCAAAGATCAAATAGACGTCACTCGACTGTAAGAGCTGATTTATATGACCTTTATACTTTTTAGCTAAGTCCATACATGTAACTGTGGCTTGGCGCGTTTTGCCCGAACCTGCCCAATGTGGAATTCATAATAATTCAGGGCTATCTATCACTACTGCTGTATGCCCCCCCCCCCCCCCCCCCCCCCCCAACCAATGCCAACCATTCTATTAGACAAAACAACCATCGTCTTATTTTTAAACCCGACTTTGATTTAGAAATCCGCATGTCACCAGTCTCGTCAAAGAGTGATGTAGGCAGTGGCGACAATTCACAAGAGAGAAGAAGTCCCTTAACTTCGAAGCTGCGAGAGCGTGATGGTAGTCCGATTACTCTGGTGTATATGGGGTTCGTATCACCATCAATTCTCTTGACACAGCCATGATTTGGACCGGCATTGGAATAGGGTCGTAGAATCTCCTTGGAAGGTTATATTCGAGCTTGATCATCAGTGCAGAACATAACACTAGGACCTTGCCCACGTTGACAGGCCCGAGACTAACCTTTCCGGTGGGGGCGCAGTGGCGTTGCGGTAACCGGTTCTCGTCAGATCACCGAAGTTAAGCAACGTCGAGGCCGGTTAGTCCTCAGATGGGTGACCATCTGAACGATCGATTCGGATTCCCGCGTTGTGTCCTTGGGCAAGGCACTTAACCCCGATTGTCGACATGAGGGCACGATGACGCCGTGTACTAAGGCGTACTGCACGTCGATGGTGCCCATGTCTTCTAGCCCTGCCTGTGCTGCTGTGTGGAGTTACGATGTTGGGGAGCTGGCAGCTGCTCGTCGTTGCTCGGTGGTTCTCTCCGGGTACTCCGGGTACTCCGGCTTCCTCCACCCGTGAAACTGTCATGGTCATGATTAGCCATTGTGAATAAGTATGTGACCTTAAACACCAATAAATAAATAAATAAATAAATAACCTTTCCGGTTACGACATTGACAATGGTTTCAGGGTATTGTGACGCATCCATAGTATCTATACACATCTCAAGTTTGGAGCGTAGACCTTTGCGGTCAACAGGATTGGAAGCACTTCGCTCTTTCTCCTCCTTTTTGTTGAGCATTTGGGACCTTACTGTGTTCATGTCCTCACGTACCTCTGATATGCTATGAGCTTAGGATCCACAGGCATGCAAACTTAGAGCCTAAGCTTTAAATGTTTCTGAGTTGAGAGTAATGCCTATAATACCCGACTTACCGAGCTCATATCGCATAAATGTCGTCTCTATGAGCATTCCACTTCACAACCCGTTCCAAAGATTGTGTCGCACGACATGTTCATCTCTCATGAAATAGTCCAAAACATTAGGCACAATATTCTCCATTTGGCGAAGGTAGAACAGGTCAAGCCTCGCGAAATTCGTATGGCCGGATGTGAAAAAATATTGTAGCCAAGTTATTGTTAATACAAAAATATACCTTCACTAATTTGCGAAGATCTTCAGGTGATTCATTGAATGTCCACCAAGATGGGTCGATAACATGTGTATCTGTCAAAACGTCCGTTCAGGTGAAGCTGGTATCTGTGAATAATTTTCTCTGTCGTCCAAGGGAGATTATGCAATTCGTCACCCAGAATATCGGTCCAAACATACCCTGGTATTTCATCACCGGTACCACCAGGGATGTGGCGACAGGGGGGTGGGGGAGGGGGTGTCTCTCCCCCCCACCCCAGCTAGGAGTATTTTTTCAATAGTTGGAAATTCCGAGGTCAAAAATCAAATAGTTGGGAATTCAGTAAATTAACATTGTTCAAGAAAAATATTAAAATTGCAACTTAATGGTGAGAAATTTTGATCTTTTATTTCCAACTGGAGACTTGAGTTTCAAATTTCGTACTCTAAAATTGACATTGGCCTCAAAATTTCGACTCTGACATCAATCCAGTAAATTTTCTGACCCAGACACATTATAGATGATGCTTTTTCTGTTTCAGGACTAGTGAAAATTTTCAGAAGGGTTCATAAGCATGTGTATATATATACTCGTCCAAAAAAGAAAGTGTGCATTGCAGAAATTGATCAATCTCCAAAAAAATAATTTCGTAGGTGTAAAGAGTGTTAACCTGTTCATGAATAAGTTATATTGAACACAAAAACAGCTTTCCCCGTTAAAATTGCATTAACGTTAAATGACGTGCTGCACGTTTGTGAAAAGGCATGTTTTGCACGTGTAGAGTCTGAAAATTCATGCAGCAGTGTGAATCCCTGGGTATTTAAACATTAAAGCAAGGCCCTCCGATCGTTCACATTCAGACTTGCGCTGCTGTTAAAACGACCCCACATTAGCATGCCAAGATTGACAATGAATCAACGTCTCCTTGCCCTGGGTATGATTAGAGCTGACAGAACACACAGAGAGGTTGCCCAGCATTTGAACTGCCACCGTAACACTGTAGACAGGCTAGTCCATCGACATGCACAACATGATGACGTTCGAGACCGATCCCGCTCCGGAAGACCCCGAGTTACCACCCCTGCACAAGATCGGTATATCCGTGTCGTCCATCTCCGGAACCGGCAACAAACGGCAACGACGACAGCCAGGAACATCCCTAACCTGAGACGGATACATCCTCAAACAGTAATCAACCGGCTGAGAGAATACGGCTTACATCCTCGAAGACCTGCAATTCGTCCGATTTTGACGTTACGTCATCGTCGTGCTCGACTGCAGTGGTGTAGACAACATCTCAGGCATCCCTTACACTGGTGGCGACGTGTTTCATTCACAGATGAGTGTCGTTTCCATCTTTCATCATCAGATGGCCGCCAGAGAGTGTACAGACGTCGAAACAAACGCTACGCAGATCCATGTGTCGTGGAGCGAAACCGTTATGGGGGAGGGTCTCTCATGGTGTGGAGTGGCATCACTGCCCGTAACAGAACTGAGCTGGTCATTATTGATGGCAATCTCAATGCAGCCAGATATCGTGATGGAGTGCTTACACCTGTTGTTGTCCCATTTCTGCAACGTCACGGCCCCGGCGTCATTCTACAGCAGGACAACGCCCGACCCCACGCAGCTCGTGTTGTTCAACAGTATCTGCAGCAACAACAAGTGGATGTTCTTCCCTGGCCCGCAAATTCGCCCGATATCTCACCCATTGAGCACGTTTGGGACGAAATGAAACGTCACCTACCCCGGCTTCCCCATGCACCGTCAACGCTTGTGGAACTCCAAAGACAGCTTATCAGAATATGGAACAACATCCCACAACACTTCCATAACTTGTTAGCTTCCATGAGGCGTAGATGCACAGCAGTAGTCGATGGAGACGGAGGTCATACCAGATATTGAGTGTGTGACTTTTGTGTTGGACCCTTAGTGTCTTTGACTCTCCATGGCACCAAGAGTATTCGTCGTAGCGTAATGAAATTTCTCGTATTGATCACAAATTGATTCATCTGTGATTGAATAAAATTTCCATGAATGAAAATGATATATATCTTTTTTAGTGTTATTTTTTAGCATGCACACTTTCTTTTTTGGGAGAGTATATATATAATCACTTTAACCCTTTACCCAACGCAGACGATTTCAAAATTCATTATTTTAAATATCATTTTTTAAATTTTTAAAAAAAAATTCAACAAAACCATATCATGTGACCCCTCTTTGGAACGAGTTCGACGAAATTTTTCTGAAAATAATATTTTTCAGCAGCTGTATTTGCATATTACGCGGGCGGATGCGGGCGATTCGTTGGTCGGATGGTTAAAAGATATCACCCAGCGCTGCGGTACAATCACCTATCGAAACTACTCACAGTTGGAATTTACACCAGTGGCACCCCCCCCCCTCCCCCCGATGAAATCCTCTAGCCACATCCCTTGGTACCACACACGTGTAAAGGTAACAAACAGAAGAGAGAGTCCGAAAATATGAGGGGAACTTCGAACAGGTATGAAAAAGTTCTTCAACCAAGCAAACTGTATTGGTTTGCTTTTAGTAGTAAAACACAAGTATGATAGGGAGGTAAACTGGGGATCGTGTCAGCGGTAATGTAATGATTTCTTCCAAGAGTGAACGTGCCAGACGTCAAAACCAGAAGTACTGGTGCAAAGGTGGTAGAACACTATAGCACAGGACAGAGCAGTAGCGAGGCTGGTAAAACACTATAGTAATGGTGATTACAATAGCGACTGGTCATGGGACAGCTAGTTGAAGACATCGTGGATCACTACCAGAAGCTATATAATAGCTCGGAATCCCACTTATAGAATCCCAGTTATATAATCCCTTTGCGGAATCCCTATAGATTCCTTTTTTATGAAAACTCTGTGCTATACAATCCTTTTTCCAAGGTGAGTCATAGAGTCCTATGTGGAGTCACTCGGGCGAGCAAATGTTCGATAGCTAATTTGCCCGATGGAATGCGAGTCATCAGAGCAACGAATGTCCTAGTCACTACTCGAGGGACTAGTCTTAGGAACCCGTGTTTCAGATACATATGTGACATTAGTTGGGGGTTTAGAGACCAGAGATAGCTGAGATCAAACAGAACGATACCAAAAGAATTCGAACTAGATAAATAGGCAGAAACCGAGGATTCTTGGAAAATCCAAGCAAGCAAAAGTACCTCTGTACAATAGAACAACACCCCTACAGTCCTATAGCACTACTTACTACTGTCATTAGTCCAAGATATGGGGCTTCGTGAAGTGAGTTTCGATGATTTTTGGGGGTTTTTGATGATTTTTAGTAACTGTCTGGTTGTTTGTTGTAATTATTTTTACTCATATCGAGTGCAACACAACCTCCTAACGCAACGTTTGGTGACTTCTCGGTCACTATGTGCAACTCTAATAAAAAGAGTTCTGGAAGATTCCTAGGATTTCGGAAGTTTCGGGGAAATTGTCGGGTCCATTTGGGTAATTAGATATGCTCCTATTCTATCGAACATACCCTCTGGACCTACCAACTTCCTATTAGCGGGTTCACATAACAGCCACGTGGCGCCATAGGAACCAAAGTGGTGGCCTACAGTAACCAAATGGACGACGGAAGCACGTGTCACCTCAAGAATACGCGCTACGCATGCGCACTGACATAAAACAAGGAAGAGGAAAATCGAAAATATGAAAAAAGACTTTACCTTGCATGTAATGGTGGTATATTATTTTTCAACGACAAAATTAAACAGTGGAAACGAATGTACACACGAGACAAATGAAAGAAAAAACAGTTCAGCGCAATATCCATAAAAGGTCAATATGAAACATGAAGTTTCTTGGATGTCCATCCAAACTTTTTCTACACGTGGGACATGAATTGTAAAGCCTTTTGCATCTCTCATAGCACTCCTGACATATTATATGTCCACATCGAGGGGGACACACTTGTTCGTCCTTTTTACAATAACAAATGAGACACGTCTTATTTTTTACACAAGCTTCATCCTCTCTTTCCAAAAATTGATTCAGCCGATTGGCATCTCTTTTATGTAGAACATCTTCAGTCTTGGTACAAACGTTTTCACCTATCGTAGAGACATTCTCTTAAAAGTTTCTATTATGGCAGTGTTCGGGCGCGTTACACGTGGCCTGATTCGTTCTTTTTCTTCTCCTACGTAAAATATCCGTAAGCCTTCTGGGAGTAGTGGTGGGTGTGTGTGTGTGTGCATCATCACCAATGACAACAATTGTCAGGGTCAACAACTTTGTCCTGTGTGGTATCGCCATCCGTGAAAAATAGCTGCGCATCCTGGTACATGGTATTTTCATCAGCGGACATATTTGGTCTTACAGGTTCTGTTCTCAAGACTATGCTTTCAACTAATGATAGGTAGTCGAGAACCGGGCGGCTTATATATCATGCGAGGCATCGCGATTGGTTAACTCGCTGTCAGGACATCGAGTGATTGGTCCATTCACACTAAAAACTAAAGTGTTAAAACTGACACTTTCAAGGTGTTAAACCCATTCTAACTCTTAGGGTTTGATTTTAACACTCAAAGTGCAATGCTTTAAGCACTTAGACATTACAATCGTGAGACATCTGAAACTTGAATGGATGGCACTTCTCATGTGTCTAGCATTGGTGGTTCTTCCAGAATCGTCCATAATTTGATTTGCGCTTGGTGGGTACATAATTAAAAGGACACAACTCAGATGACGCGGGTCAGGCTCGAGAGTTTGAGCCTGATCCGCGTTGTTTCCTTTTAAGTGTCGCGACATTACACTTGTCAAGTGGTATTATTGTAACACCTGGCAAGTTCTCGGATATCTACACTTGAACAAAGTGCTAGTTCAGCACTTAGTAAGTGTTAAATACAGCACTTCAAGTGTAGTTTGTAACACTTTAGTTTTTAGCGTGCTGTAATATGTCAATCGATTAAGGTGTGCCGTGTCGTATCACTACATCTTAATACAGGATTAGACTTTGTATGCTTGACATGTTGAGATGAGGTGTTTTCCAGGTGAAGTAAAGTGTCATTAAGGGGAATTAAATACCGAGTTTAATAGTTGTAACGAGACATTGACATCAAATCCAATCCGATACTTAATCCCATTGCAGGTCACTGTTTTTGTAAGCCGGGTGACTAAGCCGATGACCCATGAATGAATGTATTTATCACTCACAGAGCTCGTTTGTGTGTAATGAGGATAATTCTTGGAAACTGACCAACCAAACAGTATAAGAGAGATTGAGAGAAACGACAGAAAATCAATAATCGACTATATTCCCGCGGATATTAATTTATGGAGGGAGGTGATAGGGGTAGAAGTGGATGATGAGGGTAAAAGGGAGTTGTATAGTGATCACAACTTGATTACAGTGACGATCAGGGTCAAAAACGTAGTAGAAAGCAAAGGAAGCTTCAAGGAGATTTGGGAACTCAATAAGGATGCTGAGTGGTCGAAGATGGAAGGAAAATGAAACCAAAGCTTGCAACCGTACACAAGGGGGGCCAGTGTCCAGAAAATGGCCGACGCCATCGTTGCGAGCCAAGTGGAGGCAGGGAAGGAAATTGTAGGACAGATTGGGGTGCCAACACGGGAACTTGGGTACAGAGTCAACGAAGAACTGAAAATGGCTATAAAGGATAGAATAGCTAAACGTGCTGCATACAGGAGAAGTTGAAAACTCAATGGGCGGAAAGCAACGAGGCCATGGCAGCAAAGGAAGAATAGCAACAAGCACGAAATAAAGTAAATAAGATTAAAAACGATAATCGGAGAGTGCGAAACAGCAGTCTTATTAGGACGATAAGAATGATAGGGGGTCGAGCTCGAACGTATTTTGGAAATGGGTGGTTAAGAATAACAAAGGAAGTAAGCTACAGAGTATTAAAGTAGATGGCAGAGTTACAGACGAGCAAGATCAAATCGCATCAGAACTAGTCAAGTACTGGGAAAAGGTAAACGATAAGCAATGGGGCATGGGGAATCCACCGGAGTGTCCGAACCAATTCGAGGAAAATCTATCGAACTTCGTGTGCAGAGGAATTAAAACGGAGGAGGTGCGAAAAGTGATTTCAAAATTAAGGAATGGAAAAGCGGGAGGGGTGGACGAAATTCCTGACGAGTTTATCAAAAAAGGGGGAGTGGAACTCTGGGAAAGCCTCACTACCCTATTAAATTTAGCCATAGAAAAACAAGAGGTCCCAAAAGAGTGGTGAGAAAGCAAAGTTACACTTGTTCACAAAAAGGGGGGAAAAAGACGTTTTGGATAATCGAGGGATCACTGTCAGTAGCAACATTGGAAAAGTTTTCTGTTAAGTCCTGTATGGGAGATTAGAAGAGGTGATTGAGGAGAAGGGTTTTTTGGGGGAGAGATTCAGAATGGCTTCAGGGAGGGAAGGAGAGTCACTGACCATTTTATCACGCTAACCCAAATGTTAGAATCCGCGAAAGGAAAAAAGAAAGGATGTTTAGGGCCTTTTGGATGTTAAAAAAGCATACGATAGAGTATGGAGGGAGGGTATGTGGCGAAAGCGTGGGCTTGGGAGGCGAGTTTGTTGGAATTCTGAAAGCATTATATAAAGATGTACAGAGTGAACTTAGCCTGAGTAACATAACAAAAAAAACGTGTGCCTATGAAGACAGGCCTAATACGGGGTGGATCCTTTCGCCAATTCTTTTTGCTTTGTAATCAAAGGTTTAGGAGATGAACTCCTGCATAGCGACGAGGGGGTAGCAGTTGGGGACTCGAAGATCCCAGGGCTATTTTTTTGCAGACGATATGGTCCTAGTGTCCGAAAGCGAGGAGTGGCTAGCGAAAATGCTGGGAAATGCTGGGAACTATGGGAGCAAATGGCGACTCGAACTTAATGAAAGCAAGAGCAAAGTTATACCTGTGGGCCGCAAAGTGAACCCTACTCGAAGGTGGAGAGTAGGGGAGCAGAAAACGTCTTAGTTAGTGTAGGAGAGACAGGTGACTACGAGTATCTGGGGGTAAATATAAACATCACAGGAAGAGGTATCTCCCGAAACCACACAAATAAATTGATCCCTAAGGGGAGGCGAATCCTAAACCAAATGAAACTTATAGGGAGAAACAGTTTCAATAAGGTTTTCGTAGGGAAAACCATTTGGGAAATGGTGTTCCTGCCAAGCATAAAACATATGGTACAGAAGTGGTACCCCTAAATCAGACGGCTGTAAAGAGCTTGGAAACCCCGCAGAACGATGCGGGCCGATGGATAACGGGGTCGAGTAATGCCGCAGCACTAGAAGCAATCAGGGGTGGATGAGGATCAAGGACAAGATAGTCTTATTGAAACTCGGTTACCTTTATTATTTGGTAAATCTCCCCGACAGCCGATGGTGTAAAGTAATGTTCCAGAGAATTTTCAACTCAAATATCAAGACAGGGTGGATGGTCCAAGTGAGGGTGCTAATAGAGAACTACTCATTTGAGATCTCGGACCAAGACGTTGGGGCAAACCAGGGTAAAAAAATCGTCAGAGAAAGGACCATGGAGGATGGTAACCCTAATTGGCGAGAGGGGGTCAAATCGAAGAGGTCTTTCGGTGGCCTGCGTGATAAAGAGAAGCCCGGTTTCGAAGAGTACTTTGATGGCACCTTTGGGGTGTCCTGTTGTTCGAGCTGAAGTTGCGGTCACTGGAGCTGAGGGGAAAATTGGGAAAACAATGAAAAGGAGTGCCAGCTGTGTAATTTCTGCGTAGTGGAGACCCTGGAACAATATCTTCTAGAATGCCCAAAATACCAGCCCAAAAGAATACGATACACTGGGAGTATAATGGGGGAGTGAGATGGGAGAATGAAGGACATGTGGCTCGTGAGAGACTCAAAGGAGAGGATTAATATGCTAATCGGAGAGATTGGGAAGAATGGGGCAAGATATGTCATCAAGCAGTACGTCTCCGAGTGTTGGGAGGAGAGAAGAAACGTGGAAATAGGGAGGCAGTTGGGAGTACAGTGGTAACCAAAGCCTTCTCACCCGAGAACCGCGACAAATCAGCGGCCGGCCAAAGTGTTATTATTATTAGTATAAGTGCTCCTCCTCATTCCCATCTATATCACAACTCGTTTTAAAGACAAACACTTCCGATATCGTCTGCCCTAAGGTCATCTAACCCCGAAACGCCTCCGCGTCTGTCCTTGCATTGCATTGCATGTCTTGACTTTGTTTTTGTATGAAGTTATTGCGTAGAATGCATGATGTTCGATAACTTACCGTTCTAGTCTGTAATCATTTATTCCCCCCCCCCCCCCCTTTCCACTGCATGTGTAACATACGTCTGTCCAGGGTGAGATAACAGAGAAAGACAGATGTATCCCACCCCACCCACGTGACGTTATACATTTATAACGTTATTATGACGTTATGCATATCGTATCAGTTTCTTGCTACCAACTAATTCATATTGACGTCATCAGAATGCCGTGTGATCAAAGTTTGATGCTCTAAAACTCTTTAAACCCCAAGATGCCACCGTTCCTAATTAATTCCGTGGTATATACCTTTGGTATATACGTAACTTTTGCATGCTCTTTCCGATGGTGTCATTACTTTTTCAAAACAACGAGTACCAAATGAGTTGATTATATCAGCACGTGACCGTCGATTACCGCTGGCTAACGTTACCGCTGTATGGTGGAGGGAGAAAAATAATCCATGATGGATACGGGTGTGGGATGGGAAAATCTCACCCTCGGGACAAGATATTTGGTCCAGACCCTCGGCAAGCCGCGTGTCTGGCCCAAATATCTTGCCCTCGTGTGAGATTTTCCCATCCCACACCCGTACCAATCAGGGATTATAATAATCTGCCCCCTGAGACGTCCCGTCTTTGTTAGTGCAATAGTTCTAATGCACGCTTGTCTTCTCTTGAACGTTTCCTAGATTTGTTTTCCCCGAAACGTTCCCGCGCTTAGTGAATTAGGGTGCACTTTTGACTTCCCCTGAAATGTTTCCAAGAGCGTCTTCCCACCAAACTTTGCCGACTTACTCCAATACACGATTGTCTACCCCGTAACGTTTTCTAGATTGTCTACGCCTACATAAGATAGTTTGTGTGTTCTGCATCATACCGTGCCCTTAAGAAGCAGTCGCTGGATAGAACCGCCTCGAACGGGCCTCATTCGCCGTCATTGACGTACCGTTAATGGTCACGTGAGAATGGTCCGTCACGCAAAACCCAGGAGATCATATCATCGATGACGACTCAATAAAGTTTACCTAAACGCGATAAGGGGGAGGGAGGGGGTGATTCCGAGATTGCCATATGGAGGTAATATGCGAAAGAGGAAATCACACTATCGGTGACATAGATGTTTTTTGGTAACAGTACATTTATGAAAACACCCGGACCGAGCTTATAATATACTGCCATGTGTGATGATATAAGGATGTTTAGCGGCAAAAAATTCAAAGGGAGATAATATAGGGTCTGGACGCTCTACTTTGACTTTTTTTCAACGTGTCTCATATCGCAGTTAATTGCAAATGTATGTGATATTTGAAACGCGGAAAAACTTCGTGAAGGGGAGATAATACTCTCGTTTCACCTGGTCAGGGGCAGATAATAGGGGGGTAATACAGGGGTTCGGTGAAAATCTTCTATTCGAGGGAGAGATAATAACGGGGAGATAATTTTGCTAGACGCTCCACTTACACCCTTTTCCAAGCGCATTATATCATAATCATCCGTTCGATTGCCGATACGTGTGATACAAGACACACGAAAAACATGAGGAACTTTGGGGAAGGGGAGATAAATACTATCGGTGGTTGAGCAAATACACGCAACAAAAATATATCCGCGGCAATTGAAGAGAGCACTTGCGCAATAAATTCCCGGATGTAGTAGTCCGTTACGAGAATTGTCCGAATGGAAACTTCCGTGACAAGGTGGAATTTCAAGGGGAGATAATACTATCGGGATGCTAACACACAGGTCTGGCCGATAAGTCGCGAAGTGGGGAACTTTGAAAGAGGGAAACTAACACGCATCTATTCAATGTTTCGTCAAGAGAAGATAGCTCACTGTCGTATCACTCACTCGTCTGGCCGAAGATGACTCGAGAGTGTGCGCGAAATTTTGAAAGGTGGAGAGTCACACAAAGACGTCGGGTCAAGGAAAGATAATTCGAGATTGCGTGGGAAATGTTGGGAAGGGGGAAAATATTACTCAGTCAGACACGTTACTACTATTTTCTGAGTGGAAAATGTATGAAAAAAAACAGAGTGGTGATATCGTCAAACAGGGGGAGATAAGCGTGCGTTCGTGCGTGCGTGCGTGCGTGCGTGCGTGGGTGCAAGTGGCACAGACATTTCCTACTGAAACGTTTTTTTCTTTTGATATGCCGCCGAAAATAATTTCTTTTCATTTACAGAACCCTGGTGGGTTTCAAACATGACAAAAATTACATAAAACTGTATAAAACTAAGTGATGAGCTCAGGAACTGGTTAAACTGACTGGCAATAATTGACGTTATTCATTGATGGGCTCTAACTTAGTTCTTACAAGGATGTTACTCAAGCTTTTGTTTTTCTTATAGGTGATGACAAAGGTTCATTTAATTTAGCATTGGTTAAATTGAATTCATCTTTTAATATATTTGCGATTTCGATATTCATTCTGTTGTTAAAATGAAAAGAATGATGGACCTCCTTTCGCATTCTCCCTCTGATATGTTCATACCAAATGGCCAGAGGGTTTGAAGCGTATTGATCCAAAAAGCTTCACGTTTTTTTCTAAATTCATCCGTTTCTTCTAAGTTGTCTTTAATTGGTGGCTGTTCAATATGATTGATTTCAAAATCGTCCAAAGAATGGCCAGGAAGGTTAAAATGTTGTGCTGCTGGGGCATCAGCATTATGTTTTATATCCTGTTTGTGTCTAATAACACGTTCCCGGAAAGGATTTTGACCAACATACTCTTTCCGACAGCGCTTACATGTGATAAGGTAAATAATATTTGGTGAATCATAATGGAGTGGGTTACGGATCTGATAATGATTTTTCGTTTGTTCGGAGGAAAATTCCTCTTTCTGATCAGGCATAAAAGTATGCAATCTACAACGAGGCTTTCGCAATTAAATACCGCGCCACTATCATTCTGCAACGGTCTGTTGTGTTCAATCCTCAGTGGTTGGAAATCAGTAGTTTCAGCTGCACTTTCCGGCTTTTTCCGAGTTTGAGATTTCAAGGTACGCAAAAAGCGCAGTGAGTACCCTTTCGATCTGAGGGCGCCAAATAGCATGGAACAAGCCTCATTGAAATTTACCTTATCACTTTAATTGCGGTGGAAACGAATGAGCTGTGATTTGATGATACCTTTAGATGTATGTTGAGGATGAAATGATTTTGTGTGCAACAATTGATGCGAATCAGTTGGTTTAAAATATACTTTATAATCTAAATAACCGGATGCTTGAAATTGCTTGCCTTTATGCACGGTCACATCGAGAAAATCAACAGAACTTTCATTGATACAGTACGGTTGCTGTGGATTGGTCACTTCCCACGGGGTTGACATTATTTCCACAAGCGCAATAACAGTAGACTACAAACACTAATTACAGGAATAATTATGAAAATGTTAATTAATGAAGCACCGGGTACAACCAGGTGCTTCATTAATTAAAATTTTGCTGCCGGTGATTTTTTATTACTTGGTGAACGCATGCGTTGACATTACTGCAAACGCGTGAATTTCGGCCAATCCACGGCGACTGCTGTGTAGTAGCTTTTAATTTATTGTTTGTATCAAGATTGTTAAAAAATTCTAAAAATTCATCAAAATCTTCTTTTGAATGTTCTCAAATAATAAAAATGTCATCTAAATATCTGAGCTATAAGAGAGGATGCTTTGTACATTTGCTTTAGGCATTTTCCTCCCATTCCGCTACATAAATGTTTGCAAAATTAGGACTGAATCTTTTGCCCATAGGACAACCCATTATTTGTAGAAATTATTCACCATTGAATTGAAAGTCATTACCTTTTAAGCTCAGCTCTAAAAGATCCAAAATTTGTTCATCCGGGCGTTTTGCATCCGGATATTTTTCAAATGCATTTTTAACCGATTTAACACCTTTATCAATATCAATGTTCGTATACATACTGTCAACATCCAAAGTAGCCAGAATTGCATTTTTCGGTATTTTCAATTTCGAAATTTTTTACAGAAAATCCTGTGTATTTTTTATAGGTTTTAGATGATAATCAATTATTTCCGAGATCGCGTAAGATTCCGAATTACAATCTGATAGAACTGGCCTCCCGGGTGGAGTTACGTCATCCGTCCATGAAGAACGGTTCTTGTGGATCTTGGAAGGATGTAAAATTGTCGTGTTTGAGCACTGAGCTTAGCTGTTAAATATTTCAATTGTTTTTTTGGTTATGTGACCTTCGTCGAGGAGTAATTTTAAGATCTTATTGAATTTTTCGACATTACTAGGCCAAATAAGTGAATCTATTTTCTTATAGTGTTTAGTATTGTTGAGTTGTCTCATGGCTTCCTTTATATAATTATCCCGAGATAGAACAACTACCGACCCACCTTTGTCGGCTGGTTTATTTACTAATTTCTCATTTTTTCGAAGTTTCGTGAGTGCTGTCCGTTCACCAGCTGTTAAATTGTCTTTATCGGAGTATGTTCATGATGAACACCTTTTGGCGGATTCGTTTGCTAGCCTCAATAATTTCGGGATCTACTTCGCTATCTGGAGGTGACCAACCAGATGATTCTGGAAAAGGAAGTTTCCGACAGCTGGAGTTTCTAAAGCGGTCTGCTATTTTCATTTGCCTAAGAAAATTACAGTTTATGTTGGCATATTTGTTTGATTACCAGTTTTAGGCTTAGAGGCCGGTACAAAAGTTGAACCGCGATCTAAAAGAGACTTCTCTTGGGTTGTTAGATCATTGGTGCCAGACAGGTTAACCACATTAGTTCCTAATCCCACATCTGTTAGGCGGTTGTTACCTTTGCCTTTACTTAGTTTAAACTTAGATGATTCAACCAGTGATCGTATATAATATTGGCGGTTCTCGTGGTCTAATGAATTAAATCCCGAGCAACATCAAACTTCGCGTCATCAACTTTTGGTATCACGTTAACGTCCTTCACTTTCCGAATGTTAAAACACGGAATCCAACTTTACGGAATCGGCTTGGAATCTCAATTACGAAATCTCTTATATAGCCTGTCAGAATGTATTCAGGGAAAATGGAGCAAGCTGATTGAACATTTTGAAGGCCTGAGCGAAGGTATGGCTAGGAAGTAGTGATACAAGTCAATATTAATGGTTGAGACATGGGGCAAAATAACAGAAGCCAATAGTACTGGTACAAGGCTTCTGTAGAAGCTAATGATAGGACAGATAGACCATAGACAAGTAGTTGGAGCTTTGGAAATAAGATGGAAGCCGTTGGTAAGACTACCTCTATGGGAGCTGGATCATAGGTTTCCTTAAATACCGAAATGAGGTTAAGAGGGATAGTAAATTAGACCTCATTGGGGGCTTTTCACATAGCCCTCATGGCCTCATTTGACTAAAAAGGGGTGCCAAGGGCCAGACGTTTTCCAAAAAGGTGTGCTGAAATTGGGGTGCCACGGGATATGGCTGTTAAATACAGAGATGAGGCTAAGGGGGTAGTAATTAGGGCTCATTGATGAATTTTTCATGGCCCTTATGACCTCAAACGAAACGAGGCTATGAGGGATAGCAAATTAGATCTCAAAGAGGGTTCTTCACATTGCCCTCATGGCCCCATACGACTAAAAAGGGGTGCCGAAGGCCAACTTTTTCCAAAAAGAGGTGCTGAAATTGGGGTGCCACGGGATATGGTTGTTAAATATCGAGATGAGGCTACGATGGATAGGAAATTATACCTCATTGAGGGATTTTATCATGGCCCTCATGGCCTCAAACGAAACGACGCTAAGAGGGATAGTAATTTAGACCCCATTGAGGGCTTTTCACATATCCCTCATGGCCTCATATGACTAAAAAGGGGTGCCGAAATCGAACCTTTTCCTGAAAGAGGTGCTGAAATTATGGTGCCACGGGATATGGTTGTTAAATATCGAGATGAGGCTAAGAGGGATAGAAACTTAGACCTCATTGAGGGATTATTTCATGGCCCCCATGGCCGCAAACGAAATGAGGCCATGAGGGATAGTAAATTAGGCATCACTGAGGGCTTACAATGACAACACAACATGGAGCCACTGGGTCACGTGACATGACGTTACTTCCGGGGTCATCCACCGAGGTCATCCAAATGTTACGTATAGGGGAACATGACGTACTACTATCCTTGTAAAGCGAATGTTTGATCTCCTCCTCACCGCCACCGTTTCGACCTCCCCAACTACTTCTTCTTGGTCATCATCCGAGATCGTCAAGTTCACCATCAGGTGATGGCGACGGGTCTAGTTGCATGGGGAAAACACTATCAGTGGAACTGCATAATATTCCCAAATGATCCGTGTGTGCTCACAAAACTATCCCCAGAGGGTCATTGTCGTATATAACTTCGACACAACTGGGCAGTCAATGCCCGGAGGATATCACTCTGAAGATTATCTACGTAACCCATTCGCACAACTCGATCATCTTACTGCTTCATCTCGCTTAATACTACATCATCTTGCAAGATATCATGTAATGCTGCATCACCTTGCATAATATTAAGTTGGCGTAATATTGCGTAACGTAACGTTAGGGCGTCACTAGGATTCATGGGGGTGGCCATTTAGACCCTCCCTACCCCCCAAAATAAACGATCTCGTTACGTGACAACAAAGCGCACAAATCGGGCCAGAAAAGGGAACAAGAGAGATGAAAGAAGATGCTTCTTAGGCAGGTAATGAAACAAAAATATTTTTTGACTGCCGGAATGTGTACGGCTATGATTACGCCATCATGTACGGTGACGTGACGCGACATTAGTGTGTGCTGCTAAGGTACGATGATATCGCGGTTACGTAATGTACGCCACTTTTGTCCCAGGTAAAAACCTCCTTGTCTTTGACGTAACATATGGCACTGGTTTGAGCATTTATGATGACGTTACATCAACATTGTGGTGACGTTACGCTGATGCAGTAACGTCACATGACGTCCGTGTGTTAACGTACGGTAACGGTTATGCTAGTGAGTGCAGTTATGATGACATAATGTATTATGCCGGTAGCCTATGATGACGTTATCATAATGACGCCACGTTTGTCCCTGATAAAAACATCCGTGGGTACGGCACCAGCTTGCGCATTTATGATGACGTCACGTCACGTTTGTGACGACGTCACGACACGTCAGGTCGTTTCGGTACTGCTATTGTTATGATGATGAAGTCTCGGATGAGTACGTTGCGATGAGTACGTTATGACGGCCCTATGTATGTCTATTCATGTCTGTCTCTCTGTTAGTCCGTGTGTATGCCTGTATGTCTCTATACGCGTGTGTAGTTAACCGTCAGTTAGTAGTTCTTGGCCGTTTCGTTGTTGTAAACAATGTCGAACAGACAGGATGGGAGAAAAGCCTTCGATGGAACCAAAAATGATCCGTGAGCGCTCACAAATCTATCCCCCAATCGTTCGTCGTACGTGCCAACTCCCATGCGCGCCCGAGTCACCGTGTGCCCCCTTGTCAGCGCGCCCAACCAACTCCGTTGTTTCACAAGTATTTTGATTTACGAAGCAGCAGCAGTCATGCCTTGGTCTACTAAGAGCCAATCATTATTCAAATGGGCAGAGAAGGCAGTGACGCTGCGTCTAGTGGAAAGAAGGAATGCTCCCCATTGAGACTCTCGACCCAAGCAACGGCGACCGTTAATCGCGTGCCACCACCATCCAAGTCGATGGAACCTCCAAGGAAAATCCATTCTGCAAAATGGACAGGAAATAAACGCGCGCAAGTATTGGAATATCGCGTTTTCAAAGATTTTGCAACTGGGATAAACACGTTCAAAAAAGGAAATAGCGCGAGGAGGAAGCGGTAGTGTTACGAAATGGTAAGGTATTGTATCGTCATGCGTCCAGCAGGGGAATTAACTTGAGTGTCACACGAATTTCGAGTTAGCTCCCTTACATGACTCACAACGATACAATAATTTTACCAACCTCATTGGTTCGTTCATCGAATTCCCCTTCGTAAAACTTCCACCATCTATCTATTTGCACACACTCTCGCACATACACATCGTATCCCCCAGAGGCGTGTTCACAATGACGAATGATATAGCCATCACCATGGACAGTATATTGGCGTCCAAATGTCACAGAGTGGTCGACCAGAACGTATTCAACAAAGCATGCATGTTTTTCTACCGCTACTATCGATGATCCGAAGATCGTGTTGTACCGGCTCTTGCACTCGGTTTCCGACTGGCAACGCATTCAATAGTCAAACGTAGCTACCGACATTACGTTCATGTAGATATACAAAACTCTACCGTTATCACGCACGACCACAAAACACCTCGTTCGACGACGACGAAAACGACCAACTATTCGTGGAAAACAGAGATAGATTTCAACGAAGACGAAAATTGAACAAAGAATGATCTGGTACACATATGGGAAATAAAGCGCATCGTGTTATGCAAATAATTCTTGTTTATATTTCTGTACCGTCCCCCATCGTGCACGCGGTTTGAAGGATGGAAGGGGGGGGGGGGGGGTCCTAATACATGCCTCGCCTCAACGCAAACGAGGGTTTTGGAAGGATGCAGTGATGTGTTTTAGACGTTACGCGCACGGCGCAATCTAATGATAAAAGTTTCGATCGTTTGCGACAAATTTTATTTTTCGACACTAAAAGGGCCTTAATGGGAATGTGGCAAACACAGACATAACTTCTTTTGTCGGACATAGACTTCTCAGAAGCTGATATTGATATTAACCCTCTCCACCAATAATGATGATTTTACCCTAAATTTTCTTTTGTCAAAGTGGGTCATTTGAAACTGTTATACCCACCTTCCTCAAGGCACCAATAAAGATACTTTAGTGATACACTTAAAAACAATTCTTCAGACACTCTGGGGTCATACAAAATCCTGGAATCCCGTCTGGAAAAGTCACGATTCTCCAGAATCATAAAGTATCGTCTTTGTATGACGTTGAGAGAACATATTATAGTACAGGCGGCGAATATATATTGTTTTCCCTTTTTTATAACTGTAACACTTAAATCACACGCGAGTTACAGTTACTTCCTGTAGTTTTTAATCCGTGGAGACATGATCTGATATTTGACATTGGAGATCAATACTCGAGAAACGCGATGTGAATTTTATGTAAAGTTGGAAAATGTAGGTCGAAAACGTGCTTCCATGATGTCTCTTGAGACCATTTTCGGTGGTACGCAAAGGCTTCAAATCTTTCTAACATAAGTGAATTGCAGAAACTGCACATCTAAAACAGGTAGTTGGAAGCCAGTAGTCGGGTAGAACCTGCCTCATGCAAGAAATTATAGTAAATAACGCAGGATGATGATGTTGATTTTATGGGACTTTTCAACGACGCCAACCAGCTTCCTGCATCATCTGAAGCTATGCAGTCTGTAGATACAGGTCGGGTAGTCAGAGATTACTGAAAGTTCCTGATTACACACCCTAGGACTATTACTCAATGCCTGATTAATAGGGGAGGGATTAAACTGCCTCAGTTGGCTAGAGGGAGAGCCCTCCTGTCAACTGGGGCCATTTCCTACTTGCCTGTCAGTCACAATCTGTCATTTTCCGATTATATCATGATAGAGCTCTCACTCTTGGAAGTTCAATTTGAAAATTAGGTGCTCGTCATAGATTTTGTTCTTTTTTCATTCAGCAAATCATGTGAACTCATTCAATTTTCCCAGTTGGTATTATTTGGAAAACATTAGAAGGGGAAATAAAAATACCTACCAGGCTCCTATGCAGCTGGCAAGGCGTTAATTCATGTTATACTTATCAGTGCGTGTATGTGTTATCCAAGAAACGATAATATCCCCCAAAACATGTGTCAGTTCTCACCATCTTCACATATATTTGGTTATGTCATTTCCCCAAAACACAATTGTGTGCATGCTGAATTTAAAAAGTAAGTAATTTGCAACCCGTTTAGAACAAGTACTAATATAGAATAGACATAGAGTGTATCATAATAGTTTAAATCCCACTCATTTTATTCGTTATTTGACCAAATCGCCTATTCATTTTGCCCATCCCACCGCGACTTTCAAAATTTGTGGGTGAAAGATCAACATTTCGTCGCCTGAGTGCTTGAATGTTCTATGTCCCCTATGGGACATAGAACATTCTAGCACTCAGCCGACGATTTACGAGAAACAACCTCATGAACTGATAGATTCAAATGTAATTGTTTTTGTCCTATAATATAAGCCCTGCCCCTTAACGTTAGTATGAAACTGTAATGACGTCAGTGACATTACGGCGTCTATTGGTATAAAACAAGAAATGTCATTGCTGTAACACATACCCCCATCCCCCCCCCCCCCCCCCGAAAATGGAACCGACTGAAATCTGTGCACCACGTTTTCAAATATGACACTGACCTTTTGATATTAAGCAAGAAATGTCACTGGAGAAACACATGCCCCCACCACATCCTCCTGAAAACCATCAAATGGAATTGACCTTAATTTCGTCCCCTGAGTTTCAATGTGTTTTATGTGCCTACTGGCACATAGAACACATTGGCACTCATAGGACGATTTGTGGACAACATTTCCTGATATGACACTGACCTTAATGTGGGATCTATTTCTTCTCTTCCATTAAAGATGGATAGTGCACCAAAAATATGATGTAGAATTCGGTTTCTGGAAGATTCTCGTTTACTACACTGAAGCCTTTACAAATTACTGCCTGTTCAGTAATCAAAGTTTCTATTATTAACTTTAAATTTTTGTTTATGTTTAACCGAAACTAACATCGACATTCTAAAAGAAACGTCCATGAAACATGTTTTCTACTGTTTTGTTGATTTAACGTAGCCTAAGAGATAGTTAAGAATTGCGTTTGCACCTTCCAGTATTTGATCTGATTTCAAATTATCTTTAGTTGAACTCACACCAGACATGAGTATGGAGTCACTATTTGTATTTTTGTTTTTGGTACTTCCTGGCAGGATGTACTAATTCTAAAAAAGAATAAAATAGTGACTTTTATGTAATGTTTGGAATGGGATGAGGGTCTATTTGCACTGTATTATAATATTGACTGTTAACCCTCTACCAAACAAAGTGACCGCATCCGTCCAAAGCAGTTGAAAACATATTTTTTAAAATTCATTAAAACCATATCACCTGAACACGTGTTTTCCACTAAATGGAACGAACTTCATTATGAATTCCAATGCTTATTTCCGAGATCTATATCCAAACAAATTCAAACTGCCCTGGCCGTCTGAGTAATTAAACCCAGAATCAGTTGGCAGAGCCGAGTATGAATCTTAGTTTACTGATGCTTAACTTTTACTGGACCCATCTGTGTATTTAAACAGTTCGAACTCAGAGTTTAAAACTCCTATTTATCCTTTCCCTTTGACTAAGCTCTTGCTCAATCCTTTTATTTATTGAGTTAAGTCTTTGAGTATTTGCTAAAGAAAACATCTGCCACGTTTTCATTCTCCTTGCAAGTACCAAGCGGAAATACAAGTCGTATAGGCGATTGTCATATTATACTTTACGAATAGATTTAACAGGAAAAAAATGTACAATACTGAATAATCCCCAGTCTCAGATAAGTACCCTATTTAGTCCTTGCGTTGTTTGCTTCCATAATGTTTTTTACTTCCAACTGCCATGCAACACTAAGACGTACCACGTTAGAAATAGTAAGTGTACTGTTATGTTCCTATAATAACTTCTTTAAGGCGGGGGGGGGGGGGGGCAGGAAGACGGCACAACCAACGAAATACATATTAAAAGTTTTCTTTGTGTACAAAACCATTTAAATCCAGGTAAATTGTCGAAAAATATTGCTTCTTTAATTGTGACCCCCTCATTGAAAAGGTTTGTCGTTTTTGTTGAAATTGTATTCGGTTGTCTTGCTTTTAGGAACCGCTGATAGCAAATGGTGCTCATTACCGATCCTTGAAATAGGTTTTATTTCCTTATTTTTATCTTTCAGAATTAGAATGATTAAGCTGATTGTTTTAACAATGTGTGGCTTACTACCAGGTGAGCATATATCTTCATTTATCATATGAGTCGTCCGTTTTGTTCACTTTAAAACATTTGATATTTTGTTTTCATATTAATCAGTGATAAATAAAGCCTTCCGCCAATTTCTTTGGTCCATTTCAAAACTAGACAATTTGATTGGCTGATCAAAATAAAACTGGGCCACATTTTCATAATTTGCATAACTAGAGTTGGGAGCTTTCATTGGTCAATTTCAAAACTGGACAATTTGATTGGCTAAGCAAAATACAACTGGGTGACATTTGCATAATTTCAGTAGGGAGAATTTACGTTATCTGTCCTATTTAGGGTGGGTTATATTGAATGAATCTTTTACCTACAAGAAAAACGCCCATTCATTTTTTTTTATATTTTCACTTTTTGCTTCCAAAACATAGGTTATGACCCCTCATTGGAACGAGCTCGACGAGCTCGTTCCAATGAGGGGTCATAACCTATGTTTTGGAAACAAAAACATAAAAATTTTAGTTATACGAGGATGTTTTTTCCAAGAGCCGTCTGCAACTCAAGTTAGGTGATGGGTTAAAAAGTCATACTAAGTGGTTAATTTGTGCATGTGTGTGTCATATGATAAATAGAATATGAAATGAGTGTTTTTCTCATATAATATTTATGAAACTCGTCCGAATTTTCCGTTTGGGCTCGCCAAAACGGAAAATTCTTAGTCTCGTTTCATAAATATTATGTGAGAAAAACACTCATTCCATATCCTCTATTTATTAACTAAGGTCATCAAATAGTTTAAAAGCTCTTGAGTGTCAGGTTTTATATACCTCGCATTTCGCTAAAACCAGCAGACATAATCTTCTGTGAGTAGTTTGTGATGTACCCGACGAAGGCAGTTACCCACCGAAATATTTAATTTTAATTTTTTAAAATTTTAATTAAATAATTTGATGGTTTTCGTGAATGCCGTGACATCTTTTGAAAACACGACATTTTTTCAAATTCTTGATTTAAATATTTCCCCAGGGTTGTTACCGACGCAACTTTGCTTTGTTTTGTTTTAATTCTTTCATTGAAACATTGAAACGTTTTTGAGTATGCCGTTGGCATTTCTAAACACCACCGCGGAAAATAACAATTGGGGTTAGACAACCACCAACGCTGTATCAGAAAGGGGTCTTACGAAAGTACTATGAATAAATGGCGGATTATGTAATAGCTTTGATAGATTCAAATGGGTAAATTTCGTTCATCAGTATTTGGTCCCGGGCGTGAGAATTCACCGTGTTTCTAGCACAGGACTCTTCTCGCAGGAGGGTGCGAGTCATATTCGAATGACGTTCAACACCGGGAAGTTCGAGCATAACGTTAACCCTTTACCTAACGAATCGCCCGCATCCGCCCGCGTAATATGCAAAGTGAGCAGTTGAAAAAATTATTTTTTTTCAAAATATTTCAACAAAACCATATCATGTGACCCCTCATTGGAACGAGCTCATTGAGCTCGTTCCAATGAGGGGGTCACTTGATATGGTTTTGTTGAAATTTTTGGAAAAATTTAAAAAAAATTGATATTTAAAATAAAAAATTTTGATATCGTCTTCGTTGGGTAAAGGGTTAAAACCTTATCCAACCCACAAAATAGCAAATTTATTATTTTAATTATTGTTTTTTCCTTATTTTTCCAAACATTTCCACAAAACCATTTCATGTGACCCCATTTTTGGGATGTACTCGACAAGTTCGTTTCAAAGAGGGGTCATGTGATATTTGTTGTAAAAAAATTATTGATTTTTTTTTCAATTGCCAAATTTGTAAATTACCCGGGCGGATACGTTGGGTAAGCGTTAACCCTTTACCCAACGAATCGCCCGCATCCGCCCGCGTAATATGCAAATTCAGCAGCTGAAAAAATATTATTTTTCGAAAAATTTCAACACAACCATATCATGTGACCCCTCTTTGGAATGAGCTCGTCGAGCTCGTTCCAAAGAGAGGTTACATGATATGGTTTTATTGAAATTTTTTGAAAAAATTTAAAAAATGATATTTAAAATAATAAATTTTGAAATCGGCTGCGTTGGGTAAAGGGTTAAAGGAACATGTACGTATTGATAAATCATTCAAAATGTTTGTTTTGCTGTTTATTTTTTATTCGTTTTGAAGAGTCTGACACGAGGAGCCTTCTACCAAAAGCAACTAATTGTTTTTTTCTCAGCCCAAAGGAAGTTTTTATGCGTGCATTTGCTCTTCTATTCGAAAAATACAGTATACTATTCAATAAAAGTCGGGAATATTTGATAGAAGTGAGATATATGTAGGAATATATACATATTCTCATCAAAAAGACAGTTGAGGCATTCCACTATGACATCTCGTGAATGATTCCAGCGATAGTTGGGTGTCCGACAAGCACACATTCCATGCACTGAGCTCCAGAAGACATGGATGGTTAGGCACAGAATTTACCACATTCAGTCCAAGATGATTTCGCGAAACAAGCGCGGATCCGACGTGGCATACTCCTCGCCAAACGCCCAGTATCAGCTGGACTGATGTTATTCCATTCTTCCAGTAGTGCAGTGGCGAGTCCTAGACATTGAGAGGGGGTTGTTGACATTGTCGTAGGCGCCTGCCAAGCATATCCCAGAAGTGCTCGATTGGTCAAAGGTCTGGACTTTGTGCTGGCCAAGGCAGTGTAGTGTTGTTCTGCTCCCGGGGGAACTCTGTAGCTACTCGGGCCCTGTGTGCTCTTGCAATGCCATCTTGAAAAATGAATCGACAGGCCGTGACGTCGCACAAATGGCACCACGTGAGCTGCTATCATGTTGCCACGGTAGTACTGCACCGATAGCAGCACCGATGGAGGACTTGTAATGCTTTTCTGCTTGTCATGGTTATGCCTTCCCACACCATAACCGATCCACAACCAAACGATCGTTCTGCCTAACGGTGACGTCATCCTTCGTTCCACCGCCGCCACACTCTGGTTCGCTTGTCGTGGAAGTCGAGAGTGGTGAACCTCGATTCATCGGAAAACATGACGTTGCTCCACCGTCGATTGTCTCATTGCTGTCGTGCTCCACACCAATTACACCTTGTTGCGATGTGACATTCAGTCAAACGTGGAATTATTCGAGGTCGTCGAGCGTACAATTTCCATCTGGGCAGGCGATTGCGGATAATCTAGCCACTGACTCGCACATCTGTCGCTCGGCGAAGCTGCTGACGTATTTCTAAGGCACTTTGATGGCGGTAACGTAATGCTGTGGTTCGGATCAAACGATCCTGGTAAGCAGTTGCCGCCTGTTGCCTGCCTGATGGTAGCGTGACCACAACCTGCTAATCACCGATTGAGTAACGTAATTCGAGCCTCTGCAGTCTGTCTGTTGCGAGCTTCCAACGTAAACTTTCGTCACGCATCAGTCTTCGCATACCTCAAAAATTACGTTTCGACCAGAAACTATTGATGAACGAGTTTATACCAAGAAAAGAACGATGAGACCTCCGAAAAAGCCCGTCCAGTACAAATGAAAATTTCAAAACGTACCCCCACAGAGATTAAAGCGGCGCTCGTGCGAAAAACCTGCACGAAGTTTTCATGGGCCGGTGACATCCATGATCCACACTAAACTTGGTAACATATTGAAGTGTTCAATCACGCGTATCCAATCCCATTTTCCAAAAATATCAACATCAGTTTGGATATCCCCTACTTTTTGTTAAATAGCATATGTTGGTGAATAAGTCATTTTAACATACAAATATTGCGAGCGCAATGTATCTAACGAATATAAGATGAATTTGTGTTCAATGTTAACACCCGAAAGCTCCAAGTCGACTGTGCTCAACTCCGATGATGAACTACAGATTTCCTGTCACTTGTGGTTCGGTTACCACTGAACAGGGCAGCGTTTTTACAAGACTGAAAACTACTGCATAAGTCTTGCTAACTTCTTGATTTTCCATAATTAATCGGTTTTTTACCAGGCGTGTACGAGTAAATCAAATTAAACACTATAATCCACCGTTTTCGAACACGAGTAGTTTTCGCAATGAGCTTAGCAATGATGCTTTCTTCAATTTGCCTGGTTTTCCCATATCAAATATTTGAAACATTGAAGGAATGATCGTTTCTTTTTGTCTATTTCTTGAGTTATGAACCCCCAAAAACAAAGTCCAAACTGTGTAAATGGGCGTAGGAGGAGATTATGTTTATCTCTCAAGTACACATTGGGTGCTCTGGGTACCCAAGAACAGCCCATTTTCTCAAAATTCCGATGCTTGGCTTTGTTTTTTTAGGGTTCATAACTCAAGAAATAGACAAAAAGAAACGATCATTCCTTATAATTAAACGTTCGCGACCCAAATAAATAGATAGTGTTAGTCGTCCTCTACTTCAGCGAACAAACACTTAAAAACTGAAACTGGTAGACATATTATTTTTCTGGCATAAAAGAGGGCGCATATTATTGAAATGCAGGTAGCAATTGACACACTTTCCAAGTCAAATGCACTTATGTCATTAAATTTTTTATTGGCCAATGAATTACGTAATGCAAAGAAAACGTCATAAGCCACGCCTCCCTCAAATTTCATTCAACTGTTCACTTCACGTAAAAGTTACGTTCCGTGGAAGGTGGAAGAAGGCCATCAGTATTACATTGTATTTTTGTTTTGACCGTTTCCCGAGAAATGAAAAACACAGTTTGTAAAAGTGGAGTTAGATATAAAGCCAGATGACATGAAATTAGTTGCATTCAATGTCAAAATTGCCGCATTCGTCGTGACCAGCCATTGTTTACAATCGATTTGGGTAAAACGATGAAAGCAGACGATCACCCAGTGTGCGTAAAAATTGAAATGTCAAATAAATACAGTTGTGAAGAAAAAGACAAATTGACCCTCCACGGTCATTTAAATATTTTATAAATAATTTCATGGTGATAAATTAGTAATATAAATTTATTTTACTTTTTCACATTTAGAACACGTGCCAGTGATCTAACTTCTACTGATTTGACACCATGTTGCAACTCCGAAGACTGGTATTTTAGGGGCATGGCTGGAGACGGACCTAATTGTGTTTTTTTCGGTTCATCGAATTATGAAAAGAAAAAACAGAATCGTGTGAGCCAATCGTTTTATCTGAAAACGCATGAACCGAAAAAAAGTTTAATTATTGTTGTTTTTTCTCCAGATCTCAGACACCATATTCACGCTTTCTAAGAATTCAATAGTTAGCACAGAGCACGTTTTTGCGAACGCTATCCCCGCAACGTAAGGAACACCTACATGCATTGGGGATCTTACAAGCTGGTACCGAAAGATGGGTTTTATTGAGTGTGTGTTTGTCTGGATGAGAGTATACAGAGTTACCGAATTTCACGAAACACTAATAGTGAAATTCTTTTAATTTCAATCCTTTTGCAAATAGCCATCAACCATTTCTTGGAATTGTTGTGCATTGTTTTCTTTTCACTCTGCCTCTTCCAGTCCCACCCTCCCTCTTTTATAGTTTCATCTCTAGGAATAGCTCTATTCTCATCGCTGGTTCGTTTCCTGTCCGTATTTGTTTTGATAGAAAATGACCTATATCCTTCTTATGTCAAATAATAGGATTGTCTTGACTGAGGTGTCATTTTAAAATTCGGATTCCCAGCTTTACAAGCATCTATTTAGGCTTTTCCCTCTGGAAAAGTTTCTTGTTTTTATACGGATTATTAGTTTTTTGAGGGTTTTTTCCCACGCATTTTGTCCGCACGATTCAGAAGCCATTTTGGAACCGATTTTCAAACATTTTTGCACACGCATAGAGGGGCACACAATCTAAAAACATCCCAAAGCGGAGTTTTCAATTTAACTCTTGGGTCGCAGAAATTGCAAACAACTGTCAAAATTAGGGTTTATCGGCACTTTCTCAAAACGCGTCTTGTAGATTGTTTTACATTCATCATTGATACGCTTGTATGTGACACGACTACGATATACAAGAGATATTACATGTAGTCAATACGTTTGTTAACCATCCACGGTTGCCAAACATCGAAATTTTGATCAAATAGGCTGTTTTCCGGCCCCATTTTTTGTAAGTGGGATTCCTAGAGGATACGTTTTGTGAGTAATAAAGGTATTCAGAAAACCAAGCGTTAACCCGTTTGGGGCTAGTTAAACTGCAATACCCCTCAAAAGCTAAAAACAAATCATGTTTTCTGTGGTTTTCTCTAAACGAGTCTTGTAGATTTTCCCGAAAAATTGGCCACGCGCAGGTCTTGGTAAGACAATACAAGTTGCATGGACAAAATATTCCGATAAGCATTTATTTACCCTCCACGGGCTGCTAAACGTAAAAATTTAGATAAAATAGGCTGTTTTTTGGACACCAACAACACCCAAGGGGTATACAATAGAGAAAGGTGTCTTCTTTTATCGGACGCAAGATGTATAATGAAACGTTTTTGTAAGTAGTAAGGGTTATTCAAAAGTCGAAGTCTTAACCCATTTTGGGCTGGTCAAAGAGGAATATCCCTTTAAAGCTTAAAATTCCGTTTTCTGTGGATTTCGCTAAAAACTTCTTGTAGGTTTTCAAGGAAAATTAACTATTCGTAAGTCTTCGTGTGACATTACCAGTTGCATGGACAAAATATTCCAATGAGCGTTTATTAACCCTTTACAAGCTGTCAAGCATCGTAATTTGGAGAAAATATACTGTTTTCGGGCACCCACAACACCCAGTGTGTACCCGAGAGTTAAACATACTCTCCTTTGTTGTGGGTGTGGAATTCACCGACGACCATTTTAGTAAATGATAAGGGTATTCAAAAAAGAAAGCCTAACCCCGTTTTGGGCTGGTTGAACAGCGATACCCATCAAAAGTTTAAACAAATCATGTTTTCTTTAGATTTCTTTACAAACATCTTGTAGATTTCATAAAAAATTGGTCATTCGCAGATTGTGGTGTGACATTACACGCTGCATGGATAAAATATTCCAGGAAGCATTTGTGAACCCTCCACAGGCTGCTAAACATCCGGTAAACGTTTGTTAACCCTCAACAGACTTCCAAGGAATTCAACGAGGACCATTTTTCTATGAATAAGGGTATTCAAAAACCAAGTGTTAGCCCATTATGGGCTAGTTAAAGAGCGATTCCCCTCAAAAGCTTAAAAATTCAGGTTTTCCGTGAATTTCTCTGCATACATCTTGTATGTTTTCAAGAGAAAGTGGCCATTGATAGGTCTTGGTGTCACATTACCAGCTGCATGGACACAATATTCCGGTAAGCATTTGTTAACCTTCCACGTGTTGCTAAATGTCAAAAGTTTGAAAAAAATCGTCTGTTTTGGACACCAACAAAAACAATAGGAATGCCACAGAGAAACGTAACTTCTTTTACCGACCGCAAAATTGATAGGGAAAAATGTTTGTAAGTAGTAAGGGTATTCAAAAACGAGGTCTTAACCCATTTTCGGCTGGTTAAGGAGGGATACCCCTTAGAGCTTAAAATTCCCGTTTTCTGTGGATATTTCTAAAACCATCTAGTAGGGTTTTAAAAAATATTGACCATTCGTAGGTTTTAGAGTGACATTACTAGTTGCATGGACAAGATATTGCGGTAAGCGTTTGTTAACCATTCACAGGCTGCCAAGCATCGGAATTTGGAGAAAATGGGCTGTTCTTGGATACCCAGAGCACCCAATGTGTACTTGAGAGATAAACATAATATCCTCTATTGGAAGTGGAATTCACCGAGGATCATTAATGAAGGAATTCACAAAACCAAGCATTAACCGTTTGGACTGATTACAGAGCGATACCCCTCAAAAGTTTAAGAATTCATGTTACCCGAGGATTTGTCTTAAACATCTTATAGATTTTCAAGAGAAATTGGCCATTATATTCCGTTAGCACTTGTTAACCATGCACAACCTGCCAGACATTAACATTTTGGATACATTTGAGATAAAATGGACCATTTTCAAATAGCCACAGCACTCGGTGTGTATGTGTTAAACAAACACATCTCCTTTTGTCGGTCATTGAATTGTCGGACGACGATATTGATATTAACCCTCTCCACCATTAATGATGGTTTTAACCTAAACATTTTTTTTATTAAACTGCGATATTTGAGACTACTATACCCTCCTTTCCCATGACATCAATAAACGAACTTCAGTGAGACAGTTAAAGACAATTCATCAGACACTCTGGGGCCATGGAAATTCATGGAATCTCATCTGGAAACGCCTTGATCTCCAGAATCATGAAGTCTAGTTTTTTTTTTAGTTTTTTCCGCACATTTTATCCATACGATTCTAAAGCCATTTTCGAACCGATTCACACACAATGTTGCACACGGATAGAGGAGTACAAAATCTAAAAATGTACCAAAGCGGAATTTTCGTTTTACACCACCTTTCACGAATTTTGGGAAAATGCCAAAATTAGGGTTATCGCCACTTTCCCAAAACGTGTCTTGTAGATTTTTCTAAAACATTCATCATTGTTAGACCTGACTGTGACACAACAATTGATATACAAGGGATGTTAGGCAATGCATTTGTTAACCCTCCACAGACTGCCAAACATCGAAATTTTGATGAAGTGGACTGTTTTGGGCCCCCACAGCACCAAAATAGTACACGAGAGATAAACATAACTTCTTTTTTTTGGAAATGGGATTCACCGAGGATCATTTTTGTAAGTAATAGGGGTATTCACAAAAAACAATCGTTTATCCGTTTTGGACTGGTTAAGCAGCTTTTCCCCTCAAAAGCTAAACAATCATGTTTTCTGTGGATTGTTCTAAACCAGTCTTGAAGCTTTTCAAGAAATATGGTCATACGAAGGTCTTTGTCTGACAGTACAAGTTGCATGGACAAAAATTTTCAGTAAGCTTTTGCTAACCCTCCATGGTCTGCTGGACGACAATTTTTTTTTTTATAAAATGGTCTGTTTTTGGACAACAACAGCACCCAATGGGATTGTCTTTTTTCACCGGACGCAACATTTATAGAAAAAAACATTTTTGTAAGCAGTATGGGTGTTCAAAAATCCAAGGCATGACCCATTTTGGGCTGGTTAAAGAGAGATACCACTCAAAAGCTTGAAATTCCCTTTTCCTGTCGATTTCTCCAAACGTGTCTTTCATGAAAAAATTACCATTTGCAGGTCTTTGTCTATGGTGGCTGGGAAAGGACATGCTGTGATGTTTGTCCTGGTATTATCTCGGTCGATCCACTTTTTGTCTCAATTGATCCACTTTTTATCGCGATCGATCGACTTTTTATCTCGATCGATTGACATAGTGAAAATGATTTTTCAATCAGAGTTATTAGTATCTAAGGGACGATTCGTGCCCCATTACGCAGAGCTTTGTGGGAGCTGCTAGTGATAAATTCCCATAGAATCCGGAGCTTTTTTTAATCTGACTCTTCAACCTTGGCACTGTGCAATGCACCTTCCAGTGGATCTGGAAACCCAAACTCCCATCTAAACGGTAATGAGATTTGATTTTCACCCTAACTGAAGCGTGCACTGCACACTAACATGATTCCGATCACTCAAGTAAAGGGTAACATTTTCACTACAGTTTTCGTGTGATCTTTTTTCGGGCATAACTGCCCCCCACCCCTCGAAAACATCAAACCGTACGATCGATTCATGTAATACATTGAATGCAAATGGAACAAACAAACACTGTTGATAAATGGATTCCACATTCGATCTGTCTATTTCTGGTGGGGCTTGGAAAATGGGCAGCCCTCCCCCCCCCCCCCCACCGCGCCCTACACTTTCATTGACATTGAACACCCACCACTCTTGTGAATGTTGTAATATAAGGAAAGGATTCTGCCCAACTGATATCATGAAAACGGCCCAGGGTATCCAAAACGTTCGAGTCTTGAACCTCGTGTTAGTCGTGTACATATGAGAGAAATGCAATATTTTGTGAAAAAGAAATATCGACGTCTACACCACCCCCCCCCCCCCGCACCCCCTCCAACCATATTAAAAGGAAAGAGATAAAACACGATATGATGAAAGTAAAATATTTGATCGTGCTACAGAAAGAGTTGTTCCTTCGCCAGTTTTGTGCCGTTAGCACTACTGCCGCTTTCTCCAGCGATACTTGCCAGTACATGGTGCCGTTTTCGCCAATTTGGTTCCTTTTTCTCCAGCGAAAATTGGGGGCGTTATCGCCTGATCGGTTTCCAAGATGGATACAGTTGCGGCGCCAGGGGGGGCTTAGGCCCCCTAATTTGTCCGCACCACCTCCCCCCAAATCAAACTTCAAATTACTATCTGACATAGTCTTTGTGGAAGCGTTTACAAATAATGATGTGAGCCCAATTTTAGACACAATCTGGGGACCTTTGAAGACCACGTTAGGTGTTTTAACTCTCATATCTAAGAATGTAATGTGATGTGGAAATCATGTATTTATTTGGGTTTATCGACACTTTCGACAGTCGCGGTTATCTCGTGTCGGACAGTTTTACGGGTGGAGGAAGTACTCAGAAAGAACATCGAGCAACGGCGAGCAACTGTCACGCTCCCCATCATACTAACTCCACACACTCAGGATTTGCATTGGTTGAAGACAACAGCACCATCGACATGTAGTATGCCTTAGTACACAACGGGATTAAGTGTCTTGCTCAAGGACACAACGCGGTTGCCGTAGGTGGGATTGGAACCAAGGACCTCTCGGCTTGCAGCTTGCATCTCTACCTACTGAGCCACCGTGCTCCCATCATTTACAATAAATAAATGAATAGTTCATCAATAGTTTATATCAAAATACAAAACGAATTCATAATTTAGGCCCAGAACTCATTTACTGGGCGAGGTTTGTACAGTTAAAACTAGAAGTCCTGTCACGAAATGCGCACAAATAGCACGTTGATCTGCGCGTTAATGTACGCGTTATGGCCATAGTAAAGCTATCAAATTCTGTACATATGACCTGTGCACAAGCAATGTTTCAGCCAATGGACCTCCGGGTAACCCGGAGGTCCATTGGCAGAAACATTGCATGTGTTTGCTATGAGTAACCAGGAGAACCTGCCGAGATTTGGATGCCATTCGATATGGCAATTGCGCGCAATTCCAGCGCGCAATTAAGCCTAGATAAGCGCACTATTCGTGACTGGACTTCTAGTTTTAACTGTAAATTTCGATATAAACTGGGGACGAATTGAAGATTAAATTTTTTTATGATCCCAAAATTCCACAAAATACACTTAAATACCCCTGGCACTATATCTGTTATTATTATGCCAGTAATTGTCATTGACCAATCAGCTTCAATATCTAGTGACCGTATATGAAACTGTGTATCATCGAGCTGACCGAAACCAAGCGTTAACCCCTTTTGGTTTGGTTAAAGAGCGATACCCCCCCCCCCCCCCCCCCCAAAAAAAAAGGCTTAAAAATTCATGTTTTTCGAGGACTTCTCCGTAAAAATCTTGTAGATTTTCAAAAACGAAAATGGCTATTCGAAGGTCTTGGTGTGACATTGCAAGCTGCATTGACAGAGTATTCCCGTAAGCCTTTGCTAACCCTCCACAGGCTCTCAAACATTCAAATTTTGAGAGAATGGCCTGTCTTCCGGCACACACAGCACCCATCATGGACCTGAGAGAGGTATATAACCTACTTGATTGGAAGTGGAATTCACCGAGGATTACTGGGGTGGGTAAAGAGCGACACCAATCTAAAGCTTAAAAATTCATATTTTTCGAGGATTTCTCTTTAAACATCTTTTAGATTTTCAAGACAGATTGGCCATTCAAAGTTCTTGGTGTGGCATTACAGGTTGCATGCACAAAATATTCCAGTGAGCGTTTGTTAATCCTCAACAGGCTCAAAAACATCGAACGTTTGATAAAATGAGCTGTGCTCGGGTACCCACAGCTACCAACGTGTAGCGGAGAGATCAACATAACTTCCTTTATCGGAATTCACCGATGATTATTATTGTAAATGATAAGGGTATGCAGAACACTATTCCTTAACCCGTTTTGGGCTGTTTAAACAATCACCCATACAAAGCTTAAATTTAATGTTTCCCCTGAATTTCTCTGAACACATCATGTAGAGTTTCAAGAAAAAATGTCCATTTTAGGTCTTAGTGTGACATTACAAGGTGCAATGAAAATATTCCTGTTAGCATTTGTTAACATTTTACAAGATGCCAAACATCAAAATGTTAGATACATTTGAGATAAAATGGGCTATTTTCAAACAGCCACAGCACTCAGTGGGTATGTGTCAAATAAACATAACTCCTTTTGTCGGACTTTGATATTGATATTAACCCTCTCCACCAATAATGATGGTTTTAACCTAAACATTTTTTTTTATCAAACTGAGTCATTTGAGTCTACTATACCCACGTTTTTCAGGACATCAATAAAGGTACTTCATTGATACAGGTGAAAACAATTCTTCTCTCCCTCTGGGGTCATGGAAAATCAATCATGGAAACATATTGTTAGCACTGAATTTTTATTTTTGATACAGCTACAGTACGTGGAGAGTGTATTATCACTAAATCACCCGCAGAGTGGAGATTTTACCCAAGCAATAATTGCAAATTTGTTGCAAAGCTTTAGAAACACAAGCAAAGTTTCGGCCAATGGACCTCCGTGTTAAACCTGGAGGTCCATTGGCTGAAACATTGCTCGTGTTTTTAGTCGATATATACACAATTTGAAAGTTATAGTTTGGGTGATAACTCCACTCCGCGGGTGATTTAGTTACAATCCAATCTCCACGCACCGTATTTGTGAAATTATTCAAATAAAGACGTACGTGGGACTGTTATTGGCGAGGAAGCATTACCTATGATTTTTTTTTATTGGGTGATTATTTATGTTTTAAAAAGTGACTTTCGTGTAGAATGGAACCTTGAGAATTTAAATTTCTAAAATAACCTAACTGACCACTTACAGTTGATAAATGTAAAGCGATTTTGTACGAAACATGCATATTCAGCTGTAACAAATTATCCACTGTAAATGGATGACTCTGTTTCAGATTTCAAGGAGGACCATCATGTAAGCAGGTTTTGTAGTTAATTATTCCAAGTCATTCTTATTTTTGTGTAAGCTGTTCCAAACAACGGCCACATAATCACAACAATAACGTGCATGTTCGAATAAGACCCAACACACAGCTCAAAATTCACATCGTGAAATGAACAGAGGAACCTTAAACAATAAATGTAGTAAATAATCCACCCGTGTACCACACGACGCTACGGACAAATATTCAATAAATAATGAAGGTCAAGGTCACTCAATCAGGCCTGGCATTCTTAAAAATGTAGGAGGGCTAAAAATCGCTCCCCCTTACGTGGCCTTGGGGAGCGATTAGCTCTCCTCAAGCTTACAAACAAAATGAAGTTTTACTGTTTATGAAATCTGCCAAGTGGGCATTGTACATTTTATTTAGTGCTGCTAACAAGGTAGTATCTGTGAGACGGCTACACTGCCCCTCCCACACCTCCGGGCCTTGGCAAGGCCCGGAGGTGTGGGAGAGGCAGTGTGTCCGTCTACTAGAGACCACTAACATAGCAGAGATCGATAAAGATGTGGGTTTTAGAAATAGGCTGTTATAGTAATCATTATTTTCTAAGGCCAGGCGGGCTAGCTTTCGCCCTCCTTAAGTTTTTAAGGCGAGTAGTAGGCGAGCGAATAAATCGCTCTCCTGAACATGCCAGGACTGCTCAATCTTACTTCAGATCGAAACTGATTTGCAAAATAAACAACATTTTATTCCGGATACTGGGTGCAGTACATGTGAAAAATCTAAAATAATAAAGCGTTTGTTAGTCACCCTTTTGATGAAATAATTGCGGAACTGGCAACTGAAAAATATTTCGCGTGGTGACGTCAAACGGTAACATACGCTACTGATGCAGGAAACATAGAAATAACTGCGCGAGCTCTCATCCAAGATCTAGTGTGCTCACTGGCCAAACTGTTTACGATAATATTTATCTGATTTTTATTTCAGTTGGATTTGGACAAGACTTAGTGTCATGTCCTGCAGGTTACGATCATCACGGTACTAAATGTTACGCTCTTGTAAATGAAGCGGTGACTTGGATCAATGCAAAAGTAAGGTTTTGATTCATAACTAATAATCTCTTTACGAATGAAGAGAAATATATGATCCACGCCTGTGTCTATGATTGTATATAAATTCTAATCAATATTGGACGCCAATATGGAACAAAATATCCTCACAGAAAAATAATGTCACCCGTAAAATGGAGGGGAATAACCATGAAGGGAACTGAATGGATGTAGCAAGTCAATGATTATTGCCACAAAAAACAGCTGCTATGTCTATTTCGTTCTTATTAACCATTTCTACCACATAAGGTTCTGGGATAGATATATAGATACTCTTGAGATTCATCACCCAAGACTATACCCTCAACGAAGAAAGGTACATGATGAAGATAAATAATGTCAGAGAATTTAAAACCGCTAGATGTCAGACGAAAACAACAACAACGCCTCATTTTCGTGTATAAGGTGGTTGAAGGGTTGGTTCCAGCTACAGTTAAAACCAGAAGTCCTGTCATGAAATGCACACAAATAGCACGTTGATATGCGCGTTAATGTGTGCGTTATGGCCCAAGTAAAGCTATCATATTCTGTACATATGGCCTGTGCACAAGCAATGTTTCAGCCAATGGACCTCCGGGTAACCCGGAGGTCCATTGGCAGAAACATTGCATGTGTTTGCTATGAGTAACCAGGAGAACCTGCCGTGCTTTGGATGCCATTCGATATGGCAATGGCGCGCAATTCCAACGCGCAATTAAGCCTAGATAAGCGCACTATTCGTGACAGGACTTCTAGTTTTAACTGTATATTATCAAAAACAAATGTCCTATACCTTCACCGAAGTAAACGCTAAATAAACCCAAAATAGTTCCCAAAACCACGATACAACAATCATCATAGATAGTCCACCTCGAAATAACACCTTGCAAGACTTTCGTTGTTCCACCAGCACGAACGGATCAATACAGCAACTCTTTCTGAGTAGAAAAATCATGAACTGGGCCCAACTGGAAGACAATATTGTTAGCGCAGAATCTGTACTTGCAACAACAATGAAAATCAATATACCACGTGAAAGCTACTTTATTTATTGGGAGCCCCACTGTCTACAGCGGGTGCCCTTTAGTGATCAGCCTACCCGTCCATCCGTTTGTCCGTCCGTCCCATGTTTTCTGCAATTTTTCAGCAATCGAGAGAAATATTGAAATGATTTTTGAAAATAGCTTTCTGGTGGATACTTAAAGATCACCTTTCAAGTCGATTCCGCTCAGATGGTTGATTACAGAGTTATTGGACTTTAACTTAAGAATTTGACAGTTAAAACAGGATTCAGCACCCTTTTTCAGCTACGTGTAGGAATATTGAAATGAGTTTTTGAATGTAGCTTTCTGATGGGTAGTTGCAATTCAAGTTTCAATTCCATTTCATTCAGCTGGTTTAGTACAGAGTTATCGTCCTTGAACCAGGAAATTCGACAGTAAAGGAAGGTTTTCTACACTTTTTCGGATAGGGATGGAAATATTGAAATGATGTATTTGTATCTATTTCTAACTTCTTAAGGCGCACTTGCAGATCAAGTTTCAATTTCATCCTACTCGTATGGTTTATGACAGAGTTGCTAACACATATGTTGGCAATACATGAATGATTTTTAGTATGTACCTTCCTTGCAACAGATTACAGACAGAGTTCTTTTCTCCCTTAACTGAGTTTTTTCACGGAGTTACCGAGTTATTGCCCTTGAACTTGGAAATTCGATAGTTATAACAGGTTTTCCACACTTTTTTCATTTATGGATGGAAATATTGAAATATTGTTTTGCAGGTATCTTTCTGATGGGTACCTCCACATTAAGTTTGATTTTCATTCCAATCCTTTCGTTTATCGAAGTGTGATTGCCCTTGAACTTGGAAATTTCATATATTAATAATCCGTAATACAGACTGTCGTTGCTGGACATTTGACCAGAAAACAAGACTTTTTTTCATTATAAATATCTATTTTATATAATAATAATATAAATACCCAGGACCTTCGACCCCAAAACAGCAATTTGGTACATTGTGTAGCTCTCAAAACAGGTGGCCTCTCAAAGAAGATTTTACTGTACTCTGTACTGTTCGAATTGAAAACCGTTTCAACTGGGGTGGCGGAGGGAGGGGGCGCAGTGATGGCTACCCTCACTTTGCATCTAGTTGATAAACTGAATCAATACTCAATGATTGTTTCGGATAATCACCCGTCATGTGCATGAGTGATCGGCACCCCAAAACCCATTTTCACTCGTCAGTATTGTGTCTAACCATCTCATTTATTTATTTATTTATTTATTTATTTATTTATTTATTTATTTATTTATTTATTGTGCATAACGCCACAACAACAGCTGAGGCTATATAGTGGCGACAAACGGTTGTGTGGGAAGAAAGATTCCACCAGAAAGTGAAATATATGTTTAAAAACCTGAAAAATGAACATTAGCACAACGGTAAAATACATTGCGAAAACAGTAGCGAATAACCATACCAAAATGTGTAAATCAGACAATAAAATATATTTTGTATATGAGATGCTGTTAAAAGAATAAAAACAGCTAAAATGCTTTAAAAAGTTTGATCTTTTTTAGATACGAGTGAATCTGGCGAGAATTGATCTTGTAAAATAGTTTTCTCAAAGACAGTGTATTATAATGTCCCCAACTGATGTCATTAAAATCAGTACTGTCTAGGAGAATATGCTCGACTATCAAAGAACATTTCAAGGCTACACATTCTGGCCGCATATTACAGTTAAAACTAGAAGTCCTGTCATGATATGCGCACACATAGCACGTCGATCTGCGCGTTAATCTACGCGTTATGACCATAGTAAGGCTATCAAATTCTGTGCATAAGGTTTGTGCACAAGCAATGTTTCAGCCAATGGACCTTTTTGTTACCCGGAGGTCCATTGGCAGAAACATTGCCTGTGTTTGCTGTGAGTTATCAGGAGAACCTGCCGTCCTTTGGATGCCATTTGATATGGCAATTGCGCGCAATTCATACGCACAAATAAGCCAAGATAAGCGCACAGTTCGTGACAGAACTTCTAGTTTTAACTACCCTCTAACAGAATGGAATATGTAAGCCTCGTACGACCAATAAGACAAAGTGTTAATATTATATGGTCCTATCTACAGAGCTTACTAGAAGCATATTTATCATTGGTATGAGGTTGGAGGTGATGGAGCTTATTATTTGTTGCCCCATCCCACTCCTCTGTCGAACACACAGTTTTGGTGTACTTATTGATATGTGGTTTAAAATCACTGAAAGGAATTTTAAAAGCAGTGAGAGGCTTGTTTAATTAAGTATTGCTTTGCTGCACTGTCTGTCTTCGTGCTACCGGGGATACCACCATGTCCAGGTAACCAGCAAACACGATGTCAGCATGGGACAATTCAACATTTCACAAAGTTTCAAAATTAGGGTGTTCTTAAACCTGGAGTTGAGTAAAGCTAGTAAAGAGGAAAGAGAGTACCTCTGATTTGTAAATATGCTAGACGCATCTGTCTCATGTTTGGAAGAAGGGTACGAACTTGACCCTGACCAATTTGATGCCATTCCTAGACAATAATGATGCTATACCAAAAATTTATAACAAAGGTACATTATTGAAGCAATTGTGATTAAGTATGTATAGTGTTGATGTGTACATCCTGAATTGCTTTGTTTGCTAATCACATGTAATTTTCTTTAAGTGAAGCTGGCGAACACTCTTCTGGAAATTCTGCTTTATTACACGTTAGCCTGTGAATTATCGTAAATTAAGACTTGATGGATAACCATGAATATCCATTAGTAACTTCCACAATAACGTCACGTTTCAGCGCATCCCTTCGCCTTCGAAATTCTTGCAAGCGATTTAGTGCCGGTTTTACAAGCAATACCACACGTCCATGCTATTTCATGCATTCTGTTGATTCTATGACCTAAAAATTAGATATATATTAATGATAAAATGATACAATAATTAGATGCATAGAAAGTGACTCCAAGAGTGATATTGAGCCTTCAACTGAGTAATGTTTCCGAGAAACCTTGTTGATCGATTCGCTCAGGAAGATTTTGTGTGGATGAGTCGGCGCAGTCAGTTCCAATATTTGTTGTAATTCACATTTAAAATGGCTTAAAAATTAACACTGATGAAAGATATGAGAATATTCACATGTTTAGTATTATAATTATTAAATTTCACCTGTTAGTTGAACAATTATTTGGTTAAATTATCGTGGGAAAATAGGACTATTTTTAGGTGTGAGTTATTTGACTAATGCATGCTTGAAGGAACGATCAGGTGACCTTTGCTATAGTTTTGAAACGTACGTGTTTGCAGACGAATTGGGTTGAATAATGCGCAGTGAAATGGCACGTAGCGTATAATAAATAGACAATCTACCCTATTGTAATGGATATGGGGAATTATCTCATGTCTGCGGAGAAGAGAGTTTTATTTTTCACGAGCGCATGCACGAGTGAAATATAATCTTTACAGGTCCACTCAAATTCACTATTCACTAAAATAGCGTAGATATCCTCTATTTATTGCTTTAACCTTTTACCTAACATGAAAAGCAGACGACACTTGTAAAAAAAATCTTGAATAACCAGGGGGTGGGGGGGGGGGGGGGGGGGGCACCAAAAATTTGCAAGACGTGACGTGGGCGTGGGTGGGTCTCTTGAGTGCGCCAAAAATATGCATTTCCAACTTGTGCAATTTGAATTTCTTAAAAATATATCAATATAGCAGCTACAGTTAAAACTAGAAGTCCTGTCACGAATAGTGCGCTTATCTAGGCTTAATTGCGCTTTGGAATTGCGCGCAATTGCCATATCGAATGGCATCCAAAGCACGGCAGGTTCTCCTGGTTACTCATAGCAAACACATGCAATGTTTCGGCCAATGGACCTCCGGGTTACCCGGAGGTCCATTGGCTGAAACATTGCTTGTGCACAGGCCATTTGTACAGAATATGATAGCTTTAATTGGGTCATAACGCGCACATTAACGCACACATCAACGTGCTATTTGTGCGCATTTCATGACAGGACTTCTAGTTTTAACTGTAATATATACCATCATTTGTGTTTCAAACCTTAAAGATGATGTTATACATCACACTCTTAACATAAATACAACATCAGGAGGCTTTATATGTGAGAATATTGGGCTTAATCTGGGAAAATGTCACACGTTAGTAGGGGGTGGGTGTCTTGTTCGAAATGTAGAAAATGTGCAGACAATATTTTGGGAAAATTCTCTCTGATGCACTAAATTCAACCCAAGTTATTCATTTATTAATAGAATTTGTATGGATAGAAGAGGAAAGTAGCAAACACATGAGAATACTGACAGAACAATTCAAATGAAAATTTGTTCCCGTATATGTACACCTGCTCTGGCCAAGCCTGATAATGAACAGCTTGACATTTGTAGATTGGGGCCCACAGCACCCCACAGGAGTTTAAATTGGTGGGTACCAGTTTAAGAACATTATGAAACCCACCTAAAGACAGCTGTGCCTACTAAGTTTATAAGTTTATTTTGGATTTTAATGGGAGAGTTGGGGGTGGGTGTCTGAGAATGGTAGTAGAAAATTTGCACGTGGGGGGGGGGGGGGGGGTGGGTGTAAAAAGGAGCTGAATAAAAAATAGGACGTCACGTCTTGCAAATGTTTAGTGCCCCCCACCCCCCCCCCACCCCCTGGAATAACTAATTTTTTCATTTTTTTGTCTCAAAGCATAGGTTATGACCCCTCATTGGAACGAGCTCGTTCCATTGAGGTGTCAAAACCTATGTTTTTGAGACAAAAAATGAAAAAATAATGAAAATTAATTGGCGATTTTGGGGAATAGCGCTGGCCGGTTTTGGCCGTTACGTTGGGTAAAGGGTTAACCTACATCACTATAATTATATTAACCCTTTATGACTTTAATTATTCTGACGTTCAAACGTCACTGATAATTCAGTTTCTTCACCGTTTTTTTTCAAAATGCCACGCCAAACGCCGGAAAGTGCAAAGAAGATACTTTTCACATTAATGATTATGTAGTTGAGGGTTAGATTATTTTTGGTGTTCTGAATTTGTTATTCAAAACTTGTTTTATTACAAATTATTGGAGAGTGCCCAATGAAACAAATTCATATAAACAAAATATTATTTGTGTTTGACTGAATAAGAAATATAAGTTTATTTTTTCTGGGAACGACTAAATAGGCCATGTCGCCTCCTGAAGATGCTAATAATTATCTGTATCCTATTGTATTCATTATACTTGTATATAACTGCATTCTTCAAATAAAATTCTGTCCTGTTTCTGTTCTGTTCTAAGCATGGAAAGTGCTGGCGTTTGCTTTGGTATCCTCATTTTTTGAAAGCCCTGATAGTGGGTTCCAGCACTCACCAGTTAAGAAGTCTTGACAGCAAGATTAGTATTTGAAGCTGCGATAACATTTGTCTCAACTGTTGTCACTGAGCACTATTCGGGAGAAAATAGGAATTGAGGTTAAAACTTTAAAACATCGAAAAATAATAACAAAATAAATTACCACCAAAAGTATCAACGCACTGTTTGATTTCGCACGTCATAAGACGTACAAAAGTATCAACGCGCTGTTTGATTTCGCACGTCATAAGACGTATAAAAGTATCAACGCTCTGTTTGACTTCGTACGTCATAAGACGTACAAAAGTATCAACGCGCTGTTTGATTTCGTTCGTCATAAGACGTACACAAGTATCAAAGGGTACAAGGTAAAACATACACGCAGACCCTTTCAGATAGGACATCCAGTTTATAAGACTTTGAATCCGAACGGCCACTTTATCTTTCCTAGATCGTGACATTCATCAAGTTGACGCTTGCTCTGCATTTTTGTGGAAAACCCATCAAGATTTTCAACGTCCAGCCCAAAGGTTGCACATTGGAAATATTGATTGATCTTCTCCTAAGTAACGACTACATACCCTACCAGTCGGTGGCTCTAAACTGACGTAGGATATACATCAGGGGTAAAAAGTGGAAATTTGAAGGGAGAAATAGATCGGTCACGCCTCTATCTAGTCATTGTTGTGAGCATTCGGCCAATATACAATCTCATACAACAATGAAACAGGTCAAATGGAGTATAATGAGAGGATTAATCAAACGATTCTCAAAGAAGGACATTTGACATATCTGCTTGTTTCTATTTGGATCATTGTGATAAGCAGGTTTGTTTCAACCGAGTAAGGACTGTTGTGTTAGCAAGCCGATTGTTTCCGTAGGCAGTCTTAGGACCGATTAGAACCCTAAAACCCAAACAATTACGTCTCAAATCATAAACAAATTGTGTCCTTAGGTCTGCCGACGGACACAATCTGTTCGCGTTTTGTGGACGTTACGGGCTTGTGGATATATAGATATTATCATAACAGTGTGTTGATCCGTGTCGTAGTATCACGTCTCGTTGAGGTGGCCAGATTTTCGGATCATCAACGAGACGTGATGCGACGACACGGATCAACACACAGTTATGATGATATGTTTATCATATGACATTGTTTCGATGTCAAATTCACCCAAATTTGTCATTTTAATTAATATGCGGTGACAAGCCGGTTACAAAATAGCAGACGAAACAACAACGACTTCCCTAGTTACGAAAACTATTCACGGAAATTCTCGGATATTTCCGTGGGAGTGTGATATGGATTTTTGATTTCCGTAAGAGTGTGATATGGACTTTTGATCCGGAAAAATCTCACCCGATGTGATACAACAGTTTGGAAAACATCGTCAAACAGTAGTGATATTTAGGGTAAAAATGTCATAGTCATATGATAAAATCGGCGATCCAGGTCTATTTGCCTTAAACACACGTTCTAAAGAAAGTGGAATATTTATATTAAATGGCTACAAATTAGTCAAACCACCAATATTTATACTCCGATTTGTTTTGATGATACTGCTGGCCAACAAATACTTGTATTGTCACCATGCTGTCTTGGTTGTCAGTTGATAGTGAATCACTGCACTGTATTATATCAGAGGCACATACATTTTAGAGGTGAATGATATTCATTTACTTCAATGCAATCCATGGTAATACATTCAGTGCTTCCTCATTACAGAACAAATCTATATTTCAGGCATATTGTGCTGCTCTTCATGGACATCTTGTCTCGATAGAAGACGCTACTGAAAACCAAATCATTGAGACACTGGCAAGAAACAGTCACAGTGAGTTTCAATTGCAATCAAAACACACCAGAAGGCACAGTCAATAATTTTTATGTTACGATAGCATTGGAGAGATTATGTGGAAAGAGATTAGAAAAGTGGGATTTATCAATGGGTGGGATCGGATACCGAAACTAGTTTTTAATGAGCCGAGAAAAACAGTTCATCGGTTAGCAAGAGCGAGACATAGGTCGGTTTACGAGTAAATATATTCAATTTTACTAGCCCAATACGGGCTATATATGGGTAATGCACACAGAGCCTTTCTGACAGTATCTGCAATTGATGGAATCATGGAGAGGTCACCCAGTACGTTCTGTATTTGAGTTGTCGCTCTTTTCACGCCTTGAAACCATTTTAAATGGCCAGGATTTTCATACCGGAGGCTCCGTGAAAATGTTATTTGTTCATATTTTATAGTGGCGTATAAACATAATCTCTATCTAAAATGAGGCTAAAATATGAATAACAGCGTATTCATTGCTTTAAAGGGGAGAAATTTCTTCACTTTGCTGAGGTTGAGTTTGGCAAGGGCACCTTTCGAGCAGAGTTTGGATATATGAACATTGTAAGATAGATTTTCATCAATATTTTACAGATGTTTCCTGTTATCTATTACCGAGTTTGTCGATATTTTTATCTACAGATATAGTAGTGGTTGGCAGAGCACCAATCGGATATTTTTGTGTATTTCCTCATTAAATTCGGAGACAGGTGGGTTTATCGCCGCCCAGACTTGTATCCAATGCTACCATCTGCGAACGATAGGAGGTTTAACAATTTTGTTGATTTGTTTATGTCGTTTATGTAATAAGAAACAATATAGGTCTTAAAATCGAACCCTGTGGAACACCAGATGTAATTTTCGCTAGGTCAGATTTGCTGTCAGCGAAGGAAACATACTGAGTCCTGCTCTGAAGAGAGTTTTTAAATCAATTATTAGCGTTACCATAATATTCCAGTTTTGGAGTAAAATCCCATGGCTGATGGTATCAAAGGCTTTAGATAGATCTAGGAATAGTTCTAGAGTACTGTCTCTACTTGGCCTATTGTTTTCTGTGGCTCTGTATTTTAGCAACTGCGTGACTGGATGTAATGTGTTGTGATTGTTCCTGAAGCAGTATTGGTGGGAGAAGAGGATATCAAATTTGTTTAAAGAATTAATGAGTCTTATAAGCGTGAGCGTTATTAGGATTGTAAAAAAAAACCGGGCAAAATACTGAATGGTCTGTAGTCCGTGAAGTTGTTTTCGTCAATCAATTTGAAGTTACATTGGCAATTTTCATCCTGATGAATCATCAAGATTCATTTCCGAGGTACCAGCGGATGTGGGGGTGAGGGTGGAGGTGGTTGGGGGGAGGGGGGGGGGGGGCTAGGCTCAGTTTAGCTGGTTGTTCATAATATTGATCTGTTACAACCAAAGGAGAGCGCCTATGGGCTCCTCCAATAGGCTGTAAAAAGGCAATTGTATATAGTCAGATTATTTTTTTTAAGTAGGTACAAGTACCGTACAGTCAAGCATTAGACAGTTAACAAGGTTATTCAATTGAGCATTATCCAAGCAAGGGGACAGAACTGAAGAAGACTACACATAAAGTATAATCAAGTGCCAGGCAGCCAAATAATGGTTTATAGATGCCAGTCATCAGTAACTGTGGCTTAACAGTTTACCACTCAGCCTATATATTTCAGTGAATCTAATAAAACGTGCCCATGCACAAATTTTGTTCAAATGGCTGCTTAAAGTAAACAACAATGTAATATGAAATATAATGTAACATGTAACATAAAAACCTTTCAAGGATTCACCCCATGACAACAGTAAGGCAGTGGGGTGGGTGGATGTTGTGGTTGGGTGTTTTGTTAGCACTTTTATTTTTATTCATTCGCCTCCTTACAATTCATTGAAGAGTGTCTAGCGGTGCCCAGCCCCCTGATAGACTGTAACGAAGCAGTAGATTGTAACGAAGCAGCTTTATACAGTCCAATTATTCTACTATCGAGCTTTAGATTTGTATTTTCTTCATAGAGGCTTAATTAGTTACAATATCTTTGTCCATGGTCTCAGGTTCTGGAAGTTAGATTCATTTAAGGAGGTTATTAATTAGAGCGAACAAGTCTGCCAATAAAGTATAGTCAAGTCGAAGGTTAAAGTGTTTCATAATGTCATCTGTAACATAAGAAATTTCAAGGATTCAGCTCCAGTGAGGCAGTGGATGGGGAAGGTTACCAATTTTGATTTTGTTCATTTGTCTCATTACAATCCATTGGAGAGTATTTAGTGGCGCCCCTCCAATAGATTGCAACGAAGCAGTTTTATACAGTTAAATTTTCTACTACCGGACGTTAGATTGGCACTTTCTTCATAAAGGTTTAATTAATTAAACTTTATTAGTGAGTATATATCAAGTGCCAGGCAGACAAATATTAAATGGTTGATAGACACCAGTCATCACTAAATGTGACTTATAATCAATTAACCACTCAGAATGTACATTTGCAGCTGCTTCAGTGATTCTAATAAAACACACCCCTATACATATTTTCTTCAACTGACTGCTTGGAGTCAACTACAACACATGGGTAGCATGATAAAGTTCGCTCTTAACATGTACATGGTACGGAGAACACAACAAGGGAATGTATTGTCGGGAATAGGACCGGGGATAGGGATTGCGTAACTGGGAGCAAGGTATCGGATTCCTTGTCACATGGTTGCTTTTCACTTGCAAAATATATTTGAAGTCGCTTCATTGAACTTAGTAATACATGACAGAGATTCATTTTCGTGGCACCACCGATTGGGTGGGGTTGAAAAAGGGGTTGATTTCGCAATTTATTCATAATGATTTTCTTTTTGCAACCAAAGGAGAGTGCCTATAAGCACCTCCAATAGGCTGCAAAAAAGGCAATTTTACATCGTCGAGTTATTCTCACCCTTTCGCCCTCCCATATATTTTAACACCATAATTATGTCGCACTCATCTAGACCTGAGAATCAAGATCTGATGGGATTTGGAAACTTGTGCCCACACTTTCCTTGAGCTTTCGCTACGTACTGGTAGAGTGCTGAATTACTTTTGGTCTTCAAAATCTCTTCACATGTTTATGCCCAGTTACAATTTATGGGAGAGTGCCTATGAGCACGCTCCCATAAATTGTAGCAAGGCAAATTTATACAGATTAAATAATTTCACTTGTAATATAATAGGTAGTACAGCCATAAAGGAAAAAGCCTTCGAGTTGGGGTGCCCGCAGTTCAGAATAGAGCCCAAATATGGGATTTGGGCACTCAAGCCCTTCTACTTCATTGATTGCTTCTGACTCCCTATTCTTGTTTTGGAAAAGAGGCAGGTTTAGGACATGCGAAGTATTCGGTCGGCAGGTCGGTTGTCTTCTCTAAGCCAAGACTTCAATCGCCACCCCTGTTCAGTTGGGTGACCCGAGTGTGAGCGAAAATTTGCAAATGTCGTTTTCGCTTCATGTCAGATAAACTGTTAATCATTCTTTCTTTTTAGATCAGTTGAAAGAAAAATGTGTATGGATAGATGCCCAGGACCTACTGCAAGAAGGTAGATTTATGTGGAGTGACGCACAAAAGGAAGTTACGTTTTTCGATTGGGGAGGACACGAGCCCAACGCTGGAAGGGCTGAGAATTGCATTTGTCTCTGGGCTCCCTTCGAATACAAATGGGCAGATATTGATTGTGAGATATCTCACTGTCCTTATATTTGTGAAGCACCGTAAGTACACAACATTTAAGATTCAATATAGATGGTTAGAGTTTGAATACGAAGGATGTGACTGGTCCAGTCTACCAACGCATCAGTTACGTTTCATTAATGTCTTATAACTAGGATAGGACACATGTAAAACTGTTATGAAATAGCTAAAATATTTCTTGGCGTCTAAAGCATAGCTAATGACCCCTCACTGAAATAACCTCGATGGGATCGTTTCAACACTGGCCTAAGCAAAGCTTTGGGTGTTGACATTAAAAAAGGATAAAATTAGAAAGACAATTTTGGGAATAGTATTGACTGGATATGACCATTATATACCGTATGTATGGGACGGGAACTAAACGTTCCTTTTAAAAGCGCCTTATATAGCAGCAATTCATCAACAAAGAGAAAAAAATGCAACAAAACTCTACACGAAAACAAGATTCTCACGGGGAGAGTCGTGTTCTCTCTCTCTCTCTTGCAAAATAATTCGTTTCAAGAAGTGCACTATTAATCATGGACACCTGTTACGCAAGTATTTTTCCCCATCTTACCTTCAATGGCATTTTTATCTATCCCTTGTTGAAATAAGCTTGTCCAGCGCGTTCCACCATAAGAACTGAAACCTTATTTGAGCTAGTAAAAAGTTTACCAAAATTTAAATGAGTTCTTTGTATATATTGAATTGCGCGTTTGAAGAAATCATTGTGGGAGATAGGCAATAATTCATCATCGCAGCCTGTCCTCCCCACCCTTTCGTGGCGACTGAAAGTCTCCGGAAATCAGCCACTTATTCTAGATCTCCAAGGAAAAATACTTCCTTAAAAAATACACTTGCGCGAAAAAAAGAGACGCTGCGTAAAAGTTAAAAATAACGGTTTCAATTATCACTCAGAAATGACCGTGAAAACTGTAATCAAAATGTCACGTTTTATAGTTTAAACAATATTTTATTCCAGACTATAAGTGTACATTGTTTCAAGCCAGACAATAATTTACAAAGTCGTGGAAAAGGATTCAGCAGCAAGCACGTGGCTAATGTAAGCTGGTTCCTTAAAACATATTACACATGACATATAAGGCGAATTATTCAATCTGGATGTTAGGATAATAAAAGTTTGAACAGAAGAGCTGTGTTGTTGAGAAGAAAAGGTAGAAGATGGAGATAGATATGCAGGATCGGGAGCCAGGAGATTTGATGTAGCGAAAAACGTAGCTAACCATTCAGCTGAAACAATCTGCTCACAGGATATTAACGCCTGATAAGTCGTATCCCATGTGGCCTCTTTACAGTACGAGCTTAAAGAGTCCACATGGGATACGACTTGTCACGTTTTGCCGCAAAATTTCTCAAAAATGCTCATGGCGATTGGGCTGAAACTTTCCTAATATGTGACGCATCACGAACGGCATCTGCCTGCATAGGCGGTATTACTCAGGTTGACTCTATTTCGCCACAAACTTCCCCCGAATATGCATTTTTGGTGAAAATGGCCAACTTTCACATGCGATTTCTTAGCACTGCAACCACATTTTCTGAAAACATGTACCATGAGAAGATTGGGCATTCATCCAGGAACCATTTTGCTGTTATATGTTTTATTCAAAGCATTCACCTTCACCCAGTTTTCGGACATTGATTCAGAGTTCCCTAAAAGTCTACCTAAAACTCGCTCATATTGAGGTCACTTTTCGTCCACTTTGGAATGGCATATCGAAAAAGTATTTGCATGTCCGTATTCGCAATTGCCTATCGAGCAAATTTGCTGTTGTAACTTTCGTTGTAAAATTTAACCTTATGCTCATTCTGGTTGTATAAAGACAGGTGCCGTCCAAAAAACTCTAGTTTTTCAAAATTTGGCAAGTTTAAGTGACAGTTTACTCCACTCCTAATTGATTCAGCGTTGAATGCTTTCTATGTCTGCATACAGCAGTCAAAGTATGACAAAATCTGTTTTATATGTAATTATGAAAAATTTAAGCCTTGGCAGATTTGAGAGTTCCCATAAGGGCACTGTCAGAATAATTGTTGTTTTCGCCAATTTTCACATGCGATACCACAGGACTGGAGCCATATTTTCTGCAAACGTTTCCCATTAGAAGGTAGAGCGTTCATCGAAGAACAATTTTGTTGTTATGTGTTGTATTCAAAGTGTCACTCTTCACCCAGTTTTCCGGCCTTGAATTGGAGTACCCTCAAATTATTTTTATAAAAGTGGTTCACTTTGTTGCTATATGTTAAAATTGCTCAAGCGTGTTATCAGTAACTGTCAAGCTTTGATTGACTACAGGTTTTATTTATTTGTATAATATCGTTTCTAGCTGACCAGCATTCTACAGATGCTATATTTCCTATTTGATAGAGCGTACTGCCAGAAACACTGTCCTTTACAAAATATTTCTTAACCCTCTTTTACTGATTTTTATTGCAACAAAATTCATAAATGTGTGCTGTCACTATTTCCAAAGCAGTATTGCTAGGATGCTGTCGATTTCTAACTTAACCCCGTACACGTAGTTTCAGAGAAGAAGATATGGATTTCCAGCAATTATGGATGGTATAATATGAAATGCAGTCTGTCATTCTGTCTGCCTACCTACCTGCCTGACAGCAAGCCCGCCCTTACTTTGGTATTAACCATTCACCTGCGATGCCTGTCTGAAAGAGTACAGTCGGAAGAGTTGTTAGAAATGCCTGCCTGCCTGCCTGCCTGCCTGCCTGCCTGCTTGCTTGCCTGCCTGCCCGAAAATGACCGCCAGCCCGCCCGCCAGGCTATCTGCATGCCATGGTTTCGAGATTAACCAGACAACATTAATGCCAGTGTGAAAGAGAACAGTCGGTTAACCCTTTTTTACTGATTTTTATTGCAATAGATTTGACAAATGTATGCTGGCACTATTTCCTACGCAGTATTGCTGTGATGCTGTTGCTTTCTATTATTATTATTTACTGGTGCTTAACGCCACATCAGCAGCTAAGGCTATATCGTGGCGAGAAAACGATAAAAGGAAAACATGGCACTAATGAAATACAGAGATGAGTAAAAAGTAACTACAATAAAAATGATAGTAAAATGATGCGTGACGAAACAAGAAATATGAATTGCAGACAAATCAGTGTCGGTGATCATTAGTCAAGAAATAGATAAATAAGTGCCAAAGTTCAGAAAGAACATTTGGATATAAGCCCTCACACCCAGAGGTGGCGGATCCAGAGGGGCACAGGGGGCACGGGCCCCTTTCCACTTTTTTCCACAGATATGTTTCGCAGTTGCACAATAAGTTAAAATAAACGGGCGCTTGCAAACGTGTCAAGATACAGGCATTCCCGTAACATTATTTGCAAATCCAAACAATATTTAGCCAAAGAATCCCACTTTCGATCGCTTCGGTCCGTTTCTTCTTCTTCAACTATCTTCCAACCCGAAGGCTGGCCTTCGGGTTGGAAGATGGCTGAAGTAGAAGAAACGGACAGGAAGTGACCACACAACGGCATATTCATCAGTCATGGTACATTTATCGAAAAACGATTGTAACCTTTCTCACACTGGGTCGTACCATGGTAGCATTGTAAATTTGGGCCCCTCCACTTTTATCGAGCTTCCGCCGCCCCTGCTCACACTAGGGGTGGTGCAGAAGGGGATTCGGTGGGGACTATAGTCCCCATTTCAGGGTGCGTCGTCCCCCTCCCATCGCGAAGATTTTAAAATTTACTAAAAAGGTTGATTGATTTCAAATATGAGAGTATCTTATTAGGGCTCGTGCGATAAAAAAGATCTCTCAGAGATCCTACAGAAAAATACTGCCCCCTGATATGATTAAAACCAGTACAATGTAAAAGAATGTGTTCCACTGACAGCAGCACCTGCTGGCAGGGAACACACTCTGGTCGCACAGTACCCTCCAACAAAAAGAATGTGTTAGTCGTGTATGACCAATATGACATCGCGTCAAAACTGCAAAATCCTTTCTACAAAGATTACTAGACGGGTAGTGATCTGAAATAGTTGGTCGGTAGCGATGAAGCTTGTTATTTGTCGCTCCATCCCATTCCGCCTGCCACATAGATTTGATGTAATTACTGATATGAGGCTTGAAATCACTGAACGGAATCTTTAAATCAGTGAGAGGCTTGGATAGAGCAGAACCGTAAACTATAGAACCGTAATCTAATTTTGATCGAACAAGTGATCTATACAGATGGAAAAAGTTTTCAATAAAAAGACGCATACGTTCTCTCAACCCCATGTTAAAAAGATCTTTTAAAATCCCATGCGTCCACGTTGTATCATATGCCTTCTCTAGATTAAAGATGATGGCGACCACATGTTCTTTTCTAGCAAAGGCATTTCTAATAAACGTTTCAAGTCTGACCAAATGATCCACAGTACTTCCCTGGCCTCTCCAACCATACTGAACATTCGCAAGTAGATTGTTCGATTCCAGAAACCAGACAAGTCGGTCATTGATCATTCTCTCCATGGTTTTGGATAGACAACTAGTTAAGGCAATAGGCCTGTAATTGCTGGGGTTGCTGTGATCTTTATCAGGCTTGGGAATAGGAATTATTGTTGCTTTACGCCAGGAAGGTGGAAACTGGCCAGTCACCCAAATGCCATTAAAATTGACAATGAAAGCTCAAGTGAAGATTGAGGCAGATGCTTTAAAATTTGGTAGTGTATTTCATCGGGACCAGTGGCAGTATCCTTTGCTCTATGCAAAGAGTTACTTAATCCTCTAAATTGTTGGAGGTAAATTTGATCTTTTGTTTTTCTTGCTGTTTTTTAATTTTAATAAATTCTGGACTACAATTTTCAGACGACGAATGTGGAAGCCATTGTGTTTGAAATTTCTTTTTTTTTTTGATGTAATTAGGGTGTTGTTTTCCCTCTGGTGCTGTACAGTTGATTTGGTTTCTTTTCCTTTAATCTTTTTAATCATTTTCCAAATTTTAGTGATGGGGGTGTTTTGGTTAATCTTAGAAACATAGGTTTCCCAAGATCTTTTCTTTTTATGTTTTATAAGTCGTCTTGTTTTTGCCCGATTTATACGTAGTTTGTCTAAATACTGTGTAGTTGGCGACTTGTTGTTCCTTTCAGCTTTCTTGCGATGCTTTATAGCCTTTTTACATTCATTATCAAACCATGGTTTGGTGAAACGTTTTGGATTTGCCGAGGTTTTAGGGATGACTGTGTTTGCAATGTCAAGCAGCTCGTTTGTAAAATGTTCTATTTGGTCAGCACTATCTTGAAATTTCTCTCGCGTGAGGCGTTCAGAACAAAACGAGGAGAAAGTGTGCCAGTCAGCCTTTTTAAAGTTCCACTGGGGCCCCCTCTCATCGTCCGCCGGATCTACACTCTCCAACACAATTGGAAAGTGGTCACCCCCGCACAAGTCATCTTCTACCTTCCAAGAATAATCTAATAAGACAGAAAGGCATGCAATTGTAAGATCAATTGGTGCATACGAACCAGGTGCAGGGTGCAGATAAGTGTCTGAACCATCATTAAACAAACATAAGTCATATTTTGTAATGAACTTTTCTACACGTTTACCTTTTACATCTTCTTGACTGCAGGAATTACCCCAAATAGGGCCATGCGCGTTAAAATCACCCAACAAAATGTACGGAGTTGAGAGCTGTTGGACTAGTAACTCAGGATCATTCAGTTGTAGCGTTTTACTCGGTTTGAGTGCAAAGATACAGAACTGTGAATAATGTCATTTCTAATCAAGACGGACGTTCCACGAATATGAAGATCAGTTTCATCTGCCCAGGTATTATACGATGTATAATGCTTAAACTTTGAATGATCTGGAGTTTCAGATTTCTTTAAAAGAGTTTCCTGCAGACAAAAAGCTGCAGGTTTATATTTTTGGCTGAGAAGATCAAGTTCATTGAAATTAGCTATAAAACCTCGACAATTCCACCGTATGATATTATTTTTCTGTGTATTATCCATATTTGGTTGGAGATTGGGATGGTGGATGTATGGGCGATATTGTCCCAGTATGTTTCTTTGGTGATTTTTTTTTTTTTTTTTTTTGGGGGGGGGGGGGGGGGTCTTATTCTGAGATGTTGAGCGCAGTTGCTCGAACATTTCGTCAATGCCGTCACCGGCGTCCATGAGCTCAAGGCATCCAAATCTATTACGCGTTACAGGGTCTTGAAGGGCATTGGGCGTTCTGTCTGATAACTGTTTTTGTTTTTCTTTCTCTATTTTCTTTTTTTTCCTTTTTTTCCCAAATTTTCCTGTTTTCTTCTCTGACTCTGACTCAGATTTTGCTGCTGCGATTTCTGTATATGCTCTCTTTGGGATTTGTGTTGTATTTAGTATTTATTTATTTATTGGTGTTTAAGGTCACATATTTATGCACAATGGCTAATCATGACTGTGACAGTTTTACAGGTGGAGGAAGCCGGAGTACCCGGAGAGAACCACCGAGCAACGACGAGCAGCTGTCAGCTCTCCAACATCGTAACTCCGCACTGCAGCACAGGCAGGGTTAGATTGGTTGAAGACATGCGCACCATCGACGGGCAGTACGCCTTAGTACACGGCGTCATCGTGCCCCCACGCGGGCGATGGAGATGAAGTGTCTTGCCCAAGGACACAACGCGGTTGCCGCAGGTGGGATTCGAACCGAGGACCTCTCGGCTTGCAGCCTGCACCTCTACCAACTGAGCCACCGCGCTCCCGGGATTTGCGTTGTCTTTTCTAATTGGCTGATCTGATTTATTGTTGTCCTGTCTTGCTTCCGCTGGTGTACAGTTAAAACTAGAAGTCCTGTCACGAATAGTGCGCTTATGTAGGCTTAATTGCGCGTTGGAATTGCGGGCAATTGCCATATCGAATGGCACCCAAAGCACGGCAGGTTCTCCTGGTTACTCATAGCAAACACATGCAATGTTTCTGCCAATGGACCTCCGGGTTACCCGGAGGTCCATTGGCTGAAACATTGCTTGTGCACAAGCCATTTGTACAGAATTTGATAGCTTGACTTTAACATTAACATTAACGCGCATATCAACGTGCTATTTGTGCGCATTTCATGACAGGACTTCTAGTTTTAACTGTAGATTTTTGTTGTGAATGTTCCTTTATGTATTGTTTTTTAATCGTTTCTTGAGCAGTGTTGTTTGTTTGTGTAGATCTTCCTTGAGTTGAATTATTTTCTGTGGTAAAAGATTGTAATGTGGTTGGAATTGAACACTTGAGCCAAGTATATTCAGTTTGACATGAAACTGATTCGGTTGCTTTCTTTTCTTTCAAAGTTGAGGCATAAGATGGTATTGATATATTCATGCCAGACATTGATGTTACGATGTCTCTGGCATCTTTACAACTAATCTGTTTTTCACATTTTATCTTTTGTATCAACTTTTCTTTCCTCCAGACAGGGCAATCTTTTGACGATGACATGTGACTGCCCTGACAGTTGATACATTTATATATGGCGTTTCACAAGGTCCATCATGGCGTAAACTACATTTGCAACATGTTTGTTTGCCTCGACAGAAATTCTGCCCATGTCCAAACTTTTGACACCTGAAACATCCGAGTGGATTCGGAACGTATAAATCCACTCCAATGCTCAAGTAACCAATTTTGATACACTTTGGGGGCCTGGTGCCATCAAAGGTATATATGTATGTATTGGGCTTAATTTGTTTTCCATCTTTTTTTTTATTTCCACCCGTTTCACAGCTATTATACCTTGGGGTTTAAGTTCCAGTGCAATTTCGCTTTCGTCCATTTCTACCAGTTCTCGAGTTGATATGACACCTTTGCTTGCATTTAGAGTTCTATGGTAATCGGCCTTAATATTAAAATCAATAATTTTTGTAGAGTGCATAAGATTATGTACTTGAATTTGTTTAACCCTTTACCTAACATAAAAAGCAGACGACACTTGCAAAAAAAATTCTTGAATAACTAATTTTTTTCATTTTTTGTCTCAAAAACATAGGTTATGACCCCTCGTTGGAACGAGCTCGGCGAGCTCGTTCCAACGAGGGGTCATAACCTATGTTTTTGAGACAAAAAAATGAAAATATTTTGAAAATTAATTGGCGATTTTTGAGAATAGCGCTGGCCAGTTTTGGCCGTTACGTTGGGTAAAGGGTTAACACATTGAATGAGTATATCACCTGATCTTAATGTTTTGATATCTTTTACAGTCCCCGCAATACCTTTGATGGCCTTCGCAAGGGCAAAAAGATAAATGGCGCTGAGTTTCTTGTTTTCATCTGTTGAGTTCAGCAAAATGAATTTCGGTATATTATCTTCCGGTGGTATCAGAGAAGCTATCAAATCGTCATCAGAATCAGAGTTTACTAGGTCAGTAGCCGAAAAAAGTCTTTTTGATTTGTAAGGTTTGGATGCCATGTTTGTAAGTTAAATTGTTCACTACCCCGGCTCCCACCCACCACGGAGTCCAGCAAGGGGTAGGGTTACTGCCATGCAGTGAACCTACCGGGTTTCCAGTATTCCCACATACTTGGTATGGAGCAGTATACTCAGCCAGTATTGATACCGAAGTATGCCACTGGATGATTGGCCTGTGTGTGGATGTGCCATGTCTTCAGATGGCGACCATTCAACCAATCACTTTACAAAGCACGGAAATTAAAGTTGCCACGTACAACTGGAACAGACAGTGCAGCAAGTATTTGGTAAAATTATAATGTGCTTAAAAACAGTACACGATGGCAATTATCGTATGTAATTAAAAGAAATGACTGATTGAACGACCACCAAATGCCCCCCCCCCCCCCCCCGACGTGACACCCAGTACTGTTTGGGTGGGGGTTTCCGATTGGCCAGAACGGACCATCCGACCATCCTTCTACTCCCGAAGTTATGTCCAAAACAGTGTATTGGACAGGTACCTCCACGATAGAGATCAGGGCCAAAGCAGTGTTTACGACCTGATCTCTATCCTGGAGATTTGTCCTAACCGGGACCCAGTTTGTTCTCAACTGCCAGGATTCCTTCCTCCGGGGCCTTCGGAACGCACCTCACGGAAAAACAAGGTGCCTGCCAGATGGTATTCGCAGGATTGATCATTTTGGTCCGGGGCTGCGTATTTGAGTATTTCTCAGCAAACCAACTCAATTGAGCAAACCTGCCAATTAGAAACTAGCAAACCGGCCCAATTGAGCAGGCCGTCCTCTGTCCGCCACCTGAGGACCCGCCTAGTAGGGAATGATCAAACCCCCCTAGGCGTTGATTTCTAAGCTAACCCTGTAGGCGTGGTTTCAGAGAAGTAGATATGGATTTTCGGCAATTATGCCTGGAATAATATGAAATGCAGTCTGTCAGTCTGTCTGCCTACCTACTTGCCTGACATCACGCACGCCCTGACTTCGATTTTAACCATTCACCTGTCATGCCTGAATACTCGTGACTCGTGTAACCCATTTGTATTCAAAGCTGTTTGAGAGTACTATGTGAAAAACTGTAATTCCAAATTATTCTCTGTAACCCTTTCGTATTCAAAGCTATTAGAGAGTATTTTGTGAAAAACTGTAATTTTAAAAATATTCTTTCCCTCAAATTCTTCATAAAAGTGGTGAACTTTGCTGCAAAATGTTAAAAGAACTCCAAGCCTGTTATCAGTAACTGTCAACCTGTGATTCATAACAGGTGTTTGTTGTTACATTTTGTATAATATCATTAAAAGCTGACCAGTATTCTCCAGTCGCTATCTCAAAGACACTACTGTCTGAAAAACTGTAATATTCAAAATATTCTTTAACCCTCTTTTACTGATTTTGTTTGCAACAAAATTCATAAATGTTTGCTGGCACTATTTCCTTAGCAGTATTGCTATGATGCTATAGATTTCTAACTTAACCCTGCACGCATGGTTACAGAGAAGTAGATATGGATTACCAGCAATTATGGCTGAGTAATATGAAATGCAGTGTGTCTGTCTATCTGCCTGTCTACATACCAGTCTGATAGAAAGCCCGCCCCTCCCCTCCCCGACGTCGATGTTAACCATGCACCAGCCATGCCTGGGTGAAAGAGTACAGTCGGAAGAGTTGTTAGAAGTGCGTGCCTGCCTGCCAGCCTGCCTGCCTGCCTGAAGCCCACGCGCCTGAATCCCGCCCGCCCGCCCACTTCGAAATGCCTGCCTGCCTGCCTGCCTGCCTGCCTGCCTGCCTGCGCCTGCCTGCCTGCCTGCCTGCCTGCCTGCCCGCCCGCCTGCCTGCCTGCCTGCCTGCCTGCCTGCCTGCAAGAAAACCCACCCACCTACCCTTCTGCCCGCCTGCCAGCCTGCCTGCCCTGACTTCGACATTAACCATACAACATTCATACAAGTGAGAAAGAGAACAGTCGGAAGACTGTTAGATACAGTTTTCTATCGGCGATGCACTTAGTATAGCCTAAAAAACCTACCAGCTCTATATGCAATCTTATTTCGCCGCTGCATAAAAAACAAGCGGAATAGGCAAATCTCTTGATTTCTTGAGATCGAAAAATCTATTTTTTGTTGTGGCTTATCCATGCTGCCCAAGTCTGTGATCAGAAATTACTTATCCAGACAAAAAGGAAATCTACTACTGCTTTTTACTCTATGTCTGATTACTTATCAATGATCGGCCATTCGAACTTCAGTAACGCACAGTGGATGAACGGAAGTGTACCACTTTTATTTCTCGCTATCTTTGAGGCAGAGACTATTAGAAAGCGGTTAAATCTACTTAGATATTGTCGAGTTTCGTGAAGCCTGTTCTATATAACGGGCCAAGAATGATGTGTCAGATACTGGACGATCCCCACTTATCGGGGGGGGGGGGGGGGGGGTGACGTCATAGTTATATTTGGAGTTCATGGCAGCCCACGTAAGTGTCCTTATTGTGACATCATTACCATAGTGATACGTGCTGTCTGTGTGCATCCCCAGTGCGTGTTATCAGGTTGACAGGACTGATGTTTCCATCGTCCATATTCTGGAGGCCATTATCTTTGTTTCGTATGGTGGCCCGTGGTTACATGTGATCGAAAACCTTCTAATGTTACGGAGATGCATAGGGAGGGGTCGACCATCTCCTACTAGGCGGGTCCTCAGGTGGCCCATAGAGGACGGCCTGCTCAACTGAGCAGGGTAGCTGCATAATATCCGAATACGCAGCCCCGGACCAAAATGGTACTACCCTGTCAGTACATCAAGCAGGCACGTTGTTCTCCCGTGAGATGCGTTCCGAAGGCCGCGGAGGAAACAATACTGGCAGTTGAGGAAAAACTATGCTCCGGTTAGAGTAATCTCCATTTTGAAAATACCTGGTCAATACACGTCGTGGCATTTAGAGGTCATTCAGTTATTTTAATAAAATCAGACCATTTTCTTTGTGTACTGATTTTTAAAGAATTGTTTATATTCTAAAAACATGCTTGGTTTTATTGCACTGTCTGTGATCCTTACAGGTAGCAACTTCAATAACAGTGTTTTTGTAAAATTATTGGTTGAATGACCGACCTCTGAAGGCATGGCATCCCACGCACGGGCCAATCCGTCAGTTGTATGCTTCGTCATCAACGATAGGTTCACCGCATAGCAGTAACTCTACCCCTTCTTAGACTCCGTGGTGGGTGGGAGCCGGGGCAATGAACCATTTATATTATGATAATAATAGCGAACCAACCAGCAAGAAACAATATACCCTTTTTATTTACTGACCCAAATGACTCTGACGACAATTTAATCGCATCTCTAATACCACTAGAGGGAACATTCCAAAATTTGTTTTATCCAATCAACAGATGAAAATAGGAAGAAGGAACCACTAATTCCTTTGCACTATTGCGGGAACTGTTCGGGATACTAGAAAGCTGAGATCTGGTGATATACTTATACAATGTACGAAACGTGTTCAGGTATATCCACCTTGTGCACACTGCCAAAATTATTCATTTACGTGGTAAAGTAAAGTTCCACAAACTCTAAATTCTAGGAAAGATATCATAAGAACTCGAGAACTGGTTGATATGACAGAAAATAAAATAACACTAGAGCTCAAATCTCAAGGAATAAAGCACTGCAATTAAAAACGAAGGCAAACTTATAAACACAAATACTTACATCTCCCGCCAAATATGGATAATTCAAACAAAATGAATATAATACACTGGAATTATCGAGGTTTTAGAGCGCATGTCAATAAACTGGGTCTTCTAAGCCAACAATATAAGCCTACTGCTTTTTGCCAACAGAAAACTCTTTTAAAGAAACCCGAAACTCACGATCAGTCAGCTTTTAAGAATTACGAAACGTAATTAAGTTGAAGACATGTGCACCATTGACATGCAGTACGCCTTAGTGCATGGCGTCATCGTGCCCCCATCCCGTGTAGGTAATCGGGATAAAGTGCCTTGCCAAAGGACACAACGTGGGTTGTCCCGGATGGGGATCGAACTCGGGACCTCTAGCATAGAAGACCAACAGTTTACCACTGAGTCACCGCGGTCCCTATACAGAAATGAAATGAGGGTGTAGTGCCTATAAAAAAGGGTCTATACAGATGGATCTAAATATGGTTACAAAGTATCAACAGCTGTTATTTCTGGTGACCACGTCACCTCAATCCGACTACCAAACAAAAGTTCTATTTTTACAGCTGAAATTAAAGCTTTACAACTTGCGCTTGAATACATTTGAGAATGTGGGGAAAGGAAGACGATTACATTTTCAAACTAGCATTTCTTAACCCCAAGTTGAAGAACCCTCTCATTTTGGAACTTCGTGAGAAGTTGAATACTCTCATGTCTGACTGATATGATATCGTGTTTTGCTGGTTACCTGGACATGTAGGCATCTCCGGTAACACAAGGGCAGAAAAAAAGGCTTTAACGAAGCTTCTCACTGATCTTAAAATTCCTTTCAGTGATTGTAAACCATACATCAATAAGTACATCAAATCTGTTTGGCACACGGGATGAGATGGAGCGAAAAAACAAGTTCCGTCGCTTCTGAGTAGGATTACTGATAAATATCCTTCTGGTAACCTTTGTAGAAGAAATCAGGTCATCTTGAATCGTACATTCCTTTTTGTCAGAGGGTAATATGCGACCAGAAGTTCTTCTGTGCCAGCAGAAGTTGACAGTGGAGCACATTCGTTTGAGGTGTATAGATTTTAATCAACTCAGATGGCAGTATTTTAATGTTTTGTCTCTTCTCAACCTATTTCACAACACAAATGCTCATACAATTCTGTCGTTCTTCAAGGAGATTAACCTTTTTCATAAATTTTAGATTGTTCTCATACTTTTACACTCCTATCTATTTATATCTATTCAACAGGTTGATTTATACAGTATTCTTTAACCCTCTACGCAACGCAGACGATATCAAAATTTAGTATTTTCAATATCATTTTTGTAATTTTTTCAAAAAATTTCAACAAAACCATATCATGTGACCCCTCGTTGGAACGAGCTTGATGAGCTCGTTCCAACGAGGGGTAATATGATATGGTTTTGTTAAAAATTTTTGAAAAATAATATTTCTTCAACTGCTGAATTTGCATATTACGCGGGCGGATGCAGCCGATTCGTTGGGTAAAGAGTTAAACCACTGGTCTCATTTTTTCTTTGCTGTATTCACCAATTACTTATTCCTCATGTTCTTTCCAGATTTCATCAACTCTTTTTTTACATCATGGAAGATAATGACGTCTTTTGACATTCATAAATAAATAAATCGTTTCCAGAAGGTTGAAAGATGATGTATAAGAACCATAAATACGTCTACCTTTCACGTCTGACACCGAATTATCGGAGGTGGGCTCGATATGAGAAGCGCATTCATCACAATGGGCTTATTCATTCTCTCTACCCAAGCGAGTTTGTTCATGACGCACTGCGCCTGCACCTGGCTGTCCCACATGGCTGCTGACTCGTGCACGAACATCTTATCCGGAAAACCTGTTCGAATGGTATGTATATTGGAACAGTCACGAGCAATAGCGACCTTGCGTTTTCATCTCTGATGAAGCCGAAGTCCGTTGGCTCCAAGTTACGTGGAGCCATGTCTAAAGAGGTACCTGCCCAACACACTGCTTTAGCCCTAACTTCGGATGGAGAAGGGTGGTCAGAAGACCCCGGTTTGGATAATTTGAGGCCCCCCAAAAGGTGTTTCGTCGGGTGGGGGATATTGTGAGGTCATGTTTTTTAACACACTTTTCTCGTTGCCATCTTAAACTGACTTTTAATGAATTTCATATTTTTGAACATGTTCATTTTTATTGCACTGTCTGGGTTAGTTGTGAGTGGCATTTTTCATTTCACTTGTATAGCAAAATAATTGGTCGAATGCACCGCGGCACAGGCAGGGTTTGATTGGTTGAAGACATGCGAACCATCGACGGGCAGTACGCCTTAGTAACAGCGTCATCGTGCCCCCATGTAGGCATTTGGGGTTAAGTGCTTTGCCCAAGGACATAACGCGGGAGCGAATAAGTCGCTGAAATGGTCACCCATCCAACTACTAACCGCGCTCGACATTGCTTAACTTCGGTGATCTGACGAGAAATCGCAAGTTACCAGCGATGTTAAAAGAACTGAAATGAAAAAAAATACATGTGGATCAACAATACAAAAAAATACATATATATTAACATTTGATTCTTCTCAACCCCCTAAATCTATAAAAGTTGGTTTCATGAACACCAAAGAGGATTTATATATCTCAAATCCAGTTTGATGCTTGAGATGCCAGAAATATGGACATGGGCAGAACAACTGCAGAGGAGTTGAACCAATATGTTTTAAATCTGATCAGCAACGTCAAGTGCGTAAATTGCCAGAGTAATCACATGTAATAATCCAAACATTGCCCTGTCTGTAAAAAGGAAAAAAATTACAGAAAGAAAAATGCGAAAAGCAGATACGTTTCAAAGAGACCAGAAAAATCGTAGCATCGACGCCATCATATGCTCCTAAACTATCACAAAAATTACCATCACAGTCAGTCGAATGCCAGACACAGTACAAATGGCTCAAAGGAACAATTCCATCTTTAGTGAACCTGAGAGGGAGGGGATGACTATCCTCTACTAGGCGGGTCATCAGGTGGCGGGTAGAGGAAGGCCTGCGTTTCAGCTGCGAAATATCTGAATACGCAGCCCAGGACCAAAATGGTACAATGCTGTTATACAGGCAGATTATTCTCCGATGCGATGCGTTCGGAAGGCCCCGAAAGAAGGAATTATGGCAGTTAACTCTTAGAAGCCGGGGAATCAGAATGAATTTATTGAACGTGACATACCGCGAAAAACTTACAGTAAAGTAGGTGCTTCTAGTCAAGTGTCGTCTGTCTATTCAGGCAGACGACACTTGACTAGAAGTACCTGCTCAGTGTTTAATTCTCCCACAGCCCAAAGATAGCCGAACCGCCACGGTCAGATTACTTGCCGTATTACATCACAGACAAGAAAACTCGACTTCCGACTTCTAAGAGTTAAGGACAAACAGTGCCCCGATTAGGGCAGTATCCAGTTTGGAGATACCCGTCCAATGCACTGCTTGGCCCTACCCTCGGACGCAGACTGATGGTCAGAAGGGCATGATCTGGCCAATCGGAAGCCTCCCAAAAGGGTGTCACGTCGGGGGGGGGGGGGGAGTGTATCGGATGGTCATTCAATCAGTTATTTCTTATAATTCAGTTTTATCATTGCTATCGTATACTGAATTTTGAACGTTTTGAACATGTTCCGTTTCGTGGCGCTGTCAGTTGTCGGTGGTAGTTTTTATTGCACTGGTTTCACAAAATGATTGGTACAACGACCTCCTTCTGAAGACCTGGCACTATCCACACTCGACATGTCAGTCGGTCAGCGGGAATGCTTTTGCATCACAGAAAAGAGAAAATGAGATCACGCCACACATGTAAAAGACTCTGACATAGATACCGATCATGATTCAAGAAATGTTAAAAGAAACTGGCCAAAATTGATAATAATTTATACAGCGGACGAAGGTAAAAAAATATCAAATTTTAACCCATTTGCACTGGAAAAAAAGATCAAATGAAGAGCTGCCACAGTAAAAGACGAAAGGAAATTTAGATCAGGGAGATACCCGTGTAATACACTACAGTACGTGGAGAGTGGATTGTAACTAAATCACCCGCGGAGTGGAGTTATGACCCAAACTATAACTTTGAAATTTTGTATATATCGACTAAAACACAAGGAATGTTTCAGCCAATGGACCTCCACCCCCCCCCTCCCAAAAATGGTGTTATCTCGGGGGGGGGGGGGGGGAGGCATTGGGTGTCATTCAGTCAGTCATTTATTTTAACAAAATGTTGTCATTGCCATTGTATCCGGATTTTTCACGAGTTTCCGAAAATATTAACATTTTCTTTTTGGTTACAGTCTGTGCTAGTTGGCAGTGACAATTCTCATTATATTCATACCACAAAATGAGGTTTTGAATGACCGACTTCTGAAGGCCTGGTACTACCCAAACTCGACGGGTCAATCAGTCATCAGTACGTGCATGCATCACCCTCGCCGAATTTGCTTTCCATGTACTCTTGTCTTTGTGTCCAGCTCGTGTTGAGCTGGAACATACCCCCACCCCATTTGGGCTCAGAGTAAGGATGAGAGACATGGACTGAAGAACTAATAATCAAAATAAAATATGGATTATGGATACACCCCACAAAGACAAACCGAGGTCCCGACATACAAGTAAAAGTTTCTGATACAGATATTGATCAGGAACAAATGTTAAAAGGAACTGTACAAAATTTATAATAATTTATGCAGCGGATGAAGGTTAAAAAAGTATCAGATATTAAAAAAAAAATTCCTTTGTCACCGGAAAAAACACCCAAAGGAATAGCTGTCACAGTAAATGACGTGTAAAGAAATTGAGATCAGGGGCATTGCTCGTTGAATGTAACTCAGAATTCCAGGCCATAAACCTACAAAATTCTTGACACGGAAATTAACGCCTTTCCTCAACAAAAGCTAAACAGCAGTAAAGGGGTAGTAAGAACTGGGAAGCTTCTGGTATTGATGTACTCGAAATAACCGAACTGAAATCACAGGGTATCAGCGATGTTAAAAGAACAGAAATAATAAAGACGGTACAATTATACAAACACACACATGCATTTTTACATTAAATTCACCTCAACCACCCAAGTCTATTAAAGTGGGGTTCATGAACATCAAAGTGGATTTGTACATTCCAAATCCACTTCGATGCTTCACATGGCAAAATATGGTCACGGGCAATCCAGTTGCCGAGATTAGTCAATATGTTACATGGCCGACAACATACAGAGCCTTGTACCAATTAAATCAAATGTGCAAATTTTAAGGACAATAACATTTCATCGTTAAAGGCTTGCCGAGTTACGAACAAAGAAAAAATGATTCAAAAAGTTAAATGTGAAAGACAAATAAGTTTTCAAGAGGCCAGGGAAATTGTTACATCGATGCCGGGCATGAATACATCAGTACCATCATATGTTTTCACAGTTAAACAAAAAATGCAAACAAAAAAAGACCAATAGATGAAACATTGCACACGAAAACGCAGAAAGAACAAGACCAGGTTAAGCCGGAAGATAAAAAAAGTAAAGGAAGCAAAATTAGACCAAAACTAAAACGAAACTAGAACCTCAAAATATTAGTCAGGGTCAGAGGAGAACCGAATATAAGAACAAAGGAAAAGAACAACAAGAACTTAACTCCAATAGCATCTCATCAATATTGCTCTTCGTCAAGCTTTCGGCCTCTTGGCCTTCTTCAAGGACCGTTGATATCAACGGTCCTTGAAGAAGGCCAAGAGGCCGAAAGCTTGACGAAGAGCAATATTGATGAGATGCTTTACGAGACTGTCCCTATACACTGGACAATTTAATAATGTGTACATTTAACTCCAATAGAACATCTAAATATCTCAAAAATGTTACAATATGTTTTTTGAAGGGTTGGAGGAAATGGATATTGATGACTGCATCAGCACCACGTTTTCCAATAAAATGCGCCTGAGTTAACCTAAGGGTGGGTCCTCGAATAAAATGTCACCAAAAAGAAACCTACCGAGGCAATTTCATCCATACGTCCACCCCCTAAATCCCCAAACAGATATGAATAATACAACCAAACACAACATAATACAAAGGAATTGTCGATGTTTTAGAGTGAATTTTAATGAACTGGGCTTTCTGAGCCAAAAATATAAACCTGCTGCTTTTGCTTGCAGGAAACAGTCTTAAAGAAACCTGACACTCAGGATCATTCAGTTTTTAAGTATTATACTTCGTATAATGCCTGGGCTGACGAAAATAATCTTCAAGTTCGTGGAACATCTGTCTTGGTTCGAAACGGCATCATTCACAGTCCTATTTACAGGCTGTAGCGGTACGCCTAACTTTAGATAAGACGATCCCATTAGGTTCAATTTATGGTCGCCAAATAAACCACTTTAGCTGATTGATCTTGAACAACTATATTAACCAGCTCAAAACTCTGTATATATTGTTGGGTGATATTAATGCTCATAGTCCTCTTTGGGGTGATTCCTGCAAGACCTAACAGGCAGAAACAATAGAATAACCTATTACAAAATATGACTTGTGTTGGGTCAGACATTTTCCTACATCCCGCCTCTGGTTAATTGATTGAATTACTCAGCCACTATAAATAATTTGGACGAATTACGTATAAATCGGACAAAAACAAGACGACGTATAAATCAATAAAAAAAGGTCTTGGGAAACGTATGTTTCCAAACTTAATCACCACACGCCCATCAATAAAATACGGATTTTTTTTTTAAAATTAAAGAGAAACAAAATCCAATGTACGACACTTCAACGACAGCAACACACTAATTACGTAGAAGAATGAAATATGAAACGACTAGGCCACAACTTTTTCTAAACATTCGTCGTCTGAAAATTGTAATCCAGAATTCGTTACAGTTAAAAAAAAACAAGAAAAACAAAAAGGTAAATTTTACCTCTGACAATTTAGAAGATTACAATGAACCTCTCGCTATGGACGAGTTGAATGACGTTGCATAAATCAAAGGATACTGCCACTGGACCCGATGAAATAAATTACCAAATTTTAAAACATCTGCCGCATTCATCACTTGAACATTCATTATCAATTTGTAATGAAATATAGGTGACTGGCTAGATTCCATCTTCCTGCAAAGCTGCAATAATTCTCATTCCAAAGCCTGATAAAGATAAAAGCAACACTCAAGTAATTACAGACATATTGCATTGACAAGTTGACTGTGTGAAACAATGAAAGTGTGATCAATGATCGACTTGTCTGGTTTCTGGAATCGAACAATCTACTTGCGAATGTTCAGTGTGCTATTAGGAGCCAGAGAAGCACGGTGGCTCACTTGGTTAGATTTCAAACGTTTATAAAAATACTTTCGCCAAAAAGAACATGCAGTCGCAATATTCTTTGATCTAGAGAAAGTATATGATGCAACGTAGAACTGTAGGCATTTTAACAGATCTTTTTCATCATGGGATTGAGTGGGCGTATGCTTTTTTATTTCGCCAGTTCCAAGTTCGTGTTGGGTCTACTTTTTCTCATCCCCAAGATTAGGAATTATGGGTACAACAGGGTGATATTTTATCTGCTACCCTTTTCTCGGTAAAAATATATAGTATCATGGACGCAATTGAGTAAGTGGTGGACTTTTCATTCTATCATCGCCTGAGTGCTAGAATGTCCTATGTCCCCTATGGGACATAGGACATTCTAGAACTCAGGCGACGTTATGTTGGTGACTTTTTAATCCGCTATAGCAGTAAAAATCTGAATACCACCGGGCGCAAACTTCGGCTGTGTTTGAACAGAATTCAAAAATAGGCTTCAGAAAACGGTTTCATATTTTTGAAAACCAAAACCAATTGTGTTCATTTCTGTAAGCTCCGGAAGCAACACCTTGATACGGAGTTGAAAATAGATGAGAGTACCATTAACGTTCTTAAGGAAGTTAAATCCTTGGGTTTATTGTTTGACAATAAACTGATGTTCACTTCTCATATCAAACAACTAAGAGTGAGATGTTAAAAGGCACTTATCTTCCTGAAGGCGGTAGTTGGTTGCACTGTTTGAGATGCTGACCAAAAGACACTACTCCATCTGTATAGATCACTTGTTGGATCACAATGACACTGCGGTTGTATAGTTTATGCTTATGCGTGAAGGTCGTACGTCAAACCATTTGATGCAAGTAATAATTGTGGTATTAGAATTAGCCTTAGAACATCACCAGCAGATTAGATGTTTGTTGAAGCAAAGAAAGGAGCCTTCTCCTGAGAAGCGCAGAATTAAATTGTCACTCCAATATGTTTACAAAATATCATCGTGTCTCAAATCCTCAAAATGTAAAATTCTTCAACATACACTAGAAACCTATTCCTCCATTAAAAAGATATGCCGAAATAAAATCTAAATGTAGTGCATATGAACGGATCAATACAGATGGGTCTAAAGATGGCGATAAAGTATCATCGGCTCTTGTTAACGGTGATAAGATCATCTCAACAAGAAAACAAAATAAATTTAGATTTTCACAGCTGAAGTTAAAGCTTTACAACTAGCATTTGAACACATCGAGAATTTATAGGAAAGGAAGTCGATTATTTTTCCGACTCCCTTTCCGTTTTGCTTGTTTTACTTAATCGCCAATTTGAAGAACTCTCTCATTTTGGAGTTTCGTGAAGAGTTGACTACTGTCATGTCTGACCAATATGATATCGTGTTTTGCTGGTCACCTGGATATGTTGGTATCTCCTGTAACACCATTGCTTTTATTCTTTCTCATCACTTCATCTGAACAGGTTGATTTACGCAGTACTTTTTTTAAACAACTGGTCTCATTTTCTCATTACTCTGTTCTGTATTTAGTTTTATTCCTCATATTTCATCAACTTGTGTTTATTTATTTCATGGAAGATAATGACATATTTTAGAAAAAATACTTTTCATCGCAACGATAGTGCCTTAGCTGTTGATATGGCTTAAACACCAATGAATAAATAAATAAATAAATAAATAAATAAATCGACCCATTACATAGAGGTAGTCTACAAAGACAGACTAGAAACGTCCGTTGACCATTTCACCCTATTTTGTATGTCCAAAAGCTAATTTTGACATCAGACATAGTATTTGATGTTGTTCACCCATAGTAGGTACACACGACTCTTAATTCCTGTCCAAGAACATCAGCCTAAGCAGACTCGATCTCACCAACTGATGTTAATGATTCCCCACGGGCTTGCAAAACTTTGAGCACACTACCTTTGCTTCTTCGCCTATACCGTAACGACCAGCAACTTTATCGCTTGAGAGGCGGGTAGGTTTGCCATGATATCCCGATGCTTCTCAACGGTTGGGCGGATATCTTCTACAGGCCTTTCCATGGGGAATTACATAAAGATAGCAGATGCCAGATTCGTTTCCATATAATGATGCAAAAGCAATGTGTACCAGCTATAATCAAATTGTATTTGCCTGTTTTTTCAACAGATAACTTTTTGTCGCACCTGCAATGGTTGATTTATACTAGGCAATGGTTGAATTATACTAGCGGAAAAGAGTAATGCAAGGTTTTGTTTCTGTAATAAATATTTCATATGTGTTATAGATGATTATTTCATTGTTTGGATTTTGATGTTATTTCATCATTGATTAAATTTTGACGAGTTTTGTTGTCTTAACACAGACGGCGTTTGCATGGATAACGTTCAAACGTGGGTACCCCACGTCATTTTCTGATCAAAATCAAAAGCGGGTGTGCCCATCCCGGGCTCCAGTCGTTGTTCTAACCCTCCTTACCATTGACCCCATCAAATTGTTTATGGTCCTTTATGGGACGTTATTCCACTCCTGAAGAAGGGCAAGGTAGCCGACGCGAACTGGGACTTGTTTTGGTTGAGGAAGTCAAGACATACCCTAGCAACGTACGACCTCGCACTATCCCGCTGCAATGTAAGGTTACGCGCATGGATAAGTGGACGGACGTGAGGAATGGGGACCTGATCGTGATATTTTACGGCTGTAATATTGCCTGGATGACCTCGAGCTGTGTTTTCAAGCCATGAGAAATCCCCCAGAACCATAACAGACCCTCCCCGAATCTGTCGTTTTCATTAACGCACGCGTAAGAATATCGCTCACCTCGACGTCGATAGCAACGTTACCGTCCATCTGACATGTAAAACGTGAACCAAGACTCATCAGTTAATAACACACGTCTCCCTTGGACCAATTGAAACCAATTTGGTGCATGCGCCCGCAGTCCTTTCAATCGATGTTGAAGTTGCCTGGGTGTAAGTTACGGAAGAACGCAGGGACGTCGTGGCCGCAACGGATTCCTAAATGTCGTGGACACACTCGGCGACCATGAGTGCCCACAACTCCACTCGCCGTCTCTGCCGCCGTCTTAAATCGGTTACGGAGGTGTTAGAGGCGTATGCCTCTATCTTGACGTAGCGACGTAACGCGCAGACGTCCACTCCTGGGGCGGTCAGCAAATTTTCCTATCTGAGACGCCCAACTAAACGAGCTATCGTTGACTCATGGACCCCAAATTGCTAGGCGACGAGACGTTACGATTGGTCCTGCATAATTAAAGCAATAGCCCTAGCCCTATCAACTTCGGACATTCGCGGCATTTTGCTTTTCAATCAAGTTAAAATGAAATGTTGTGCAATCGATGTGTAATGTTCAAAACTTCGATTTGGTATGGTTTTCAAGCCCATAGAACGTGGGAGTACCAAGGATGCACGCTTTGTCGAAAAATCTTTTGAAAGCATGCAGCGTCTCACGTGGTCTTGGTTGACTGAATTTTAACCAAAACTGCTTTAGACAGTACACTGAGGTAGCTATGTGTCACATTTACCACATTTAGTCTACGGATAATAAATAATAAATACCCAAACTGAAGTTGCGTTTCTTTTTTCCGTCTGTATATATATACCAACTTCTAACAACAATCGTTGCTTCACCTGATCCTGAAATTTCTCAACAAAATCATTCACAGTTGGGGTGGGGGGGGGGGGGGGATTTGGGCATATCTTATTGGGTGCTGACCAGAGTGGTATCCAAGTGAGTACACAACCATCGATGTTTGTAGAAAATAAGACATTTTCATGCCCTATTTGAAATTACCGATATCGAAACCGCGGTTTGGTTTTTCAGGACAGACTAGACTTTGATTTTGGGATACGTATTCACCCACTGTCAACGAGTAAAGCAGTAGGAACTTGTGGTATCACACAATATAGTGTGTCGTTGATATCACCATCGCGCTAACTGGACTGGAGCCATATTACTCTCGAGTATATGAGGTTGCTATCAAACACCCGGGTGTTACCCAATTTGATTAGCTTTTTCACAGAGGACATTGTCTCAACAGCCAAGGATATGGCATCACAGAAGCCACTCAGCAACATTTTCTCGAACTTGTTCATTTGTTGACAACCTAGGGATGTTGCACATTCACAGTTGCGGGAGCAATCTTGCCATCTACGATATTCAGGATGTTGGTCGAGGTCAATTGGATTCGTGGTCATTACAAGTTTCTTGAGACCTTCACGACCCAATCGATCAGCAACGACTCTCGTCTTTGACTTCTCCTTGTGAAGTTGCGGGGATTGTATATCTGATTACCGCAATCGAGAGACACCATTCACCAGTTGTTCACAAGAGTTTGTGGTTTCAACATTATCCCCATGATACCGGATTTCCAATTAATGTTGTTTCGATAAGCATATATCACTCCAAATTTCGTTCCATACACTGGCACAAGTGTCTCATGAATGGGCCCCTTCCAAGTGTTCTAGAATATATCGCGGTAATCTTCCTATCTCCCACAGGTATTACAAACCATACTTTGCTTAGTTCATATGACCTGATGCAAGGAAATGGGGCATCATTTGCTACACTACTACCGATGTAGTGGTCAATCACCCTCCCTCTCAGACATGATGAATATCATCTTGACAAAAACCAGTTTAATGAAGCAATCAATCCAAACCTTTGTTGTTCGGCTCTTTTCTGAGTGTTCTTCCAACTTATGACTAAAGTCTTTATAGGACAACTGCAACTCTCGCGACTAAAACGCTTCTGAGTAACATCTCGATCAATAACCGCAATGCTCCTACATTCATAGGGAACTTCATACTAGGGAGTGCGGTGCCTCAGTGGTTACGGCGTTGGATTTCAAACCAAAAGGCCCCCGGTTCAATTCCCGCCAGGGAAAACTCCTTTCGCAGAGGCATTTAAACCCGATTGCCTATGTAGGTGTACAGTGGCGCTGTGCACTAAGGCGTACTGCACATCGATGGTGCTTTTATCTTTAACCAATGCTAACGCCAGTTATGTGACGTTAGTACCCTGGGGAGTTTTGCAGCTGCTCGCCGTTGTTCGGTTATTCTCTCAGAGTACTCCGACTCCACCCACCCGTAAAACTGTCCGACAAGAGGTTATCCGGCTTTCGAAAGTGTCGTTAAACAACCAATAAATAAATAAATAAATAAATAAATAATAAATAAATAAATAATACCGACAAAAGGATCATGCGGGAGAACATGTCGGGATCAGACCAAGGAACCTGTAGAGAATGTTTACAATTGCTGATCGGATGTGCATAATGTTAACTCTTGTCCTCCCAACTGGGGGAGACTTTGTGCTTCCGATATGGCGATTGCTATAATTACGGGGTCAGCTGGTAGCGTGGCAATTAATGGCAAATACAGTGCTTTTGTTGATGCCTTTGCAAACTGTTTGTTCTCACGTCGAAATTTCGCATTGTAGCTTTTAAATTTGTGACAGTTGTCCAGATGGATTTTCTCTTTAAAATGGAAGTCAAGTGGCTTAGCTCGTTGCTTAGCCATGCTCATACATGGCTTTCCTGGTGAAGCTAGCAGGGATCTCCTGTTTTATAGATCCATCAAACTTTGTTGTATCCAAATAATAATCAGTAGCTTGTCTTACTTTTTTCAGTCCCAGTACCTTTAGCGTTGTAATCCCTGCTATTTGTTTGGCAAAAGCCAATAAGGCAGCTAGAGAATGAGTACTCAGTTTCCACTGTTGAGAGGATATTTCGAAGTTATTAGCTACGGATTGAATCAAACCATCCAACGAACTGTAAATCACAACCAGATTACTTGTCTCTGATGTCAACACTATGCCGATTTCTTGAAGCGCCAAACACCGATGCACTTACAGATTCTTTGGAGTCTCGAACACGACTGTCAAGGCTCTCTGTAATGGTGTCACGACGCCTTCAATCACAGAAGTCAATCAACAGAACCGTGTTAATGTTATCAAGTTTGGGAGATAAACAACCAAGAAAATATAAGAGGGAATTTCTTGTATACTTCGAAACAGTTTCTCTGTTCAACTTGGAGTCATAATGGTTTCTATCCATTTAGACAGCGCGAACCTCTTGGGACAATTCTTTCTTCATAATTTTTATGATCGCTAGAGCGTCATCGCCGATGCCATTTACAACTCTCGGGACAGAACTAACTCGACATCGCGATAGATGAACTTAGAATGAGCAGACCGTCTCCAAATATTGGAGAAAATCAGCCCTCGTGATAATCGTGTCCCTCCATGCTGGATGTACGTCTTGTGGATGGCAACATAGCTCCAACTCAAGCAGCAGTCTTCTTTCATGCAATCTGCAACTGCCTGGAGAGATTGTTCAATGACAGGCACTGACTGGGATGCACCAGCAGAATTCGCTGCCGCATGTACCACCCGTTCTCCCATGAATGTTTGGTGGCAATCGAGAATGTCAGCGAGCGTCAGCTGCATACATGTCACTCACTCAGGGTCCCACTGATGCAGATCCGGACCTCTTTTGTCCATTTGTCACCGTGTCCATCAGATGTCTTGTGGTGGCTTCTGTTGGAAGCAAACCTCCATCTGAAGCTTTTATTTATCAGAAAACATATTCTGGCCGCCATATCCAGGTATTTCTTGGGTCCTCGTCCACTTTGCACTCATAACAGTAAAATAAGCAGTCTTGTCTGAAGTTGAACGAACTGATGTCAAAACACTTAGTCATTTTTTGAGGTGGATCGGCCTCATCAGACTGTGCCGTGCTATTACCACGCTTTCTTTTCTTAATAAGTTTTTTACCGTTCGAAGGTGCACGTATTTATCGACGCAATCCACGTGTGAGTCTAATCGATGTTGCCATTGTTCTCGAAGCGTGATCGCAATGCAATATGAACTATCACCATAAATCTCACTATTCGCAATAACCTTTGCACCCTTGTGGCCAAAGTTATCACAAAACGAATTGGAATATTCGTATGAATCTGAGAAATAACACCCCCTCGACATACAGTTAAAACTAGAAGTCCTGTAATGAATAGTGCGCTTATCTAGGCTTAATTGCGCGTTGAAATTTCGCGCATTTGCCATATCGAATGGCATCCAAAGCACGTCTGGCTCTCTTGGTTGCTCATAGCAGACACATGCAATGTTTCTGCCAATGGACCTCCGGGTTACCCGGAGGTCCATTGGCTGAAACATTGCTTGTGCACAGGCCACATGTACATAATTTGATAGCTTTACTTGGGCCATAACGCGTACATTAACGCGCATATCAACGTGCTATTTGTGCGCATTTCATGACAGGACTTCTAGTTTTAACTGTAACAATCAATTTCCGAGAAACTTCGAAGAATAAAATCGAGGAAACTCGCTCATTGAACAACTTAAGACATAACTCGATACGACAAATAGAACAGCAATCGTGATACCACAAAAGGAACAGGCGTATCGTTGTACGGGCAATATAACGAGCAATATAGGATTAAATCAAGTGGAGAGGCAGTCCAAATGTACGGAAAATCGCAGAAATACATTTTCGCTTGCTGATTGAGAGAACGTCACTGAATCACGCACTACATAATATTGCAGGACATGGCGTTATCCGTTCAATCAAGAAACGCTCTTTATTGTCAACACGAAATGTATAATTTGATGACAGATAGGATTATACATGATATGGTCATAACAAGAAAACTGCTGATGAATATTTTCAGGATCAATATATGGACTGAAAACGTTACGATATTCACAGTGTATACGATCCATACATTCATGGTCTCTTTTTCATAGTTTTTGTGGCGTAACAGAAGAAAGTTCCCATAGCTAACGGCTCGGCAGCCGACAGAATATTGTTGCCGAATGGCTAAATTTGGTAAAACATAAAATAAAATCGTGAATACACGCATGAGCCGAAAGTCGGTGTTTGGCGGCCGGACCAACACTTTAAGTGAGACCTCGCTTCCCTGACACTACGATTAGGTTGGCATTTCTGGCTGCCTACCTCCCTACAATACGAGAGAATTATAGAATCTCACCCGTGGAAACAGAAAACTGAGAACATTAGATCTGATATGGAATTTCGTTTGCAGTTTTCATGCATGCTTGATTTCGCAGTATTTTGTTTACGACATCACTCGTCCCATTATTGTTTTGTGTCGCGATCGGATCGCATATAATTGCGATGACAAACGCTTTTGTGATCGCACAACTGCATCTGGGGACGATCCACTTAATTGATTTTCATCGTACCTTAATGGTCGCAGAGTGTCCTTATTAGCTGTGAGTCGTCAGACAAGGTCACACTACGTTTTGGCGTTCCTCAAGGATCGGTGTTGGGTCCCCTACTGTACACTGTCTATGTCTTACATCTCGGTGACATTATCCGAAGCCATGGCCTTGACTTTCACTTTTACGCAGATGACATACAGCTGTATATTAGTTTTACTCACGCCTTTAAGCCTGAAGCATGCAGTAAGATTGAACTTTGCATTTCAGACATCAAGGCATGGATGACTAAAAACGTTCTTAAATTGAACGATGACAACACAGAAGTAATATATATAGGTCTACCTCATCAACTTTCAAAAATGTCCAAACTGTCCCTCAATATTGGAGGTTGTGCGATAGAACCCAGTAGCTCTGTTCGAAACTTAGGTTATTTCATGGATGAAAATTTGGCCGCTGATGAACATATCAAACATGTCTCTCACAGTGCATTTTTACATCTTAGAAATATTAGCAAAATTCGATCCTTCATTGATACGCAGACGTCACAGCAGCTTGTCCACGCCTTTGTTACCAGTCGCGTCGACAACTGCAACTCTCTTCTGATTGGCTCTAAAACATCTATTCGTGAAAAGCTACAACACATCCAAAATTGTGCTGCACGGGTCATAACCAGAACTCAAAAGTACTGCTATATAACACCGGTACTCTCTGAGTTACATTGGCTACCCGTTAAGCAAAGAATTCATTTTAAAATTGTCCTTTTGGTGTTTAAGAGTATCTCGGGATCTGCACCATCCTACCTGTCCGATCTGCACCATCCTCAAACCACCGAGGTCTCTTAGGTCATAAGGTCAATTCAATCTGGTTCAGCCCGTATCTAAATTTACTAGTGCTGGTGATAGGGCCTTTAGAATTCTCTTCCAATCGACATAAAAAATAGTAAATCACTTGAATCACTCACGTCTGGTACTAAGACCTATCTCTTTCGAAAGGCATTTCCTTCAGTGGGCTTTTAATTTTGGTCATAAACTGACATTACCAGGTGCGTGGGTGTGACTGGGTCAGTGAGGATTGCCTCGTTACTCGTCAAGTTACACTCACATACCTCTTTTGGTAAATTTGGTAAAGTTGTAGTTTGTTTTGTTTTGTTTTCTATTTTGTTTTAATTCAATACCCTTTTTCTTTTAGGTTCTATCGCTTATCGCCACAATATAGCCTCGGTTGCTGATGTGGCGTTAGGCACCAATAAATGATAATAGTGATCCATGTATCAATGTATCTGTGAGAGAATGTATGTGTATGTGTGTGTATGTATGCATGCAATTATTGTACAGCCATTGAGCACCGTGTGTGGATTCTAGGTTTTTAAATTATTATTATTATTATTATTATCTGTAAAAATCGTTTTTAACTTTGCGCTTGCTTGATATGAAAGCATTTAGGCAAGAGTTAATCTTCAGGGCAGTAAAGCTGTTTTCAGCGTCGTTAACGTTTTTATTTTCATGATGCAGTCTGCTAGATTTTTCTCCTACTGTTTGCTGACAGTCTACTGGTCTATAAGCCTGCCAGTCTTCCGAGAAACTGCAAAATCTCATGGCAAACCTTTATCCAAAATTATTCCATAAATTTTATGTATCTCCACACTTACCAACACAACGAATGAACTCCACCGACATTTGCAGTTAAATAACTTCAGTAGATATTTATCGTACAATACATTAATAGCTACATGAATTGATTGTGTTTCTCGTTTATATTTCAGGGTCATTTTCACGAATGCAATTGGTTAGCCATTTGCTGTCATCAGTGTTGCATATCGGCCATTGTAAGAACATACAATACACTGATTTTTAATTATAAAAGAGTCTTATTATCATTGGGAACGGTAACAAAAGTTGAGTCACCAAATTATCGGGGTCTGGGAATGTTTCTCTGGATTTAATAGAAGCTAGTAGGTCAAAACTTTTGAATCTTCTGTTTTTAAGGTCTATGGAAAGTAACGACAATAGGCAACGGGAAAATTCGGACCAAGCGCTAAACCAAGCAAGAAGAGAAAACTTGTTTCCAAATTCCAGTCCATATCATCTTTGTAGTGTACAGACACATAGTTCAAGTATAACACTTACTCAAAGGGATAGTGATGCTGCTTCTAGAAAATCTTTTACCTCAACCTCATGGAAACTGAAGTTCTAAAGTGAAAAACAACACAAAAAACCCATTTCATTAAGTGGTAGAGGAAAATACAGATAAAGCCAAAAAACAAAACAAAACAAAACAAACACAATAAGTAAATTAATAAATATCGCGCCCACCCCGAAAAGAAACAACAACAACAACAGAAACGAAAGTGTCATCTTTATATATTGATTCCGTACATATGAAAGCAAGAAAACAAACAAAACATTCAGATCGTTCATGTTTGTTTTTATTCGGTGGATACGAAATGTCAGAAAATACATGAAAAGTATTAAAAACAATATGTTTAGGAATTAAAGAAAATATATTTATAGAGATGTTTGCAGATGAATGCAATCATCCGTGACAATAACAGAAAGTAAAAGCAATAAATAAAACTCTGTATTAGAAAATGGTCTACATATGCTAGCAATGGTTTCCCTCGTCTGGTATATTTAGAGGTATGTTGGACAAAATGCCTAGTTAGTATATCACGTATCCAAAAGTGTCCAATTACATTGACGCTTTTGCAAGATCTGATGTGAAGTCATTCCGCGGTGGATGATAATTGTAGTTTTGTGATAATCAGGAAAAGCAACCACATTGTGCCATCATCAGCATTATGATACACGGTATTGGTACGCATGCGAATGTACAGAGCGATGTATAAGGTAAACAGGCGTTTCTGTCATTTGGTAACTTACAGGACGCCAACCTGGAGACTCGGTGTTTCGTGTGTGCTGGGGAAATGGAGAATGGAGTGAATAGATATGTGTATTACGGGGACATAATTAGGACGGTCTATTTACTCTATTGTTATTATAAGGAACGCCCCTTGATGCCACCCATTCACCTAACCCGTTGTACTGTACTTCCTTAAGGTGTTATGTCGTGTCCTATTCTACTGGAATGTATTCACTGCAGTAGAGTCCCAAACCTTTCAATTTGGAAAGTTGGCCGCTTCATTACGATATCTCTACTACCGTTTGGTACTAGGTAACAATGCCATAATTCCACTACTACTGTCTTCTATTTATACATTTCCCTTGCTTTCGCCCCACCCTCTGTTTATAGCTGCGCGATATTCGTGAACGACTACAGGCTTCTGCAATACCGATTCCAACTTTTGCTGCTATTCCCATTTCCCCTCCCACTGCTGTTCCCAACACTGTCTCCTAATATTAATTTCGCTGCGGCTCCTTGTATTAGGCCACTCCGGTTGGCTTCTTTCATGCCCACCGTTATCTGGGTTACTACAACTGGCTTCTCTCTCATGGAACAGGAAGCAAATTTGTCACCCATATGAACCAATGAGTCGGAGCAGCATATACTGTGTGTTTCGCAGAGGAACAAAGTAATGGCAACAACAGTGGCTGAGTTGTTAAGCAGGGATGTAGACGAGTAGAAGTAGTGATAGAAGCCAGCTGCAGTGGCCTAGTGGTAGAAGATGACATTTGTGGAAACCTGTCTTGTGATATATACTGATATCCATCATGAATGCCAGCATCTGTTGTCTAATGAAAGAAGTCAGTAGAAGTTGGTCTGCTGTTATGAAATAGTGATAAGAATGGAGAAGCCAATAGTAGTGGGCTAGTTGCAGAAAATACAAGCAGTAATGGAAGTCGCCAGTGATACTCTCGTTCGTGGAGCTAGAATTGGAAATGAAACAGATGGAAGTATTTGTAGAAGCCAGTTGTAGCGCTAGTGGCATCGCCATATTGAAACAAAAGAACTTTTAAGACAGAACACAACGAGAGTGGAGTACGAGGGTTGGGTGGTGTTGGGGTGGGTGTAGGGCTGGAATGAATGACCCGACGTTTTTCCAGTACTTCAGAATTACAGAAACATACAACAAAGATCACTGATTCCTGTCCCCAGTACATCAACTCTCGGGGGTATGGAAAGGGATTAATAACACCCAATTCAACAACTATTATAAGAACATGAACAGGTAAAACAGCCGCCAACCGCTACAAAACAACAAAGGTGCAGAAAGGAGTGAACGAAGATCCAACAAACCAAGATCGAAGTGAACAGAACACAGCAAAAAAAAAAAGTATGTACTGGTTGGACAGATATGAACAGATTGGACACAACTAAGGTTAAAGATACGTTACCCCAATGAAGTTGGCGAAGTGAATTGAACACATTGACGTGAACGAAGATCCAATACAATCACGAGCAAAGAGAACATAACAAATATAACGAAGTCTGACTAAATCTTAACGCCCTACAGTTAAAACTAGAAGTCCTGTCATGAAATGCGCGCAAATAGCACGTTGATCTGCGCGTTAATGTGTGCGTTATGACCCAATTAAAGCATATATTCATATTCTGTACATTTGGCCTGTGCACAGGCAATGTTTCAGCCAATGGACCTCCGGGTAACCCGGAGTTCCATTGGCAGAAACATTGCATGTGTTTGCTATGAGTAACCAGGAGAACCTGCCGCGCTTTGGATGCCATTCGATATGGCAATTGCGCGCAATTAAGCCTAGATAAGCGCACTATTCGTGACAGGGCTTCTAGTTTTAACTGTATAAACTCAGTAAGTTTTTGACCCGAATGAACTATAACTCTAATGAGAATATAACGCGGTCTTAACCTCTTTGAAGTCAATAAAGTTTTGATCTCTATTTTTAACTACACCCCTAAATAAAACGCTGTGTTAACTGAACAAAACGATGATCCAACAAAACTAAGATCGAAATGAACAGAACATAACAATGACTGAACAAAGACTGGGCTTCATAACAAACTTTCGAATTTTATTTTTTGAATTAATGAAGGTATATAATATTGAAACCCTTTGAACTAAATTGTTTCAATAGGAAAAGGAAATACCCTCGAGTGTTGATGTTAAATCACGGAATCCCATTTCACGGAGTCGGATTGGAATCCCATTTACGGAATCCCTTTCTGAGAATCCCTTTTTGGAAAACGTCTGTGGCTATGGAATCCCTTTTTTCTGAAATGAGTCGAAGAGTCATATGTGGAGTCACTCGATCGAGCAATTGCTCTATAGCTCAATTGCTCGATGGGATTCGAGTCGTCGAGCAGTATGTGCGAGTCACTCTTGAGCCCATTTGTTCGATAGAATTCGAGTCGTTCGAGCAATGACTTTTCAGTAATTTCTCGATTGCTTATAAGGGGAACTTGAAATAGGTATGCAAAATTTGTTCGGTCAAGCAGTAATGGAATGGCAGTAAAAATTATGGATTATGACCATTAGTGGTTTTAGTGTAGTAAGAGCTGTAGTCGTACCACCGCAAGTTAGACGCAGAACAGAATAGTGGTAGCCAATAGTAATGGTACAAGGCCTTATGACAGAAGACTGTAAGAATGGTAGCTTATAGTATTGGGTGACTGCTCCAGACGCAGAAAGGTATCGTCAAATAATGCAATATACCAGGCCATAAGTATCCTCTAATTCCGAAATGAGGCTAAGAGTCGTGTGTGCGAGTCACTCGTTCGAGCAATTGCTCAATAGCACATTTGCTCGATGGACTTCGTTCGAGCGGTATGTGGAGTCACTCGATCTAGCAATTGCTCTATAGCTCATTTGCTCGATGGGCTTCGAGTCGTTCGAGCAATGACTTTTCAGTAACTGCTGGATAGCTTATAAGGGGAATTTGGGATAGGTATACCCTGGGTGGCCCAGAAGGCTGGACCAAACAAGTAATAGTATCCTTAGATAAGTATCCTATAAAAGTACCCTCAAATAATATATTGCCATGACATAGGTATCCTCAAATACTAAAATGAGGCTAAAAGTCGTATGTGCGAGTCACTTGAACGAGCAATTGCTCGATAGCTCATTCGCTTGATCACATTCGAGTCGTTCGAGCAGTATGTGGAGTCACTCATCACTATGGCAATGACGTCACAAGATGGCCGCTCACGCGGGATACCATAACAACCAGACATGACGTAACTAGGTCACATGACTATGACGCCACTTCCCCCTCCGGCTCTCCCTCCGGCCAATGTGGGACGATCCATCCCTCTCCTACTACTGAAGTCATTCCGCGGTGGATGATGATTGTATTTTCGTGATAATTCGGGAAAACAACCACATCGTGCCAAGATTAGCATCATGATACCCGGTATTAGTACATATGCGAATCCATGGTTAACACGCGTTTCTGTCTTTAGGTAATTTGCAGGACGCCGGCTTGGAGACTTTCGGTGTTCCGTGCGTGCTGGGGAAACTGGAGGCGGGGGGGGGGGGGGGGGTTGAATGGGCATGAGTATTGCGGGAACATAATAAGGACATCATAATGCCCCCATGTAGGCAATCGGGGTTAAGTGCCTTGACCAAGGACACAACGCGGGAGCGCGAATCAGTCGCTGAATTACGATATCTCTACCACCTTTTGTCAATAGGTAACAATAAGCCAATTTCGAATCTGACATCTTTGATGTGAAGGTCAAGTTCACGAGGTGCAAACCACGTGACTAGCAGTTTACTTCCGTGTTTACAGTGTTGAGTTCAGTATCCACCCAACAGAGTTGTTTTGCGTAATATTAAGTTTTAATTTCTCAGAAGCTATGTCATCTTTTGAATTAGCCGACGACACAAAGCATAGAGGTCTTTAAACGGGGATATCGCCGGTTTAAATACAATCTTGAGCCCATCGCATGACCTGATCGAAAATTTCAGGGTGAGGAACAACAGAAATCTTTTCCTACTCAACATGTCATCTCAGCCGCAGTTTGGATGAAGAATAAGAAGTGGTGACCCATGAAGTTATGTCTTTCAAGACTTAGGCCACAACACCACCTATGCAGGGTGCAGGGAGGCCTGTGGGCGATGGGGGGTGGGGGGGGGAGCTCAGGCGGATGAAACGGGGGGGGGAATAGAGTATGTTGCCCTTCATTGAAAAAAACGGGTAGCGCTTGATCCAGCGATAGGGGAGGGGCAGGGGGGCTCAAGTGGGGGAACCCACCATTGGATGACTCAGGGGTTGGGGGTGGGGGGGGGGGTGGAGTAGAGTATGTTGCCCTTCGTTAAAAAAAACATAGCGATCAGTCCAGGGATAGAGGGGGGATAAACTACATGTATTCTTTGGAAGGAAAAGCAGAAACAGAAAAACCTACAATATTTTAGGGGATTTCTGAGGAATAATTGATAATTTGATATTATCATCTATAAATGACATCTGGTATTTATTCACCCGGAAAGCCTAGAATATCACCTGCATGTAATTTTTTTGTCCTAAAAACACAGCGAGGAGGCCCTCATTGGAATGAGTCATATACCCTCATTGGGATTTGCCAGTCAAATGAAGGGGGTCATAGACTGTATTTGTGATGCGAAAATCTGAAAAAACGATAAGATTAGAAGTTATAATCGCATTCTTCGTCAACAGCATTATCAATTCCACCCCTTTCCTAATATGGGTAGCAGACGATACTTGTAATAAATACTTAAATAACTAAAAAAATTCAAATTTTTGTTTCAAAGACATAGTTTATGACCCATTTTGAATGAGCTAAATGGGCTCGACCAATAAGGGGTCAAAAGGTATATTTTGGAGAGAAAAATTGAGCAGAATATAAAATTTTAATGCCAATTGTTGTATATGGTGATGGCTGGTTTTTTCAGCACATTGGGATAAAGGGTTAACAAATAGCTAAACAACTAACAGTTAGTAACAGTACATGCATATTTATTCGAAAATACTAACAATTTGGGGGATTTTCTCAGTATCAGAAGAGGTTTGATAAGCCAACCTGGACCCAACCCCAATACACATCCCTTTAATGCTCCTATTATCCCTTCTTGAGTCAAAAATATACTGTTTGAAAAAAGGAAAATCACTTAAACGCTAACATATTCAATTTCAATGCTTCTTCAAAAGCGTTAGGTTTGAAGCTGTAAGGTACATGTGAAGTATAACAGAAATCCTAATGTTTCAGCTAATGGACCATTGGCTTGAATTTGGGTACGTACGAGCATATGCTTTTTGGAATCCTCACTGAACCACAGGTTCAGTACTACTTGAAATAAGTTGCTTAACTGGTAGATTGCTGGAAGCCCATATTTGGGTTTTTTTCTGAAGAGCAGGCACCATAGTTCAAAGGCTTCGTACTTGGTGCATCTGCTTCATATTATCATTGAAGTGAAATTATTTAGTCTGTAAGCATTTTCCTTGTTACAATTTATGGGAGAGTGCCTTCATTGACTGAACACCCTTGCCCCCCCCCCCCCCCCCCACCACCGAAAAAAGTCGGGTACTCTGCCAGTCATTTATATCTTACTTTTCATTCAGAAGTTAACCCAGCAAAACAAAACCATATTAGAAGCTCAAAAGGCTTAAGTAAAGTTTCAGTTAATGGACAGCAATGCCTTTGTCTGAAACTTTGCTTGCAGTCTTTGTGGATACATGTATGTTCTGTTGAATTTTGTATTATTTTATTGATAATTCAAACTCATAACTGTACGTGCACATCTAATGCAAGCCTAGGTATCATATGTACATCTATAAACTTGTGGATACAAAATTAATGATGTACATCCATCTCCAACAGTATTTTCTCAACTACTGAAACATTTGTCATGCCTGTATATGTCTTGTTCATACAAGATGATCCAGTAAGAAAAAGTAAAATGTGTAATCGATGCACTGAGTTTTTATTTGTGATCCAGAAGCTGAAACCCTTCTATTCCTGGGATGTCAGAATTCAGAAATACATCAAACTTTTTTTTTTGAAATACAGTTACAGGTCACAAGAAGTGTATTACCAGTAAATCAATGAAAGAGTAGAAGAGCAATTATTGATAATTTGTTGCAAAGCATGGCAAGCACATGCATGGTTTCAGCCAATGGACCTCTGGTTAAACCTGGTGTTCCACTGGCTAAAACTTTGACTGAACTTTGTACATGTACATTTGACATTTAAAATTGAGAGTACTGTAGTAGTTTGGGTGATAACTCCACTTGAGGGGGAGTTGATGTCGATGCCAATTCACTCTTCACATTTACATGTAGTAAGCCTGCTTTCTTTTCTAATGAATCCCATTCTATACATGTCTGTCTGCATAACAATCCATTCATCAGTCATTTTCAAGACTTGATGCTAATTTGCTAAAATTGAAAAAATTAATATACATGTAGTGCAAGAAAAATAAGCTGCAAGTGTACCACTATGAACTGTATGTCCTATGTTGATAACACCAGATTTTTTTTTTTTTTGGACCCCCCCCCCCCTTTTGTGGGGCTTTCTAAACAATAATGTCAGAACCTGGTGTTATCGTAGAAGGAGGACACATGGTTTATAATGGTTATATTACCAAACTTATTTGGACTTATTTGGTAAATTGTAACTACACTCACCCAGCAACACAGCTGCAAAATGCATTTATTATTTCTCCTGTGTCCTTGGAAGCACACACCCACACCAGGTGTGGTGGTTCGTTTATCCTCTGTGAAGGCATGCATTGTGCCTTTAGATAACAATAATTTGATTCCTCTTTTATGTTGTAGAATTCCATATTCATAATAATGTTAGAAGAAAAATAACTGTACGCTTTTTGTTCCTGAAAGTCACAAAGAAATCATTTTGTTAAGGAAACTTTTTCGATATTAGTGTCGTGTTTTGAAATGAAAACACTTATGTGCTGTATCATGACCGGTGGCCATTTGTCTATTCCATCGGTTTCCTTTATCCATCCTTCTTTTAGCTCCGTGATCGGGTCGGAGAGGTAGCCTTCGTCTGTTTTCAGTAAACTTCTGTACATGTCACGCCGTTCGGCTTCTTTTTCCTGTGCAGTTGGAAGTGTTGGGACTTTCATCTCCCAAGCCGAGAAGCTTCGTGCAACAAGTGTTTCCTTGTTGCCACTCACATTGAGACCCTGTCTCCGTAAAAACGTCTTTAAACCGGCGATATCCCACCGTTTAAAGTCTTCTATGCTTGACTCGTCGGTTAATTCAAAAGATGACATCGATTCTGATAAATAAAAACTTAATATTACACATAAGAACTAAGTTTGGTGGACACTGAACTTAACACTGTAAACACGGAAGTAAACTGCAAGTCACGTGGTTTGCACCTTGTGAACTTGACCTTCACATCAAAGATGTCAGATTCGAAATTGGCTTATACCACAAGTCTACTACTACTGTCTTCTACTGATACATTTTCTTAATTGTGACCGCAACATGAATATTATATCAAGACCAGTAAATCGCTTATACTCATGCTGCCCATTTTAAAGGACTTCCACCCAAACATTTGTGACTGGGTCCTAATTTACCAGTATTTATTTATTTATTGGTGTTTAAGGTCACAATGCACAATGGCTAATCATGACCACGACCGTTTTACGGGTGGAGAAAGCCGGAATCCCCGCAGAGAACCCCCAAGCAACGGCGAACAATTGTCCGATCCCCAACAAACTAACTCCACACAAGCAGAGTTTGTATTGACTGAAGACAGGTGTTTGTACACCTTAGTACACAACGCCACAGTGCCTCCACGTGTGAAATAGGGACACAGCGCGGGTGCCGCAGGTGGGATTTGAACCGAGTACCTCTCGGCTTGCAGCCTGCACATCTTCCTAGTTGAGCCACCGCACCTCCTAGTTTACTAGTAAAACAGAGCTTGTTTACTACAGTGAACAAGCACTGCTTCACTTACTGGGGTTTCCACGAGGGGTTAAACACCAATAAATAAACAAACGAATATAATTTTATTGAAGGAAAGTTTCAAAACTCATAAAATGAGTCAGTGGATACAAACTAAAACGACGAGGTGTTGTCAAGGTAGAGGTTTCGCGCAAGAATTCAACAGCGTACACCGGAGACCCTGGGGGCTACTACCAGCATTCTACAGTACAGTCGCCGCGAACTGGTCAAAATCCATGCATGAGCATTGATGTTCACGCATGCGTAATAAACTTCACCATCAGCAAATTTTAATTAACGAAGCACCGATTGCCCACCCGTGAAAAGTGACCATTCCAATGCAGCTGTACTATTGATTGATCACGCGTTTAACCCTTTTAACCAATGTAACGGCCAAACCAGGTCAGCGCTATTCACAAAAATCACCATCCAATTTTCATTATTCTTTTCACTTTTTGTCTCAAAAAACATAGCTTATGTCTCAAAAAACATAGCTTATGTTCCCTCATTGGAACGGGCTCAACGAGCCCGTTCCAATGAGGGGTCATAAGCTATATTTTTGACGCAAAAATGAAAAAAAATAGTTATTCAAGAATTTGTTTTGCAAGTGTCGTCTGCTGTTAGGTAAAGGATTAAAAATGACAAGTTTGACCCTTTACTTAACGAATCAGCGGTATCCGCCTGCGTAATTTGCAAGTTGAGCAGTTGACATTTGTTTTTCCGAATATTTCAACAAAACCATGTCATGTGATCCCTCAATGGAACAGAACGATTTCGTTCCTACTTGGAGTCACATGATATGATTTTATTGAAATGTTTTGAAAAATTTAAAAAAAAACATCAATTAAAATAATAAATGTTGATATCCTGTGGAATGTGTCGGAAAAATAGTAATGTGTTATAAAATGAAAAACTGAATAAATTTGCCGGATATAGTACAACTACCAACAGTAAATGGACGAACCCATTTTGAATATAAACGGGGGTTTATTAATCGTTTAATCCTACAACCCTTAAGGGTTGTAAGATTAAAATTATTGTTGACCCTCCCTGTCACCTTGATGCTTCTTGTACGGTTTACTTGTCGGTCACTAAAATGTTCTCCGGCAAAGAATTATCTATACCGTATGATACCTTTTTAAAAGACTTGGGTGATATGTGATTCACAGTGTCATCGAAGGTCAATGAGAGAAATGCGACAAAAATGCACCTCAGTTTTTAACTTGAGAGAAATAGACAGAACGTGATGTGTGTTTGAATCTGTGGGTGTTTTACAGAACGAGTTGGAATGGCGTAGTCATGTTCCGCGAGAGCCGTAGGCTCGAGCGAAATATGACTACGCCATTACAACAAGAAACACTTTTAAAAGAAGTTTGAAGCCTCTCAAGATGTACGAAGATTTACCGAAATAAAGTTGACTAATTTAGATATAATGTGATCCACAAAACGAGACGGCCACGGGACTGGGTTAATGTTCTGGTTGAAAGTGATTGTTTTTTTTTTAAAAATATTATCTCATTTTTGGCTAACTAATTGTTTGTGAACCGACTTTATTTTGCTTTGGACGTTTTCATTTTCACACTATGCGACAGACGGTCGATGATTGTATAACGAAATTTGGAAACTTTTCGAAGCGTAACTAAACGGTGCGGTAAAAAGGTTCCGGCTTGTATATCACCCGTTGAATACAGAATCATTTATATCATAGCGGCGATTCCGTTGAATACAAGGGTTTAAAGTTTAATGGATGTGTAATAAATAAATATTTCTACCTCTCACAATCAAGGTCGAATACAAACACTTCAATGTTTGTGACATTGTTTGGAAAAATAGATCTTTGATTTGAAAACGCAGTCTGTTCGCTGTGACATTACAAAAGAGCGACGCTTTTTTTCAAGGCCGGGAATAATTTCCACAGAAGTCAAAGACAGTCTGGGTTTCAACATACCTGAACAATTGCAGTGGGCTTGTGATCCCTCCATGGCTACGGGAAACAAATTGGTTAAATATGTTCTTTATGCAAACAGTCTTTATTTTCGAGAAATCAACGCTCTTTGTGAGAGTTATTACTTACCGGACAAGACCCTTATTCTAATACTGTTCCTCTGACCTATCATGCGCCACAGTGAGATAAAAAGAAAACATTTCATAGGTTGAGCTTTCCTCCCAAAGCCATTGTCCCCTAAAATGAAAAAAAGAAAGAAATTCAAACAGGTTTAAAGCATTACTACTTCATCTTCTGCTGCGCCATCCTCTACTACTACTCGTATTACCACTACTACTACTATTATGATACTGCAAACTGCAATTACTACAACTACAACTACCGACACTATTACCAGCAGTAGTACTAGCAGTAGTACTTGCAGTAATGCAGGTGTAGTATGCGGTCGCCATGTCTGATGTCTCAAATGTCATTGTCTGTGTATCGTAGTAGTAGAAGAAGTAATAGTAATAAATATAGTTTTTAATAGAAACAGAAAACAAATTTGTTGCGATAGCAAAGAAGCTCCATGTGACGTTTAAAGGGATAAGTAGTTCTCTAAAACAGGTTAGTAACTCGTTTACACGAATTACTAAAAAACTCCCTTTTTAAAAAAAATAGAAGATCCATCTTCTGCAACTTTGCTTTTTTCAGAGTAAAATCGATGCAGCCGAGGCACTTTTATGGCGTCTGCATTTCAAGCACTCGGGTGTGAACAAACTGAAGTTTAAATGTATTATCCTTATTAAACCTTATTGTATATATGTGAAGAATATTTTCGTGACGTGATTATGAGTTTTGGAAATGGTATTACAAGGGTTGGGTAATAAGATAAAACAAAACGTTGTGGAGTACGGATTACGACCTTTGTTCGCATGTTAAAGAGATTTGAACACAGTTCATATGGTAAAGATATGAACAAAGTTAACACGGTTGTTAGATTCGTACACAATTAAAACTCTGGAAAGATTTGTACAAAGTTAAAATGGAATGGTAGAGACATGTGTACTCAGTTAAAATGGTAGGGAGATGTGTACGTAGTAAAAACAGATAACATGGCAGAGAGATTTGTACACGGTTAAAATGGTAGAGGGATTTGTACAAAGTTAAAACAGTAGAGAGGTTTGTACACATTTTAAATAGTACAGAGATTTGTGGACAGTTAAAATGGTAGAGGGATTTGTACAGAGTTAAAATGGTAGAGAGATTTGTAGGCAGTTAAAATGGTAGAGAGATTTGTACGTAGTAAAATGGTAAAGATTTAAATACAGGTAACATGGTAGGGAGATTTGTACCCAGTTAAAATGGGAGACAAATATGTATAAAGTTAAAATGGTAGAGAGATGTGTACACAGTTAAAATGATAGAGAGATTTGTACAAAGTTAAAATGGCAGAGAGATTTAAACACAGCTAAAATAGCACAGATATGTGTACGCTGCTAATATAGTAGAGATATTTCTACACAGTCAAAATGGTAGTGATATTTGTACACAGTTGAAACAATAGAGAGATACGTACACACTAAAATGGTAAAGAACTCTACAGGCATCCGATAAATTTTAACACATAGCGGGCTAAACCTTCACAAGTACTTATAACATCAGACGACTTAAATGAAATCCCTAACTTCTGTAGTTCAAAGAAAGATTTCGCCCAAAGTTTAAATGTTTTAACTTGATGTTTAAAATATTATACGTTTCGACTCTCTCTCTCTCTCTCTCTCGCTCTCCGTTTTATAATGTTCAATTTAAAGTGAAGAAATTGCCGATTGTGCATTGTCGTGCTTTTCATTTTTCGTTCAATTTATGTAAAAACCCACGAAATAATATATGACGAAGCGACAAAAAACCTCTTCAACACGCCAAAGGCATAGGATCATTTTGCAAGTTAATGAACGAGACACGAACTAGTGACGTAATAATGTTACAAGAATTGACTCATAGAGCAGATCTGACGAAACCACATTAGAAATGAACCGATCAGCGAATTAACACAGTTTAAGTAAACTCACTTAGGTTTCCAAGCAACAAAATAAAAAATAAAATGTGTTCAGTTCTGCAAGCAAGCTCAGGAAGCGCCACCTTGATCCGGAATGAAAATAGATGGCAGTACCATTAAAGTTGTCAAAGAAGTGAAATTCAGTTCATTTTCAAACAATAAACCTAAGAATGTCACTAGAAATTCTTAGGTTTATTGTTTGACGACAAACTGAAGTTCACTTCTCACTTAACACAACTAAAGAGTAAATGTAAAAGGGCAGAGAACATTATAAAGGTGCTTGGTGGCACTGATTGGGGATGATGACCAAAAAAAAACAAAAAAACAACGTTACTCCATCTGTATAGATCACTTGTTAGATCAAAATTAGATTACGGTTGCGTGGTTTACAGTTCTACGAGAAAGTCATACCTGAAACTACTTGATGCAATTCACAATTGTGGTATTAGAATTAGTCTGTGTCCTTATAGAACATCAGTAATATAGCATGTACCTGAACGTCCCACATTGGGGGGAACTCACCGGGGATCCCATATGTGACGCCATAGTCACGTGACATGGTGGCGCCATGTTGTGTTGTCATGGTAACCCGCGTGAGCAGCCATCTTGTGACGTCATGTCCATAGTGATACGTGATGCGTATGCGCATGCGCAGCGCGTGTTGTTAAGGTGATACGGGTTCCCGTCGTCCATTTTGTATACTGGAGGCCGCCATCTTGGTTTCTATGGCAGCACGTGGGTGGTATTGACCCAAAAGCTTATAATAGGACAGGGGTATGTTCGGGGGGTATGTTCCTTTGTACAGGAGTAAGTTCCCGATTCGTAGAATTACCATAAACAACCCGATAACTTATACTATTTCGAATTCTTTCAGAATTCTCTGCTTCTATCTATCTATGCAATAGTTTTCGTCTACCCGACCATGTCCTTTTGTCCTATACTCCAGTAGAGTAGAAGAGCCTATCAACTGGAACAGCTTTGCTTATTATTACTATATTTAGCTGTTCTGGAGTTTCTTGTTAGTTCTGACCCTATTCCGAGTGCTCCTGTATCTATGAAATAGTTTTCATCTACCCGACCATGTTCTTCTGTCCTGGAGTATACTCCAGTAGAGTAGAAGAGCTTTTCAGCTGGAACAGCTTTGCTTATTATTACTATATTTAGCTGTTCTGGTCTGTTCTTGTTAGTTCTGATCCTATTCCGAGTACTCCTGTTGTTTCATTTATCTAGATCACCGAATCAGTTCACTTTACTGGCGCTAACTAACCAATCAAATTGCTTGATTTCCCATAATCTGTATGCAGAGTTATCTCCCTCTGTATAACAAAAGCCCATAATATGAACTTTGGTAAAACCAAGAAGCGCGCGCAACGCACAGTGTTTTTCAAATTATAATGACATAAACTTAACAAAATTTAAAACAGTGTTTAAGGGGTCGTCCAACAAAACATTTTGCGTTGTGAACTAATGCATGTACATGCTGTCTTGTAGATTTATTTCCCCCTAAAAACATATCAGACCTACAATATAATATGAAATTTAGGCAAACCTAAAAGCGAGCGAAAGTGATGCATTAGGCCTAATGTGCTGCAGGCCTACATTTACTGGTAAAGAATAGGGGACCAACCAATTTCGAGATAACTACTTTTATCTGCGTTTTGATTGGAAGATATTTTCCAATCCCCTGATTGAAAGATAATTTTATCATTGCTTTGATTGGAAGACATATTTATGGCGTCGTTGTTTTCCGCAATTTATCCGATGAGTTACGGAAACTGCTGCGTTCATTTTTATTTTTTTCACAAATAGCGTGTAGCATTTATTGTAATTATTACCAACGTTTAGTAGCCACTACAAGAAAATACAGCAGTGCTGTGCAAAAAAGGACGATGATAATATTCCAATGCAGTTTTACTGAAAAGACCATCTTTAAAATAATAAGACTGAGTATCACAAATGTAGTTTCATGATTCGGACCAAATTTTTATATAGGACGTTTCGCACCCAGATCTATGGACGATTCTGACCATATTTCTGGACGATTCGGACCAGACTATTGGATGATTCGGTCCATGTTTGTGGACGATTTGGACCAGGTTTCTGGGCGATTTGCCCAACAGACACACAAACTACACAAGCCAGCACAGACATACACACTTCATAGGACAGCACAGACTTGTCGTTTGAAGTAAATAGGCCTAGAGCTTTATGTGCCAATTTCAATAAGCCGTTTTCATTAATTTCACTGAAAAAAATACCGACGTACCGGTAATGTTTGTAGTTATCACAACAGATAATTCTGAGAGTAATTATGAAACTGCTAATCCTTTGCTTCTGGATTTTTGCAATACATTTTGGGTCCGCATACCGAATTTGGTCAAAATCGGCCCAGTAGTTAGCCCGTTGCTAAGGGGGAGCTCTGGTTGCTAATGACGTCACGTGGCGTCAACATTGACCTATCTGTTTTCATTTGCAATGCTTTTTGGGTCCGTATTCCGAATTTGGTCAACATCGGCCCATCAGTTAGCCCGTTGCTAAGGGGGCAGTCTGGTTGCTAGGGAAATCAAAAGACGTAAACTTCGATCTGTCTGTTTTCATTTGCAATGCATTTTGGGTCCGTATTCCGAATTTGGTCAAAATCGGCCCAGCAGTTAGCCCGTTGCTAAGTGGGTGCTCTGGTTGCTAGAGAAGTCACGTGACGTCTTCACTGATCTATCTGTTCTCATTTTCAAAGCATTCTGTGACCGTATACCGAATTTGGTCCAAATCGGCCCAGTAGTTAGCCCGTTGCTAAGGGCGCGCTGTGGATGCGAGGGAAGTCCCGAGAGGTCGACATTGATATGTATTTTTATTTGCACTGCATTTTGGGTCCGTATACGGAATTTGGTCAAAATCGGACTAGTAGTTAGCTCGTTGCTAACGGGGAGCTATGGTTGCTAGGGAAGTCACGCGACGACACCATTGACCTGTTTCGTTTGCAATGCATTTTGGGTCCATATACCGAATTTGGTCAAATCGGCCCAGTAGTTAGCCCGTTGCTAAGGGGGCGCTCTGGTTGCTAGGAAAGTCACGTGACGTCATTATTGATTTATCTGTTTTCATTTGCTATGCATTCTGGATCCGTATACCGAATTTGGTCCAAATCGGCTCAGTAGTTAGACGGCTGCTAAGGACGCGCTCTGGTTGCTAGGGAAGTCACGACGACGTCAACATTGATATGTCTGTTTTTATTTGCAATGCATTCTGGGTCCGAATACCGAATTTGGTCCAAATCGGCCCAGTAGTTAGCCCGTTGCTAAGGGCGCGCTCTGGTTGCAAGGGAAGTCACGAGACGTCAACATTGATCTGTCTGTTTTTATTTGCAATGCATTTTGGGTCCGTATACTGAATTTGGTTAAAATCGGCTGAGTAGTTAGCCCGTTGCTAAGGGGGCGCTCTGGTTGCTAGGGAAGTCACGTGACGACACCATTGACCTGTCTGTTTTCGTTTGCAATGCATGTTGGGTCCATGTATCAAAATTGGCCCAGTAGTTTGCCCGTAGCTAGGGGCGTGCTTTACTTGCTATGGACGTCACGTGACATAATCAGTGACCCATTAGCCCCCCCCCCCCCCTCACCCAATGTATTAAGGGTCCCTTGACCCAATGAGGGTGAAAGCAATGGTGGAGAGCCATCACTTGTTCTAGCGTCCCGTATCCTTGAAAAAAGTAACCTCATTTGTCCCCGGTTCCATTGGGAAAAATCCCTAAAAGTTTCTTCAATTGCGAATGTCAATTTCCGCCATGCACACCATGTCAGCGTCCTTGTGACCACTTCCATTGAAAAATTTTGAAGTTGATGCCTTTGAGATGAGCTTGGCTTTGATTTCATACAAACGGTACATACGTGTTGCCTAATAGCTTGCGTGTCGCTTTCGCTCGCTATTAATGAATTCAGGTAGTATCACAATCCTGTTCCGGAAAAGCGACCTTTCGGATTCAAAGGGATAAAGCAAAAATCTCTACCGTTACTATAAACAGATTTCTGAGAACTATTGATTTCCAAGAAAGATTTTAAGACTGTTTATCGCATGTCCACATTCTTGCTAGAGAGGTGCCTTTGTGCAAGAAGAAACACCCTGTCGATTTCATGTTTCATATCATTCCCAAAGCCAATAAGCTAACGAGCAGTTGCTGAAAAGTCATTGCTCGAACGACTTGAAGCCCATAGAGAGAATGTGCTATCCAGCAATTGCTCGTTCGAGTGACTCGCACATACGACTCTTAGCCTCATTTCAGGAAAAAATGGTGCCTAAGACCTGGTATTGTATTGTTTAAGGATACCTTCTGGAGAGTCCCTTTTTTGTCATATGTGCTTATGTGAAAATGCACAATGTGACACATTGTGCACTAGCACATAGGCACATGCTGGATGTGCCGATATGTGCTTATGTTAATAGGCACAATATGACACATTGTGTCCTAGCACATAGGTACATACGGGTATTTGAGGATACCTATAATCTGGTATTGTATTATTTGAGGATACCTATCGGGAATACTTTATGGAGAATCCCTTTTTTGTCATATGTGCTTATGTGCTAGGGCATAATGTGACACATTGTGCCCCTAGCACATAGGCACATGCGGGTATTTGAGAATACCTATAACCTGGTATTGTATTTTTGTATTATTGGGTGATCTAGATAAGTGAAACAACAAGGGTACTCGGAATAGGATCAGAACTAACAAGAACAGACCAGAACAGCTAAATATTGTAATACTAAGCAAAGCTGTTCCAGCTGATAGGCTCTTCTACTCTACTGGAATATACTCCAGGACAGAAGAACATGGTCGGGTAGACGAAAACTATTGCATAGACAGAAAGAAGCAGAGAATTCAAAATAGTACAAGATATTGGGCTGTTTGTGGTAATTCTTCGAATCAGGAAATTACTCCTGTACAAAGGTACATACCCTCCGAACATACCCCTGTCCTATTGTAAGCCATTGTGTTACATAGCAACCACGTGCTACCATAGAAGCCAAGCTGGCTCCTCCAGTATACAAAATGGACGACAGATACACGCATCACCTTAATGAGCGCTGCGCATGCGCACACACATCACATGTCACTATGGAGATGACGTCACAAGATGGCCGCTCACCCGCGTTACTATGACAACACAACATGGCGCCACCATGTCACGTGACTATGACGTCATATATGAGATCCCCTATGAGATCCCCCAATGTGGGACATTCGGGTACATGCCATACTACTAACATCGCAAATAGATTCAATGCGTGTTGAGGCAGGCGGGGAGCCTTCTAGTAACGAGAGCAGGATTAAACTGTTACTCCAATATATTTCCAAACTCTTGGCAAATCCAGCAAACTCTGCTTATATTTGTGTGTTAGAACCTCAAACTGATAAATTTGTTAATAGGCACCCGAAACATATTCCTCTGTTGGGAATTAGAACTAAACCCGATATGGAGTCCGCCACACTTAAATCTGATACGATAAACGATAACCGCGTGCATCATATTCCTCCTTGGCATCTGAGAAAACCTACCGTTATTTTCGACCTTGCTTCTTCCAAGAAGTCTGCTACGATTTTTTTGCAGTTCATTCAGAAAATATGCCGAAACTAAATCAAAGTATAGTGTATACAAAATTATCTCTATAGATGTATTTAAAGAAGGTGACATCATTAGCCGTTTTTACTGGTGATCCGGTCATCTCAAGACGAATATCAAACTTAAAAAGGTCTATTTTTACAGCTTATGTTAAAGCGTTACAACCTGCGCTTGAACATCGAATCTTGAATATGCAGGAAACAAAGTCTATTATTTTTTCCGACTCTCTTTCCTCTTTACTTGCTTTACTCAGTCCCCAAGTTAAAGAGCACTCTCATTTTGGTACTTTGCGAGAAGTTGAATACTTTCATGTCTGACCGGTATAATATCCTTTGCCAGGGAAGGATATCTGGACGCCATTCTATTTGACCTTGAATAGGCATAGAATTTTTATAGAAAATGTTTTAAAGGACCGCCAATTTCATGTCCGTGTTGGGTCTACAATATCTGATCCACAATATCAAGAATAGGGAGTTTTTTAGGGTAGTATTTCATGCGTTACCTTTTCGGTCCAGATCAATGGCATTATCGACACAATAGAGAATATGGTTGATTCTTTATTGGACGTTGATGTGTTTTTAATTTGCTATAGCATCAAAATCAGCCATCTAGCGCAATCTTCAGATGTGTTTGAACATAATTCAGAAATGGGCCACAGACAAAGGTTAAAAATTCTCCAAGTCAAAAACAAATTGTGTTCATTTTTGTAAGCTAAGCTCCGATAGAAATACCTTGATACGATATTAAAAATGGATGGGAGTCCTATTAAAGTTGTAAAAGAAGAGAAATTTTTGAGTTTATTGTTTAGCAATAAACTGAATTTCACTTCTTATATAAAACAACTAAAAGCAGGGGGGGGGGGGGTCTTGAAAAATTTCCTATACACGAGGCCGGGGTGGGTGGGTGGTCTGCCTGAGAAAAAAGTGACTTTTTTCCTTGCAATGAAATATTGCTTATTTTGTATTTTAAAACTGATATAAAACAATATTTGACACTTATACTATATGCAGAGGGGCAGCCAGAGCAATAACCTCATAAATGGAAATCAAGGGGAGAGTGGGGTGGCCTAATAACTACCCTATATGTGTTGAAACACAAATATTGTTCAATAATGGCAATTTTTATGAATAAGAACACGAGTCGGCTTGATCAGGATTTTTGTCAGTTTCAACTAAATGTTTTATCATAATGATAAGTTAGACAACGAGAAGCTCACCCTAGCATACATACTGGATTGCTACATTGAACACAGCAACAACTGTCAATGAAATAATCAGCTCACCCACATTGACATATCAGTATTTTGAAGAAACAAATTTCAACAAATTTGCTCCATCCAAACATTGAGATGGTTATGTGAACATCTGGACTATCACGTATGTGCTTAAACAGCCTGACTACCAGTGTAGTGACACATGAGTCACAATAGACATAGTAGTTTTGCTGTATTTGTCAGAAAGTGAACTTTAACCACATTGGTAATGGGTCTCAAAAAAATAAATTAATGTTTTTAAAATGATTTATTTTGTAAACAACATGTAATAATAAAACAAAACCATAATAAAATCAGACACTCAGTCTTATCTGTAACAGTAACGCAAAACCCTATAAATTACTCTAGTTGACACCTACAGCTGATCCTACAAACCGTTTCATAATTGTAATTCCGGAAATGTAATTTTTAAACTCAATAGTAAATGGTCAAACTGGTTTGCTGGTACACTGAATGACACGTGTATATGATAAATTGCTGTTCCATTTAGGGTACCAACAAATAGTTTGACCATTTACTGTCATGTAACACAATTACAAATCTGGAAATTACAATTGTGAAAAGGCTTATGGGATTGACACTAGGTGTCAACTAAAGTACAATAATCTTTGGATGTAGCAGATATACACATTTAAGAAAAAATAAAATGAATAAGCTGCTACCAGCAGGATCATACTGGATCACCAAAAACACTTGGTGAAATGACTAGAAACTATAGCACCCTACATACAGTGGAACCTCTCTTGAGAGACCATCTTTCTTTTAAGACCATTTGCTTGTCGAAAAAACTGGTCTTTCAAGGGAGGTTCCACTGTAACCCATAGGAGGTTTTGGGTTACAGTGGAACCTCCCTTGAAAGACCACTTCTTATTTAAGACCACTTGAGGGTGGTCTGTTATAACAGGTTCTACTGTAATGACATAAAACCATGTCATATGGTGACACTGAGCATGAGAAAGGAGAGACTGTTGAAAGAATAGTTTGTCAAAAGTGCAAACATTCTATTTTGTTGATATTCTCGCTATCTCAACAAAACAATACATAAAACCAGGCACTCTGTCTTGTCTGTAACAGTAAATAAACTAACAAATAGATTACTCTGGTTGACACCTAGGGCTAATCCTATAAAATGTTTACAATTGTAATTTCTGAACATGTAATTCTTAAACTCGATAGTAAATGGCCAAACAGTTTTATATTGAGATGAACATGGTCGATCTGACACAGACGGTGTCATTTCACACTGTTCTGTTAAACATTCTGGAGTATGTTCACTTTCAGTCTGAGAATGTTCAACCCGAGGTTACGTAGTTGAAGACTCCTTGAAGAATTGAGTGAGCAGAGTATTTTGGGGTGGTCGCCTTTTTCGACAAGATGTTTCATGCCTCTGTAGGTTCACATAATTACAATTTTCAAAAATTTTGGAACAATGTTTGCATTTGAGAGTTAACGTTGATTGTGTCTCCTTCGGCACATCAGTTTGGTCAGACATTATTGATTATAGTTACTCCTTAGAAAATAAGAAAAATCTATCAGAAACTCAAGACTGAATGACATTTCATACAAAGACAAACATCTCAGAGTATTAAAGTTTAACCCTTTACCAGCTTTTACTCAAACTATCAATCATAAGCGGCCAAAGCTATATACAAAGAAAATCCAGATTTTTTTACATTTCCTTTTATGTGCAGTTTTGTGTCTCAAAAACATAGCTTATCAGTCCTATTGAAACTAGCTTGTCAAGCGTGTTACAATGAGGAATCATAAGCTATCTTTTTAAGACAAAAAATGAAAAAAACCTTGGTATTTGAAAGTATCATTTTATTCCTGTCTTGGTTAGAGGGTTAAAGCTGATTTAAACAAGCAGCTACAGGGAATGTATCAGGTTAATTAAATGGAAGTATAATTACATGTGAAACCTAGGAAAAAGTTTTGTAAAACGCGGGTTTTTGGTGATACTAGGGGGTGGGTCCCCTCTCAGAAAAGGAAAAAAAAAAATTTTCCTCCTCAAAATATGGTGGTGGGTGGTGTTGGGGCGGAAATTTTTTTTTTCAGCCTCGTGTATGGGACTTTTTTCCAGACCCCCCCCCCCCCCCCTGCTAAAAGGGGAAAAAACACCTAACCTCCTCAGCGTAGTTGGTAGCACTGATTGGGGTGCTGTCCAAGAACATTACTCCATCTGTATAGATCACTTGTTAGATTACGATTGCGTGGTTTACAGTTCTGCGAGAAAGTCATACCTCAAACCACTTGATGCAATTCACAATAGTGGTATAAGAGAATTAGCCTGGGTGTAATTACAACGTCGCCACTTGATTTCAATGCTTGTTGAGGCGGATGGGGGGGGGGGGGTGCAGGATTAAACTGTCTCTCCAATATGTTTCCAAACTATCGACTAATTCATCAACTCCTGCATGTAATTGTGTGTCAGGCCCTCAAAATGTTGAATTTTTAATAGAAACCCGAAACATAATCCTCAGTTGGGAATTAGAATTAAACCCCATATAGAGTCCACCACAATCGAATCATGAGCCACATAGTTCATGGCATCTTAGAAAACCTACAATTATTTTGAACCTTGTTTCTACCAAAAACCCTGAAACAAATTCTTTGCAGTTTAAACAAAAATATGCTGAAATTAAATCAAAGTGTTGTGTCTATATACGGATCTATACAGATGGACATAAAGATGGCGACAAAGTATCATCAGCTGTTGTCTCTGGTGTCAGGCCACCTCAATCTGAATACCAAATAAAAGTTCTATTTTTACAGCTGAAGTTAAAGCGAAACAACTTGCGCTTGAACACATGGAGAATGTGCAGGAAAGGAAGTCGATTATCTTTTCGACTCTCTTTCCTCTTTACTAGCTTAACGCAACCCCAAGTTGAAGAACCCTTTCATTTTGGCACTTCGTGAGAAATGCTCTCATGTCTGACCGATATGATATCGTATTTTGCTGGTTATTTGGAGATGTTGGTATCTCTGGTAACACAAGGGGAGATAGTGCAGCAAAACTTACTTTAATCAAGCCTCTCATACCATTCAGTGATTTTAAACCACATATCAATAAGTGCATCAAATCTGTGTGGCAGGCGGAATGGGATGTAGTGACAAATAACAAGCGCCATCGCTTCCGAACTGCGATTACTGATAAATATCCGTCTTGTAACCTTTGTAGAAAAGATCGCGTCATTTGACACGATTTCATATTGGTCATACAAGACTAATACGCTCCTTTTTTGCTAGAGGGTAATATGCGACGAGATTATGTTCCTTTCCAGCCGTGGTTGACAGTGGAACACATTCGTTTGCAATGTACAGATTGTAATGCAGTCAGACGGCAGTATTTTACTGTTGTGTCTCGTCGAGACCCATTTCACAACACAAATTGACATACAGTGCTGCCGTTCCTCAAGGAAATCAACTTTTTCAGTAAATTTTAACTTTTTCTAATATTTTTAAACTCTCATCTATTCATATCTATTCAACTGGTTGATTTATACAGTATTCTTTAAAGCACTGGTCTCATTTTCTCATTACTGTATTCACCATTTTTTTATTCCTCATGTTCTTTTCAGATTTCATCAAATCTTTCTTGCTTCGTGAAAGATAATGACCTCTTTTGACATTCATAATTTATATCGCCACGATACAGCCTTAGATGCTGATTTAGCGTTAAACCCAATAAATAAATAAGTGAGCTCTCGATTCGTTTCTTTCTTAGTTTTAACCCCTTGAACTCGTAAGACCAATTTTTCGGTCCAAGGCATATTCCGTCCCATTTTTCTCTTATAAAAGAGGTCTATACATATACACAGGGCATTGATGATAAAATAATACCAGACGGCTGCCGACTGCAGTTATTATTTTTATTTCTCTGTATATTGATATTGGACTCACTAATACTACAGATAGGCGATGTGGGAATGTATCACCGATCTCTCCACAGCTGGATTGTGACAACATCAGAGATATACGTTGCAAGTTAATCTTTTCTAAATTAAATAAAATATTTTGATGATATTCAATTCATATTGCCGCGAAAAAATGTGCACATCATCAATATATTCACTTTCCGCAGACATTATAAGTTATCTCCGCAAACATGTATGGTATATAGAGATTTAATACAGGGATGTCGGTTTTAAGACACTGAGCCGCAGTTATTTGAATGAGACGCCCAGGTATTAAATTTCCATATACCATACATGTTGACGGAGATAACGTTTTTGTCCCGTTTGAAACACAATATAAATATAGAGGAGAAAGATATGCGGACGCATTTCTCACGCTCCGTAAAAAAGTTGGACCAAATTCGTGACTAACTGTTTTGCTTTTACAGATGCAGACGACAGCAGATAAAGTTACATCCCTTCGGTTGTTGAGGAAACGAGTAAACAGTATTTGTTTACATATCGTCCTCCGAGTTCCAATGTGTTTTATGTGCCTGAGGGGCGATATTTGCTCTTATTTTATTTTTCTCACGTTGTTTCATTTAATTATTCTTCTATTTTATTTATAACCGCAAAATATGATCGATTTGTCGAAAATCTGATGACATTTGTGACTATTTTCATGTTTTTCGATTTCTATATCGAGGCGAGCAAAGGCGGAGAGCTTTCATTTAAACCCTAGACCCCCCCCCCCCCCCCCCGCCCCCCGCCCCGATGTTTCGCGTGTGTTTATATTATCCTGGATGTTGCACGCTGTCATATAGCCTGGATGTTGGGTGTACTCTTTGCCATGGCTTTTTGTCCAAGGCAGTCTGACCAGTCAAGAGACAGAATTTATCGGGATTTAGGGACAACTAAGTATATTCTTAAAAAGCGATCGGCGACTACGAGACATTGTTAAATTGAAAACATTCGAGATTTTTTGTTATTAAGAATTGTTTATTTATAGCAACAACTTCCCCCTCCCAAGATTGCGGCCTGTAGGGCACGTTTCTAATCATTACCATTGAGCGTTCCAGCGATAAAGTTGTATAGAGATCTGTGGACTATACATACTAAATACACTCGAACTCAGCTGGGTTACAGTTTAACCCAAATCAGTACACTAAGCTTATTGCGCATGCTGCACAATAGTTGGTATGTAGTGTGAGAAAGATATGATAAAGGATCTGACGAAGGAATTTTGGTTGGAAGATTTAGCAAAAAATTTACCTGGCGTCTGTCCGTTTACATAATGCGAGCACTGTAGAAGAGAAACGAGCGCGATGCAACGATCAGGCTGACGCGCTGTTGGCCCTGAATATATCCATTGCTAGCTTTCTGTGTAGTGTGTCAAATGCTATATATTTTATACCTCTTGTGGGAGTTTTTCAGAATTTCTTGTCTTTTGGAATGTTGTTTCCTTTCATCTCTCATAACAAATAAGTGTTTATTGTGTTGATTACTCTCTCCGATGAAAAGGATATTAATGCAAGCTGTATAGGCAGGCAGATGAAATACGATCCAATGCGTGCTGTTGGAAGTACTGAATTTTGGACAGTAGTGTTTATACAGTTACCAGTGTACTTTTCTTACCGTATGACGTAAGTGAGATGAAAAACGACGTTTTTTATATCTTCGACGACAGGGAAAAGGTGAAGTTATAAAGATGTCCTCATCCGTTTTTCGACTTTCCACTTAAAAGTTTTATTTTCACATTCTTTGTGAATGTGAGAAAACTGTTTCTCTCATCTGCAGTTAGGTTGTGATTGACGCACACTGTTCATGTATACGATGTTCGTTGTTTCTGTATGTTATAGGAATACAGGTAAGGTCTGTCGGTGGCCGAGTGGTGTACGTGGTTTAGTACAGTTCCGCAGGCGGTTTGTGCACGCGGAAAAGTTGAAAAATTTGAAAAAGAGACGTTCTCGCTGATTTCCATGTAGTGCAGTATATGAATTATAGGAATACTGTATTAGTCTAATAAAATGTATTTTTCGACGGAAATGGCGCGGAAAGGTTCAGCCCAATTGGATGGTTTCCACTGAGATAAACAAGATGCTGAGACCCCGAAACTCGTCAGAATTCCAACAACAACATCGTAGTTTTGTGCAGTTTATTGAAAGGTGTGCTTATAATTGTATCTCGTAAGATGTGAACTGTTTAGCACAAAATTGTATCACCGACTGATAGGAATGTGTGAATGGGATTCCACAAATGTCACATTTTAAGATCATGGAGAGTCACCGCATGACATCATAGAGTAGTGTGGCGCCGAGAGGCCCGAGACTCTCATTTACCTAGATTTTAAGATGAAAAGGCTTTTGGAAAATGTCGCCATTCACCGGCAATCTGTGTTCATGCCAGAAATGTCTTTAAAATGGGACATACATGAAAAGAAGCCACGTAGGACTAAGCAAACATGGATACTTTTAAAAATCCAAGTATTTGAGACTTTTTTTTTACTAATGACATAATATTGAAGGGCTTTCCGAGAAATTTATGTATTAATACTGCAATCAGTGGTCAATCATCTCAACACAGAGTTCCAGGATGGTATCGTCATGCACCCTGATGTCAAGGGAAAATGTTCTTTTGGAAATTTTGAGGAGGATCCAGTATCAGTTCGACCCCACTTTCAGCACCCAACTTTCTGCACCCAATTCTTACGAGATGAGCCAACGAGTTGTACGTGGAATCGCTTGTTCGAGCAACTAATCTATAGATTCGAGTCGCTCGAGCAATACCTTTTCCAGACACTGTTATACAGCTCATTTGTTTAAATCATGATCCATGTTTTTCAGTACCCCACTTTGGCACCCCACTTGCAGCTCTCCACTCTCGCCACTCCATTTTTTACCTGGTGAGCCAAAGAGCCGTACGTGGAGTCACTCGTTTAAGTAGTTGCTCTATAACTCACTTGCTCGATAAGATTCGAGACGTTCGAGCAATGCCTTTTCCAGTCGCTACCCGATGGCTCTCTTGTTGAAATCATGATCCATGTATCTCGACACCCATGGTCTGCACCGCATCGGATATCTGGTTTGTAGTGCTTAACGCCACATCAGCAGTTAAGACTATATCGTGGCGACAAGAAACGATAGAAAGAAAAACATGATGACATCAGTTACATAATACAACGAATGATTAAAAACAGGGACTAATTACGATTATTATGTCTCACGTTTGTAACATCAGCCGTGATGGGTTAATTTGACACCTTCTAAAAGTCATAGTACTGGATTTCGGGGCAAAACACGGGTACTATCGGACCGTTTTCCCTGGAGACAAAAGAACGGAGGAAATGTAAGCTCCACTTCAATTGATCAGCGTCGATTGGAATTTCTCAACACCAAACGCTGGCTCCGTGTTCGTTTAACATTTTTTGTCACCGGTAGACGCACACTTACCAACACATGGGCATCTTCAGTGGGTGTGTTTTCAATTTTAACTGCAAACAATTAATTCAAAAGAATCAGAAATATTAAAAACTCACGTGTTGTTCACCACTTCAGTGAATCCTGAATATGAGTTATGAATTCTGTCAATTATATTTACACAAGTTTAGTAATCCTCGTCCTCACTGAGCCTCCGCCTCAAGTTCAAAATAAATTGTTTCACTCCGCTTAATTCTATCAACTGTTGTCGTCCGAGAAACATGAATTTATATTCCATTAATTTATACCACTTATCACACAAGCATTAACAATGAATTATAATATGAACAGCATGATGAAGTTGTAAACACTGGCATTTGGTGATATAGAAACTCCCAAAGCGACGGCACTTGTGACAAGACATTTTCGAAGAGAAGTCATTCGTTCGAAATGACGTCATGTTTTGGGATTCGACTACATTGTTATTACAAGATTGATGGCATGTTGCAGTTAACGCTTAACAATGAAAGTTATTTTTTGTTCGGCATAATAAAATAATTAGAACGTTTCTTTTCATGTTCTATCGGTCGATAGTACCTGAGTTTGTGTGATTTCTGAAATAAAACCTTCAGCAGCGAAGAAATCACACAAACTCAGGTACTATCGACCGATAGAACATGAAAAGAAACGTTCTAATATTATAATATTGACATCATTCTGGAATAGTCATACACCTACCAAGTCAGTCTAAATTAAGAAAGTATTTGCTTTTAATCCGATCGCACCTCAAACGCTCAAAAGGAAACCAATGCAGCCACAATGGAAAGAAACCATTGCCAGATCCAACGGAGTATAAGTGCGTTTCAGGCTAATACTCTCAGTTCGTTTGCGTAACGCACTGGTACACTGAATGACACGTGTATATGATAAATTGCTGTTCCATTTAGGGTACCAACAAATAGTTTGACCATTTACTGTCATGTAACAGAATTACAAATCTGGAAATTACAATTGTGAAAAGGCTTATGGGATTGACACTAGGTGTCAACTAAAGTAAAATAATCATTGGATGTAGCAGATATACACATTTAAGAAAAAATAAAATAAATAAGCTGCTACCAGCAGGATCATACTGGATCACCAAAAACACTTGGTGAAATGACTAGAAACTATAGCACCCTACATACAGTGGAACCTCTCTTGAGAGACCATCTTTCTTTTAAGACCATTTGCTTGTCGAAAAAACTGGTCTTTCAAGGGAGGTTCCACTGTAACCTATAGGAGGTTTTGGGTTACAGTGGAACCTCCCTTGAAAGACCACTTCTTATTTAAGACCACTTGAGGGTGGTCTGTTATAACAGGTTCTACTGTAATGACATAAAACCATGTCATATGGTGACACTGAGCATGAGAAAGGAGAGACTGTTGAAAGAATAGTTTGTCAAAAGTGCAAACATTCTATTTTGTTGATATTCTCGCTATCTCAACAAAACAATACATAAAACCAGGCACTCTGTCTTGTCTGTAACAGTAAATAAACTAACAAATAGATTACTCTGGTTGACACCTAGGGCTAATCCTATAAAATGTTTACAATTGTAATTTCTGAACATGTAATTCTTAAACTCGATAGTAAATGGCCAAACTGTTTTAAATTGAGATGAACATGGTCGATCTGACACAGACGGTGTCATTTCACACTGTTCTGTTAAACATTCTGGAGTATGTTCACTTTCAGTCTGAGAATGTTCTACCCGAGGTTGCTTAGTTGAAGACTCCTTGAAGAATTGAGTAAGCAGAGTATTTTGGGGTGGTCGCCTTTTTCGACAAGATGTTTCATGCCTCTGTAGGTTCACATAATTACAATTTTCAAAAATTTTGGAACAATGTTTGCATTTGAGAGTTAACGTTGATTTTGTCTCCTTCGGCACATCAGTTTGGTCAGACATTATTGATTATAGTTACTCCTTAGAAAATAAGAAAAATCTATCAGAAACTCAAGACTGAATGACATTTCATACAAAGACAAACATCTCAGAGTATTAAAGTTTAACCCTTTACCAGCTTTTACTCAAACTATCAATCATAAGCGGCCAAAGCTATATACAAAGAAAATCCAGATTTTTTTTACATTTCCTTTTATGTGCAGTTTTGTGTCTCAAAAACATAGCTTATCAGTCCTATTGAAACTAGCTTGTCAAGCTTGTTACAATGAGGGATCATAAGCTATCTTTTTAAGACAAACAATGAAAAAATCCTTGGTATTTGAAAGTATCATTTTATTCCTGTCTTGGTTAGAGGGTTAAAGCTGATTTAAACAAGCAGCTACAGGGAATGTATCAGGTTAATTAAATGGAAGCATAATTACATGTGAAACCTAGGAAAAAGTTGTGTAAAACGCGGGTTTTTGGTGATACTAGGGGGTGGGTCCCCTCTCAGAAAAGGAAAAAAAAAATTTTCCTCCTCAAAATGGGGCGGTGTTGGGGCGGAACATTTTTTTTTCAGCCTCGTGTATGGGACTTTTTTCCAGACCCCCCACCCCCTGCTAAAAGGGGAAAAACACCTAACCTCCTCAACGTAGTTGGTAGCACTGATTGGGGTGCTGTCCAAGAACATTACTCCATCTGTATAGATCACTTGTTAGATTATGATTGCGTGGTTTACGGTTCTGCGAGAAAGTCATACCTCAAACCACTTGATGCAATTCACAATAGTGGTATAAGAGAATTAGCCTGGGTGTAATTACAACGTCGCCACTTGATTTCAATGCTTGTTGAGGCGGATGGGGGGGGGGGGCAGGATTAAACTGTCACTCCAATATGTTTCCAAACTATCGACTAATTCATCTACTCCTGCATGTAATTGTGTGTCAGGCCCTCAAAATGTTGAATTTTTAATAGAAACCCGAAACATAATCCTCAGTTGGGAATTAGAATTAAACCCCATATAGAGTCCACCACAATCGAATCATGAGCCACATAGTTCATGGCATCTTAGAAAACCTACAATTATTTTGAACCGTGTTTCTACCAAAAACCCTGAAACAAATTCTTTGCAGTTTAAACAAAAATATGCTGAAATTAAATCAAAGTGTTGTGTCTATATACGGATCTATACAGATGGACATAAAGATGGCGACAAAGTATCATCAGCTGTTGTCTCTGGTGTCAGGCCACCTCAATCTGAATACCAAATAAAAGTTCTATTTTTACAGCTGCAGTTAAAGCGAAACAACTTGCGCTTGAACACATGGAGAATGTGTAGGAAAGGAAGTCGATTATCTTTTCGACTCTCTTTCCTCTTTACTAGCTTAACGCAACCCCAAGTTGAAGAACCCTTTCATTTTGGCACTTCGTGAGAAATGCTCTCATGTCTGACCGATATGATATCGTATTTTGCTGGTTACTTGGAGATGTTGGTATCTCTGGTAACACAAGGGGAGATAGTGCAGCAAAACTTACTTTAATCAAGCCTCTCATACCTTTCAGTGATTTTAAACCACATATCAATAAGTGCATCAAATCTTTGTGGCAGGCGGAATGGGATGGAGTGAAAAATAACAAGCGCCATCGCTTCCGAACTGCGATTACTGATAAATATCCGTCTTGTAACCTTTGTAGAAAAGATCGCGTCATTTGACACGATTTCATATTGGTCATACAAGACTAATACGCTCCTTTTTTGCTAGAGGGTAATATGCGACGAGATTATGTTCCTTTCCAGCCGTGGTTGACAGTGGAACACATTCGTTTGCAATGTACAGATTGTAATGAAGTCAGACGGCAGTATTTTAACGTTGTGTCTCGTCGAGACCCATTTCACAACACAAATTCACATACAGTGCTGCCGTTCCTCAAGGAAATCAACTTTTTCAGTAAATTTTAACTTTTTCTAATATTTTTAAACTCTCATCTATTCATATCTATTCAACTGATTGATTTATACAGTATTCTTTAAAGCACTGGTCTCATTTTCTCATTACTGTATTCACCATTTATTTATTCCTCATGTTCTTTTCAGATTTCATCAAATCTTTCTTGCTTCGTGAAAGATAATGACCTCTTTTGACATTCATAATTTATATCGCCACGATACAGCCTTAGATGCTGATTTAGCGTTAAACCCAATAAATAAATAAGTGAGCTCTCGATTCGTTTCTTTCTTAGTTTTAACCCCTTGAACTCGTAAGACCAATTTTTCGGTCCAATGCATATTCCGTCCCATTTTTCTCTTATAAAAGAGGTCTATACATATACGCAGGGCATTGATGATAAAATAATACCAGAAGGCTGCCGACTGCAGTTATTATTTTTATTTCTCTGTATATTGATATTGGACTCACTAATACTACAGATAGGCGATGTGGGAATATATCACCGATCTCTCCACAGCTGGATTGTGACAACATCAGAGATATACGTTGCAAGTTAATCTTTTCTAAATTAAATAAAATATTTTGATGATATTCAATTCATATTGCCGCGAAAAAATGTGCACATCATCAATATATTCATTTTTCGCAGACGTTATAAGTTATCTCCGCAAACATGTATGGTATATAGAGATTTAATACAGGGATGTTGGTTTTCAGACACTGAGCCGCAGTTATTTGAATGAGACACCCAGGTATTAAATTTCCATATACCATACATGTTGACGGAGATAACGTTTTTGTCCCGTTTGAAACACAATATAAATATAGAGGAGAAAGATATGTGGACGCATTTCTCACGCTCCGTAAAAAAGTTGGACCAAATTCGTGACTAACTGTTTTGCTTTTACAGATGTAGACGACAGCAGATAAAGTTACATCCCTTCAGTTGTTGAGGAAACGAGTAAACAGTATTTGTTTACATATCGTCCTCTGAGTTCCAATGTGTTTTATGTGCCTGAGGGGCGATATTTGCTATTATTTTATTTTTCTGAAGTTGTTTCATTTAATTATTTGACTATTTTATTTATAACTGCAAAATATGATCGATTTGTCGAAAATCTGATGACATTTGTGACTATTTTCATGTTTTTCGATTTCTATATCGAGGCGAGCAAAGGCGGAGAGCTTTCATTTAAACCCTAGACACCCCCCCCCCCCCCCCCCCCCGATGTTTCGCGTGTGCTTATATTATCCTGGATGTTGCACGCTGTCATATAGCCTGGATGTTGGGTGCACTCTTTGCCATGGCTTTTTGTCCAAGGCAGTCTGACCAGTCAAGAGACAGAATTTATCGGGATTTAGGGGCAACTAAGTATATTCTTAAAAAGCGATCGGCGACTACGAGACATTGTTAAATTGAAAACATTCGAGATTTTTTGTTATTAAGAATTGTTTATTTATAGCAACAACTTCCCCCTCCCAAGATTGCGGCCTGTAGGGCACGTTTCTAATCATTACCATTGAGCGTTCCAGCGATAAAGTTGTATAGAGATCTGTGGACTATACATACTAAATACACTCGAACTCAGCTGGGTTACAGTTTAACCCAACTCAGTACACTAAGCTTATTGCGCATGCTGCACAATAGTTGGTATGTAGTGTGAGAAAGATATGATAAAGGATCTGACGAAGGAATTTTGGTTGGAAGATTTAGCAAACAATTTACCTGGCGTCTGTTCGTTTACATAATGCGAGCACTGTAGAAGAGAAACGAGCGCGATGCAACGATCAGGCTGACGCGCTGTAGGCCCTGAATATATCCACTGCTAGCTTTCTGTGTAGTGTGTCAAATGCTATATATTTTATACCTCTTGTGGGAGTTTTTCAGAATTTCTTGTCTTTTGGAATGTTGTTTCCTTTCATCTCTCATAACAAATAAGTGTTTATTGTGTTGATTACTCTCTCCGATGAAAAGGATATTAATGCAAGCTGTATAGGCAGGCAGATGAAATACGATCCAATACGTGCTGTTGGAAGTACTGAATTTTGGACAGTAGTGTTTATACAGTTACCAGTGTACTTTTCTTACCGTATGACGTAAGTGAGATGAAAAACGACGTTTTTTATATCTTCCACGACAGGGAAAAGGTGAAGTTATAAAGATGTCCTCATCCGTTTTTCGACTTTCTACTTAAAAGTTTTATTTTCACATTCTTTGTGAATGTGAGAAAACTGTTTCTCTCATCTGCAGTTAGGTTGTGATTGACGCACACTGTTCATGTATACGATGTTCGTGGTTTCTGTATGTTATAGGAATACAGGTAAGGTCTGTCGGTGGCCGAGTGGTGTACGTGGTTTAGTATAGTTCCGCAGGCGGTTTGTGCACGCGGAAAAGTTGAAAAATTTGAAAAAGAGACGTTCTCGCTGATTTCCATGTAGTGCAGTATATGAATTATAGGAACCCTGTATTAGTCTAATAAAATGTATTTTTCGACGGAAATGGCGCGGAAAGGTTCAGCCCAATTGGATGGGTTCCACTGAGATAAACAAGATGCTGAGACCCCGAAACTCGTCAGAATTCCAACAACAACATCGTAGTTTTATGCAGTTTATTGAGAGGTGTGATTATAATTGTATCTCGAAAGATGTGAACTGTTTAGCACAAAATTGTATCACCGACTGATAGGAATGTGTGAATGGGATTCCACAAATGTCACATTTTAAGATCATGGAGAGTCACCGCATGACATCATAGAGTAGTGTGGCGCCGAGAGGCCCGAGACTCCCATTTACCTAGATTTTAAGATGAAAAGGCTTTTGGAAAATGTCGCCATTCACCGGCAATCTGTGTTCATGCCAGAAATGTCTTTAAAATGGGACATACATGAAAAGAAGCCACGTAGGACTAAGCAAACATGGATACTTTTAAAAATCCAAGTATTTGAGACTTTTTTTTTACTAATGACATAATATTGAAGGGCTTTCCGAGAAATTTATGTATTAATACTGCAATCAGTGGTCAATCATCTCAACACAGAGTTCCAGGATGGTATCGTCATGCACCCTGATGTCAAGGGAAAATGTTCTTTTGGAAATTTTGAGGAGGATCCAGTATCAATTCGACCCCACTTTCAGCACCCAACTTTCTGCACCCAATTCTTACGAGATGAGCCAACGAGTTGTACGTGGAATCTCTTGTTCGAGCAACTAATCTATAGATTCGAGTCGCTCGAGCAATGCCTTTTCCAGACACTGTTATACAGCTCATTTGTTTAAATCATGATCCATGTTTTTCAGTACCCCACTTTGGCACCCCACTTGCAGCTCCCCACTCTCGCCACTCCATTTTTTACCTGGTGAGCCAAAGAGCCGTACGTGGAGTCACTCGTTTAAGTAGTTGCTCTATAACTCACTTGCTCGATAAGATTCGAGACGTTCGAGCAATACCTTTTCCAGTCGCTACCCGATGGCTCTCTTGTTGAAATCATGATCCATGTATCTCGACACCCCATGGTCTGCACCGCATCGGATATCTGGTTTGTAGTGCTTAACGCCACATCAGCAGTTAAGACTATATCGTGGCGAAAAGAAACGATAGAAAGAAAAACATGATGACATCAGTTACATAATACAACGAATGATTAAAAACAGGGACTAATTACGATTATTATGTCTCACGTTTGTAACATCAGCCGTGATGGGTTAATTTGACACCTTCTAAAAGTCATAGTACTGGATTTCGGGGCAAAACACGGGTACTATCGGACCGTTTTCCCTGGAGACAAAAGAACGGAGGAAATGTAAGCTCCACTTCCATTGATCAGCGTCGATTGGAATTTCTCAACACCAAACGCTGGCTCCGTGTTCGTTTAACATTTTTTGTCACCGGTAGACGCACACTTACCAACACATGGGCATCTTCAGTGGGTGTGTTTTCAATTTTAACTGCAAACAATTAATTCAAAAGAATCAGAAATATTAAAAACTCACGTGTTGTTCACCATTTCAGTGAATCCTGAATTTGAGTTATGAATTCAGTCAATTATATTTACACAAGTTTAGTAATCCTCGTCCTCACTGAGCCTCCGCCTCAAGTTCAAAATAAATTGTTTCACTCCGCTTAATTCTATCAACTGTTGTCGTCCGAGAAACATGAATTTATATTCCATTAATTTATACCACATATCACACAAGCATTAACAATGAATTATAATATGAACAGCATGATGAAGTTGTAAACACTGGCATTTGGTGATATAGAAACTCCCAAAGCGACGGCACTTGTGACAAGACATTTTCGAAGAGACGTCATTCGTTCGAAATGACGTCATGTTTTGGGATTCGACTACATTGTTATTACAAGATTGATGGCATGTTGCAGTTAACGCTTAACAATGAAAGTTATTTTTTGTTCGGCATAATAAAATAATTAGAACGTTTCTTTTCATGTTCTATCGGCCGATAGTACCTGAGTTTGTGTGATTTCTGAAATAAAACCGTCAGCAGCGAAGAAATCACACAAACTCAGGTACTATCGACCGATAGAACATGAAAAGAAACGTTCTAATATTATAATATTGATGTCATTCTGGAATAGTCATACACCTACCAAGTCAGTCTAAATTAAGAAAGTATTTGCTTTTAATCCGATCGCACCTCAAACGCTCAAAAGGAAACCAATGCAGCCACAATGGAAAGAAACCATTGCCAGATCCAACGGAGTATAAGTGCGTTTCAGGCTAATACTGTCAGTTCGTTTGCGTAACGCAACCCAACCTGGCACCTCGTATGGGACAGTTTTACGGATGGAGAAAGCCGGAGTACCCAGAGAGAACCGCAGAGCAACAGCGAGCAACTATCAGGCTCACCAGCATACTAACTCCACACAATCAGGGTTAGCATTGGTTGAAGACAAATGCACCATCGACATGCAGTACGGCAAAGTACCGTAGCCTTTTATCTTCAATTACAGGACAAAATGGGTGAAGATGTGTGATCGTTACTTTAAATATGCAAAAAGAATTTTTGTTAAATAAAATTTGAAAGGTTAAACTGGCTGCTTTGTTGTTTGATAATCACGACAATATTTGGATCCAAGTTTTGTTCTTTGATACCAACATTCTTTAAAAAGAGCTTTCCTTGACACTATGTCTGAATATGGTATGAGGATATGTTATGTGGATAAAAAATACAGAGGTGGACAGCTTTGTTTGGTCATGGGAGGGACTTAAAATGTCTTGTATAAAATAGCTAGGCATAGGATCGCCGGATTCCATAAAATACATGAAATTTCATATTGCAATGCGAAATCACATGACTTTCGTGCGCCCCGGTGATGCTGTGCCGGACGGAAATTTTACGTTACAATTTATGTTCGGGGGCGTTGAGCGCCATTAAGAGAAGATATACCCTCACCTAACATGGAATTTGTTGTGATATTGATTCCAAAAAATGCAATGGTCTCGAGGTTTTATCGCAGCAGTATACAATGTATGAGTCGGGGTTTTGCCGGTGCGGCTAGTGATAAATAGCCGAAGAAGCAAGCGGTTTTTGCCCGTGCAACTTTTCCCAGTTTGCGCTCTATTCCGCTAGATCCGGCAAGTGGTATACACACCACATAGACATTATGGTAAGGTACACATGAATGTATATGACTTTGAATATATAGTATGGGTATGTGATAGAAAATTTATGGGGAAGGTGGGTTTCATAAAAGTTTTCCCCGCGAAAAGGCTGATATTGCCAATAACATCGTGACGTCATATTGCGCGTGTGACATCATTCAGAGGTTGACCGTTGTTGTTGTCCTCTGTTCATTCAACATTATGCTATTCGGGTCAGGGTGTGTCGGGCTTCAAATACTGGACTGATATGGTAGTATAGTATGGGCGGTATATACTCCTAGAGGGCTCCTGTTAGCCTTTGGTACTACTAATCTGCTTTATTCCTTATTTTATCCTATGACTGGTATAGATAGTACGTAACGCTAGGTCGTGCGTTTTTTTGTGGAAAGGGGTGGGGGTGGTGCACGGTTGTCTAGTGGGGTAGTTTTGGGTAAACCACCTATACCCCTGTTGGTCTACTGTTAGTATTAGGTACTACTAACTCATTGAATGTATTTTACCATCGGGGGATTGGTATATGTAGTTCGTAATGGTATGCTATGCGTGTTGCGAGGTCATCCATGGTAGTTCAGAACGGTAGTATGGGATGTACAGTCTGCACCCCAAATGGTCTACTGCTATCCTTTAGTACTATAAATACACCAAAGGCGTTATACTGTCCTACAGTTGTTATGGGTAGTACGTAATGGTAGACCATAGAGTGTTATACGAGATTGTATGGTATATTAGTACAGGATGAATTGACTGTATCCAATTGGCCTACTGTTACTTCTTAGTGCCAGAAAACCAACAAATGGTTTGTGCTATCCCGTGGGTAAGTCAAAATGCTAGGTCATTTGGTTGTGTGCTGTATGCTTGTTTTCGTAGTTGAGTATGGGTGGTCATATGGACATTAGAGGTATGTCTCGTGTGTGTCATATACTGGAGGCCGTCATTTTGGTTTCCGTGGTGGCATGTAGTTGCTATGTGGCCAAAATCGCAACAAAAGGACGGTGGTTGTTCGATGGTTGGGTTAAATTGAATGTGAGTATATCTAATTACCCAAATGGACCCGACATCTTCCGAAAATCACCAAAACCTGTTTAAAATCACCGAAACTGGCTTTGCGAAGCCACCATCTTGGGCTAATAAGAGTATCGCGTAGTCCTATAGGCCCGTGAGGCCACCCGACGTTGCGCTCCACTGGATTGGAGTATATGTAATTACTACAAACAATCCAATAACTACCCAAATCACAAAACCGACAGTATGTGACTCGGATTCCTTTGGAATCCTCTGCTTCTGCCTCTCCTGGTCTATTCTATAGTTTATTTTCTCCATTCTTTAACTTGTCCTGTCTATATTATGCTTTCCCTGGCCTCCCTATTAAGTATTCCGACTTCCCTAGATGTGATTGCGTGGAAATGGACTATGAGTGCACATCACACGTAGCACGTGGCCAGATGCTGGGTGTGCCCACATGTGCTTGCGTACTAGTGCACAATGTGAGCTCAACCCATACGACTCTTAGACTTATCTCGGTATCTGAGGATACCTATAACATGGTAATGTATTTTGAGGATATCTTTTGAGGATACCAAGAATACCTTCTGGAGGATATCTCTCTGAAAAGAGTTATGGATCCTAACCCTATTCCTAACCCTAGACCACCTGCACACTCTTCACAGCTCCAGCTCACCACTGCTGACTTGTCCATAGTCACCACCATCTATCGTGTGAGCCAACGTGTGCATTCACCCGATACTATAGTCTCCCACCACCCTTGCAGTTTTGTCCCATTAATTGCCTTGTGTCATTACTATTCTGTCCTGTGCTAGAAGGTCTAGCCATTACTGACGTGTTGCACTAGTACAGGCATAGTATCTACCTCTTAGCCTTTCTCGACATCTGCCCTTGGACAAATCGTTAATAGGCTCAATCAGATCGGCACATTCATCTACGTCTGTATCTGTCTATACAATGCCTAGACCTAGTGCAAGCTAGGGTACCTTACATATAAAAACGCCGCATGTTGATCGTACCCAGATGTGCTTATGTGCTAGTTCGCAGTGAATAGCACTTTATTACCTTTTTAAAAGTATACGATTGATCAGTAACCAATGCGTCCAGAGCGCTACATTTAATTCCAACGGGGTGTGTGAGAATATCACGTCACATCTAAATGGAGTGTGCATACATTCTATTGTACACTTGTACGATTTCTCTTTCACCCAGCGGCTCAAATATTTTCGTCAATAATAATAAACATTCACACGCACAAACACAATGAGAACAATATTGTTTCATAAGGATATTCCGAGAACTTGTGCATACCTTCAACGTCCGATTTTACTGTCGAGAAGAGGGATTCTGTTGGGGTGTTTCTACACTACAGATCGTTTCGGATTCGAAATACATACAATCTCGCTTTATGAATTGTCTCTTCCGTTAAACTTATTAAAGCACATGTACCAGTTTGAATACAGTTAAAACTAGAAGTCCTGTCACGAATAGTGCGCTTATCTAGGCTTAATTGCGCGTTGGAATTGCGCGCAATTGCCGTATCAAATGGCATCCAAAGCACGGCAGGTTCTCCTGGTTACTCATAGCAAACACAAGCAATGTTTCTGCCAATGGACCTCCGGGTTACCCGGAGGTCCATTGGCTGAAACATTGCTTGTGCACAGGCTATATGTACAGAATTTGATAGCTTTACTTGGGCCATAACGCGTACATTAACACGCATATCAACGTGCTATTTGTGCGCATTTCATGACAGGACTTCTAGTTTTAACTGTATAGTGCCCCAGATTTTCCAACACGCACAATGCACCACTGTATCGAATAAAACACTAATAATCATCTTGTGTCCCACAATACTAACGACGCGGCATTTCCCAATGTTCTTGTATTGAAGTCTCCCACTTGTTTGAATTCAATCGAAGGGAAATAACTCCGAATCAAATAAAATGGTTTCGTCTGCTTGTCCAAATCATTTTTCAGCAGAAATAGACTGTTGCAGTTTATCGGTTGATATGTTCAAGTTGTTTGAGACTTCAACTATTCCTTTTTAGTTTACCGGTTGACATTTTCAAGTTGTTTTAGGTTTCATCTATTCTTTTCCGAAGTTTTATCGTTCTTGTTGAATAATAAAGAATGATGCCTTTAGTTTCTCAATTTGTTTTCAAGGTTTTCGTCACTGGAATACCGTTTGTAGATTATCCCTTTACCCAACGTAACGGCCAAAACCGGCCAGCGCTATTCTCAAAAATCGCCAATTAATTTTCAAAATATTTTCATTTTTTGTCTCAAAAACATAGGTTATGACCCCTCGTTGGAACGAGCTCGTCGAGCTCGTTCCAACGAGGGGTCATAACCTATGTTTTTGAGACAAAAAATGAAAAAATTTAGTTATTCAAGAATTTTTTTTTCAAGTGTCGTCTGCTTTTCATGTTAGGTAAAGGGTTAAATAACAAAACAAAGCTGAAGGGCAGGGTAATAAATTCGCCACACGGTGTTTCAGCCTCATGACCAGGGACCGATCAGGACTATTTAAAATACGCTCTAGCCTCGGAGCCTATTTTTTCAATTCATGCGCCAGATTTCAATTTACGGAGTCACACTGCTGTTTGTAACACACACTGCAAGTATGTAATAGCTCTCATCATTTTCATTTAGTGCACTATAGCAAACATTAATCTTCACTGTGGTTTCTGATCAAGTCTTGGCTGCCTATTTAGGCAGCCAAGACTTAATCAGAAACCACAGTGAAGATTAATGCTTGGTAATAAAGACATGAAGTATTAACTTAAGCACTCAACCACAATGATAAATGATAATCATATATATAATACATGTAAGAGTCTCTCTCTCGATTATCCATCGAAAGAATATGAAAATATGATCTGAGAAATTACGCGCCAACTGAGAAGCCTATTTCTGAGATTTAAGAGCCAGGTCCTGATGTTTCAGAGCCAAATACGCACTGGCGCATGCCCAGGTCGGTCCCTGCTCATGACATACGGATCTCAGAAGGGTAGTACAGTCCCGTACACTCAGCTAAAACATCGTGTAACTAATAGTGTACTTATCACATGCTGGATGAGCCCACATGTGCTTGTCTGCCCATGCACAATGTGTTACAGCACATGCAGCACAAAGGAATACACGCTGAAAAAGAAATTCTAGAAGCATGGTCGAAACACCAGAGTTCCATGGAACCTGGGGTTGGTAGAATGTGACACAATATATACACATCTCATACAGCAAATAGACACATTTTGAATGTGCTGATATCTGCTTGTGTGCTAGTTCACAATATGCGCACAAAACATGCAGCACATAGGCACACCTTGGATATGCTGATATATGCTGTTTGTGCTAGTACAAAGTGTGGGGCGCGGTGGCGTTGCGGTAACCGGTTCTCGTCAGATCACCGAAGTTAAGAAACGTCGAGCCCGGTTAATCCTCGAATGGGTGCCCGTCTGAGCGATCAATTCGGACTCCCGCGTTGTGTCCCCGATTGTCCACATGGAGGCATGATGACACCGTGTACTCAGGCGTACTGCACTTCGATGGTACGCATGTCTTCAACCAATCTAACCCTGCCTGTGCTGTAGTGCGGAGTTACGATGTTGTGGAGCTGGCAGCTGCTCGTCGTTGCTCGGTGGTTCTCTCCAGGTACTCCGGCTTTCTCCGCCCGTAAAACTGTCACGGTCATGCTTAGCAATTGTGTATGACCTTAAACACCAATAAATAAATAAATAAATAAATAAATAAATAAATAAATAAATAAATAAATAAATAAATAAATAAATAAATAAATAAATAAATAGTGCAAAGTGTGCGCACAACATGTGCAGCACATAGACATAGGTACATATGGGTATTTGAGGATACTTATGTCACGATGGTTTGGGGACTGGTGGGGACTATTCACAGGATAACGAACTCTTACCTTGACGTGGTTCCTAGGCCGAGTAGTTCCCCAAAGGTGAACGAAACTAACAGGAGTGAAGCCTTCGCCATAGCCGGTCCTAAGTCATGTTGACACAGAGTATTCTCGGAAGGTTAAGGACGAGGAGACGGGGTTGAGATCTTGAAATAATCTTTCCATGAAACTTTATCGGTACAAGTCATCGCCATCGCAGCGTACTATCGATGACACAATTGATTCACTAAATCGCTGATTCTTTATGAAAATGTTATTATCTTAACCCCCACCCCACAAGTATTATATAATCAACTTTTAACAAGAGGGAAGTGCCACCACTCTCAAACACAAAACAAAAAACCAGGAGCGATTATTTTGAAAAAATGTATTTCTAAAGGGTGAATAATCTCCTTGACACTAATTCACAATGGATAATAATTCATCGAGTAAACGGGCCATCGTGTAATTTAAAAGAACCCAACAGTACTAGATGCGTCATAAAATCCCTAATGGGATAGCTACCGCCTCTTCAGCCCTTATAAATACACAAGAGCCGTGTCTTTATGTTCGTCTTTTGCGCAGAGGTTTTGCACTGTTACAATATTTTACAGACGAAAATAGTTCAATGTGATAGTCACGGTTACTTAACACAAATAAGTCATTAAACATTTTCACCCAATAGATTCATTCACAGTTCACCGTACTCTCGCGATCGACAATAAACAGAATATGGGCCGACAAAGACTTTAGTGTACGCCGACTTGTTAATTACAGCTGCCGACAAGTTACTGGCGCTTTTAAAACTCATTTTTTGTGCATTCGCCACACAAGACGCCTTGTGTCATTCGTGTAACGGACATACACTCGAAATTCTTCAGAACGCCTCAGATACTGTTTTACAACACCAATGGTGATGTGAGCTTCGAAGTCAGTGTTCCAGGTAAGTGTAGTATGTGCAGTGTCACGCTGTCTTAAACTCGTCGATGCGCTTCTCGGATAATGTTGTTGTTGGGTCGGACATGTTAGGAGACCACCATTTCAGGACCTGGACGAAAGGATGTGAAAAGGATGTCGTGATGACGGGATACTGGTGTAAATTAGAACACGACTCATTGAGTTGTATAAGCTTGCAATATTTTCACAGTTTTGCTAAGGTGCCCTCGGTTGTACATTACTGGCATTCAGTTCAGCATATGATGAATGTTACTAAAAAATAGCCAAATCCTCCCTTTTACAACTGACGGGTATACTTGGAAAGACGATCGACATAAACTATCAACACCCACATATCCCAGACTATTTCTTCCTTCATTCGCCATGCCTTTCACCACGACATTGCAGACACTGGTGGCTAATTATAGTGAATGTAGAGGGATTTTGATAGCTAGCCTTAGTAGTATGTGATGTGGCGTTGGGGCATTGTTTGCCGGACCCCGAAAGTGACGTCATATCACGTGACCTAATGGCACCATATTGTGTTGTCATGGTAACCCGCGTGAGCTGCCATCTTGTGACGTCATCTCCATAGTGATACGTGGTGTTAGTGCGCATGCGCAGCGCATGTCGTTTTTGTAAGTAATAAGGGTATTCAAAAAACCAAGCCTTAACCCGTTTTGGGCTGGTTAAACAGCGATACCCATCACTAGTATGTAATGTGGTTTTGGAGCCTTAGTTGGGGGACCCCGGTGGGGGACCCCGGAAGTGACGTCATGTCACGTGACCCAGTGCCGCCATGTTGTGTTGACATGGTAACCCGCCTGAGCGGCCATGTTGTGACGTCATCTTCATAGTGATACGTGGTGTGAGTGCGCATGCACAGCGCGTGCTGTTAAGGTGATACGTGTTTCCGTCGGCCATTTTGTATACTGGAGGCCGCCATCTTCGTTTCTATGGTAGCACATGGTTGCTATGTTACCCAAAGGCTTCTTTTAGGATAGGGATAGGTGCGGAGGGTGTGCTCGATTGTACAGGGGTAATTTCCCGATTCGTAAAATTACCACAAATAACCCGACAAGTTTTACTATTTCGAATTCTTTCAGAATTCTCTGCTTCCATCTATATATGCAGTTGTTTCCATCTATCTGACCATGTTCCTTTGTTCTGGAGTATACGCCAGTAGCGTAGAAGAGCCTATCAGTTGGAACAGCTTTACTTACTATTACTCTGTTTAGCTTTTCTGGTCTATTCTTGTTCGTTCTGACCCTATTCCGTGAACTCTTGTTGTTTCTTTTATCTAGATCATTTATATAGATTATAACTAACCAATCAGATTGCTTGATTTCCTCTAATGGTGAATTATTCATTGAGGGCTTTTACATAGCCCTCATGGCCTCATACGACAAAAGGGATTCCACAACCAGAGGCGTTTCACAATAAGGGATTCCATGGGACGTGGCCATTGGATATAGACGTGATGAGATCGGATAAAACATCATTGTAATAAGGGGAGATAATTTTGCGTACAGATTAGTGGAAATCAAGCAATCTAATACAGTCTAAATTAACATCTTGATTACTGCCACTGAGCATAGGTTTTCACTTCTGGGGATGTTCACACAACTGTTTTTTCACCAAGTACACCTGCCCCCGTTTGTTTGCTAACGGGCCCATCCCCATTGACCTTTCTATCTTTGAAAGCACCCGGGCCGACGGGGAGAGGGCGTGGTTGGGAGCCTGGCTAGATTTTGCTATAAAATGCGGTTGAAGGAAGGTACCCTCAAATCTGGGTCGAAAGTGGCGAAAATGACAAAAGGCTACTTCAACGTATGGTAACGGTATAAACTACAGGAGATCTGGGCGATGTACAGACGAAAAATCATATCTTGGAGCCGGTTAGGCAATTTGGCACAAAAAAATCCGACTTTATGCTCAATCGCTGCTCTACAGTAGTCTACAACAGTGTCCAAGTCCATTCCAAGCTGATAGAGTCGGGACGAATAGTACTCTCACTTTCCACGCGATGCGTGGTGTTCTTCACGCGGCCTCGACAGTCGCAACAGATGCTAAAATGTCGGCCAGGGTGTGTAGAACAAGTTCTGAAAATTAGAAGTCGCTGCCTTCAGCGGTCTGGACACGGTTCGTGTTTGTGAGAAGCGCAATTTTAATGTCTAATTGGCAAATTTTCGTTAATCGTTTCCCGCCAAAAAACCTACTCACCGCCGATTTCTTTTCACTTCAACCTCTGACGATTATCTAAGGTTTAAAGATAGTGTCAGGATACCCCTCCCCCCTCCGCTCCAGCCCCTCCCCCCCCCCACCCGCACTTCCCCACCTTGTCGGCGTTGTGGGTCGAAAGTCTCGAAAATAACAAGAGGCTACATTAACGTATGGCAACGGTATAAACTACAAGTAGTAAGGACGATATTGAGACAAACGATCATACCTTGGAGCCGGTTAGGCAATGTGGCACCGAAACCTGGGACGTTATGCTCAATCGCAGCTCTACAGTCGTCTACAACACTGCCCATGTCCATTCTAAACTGATAGAGTCGGAACGAATAGTACTCTCACATTCCAAGCGATGCGTGGTGTTTTCCACGCGGTCCGGACACTCCAAACAGATCCCAAAATGTCGGCCAGGGTTAGTAGAACAAGTTCTGAAAATTTCAAGTCGCTGCCTCCAGCGGTCTGAACACCGTTTGTGTATATCAGAAGTTCTATTTGAATGTCCAATATGCAAATCTTCGTCAATCTTTTCCTGCCTGCCAGAAACCCAATCACCGCCAATTTCTCTTGACTTTAAACTTCTGACGATTCTCGAAGGTTTAAAGATTGTGTTGGGAACCCTGGGCGGATGTCTTAAAGAAGCAGCTTCCATTTACAGTCAACTCTCCACCAGTCACACACAATTGTAACATTTAAGTGGAGTTACTCCAGCGAGGGTGCACTGAAGGATTCTGCGCCCATTCCCGAGGTCCTAGGGGGGTTTGATCGTCCCTTACTAGGCGGGTCCTCAGGTGGCGGATAGAGGACGGCCTGCTCAATTGGGCAGGTTTGCTAATTTCTAATTAGCAGGTTTGCTCAATTGAGTTGGTTCGCTGCGAAATACATAAATACGCAGCCCCGGACCAAAATGATCAATCCTGCTAATACCATCAGGCAGGCACCTTGTTCTCCCGTGAGGTGCGTTCCGAAGGCCCCGGAAGAAGGAATCCTGGCAGTTGAGGACTCGTGGCCCCGGTTAGGGCAGTCTCCGGGATGGAGCCCTGGTCTCCATTTCGGAGATAATGTTGTTCAACACACTGCTTTGGCCCCAATTTCGGGAGTAGAAGGATGGTCGGATGGTCCGTTCTGGCCAATCGGGAGCCCCCACCCCAAAAAGTACTGGGTGTCACGTCGGGGGGCATTTGGTGGCCATTCAATCAGTCATTTTTTTAATCATTTATCATAATTGCCATTGTATGATGTTTTTAAACTAATTTTTTAACCAAATACTTATTTCTGCTGCACTGTTTGTTTCAGTGTCACGTGGCAACCGTAATTACAGTGTTTTATAAAGTGATTGGTTGGATGGTCGCCATCTGAAGACCTGGCACTTCCACACACGGGCCAATCAGCCAGTGGCATACTTCGGTATCAACACTGGCTGAGTATACTGCCCCATACCAGGTATGTGGGAATACCGGCAACCCGGTGGGTTCACTGCATGGCAGTAACCCTACCCCTTGTTGGACTCCGCGGTGGGTGGGAACCGGGGCAGTGAACGCTTTACTACATTAACATGGATCACATACCAAATAAAAAAAGAAACGAGGTCGAGAAATACAACTCACTTCATCAGATTCTGACTCGGATAAGGATACAGACAATCATAACATTTCAAAGACTTGGCCAAGGTTTGTAATCATATATGCGGAAGACGAAGATAAAAAGGCATCATCAGTTAACCCATTCGTGTTGGAAAAAACTATTAAAGGAATAGCAGGGACAGTGAAGGATGTTAAAAAATTAAGATCAGGGGGAATATTGGTTGAATGTAAAACAGAATTTCAGGCGGTAAATTTATTGAAAATTGAACAGATTATGGATATGAAAGTTGTGGCCTTTCCGCACAAAACCCTAAATTCCAGCAAGGGTGTGCTTAGAACAAGAGAACTTGCAGGCATGGATGTAATGGATATCAGGAAGGAACTAACATCACAAAACATCACTGATGTCAAAAGAATTGAGATTAAAAAAGATGGTAAACTGATACAGACCAACACATACATTTTAACTTGTGGCTCATCTCAACCGCCAAAATCAATTAAAGTGGGTCCCATACGACCACCAGCTAAATCACCATCCAAATATGGATAAAACAATCAAACACAATATAATACAGTGGAATTGCCGAGGTTTTAGAGCAAACTTTAATGAATTGGATCTTTTATGCCAAAAGTATAAACCTGCCGCTTTTTGCCTGCAGGAAACACTTTTAAAGAAACCTGAATCTCAGGATCATTCAACTTTCAAGCATTATACTTCGTATAATGCCTGGGCAGACGATAATGACTTTCATATCCGTGGAACATCTGTTTTAGTTAGAGACGATATCATTCACAGATCTGTACCTTTGAATACAAATTTACAGGCTGTGGCGGTTCGCCTAACATTAGACAAGACAATCACTGTGTGCTCCATTTACATATCTCCACACAAACCTCTACTATTACACGAGGTGGAACGACTCATTAATCAGCTTCCCACACCCTATATTTTGATGGGTGATTTTAATGCTCATAATCCTCTTTGGGGTGATTCCTGCAGCAAGGAGAATGTAAAGGGTAAAATAGTTGAAGAGTTAATTACTAAACATGACTTATGTTTGTTTAATGATGGGTCACATACCTACTTGCATCCTGCATCAGGATCGTACACTTCAATTGATCTCACAATTACAAGCCCTTCACTTTTCCTGGATTTTTCTTGGAAAGTGGAAGATGACTTGTGTGGAAGTGACCACTTCCCAATTGTTTTAGAGAGTGTCATTCCTGCTGAGGATGAGAGGGTGCCCCAGTGGAACTTCAAAAAAGCAAACTGGGACACTTTCTCATTGCTTTGTTGTGAGCGACTCACTCTGGATACGTTTGACGCCATTACTGACCCTGTGGAAGAATTCACTAACACATTACTTGACATTGCAAACAAGGTCATCCCGAAAACCTCGGCAAATCCAAAACATTTCCATAAACCATGGTTCGACACGGATTGCAAACAGGCTATTCATCAACGCAAAAAGGCTGAACGGGATTTTAATAAGTCACCAACGACGAATAATTTAGATAAATTACGTATTGGTCGAGCACAAGCCCGGCGGCTCATCAAACAAAAGAAGAAAACGTCCTGGCAAAATTATGTCTCAAGATTGAATCAAAATACCCCCATCAAAAAGGTCTGGAAAATGATCAAGAAAATTAAAGATAAAGAATCAAAATCTATAGTACAGCACCTCGAACATAATAATAATAAAATAACATCTAAAAATGATATTTCGAACACCCTAGCTTCTACCTTTTCCAAAAATTCCTCTTCTGAAAATTGCACTCCGCAATTTATCCCTGTTAAAAAGCAACAGGAGAAACAAAAACTAAAATTCCAATCTGATAATGATGAAAATTATAATGAACCATTTTCTATTGATGAGCTACTAGCGTCATAGAGTAAAGCAAAAGATACAGCAACTGGTCCTGATGAAATACATTATCAGATTTTAAAACATTTGCCAAATTCATCGCTAGCTTTTACTTTCTATTTTTAATGATATATGGGTGACTGGCCAGTTTCCATCTTCCTGGCGCAAAGCAACAATCATTCCTATTCCCAAGCCTGATAAGGACCACAGCAATCCAAGCAACTATAGACCAATAGCACTCACTAGTTGCCTTTGTAAAACCATGGAAAGAATGATCAACGATCGGCTTGTTTGGTTTCTGGAATCGAACAATCTGCTGGCAGATGTTCAATGTGGCTTCAGAAACCAGAGAAGCACGGTTGATCATCTAGTCCGCCTTGAAACGTTTATTAGAAATGCCTTTGCCAGAAAAGAACACGTGGTCGCTGTGTTCTTTGATCTGGAGAAGGCATATGACACTACGTGGACGTATGGGATTTTAAAAGACCTCTTCAACATGGGGTTGAGAGGCAGATGCCACTTTTTATTGAAAATTTTTTAAAGAACCGCAATTTCCAGGTTCGTCTTGGGTCAACATTATCTGACCCTCACGACCAGGAATTGGGAGTACCTCAGGGTAGTATTCTATCTGTTACTCTTTTTTCAATAAAAATCAACAGCATTGTTACAGCTATTGAAACAAATGTTGATTCTTCATTGTATGTAGATGATTTCCTCATCTGCTACAGTGGCAAGAAAATGCCTGCTATTGAGCGCAAACTTCAGCTATCCTTACACAAGGTTCAGCGCTGGGCTACTGAAAATGGTTTTAGGTTTTCAAAAAGTAAAACAAATTGTGTTCATTTCTGTAAACTCCGGAAACACCCCCTGGATCCGGAGTTATTTTTAGATGGAACTCCACTTAAAGTTGTAAAGGAAGTGAAATTCCTTGGCTTGTTGTTTGATGAGAAACTAAGTTTTAGGTCTCACATCAAACAACTAAAAATTAAATGCAAGAAAGCACTTAATCTGCTAAAAGTTTTGGGCAGCACTGATTGGGGTGCCGACCAAAAAACTCTGCTCCATCTGTATAGAGCTTTTGTACGGTCAAAGTTGGATTATGGTTGTGTGGTTTACGGTTCGGCTAGGAAATCCTATCTGAAACCTCTTGATGCCATCCATCATAGTGGTATCAGAATTAGCCTTGGTGCGTTTCGTACGTCACCTATAGATTCTCTTCTTATCGAAGCAGGTGAGCCTTCTCTTGAGAAGCGTCGAATTAAACTCTCTTTGCAATATGTCTCAAAATTATCTGCAAATCCTTCAAATCCTGCTTACTGCTATGTTTTTAAACCTCTAAATAAAGTTTTTTTTGATAAAAATCCAAAACAGATTCCTCCACTTGGACTCAGAATCAAAACCCACATGGAGACTACTGGTGTTGCTCCAGTTTCTGTGGCAGAAAATCGTAAACCAAATATACCCCCTTGGCGTCTGTCAAAACCCAAGTTTATTTTAGATCTGGCCTCTTCTAAAAAGGCAAACACAAATTCTTTGCAATTTAAGCAAGCGTATGCCGAGATTAAGTCTCACTATAGAGCATACACTATGTTCTATACGGATGGATCCAAGGATAATGATAGAGTATCATCTGCTGTTGTTAGTGGTGATCAGACCACCTCAACCAGGATACCTGATACGAGTTCCATTTTTACAGCTGAGGTAAAAGCTATTGACCTTGCGCTCGATGAGATTGAGGCTGAAGAGGAATGGAAGTCCATTATCTTCTCCGATTCTCTTTCTCGTTTACAGGCTCTTCTCAACCCCAGGTTGAAGAGCCCTCTCCTTGTCACTTCGTGAACGACTTACTGTAATGAAGTCTGACCAATATGATATTGTGTTTTGCTGGTTACCTGGACACGTTGGTATTGTTGGTAACACCAGGGCAGACAGTGCAGCGAAACAGGCCCTGTGTAAGCCAATCACTGATTTTCCAATTCCTTACAGTGATTACAGGCCACTTATTTCTAAATACATCCGGTCTTTGTGGCAGTCGGAATGGGATGGAGCTACCAATAACAAGCTCCACCGATTCCGACCAACTGTGTCTGATTATTATCCTCTTTCTCATCTTTGTCGAAAAGATCACGTTATCCTTACACGATGTCATATTGGTCATACCAGACTCACTCATAGTTTCTTATTGGAGGGCACTCTGCGACCTGAATGTGTTCCTTGTCAGCAGGGGCTGACAGAGGAACACATTCTTTTAGATTGTACAGATTTCGATCACGTTAGGCGGCGGTTTTTCACTGTGGAGTCTCTTAGAGACCTTTTTTACACTACCAGTCCGCGCAAGCTTTTGTCTTTTCTAAAAGAAATCAACCTTTTTAGCAAGTTTTAGAGCTTTGTCTTTTAATCTTCCCACCATGATTTGGTATCAATAGGTTGATTTGTATTATATTTGTTGTTCTTCTTTCATTATGAATATTCATTTTCACATTTTCATTGTATTATCGTTCATCTATCACAATTTTTTTGTCTTTTTAAAAGCAGTCCTGACCATTACCTTTTAACTCACTTTCATGACTTTCTCGCCACGATATGGCCTTTGCTGCCGATGTGGCGTTAAGCACCAATCAATAATAATAATAATAATTCCCGAGGTCTTTTTTCGTACTGGCTTGAAAAGGAAGGACCAAATTCAAACAATTACCTCCTCTCTCCAAAACGCCATATCTCAGCCAATTCTAGGCAGATTTCCATGAAATTTTCACTCCTTGTTCATGAATAGTTGCGGCATCACAATCCATGAAGAGCGACATGAATTTCGCATTTCGTCACGTTGAATTCGAAAAGAAAAAATGGTCATTTGCAGTTCTTAGTGTGACATTACAAGTTGCATGGAAAAATATTCCTGTTAGCACTTGTTAACCCTCTACAAGCTGCCAGACATCAATATTTTGGATACATTTGAGATAAAATGGACCATTTTCAAATAGACACAGCACTCAGTGGGTATGTGTGAAACAAACATAACTCCTTTTGTGGGTCATTAACTTGTCGGACGAGGATATTGATATTAACCCACTCCACCGTTAATGATGGTTTTCACCTAAACAATTTTTTTTATCAAACTGAGTCATTTGAGACTACTATACTCACCTTTCTCATAACATCAAGGAACTTCAGTGAGACAGTTAAAAACAATTCATCAGACACTTTAGGGTCATGAAGAATCATGGAATCTCATCGGGAAAAGCCATGATTCTCCAGAATCATAAAGTCTAGTTTTAATAGAATTTTTCCGAAATGAAATGACTTCAAGTGTGTTCCAATAGAAACATACTGACCTCTGTTTAATGCAATAGAATACATTATCAACCAGAGAGGTACAAAGAAATTGTTTTAATAATAGTATCAGATAGCTTGATGAGAACTGACATGTGTTTTGGGATAAAGAACTTGGACATATCCCAGGCTGAAATTATCATAAAAATCGACTTTCGATGAAGTTATCTCCCCTGAAACTATTAGCCATGCGAGGAATGTTCACTTAACCAAGTAATTGTTTGGAAAACGCCTTCGACTTCAGCAGAAAATAAACCTAAATGTCTTTTGTTACTTTTAATAAACAAAATCAATAGGCTGCTTCCTTTCCCTTTATTAAAAGTAATAAAAAAACTTGGCTTTTTATGTCAAGATAATTAGAAACAATTAGTTTAGGTTAAACAATATTTATATCCAGAAATGAATAGAAGAGTTAAACAAAGACAAAGTTTACTGGATCCGACAAAATGTAAGTTAGCAACTTGTTTAGCCGATAATTCGTCTATTAGTAACACATCTACCAAACTTTTAAGAGTCCACTTTGGGTCTTTGTTTTGCGAATGCGTTTTTACAGTAATTTGCAAGTTTTTTTATTTCATTTCAGGAAAACAAATGAACAAAGCTCTCCCAGTGCCGCATGGACCCGTGGTCGTGCGACTAGGCTTTTAGGTACTTCGGACCGGGAACCCTTCCGGCACTTCAATTTTTCACCCCACTACGGATGACAGCCTGACCCTGGTACGGTAGACACTACGCCGCAGTACATAGCCCCTGTTCCATTCTCCGAAGAATTCTAAACCCAATTATCGCTACGGCGCAGAGTGCAAAGTGTCTTTAACCAATGGAGCCATAAGGCGCTGGTAACAGTGCCTCAGCAAAAACAAAAACAAAAAAAAACAATTGACGGGTTCGCTGTCCCCGCGAGCCGCTAGGCTTTAGCCTGGTCAGCCTTATGAATACTACGGCCCTGACCTCACCACCAATACTTTTATATTAATGGAAAGAGCAATGCCGGTATTGTATGTCACTATTCGCCCGCTGTTGGTATAATGAACAGAAAAAAAGTTACAAAAGATGATGAAAATGCCGTTTTCTTAGTTTTACAAATTCGGCAGTATTTCGAAATTTCAATCTGACAGCTTCTGGAATATTACGGGGAGCTAACTTTCCTGTTTATCTCATCAATTGACGCCAATTGTCAGCCATAGTTTCTTTAGAATGTTACGGTTGATCACACACTCAGAAACAAACTAAGCAAAATCATCGCGTCTAACGAAATCTAGATTGTTTGTATATCTTCCGACGTTGTTAATCAATCCATCATCACTCACTAAAAGGGTCAGCAACGTTTAAAACAAACAAAAAAAAAAACGAAAAAAGAACAACAGCAAAAAAACCAACATATACTAAATTAACCCGCCAACTTACACCACGTGCTCCTTAGCGATATCTACGAATGTCATCTTCCTGATGCCGATTGGTCTGGGGCAAAATTTCCTGTGTTCAACCGATTACAAAAAAATGGTCGCTGTCCGATTACCAGTTTTTTTTTAGCTCTCAATCGGCCGATTCTGATGCCGATTCCGATTGTAATACCGTGAACTACTAGACAAGTCGAGGCTCGAAAGAAATACATTAGACTGAACATGTTTCGCAGTGTTAAACTTCGTTGACTGGGATCGTAGTAAAATAACCAGCTGCGCACACTTGGGCGGTAAACGTGGCTCTCGGAGCAACGTTTACCGCCCAAGTGCGTGCGACTGTTAATTTTACTGCGACCTAAGTCAATGGAGTGGAACCTTCACGTTTCCGGTATGAACTGGCGATTGCCGCAAGTACGCTCAATTGTAAGCTTTACGTGACGTTTAACTTGTATATCCCGTACAGGGGCGTCTAGAGAGATTAAAAATACATACTGTGGTTGTTTCTCAACTTTATTGAATGGTACCATTGACAACATTTTACTTTAACAATTGAACAATTGCAGAAGATAATAACATGCGGTTAATGAATCATCACAAAATGCTTGTCATCAATCGGTTGAATCGATGCTCCAGGAGCCATTGCCGTTGTCATCCGATTGCCCACAATTGGCCAATTGTGGTGGCCGGTTCAGATCATCGGTTGAACACTAAAAATTTCCAAATCATCGTGTCTAAAATCAAAACGAATCATCGAGACAGATTGATCAATTTTAAATTCGACGCTTCGCAGAGTCATTTCATTTATTGGGGTTCAACAGGAACAGATCATCTGTGTCTGTCAGTTTTACAGATGGAGAAAGGAGCACAGGTAGAGAACCACCTAGAAGCGGTAAGTAACTGTCAGACTTCCCTGTGCACTAACTCCGCACCAGCAGAACTGAGATACAGCCTTAAAAACAAGAGCTCCACTGTTGATACATTTTGTACATAAACATAATGACGATAAAATATATAAAAGCATATAGGAAATGGAAAGCAGTATTCTCAGAAACTATTCCGTAGTGTGTATACAAACGAACGTTGTCGAGTACGATCATTAACGAAGTCTTGAAGCCAAAGTCGATTATTTTTCAATATACAGAGCGCTGCTTCGAAGTGTAATCTATCCCAAAGGAGAAGCGACAGATTTACTACGTTTTAACCATGAAATGATGATCACTATGATATTTCGATTAACCGGTTGACATTTTTTTTTATCAAATCGGTTAGTTTGGTAACCGGTTTCAAACCGGTAATCCGGTTAATCATTTCAGTACTTATATATACTCTGGATACATTTAATCGAATTTTTCACCTGTAAATTTAATACATTTTTCATTAATGATTTCTTGAATTAAATTTAGATGAATTTTCTATCAAATCTAGTCATGGCTGCTCTGAAGCAGTCATGACTAGATTTGATGAAAAATATCTTGAAAATACTCAGCCGTTTAAGAGTTAATGGAGCAAAATTAGAATTAAAGGGTTGTAAATGATTTGGTGTTTGAGAAAATTATTTGTCCCTATATCCCGATAAATTCTGGCTCTTGATTGGTCGGAATGCTTTGGACAAATAACAATGGCAAAGGGTGCACCCAACATCCAAGGAATATGAGAGCGTGCAACATCCGGGGTATAAGCGCACGCGAAACATCGGGGTATATAGTTTAAATGAAAGCTTTTCGCTTTTGCTCGCCTCAATATAAATATCGAAACAAAAAAAACATGAAAATAGTCACAAATGTCACCACATTTCCGACAATTCGATCATAATTTGGTGTTATAGATTAAATAGTCGAATAATTAAATGAAACAACTTGAGAAAAATAAAATATTTATTTATTTATTTATTGATGTTTAAGGTCACATATTTATGCACAATGGCTAACCATGACCGTGACAGTTTTACGGGTGGAGGAAGCCGGAGTACCCGGAGAGAACCACCGAGCAACGACGAGCAGCTGCCAGCTCCCCAACATCGTAACTCTGCACTGCAGCACAGTCAGGGTTACATTGGTTGAAGACATGCGTACCATCGACGTGCAGTACGCCTTAGTACACGGCGTCATCGTGCCCCCGCGCGGGCAATGGAGATGAAGTGTCTTGCCCAAGGACACAACGCGGTTGCCGCAGGTGGGATTCGAACCGAGGACCTCTCGGCTTGCAGCCTGCACCTCTACCTACTGAGCCACCGCGCTCCCAGAGAAAAATAAAATAAGAGCAAACTATCGTCCATTCAGTTCCAGTGTGTTCTATGTGCCAGTATGCACATAGAAATCATTGGAACTCGGGGGGACGATATGTAAACAAAATACTGCTTACTCGTTTCCTTAACGACCCAAAGGATGTAACTCTATCTGTTGTCTTCTGCGTTTATAAAAATAAAACAGCTATTCACGAATTTGGTCCAACCTTTTACGGAGCGTGAGAAACTCGTCCTCAAATTTTTCTCCACTATGTTTCTATGGTGTTTCAAACGGGACAAAAACGTTATCTCCGTCAACATGTATGGTATATGGAGATTTAATACCTGGATGTCTCACTTAAACACTGACATCCAGGTACATGTTGGCGGAGATAACTCATAATAAAGATCACCAGGTGCTCCTGTTTCAAAAGTACGTACATGTACGGGTGCATATAAAATGGGACAGCAGTAAAACACAATCGATGGGAGTTGTCTGATGAGGATAAATGCGAAGCAACAGAACCATGTTGGCATAGAAGGAATATGAGTAGTGGGAGATGCATAACTCGATATCGATTGACCGGAGGTGGTTCAACCACCTCCGGGTAGGGGAGTCAAAGGAGGTTATGGGGAGAGGTGAAGGAGGTAAGGGTGAGTCATATTTAAAAAAAAAAAAATTTTCTTTTAATAATTTTAATTGCTATAACGTAACCCCCCCTCCCCCTATTAATTGAAAGGATTTAGCAGATAATTTTAATTGCTACAACGTAGTCCCCCTAACAATTGAATGACGTATGATTATTTAAATGAAATTTTAAAGCATTTAAATTTAAATGGCGTAACAAGCTGGTCTTCAACAATTTTCGTTAAAGAATCTATAAAATGGATAATTAATTTTAAAATATTTATATGGCGTAACATTTATAAATACCAACAACTGAAAAGCTGTTGGTCTTCAATAGTTTTCGTTAAAGAATCTATGAAATGGATATGCTATAAGAATTTAAATTTTTTTATAAAAACTTCTCGAATTTTTTTCAAAATCAAAAGGGCGCAGCACTTTGTGAGTAGTACATGTATATGGTGGTATCCCTCGATACAGCAACTTATTCATTACGGTCTGTCGCTTATCAAAACACCCTTAGGCGTTTAACAGTTAATTGTGTTAAACAAGTTCCACTGTTTTTTTCTTATCGAAATTGTTAAATTCAGGTCAAAATAATGTCCAGCCACGATTGTTCTCAAATGTGGTGACATTAATTGCTTTTAATTGTTAAACTCAAGTAAAAGAGGAAAGGTTCTAATATTAAGGTGATAACCCATGTGACTTGTTTATCGATGAAAATGTATCATAGAAAACATTCCTGATAAATTGTTAACGAGCCAATAGAAAGCCACGCCCCTGTGTGATTGTCACTGCAGAGGCATAGCCAATGAGATTGCAGGAAATCGTCACGTGCTCAATCCTGCACCCGTCAGATTTCATTTAGTGTTTCCAATCGCAACAGTCAAGACTTATTCAATCCAAAAGTAAGTATGGAGACAATTTCATGTCCCGTTTGTGACAAGACCTTTTCGGCGGTCTCTGCGCTTTACATATTAAATGAAACGGCTAATTAATTTTAAAGTGTTTGAAAAAAAAATAGACCAAAAGCCTTTTAGAAAAAATGCGAGGCGTGCCCATCCCATCATAAAAGACTCCCCCTTTACGTCATACATTCCACCTCTATCCAAAAAATCTGAAAAAAATACGAAAGAACTACCATTCTATCGCAAACGTTTTGAACTTCATCCAAAAAATTATGATAACAGGCCCAGTCCCCTTCCGTCGAACAAGTTTTGTGTCTATGGACAAAATCAGAAGTTCTTCAGTACCCTCATTCCCCTACCCCTCCCACTGTAAAAGTGGTATAAACGTTGTTACCCAATTACAGTACGTGGAGAGTGGATTGTAACTAAATCACCCGCGGAGTGGAGTTATCGCCCAAGCTATAACTTTCAAATTTTGTATATATCGACAAAAAACACAAGCAATGTTTCAGCCAATGGACCTCCGGGTTTAACCCGGAGGCCCATTGGCTGAAACTTTGCTGGCGCTGAAAATGCTTTGCAACAAATTTGCAATTATTGCTCGGGTGGAATCTCCACTCTGCGGGTGATTTAGTGATAATACACTCTCCACGTACTGTAGCCCCAAAAATATTCCATGGGAAGGAGATAAACGACTTTGTATTACCCACCCAAAATGCGAGATAGGTGCAGAGTTGGAAAAAAGACCCTCCTCGAGGAATAAATGAAAGGTGTCGCGCGCTGAAGGTGCGCCGGGGCGATATGGGGCAAACCCCTTTCGACCCTCAGCAAATGACTGTATTTAAGTTTTTCTTTCATCTTTCATGTCTACCATAATGGTCGCACACGGAATGTCCTTATTGGCAGTGATTCATCAGACAAAGTCACACTACGTTTTGGCGTCCCTCGAGGATAGGTGTTGGGTCCCCTACTGTAAATTGTCTATGTCTTACCTCTCAGTGACATTATCTGAAGCCATGGTCTTGATTTTCATTTTTACGCAGATGACACATAGCTGTATATTAGTTTTTCTCACGCTTTTGAGCCTGAAGCATGCAGTAAGATTGAACTTTGTATTTCAGACATCAAGGCGTGGATGACTAAACACTTTCGTAAATTGAACGATGACAAGACAGAAGTAATATATATAGATCTACCTCATCAACTTTCAAAAATATCCAAACTGTCCCTCAATATGGAGGTTCTACGATAAAATCCAGTAGCTGTGTTCGAAACTTAGGTTATTTCATGGATGAAAATCTGGCCGCTGATGAACATATCAAACGTGTCTGTCGCAGTGCAGTTTTTCATCTTAGAAATATTAGCAAAACTCGACCCTTCATTGATACACAGACGTCACCACAGCTCGTCCACGCCTTTATTACCAGTCGCCTCGACTACTGCAACTCTCTTCTGATTGACTCTAAAACATCTATTCTTGAAATGCTACAACACATTCAAAATTGTGCTCACGGATCATAACCAGAACTCAACAATACTGCCATATACCACAAATACTCTCTGAGTTACATTGGCTACCCGTTAAGCAAAAAATTAAATTTAAAATTGTCCTTTTGTTGATTAAGTGTATCTCGGGATCTGCACCATCCCACCTCTCCGATCGGCTTATCATCCACAAACCACCGAGGTCTCTTACGTCATCAGGTCAACTCAATCTGGTTCAGCCCGCATCTAAATTTACTAGTGCTGGTGATATGGACTTTTGCGGTTGCTGGCCCAAGTCTTTGGACTCCTCTTCCAATCGACATAAAAAATAGTAAATCACTTGAACCATTCAAGTCTTGTTTTTCGTAAGGCTTTTCCTTCAGTGGTCTTTTAATCTTGGTCATAAACTGACATTGCCAGGTATGTGAGTGTGATCGAGTCAGTGAGGATTGCCTCGTTACTCGTCAAGTCGCACTCACATACTTGTACTGATAAAGTTGTAGTTTGTTTTTATTTTGTTTTAATTCAACATCCTCTTTTCTTTTAGGTTGTGTCGCTTTTATCGCCACGATATAGCCTTGGTTGCTGATGTGGCGTTCGGCACCAATAAATGATATGTATCTGTGATAGAATGTATGTGTATGTGTGCATATATATATGTATGCAATTATTGTACAGCCATTGAGCACCGTGTGTGGATTCTAAGCTTTAAAATTATTATTATTATTATTATTATTAGTAGTAGTAGTAGTAGTAGTAGTAGTATAGTAGTAGTAGTAGTAGTAGTATTAGTAGTAGTAGTATTATATGCTGCTATTATTATTATTATTATTATTATTATTATTATTATTATTATTATTATTATATGCTGCTGACTGCACTTTTAGTTGTTTGTCATGGCAGCTGTTCAGAATTTCGTCCTATTGGTGAGAACTTCTGCTTCTCGGTCCAGTTTTGTTCTTATTTTTTGCAGCTTGGGGTTGTCGTTCCTGCTTGTTGGTCAAGGCTACAAGCCAGATTGCTGAGTTTTTCCTACTCGTTGGTGAGATTTTTCTGTTTGTTGGCTGGTGTTTCTTGCTATCTATTGATAGATTGAACACAGTCCAATGGTTAGTTAAAATGCGCCCATGGGCTACTCGATAGTGTACTCTCGGACTTCTTATACTGGCTTGAGATAGGTAATGCGTCTCCATGCTTTAGTGCATTAATGGTCTTTTTATTTTGGTTGTTGCTGGTTTTTGGTCCATCTTTTCTCTCTATACACTTGCTGCCATGAATTCCATTCTGCTTTCTCTGTGTGTTTCCGTTGCTTTCTTTAGAGGCGTGTCCATCGTACCTTTGCAGAGTTGCCGATGATTGAATCGATAAACAAGCCACAGAGGCTATCACCTTAATATCAGAACCTTTCCTTTTTACTTGAGTTTAACAATTAAGAGTAAAAACTGTCAAGACCTTTGGGGAAAAATTGTGGCTGGACATTATTTGTACATGAATTTAACAATTTCTATAAGACATAAAACAGTGGAACGTGTTTAAAATAGTTAACTGTTAAACGCCTAAGGGTGTTTTGATAAGCTACAGACCGCAATGAATAAGTTGCTGTATCGAGGAATGTCATATACATGTAGTTCTCACAAAGTTGTGCGCCATTTTGTTTTTGAAAAAATTTCGAGAAGTTTTTTATAAATAAATTTAAATTATTACAGCATATCCACTTCATAGGTTCTTTAACGAAAACTATTGAAGATAAAAAGCTTTTCAAGTGTGGTATTTATAAATGTAACGCCATATAAATACTTTAAAATTAATTATCCATTTGATAGATTCATGCTTGAAACTTATTGAAGACCAGCTTGTTACGCCATTTAAATTTAAATGCTTCAAAATTTCATTTAAATGATCATACGTTATTGAATTGTTAGGGGGATTACGTCATAGAAATTAAAATGATCTGCTAACTCCTTTCAATTGTTGGGGCATTACATCATAGCAATTAAAATTATTTGAATTTTTTTTTTTTTTTAAATATGACCGTACCCTTATCCGCCTTCACCTCTCCCCATAACCTCCTTTGACAACCCTTCCAGAGGTGGTTGATCCACCACCGAAACACATCCGATCAATCGATATCGAGTTATGCATCTCCTACTACTAGCGTCCCCGTTTTTAAAATAATTCTGCATTTTATTAACTGGTAGAGTGCTGAAAGCCCATATTTGGGTTTTACTCCAAAGCGCAGGTACCGTGACATAAAGGTTTCATATTCAGTATTTAGCCTGTTAGAGTTTGCCTTCTTACAATTAATGGGAGAGTGCCCTCAGGCACTCTCCCATTAATTGTAACAAGGCAAAGACAATTGAACAGATTTTGATAGCAAAAATAATTTAGCACACTACCAGTTAACAAAAACAATTCTGAATCTTGCTGTTTTGATTGACTGACATTTTGTATATTTATTTCGTTTTAGATTGATACATTCCAAAAGTGTTCCGAAGCCATGTTTCCACTAAGAACAAAAACCTTACAGACAAAGACATACACTCTACTCGCTTGTCAGGTTGTGATACTCTTGTCCATACTCATAGGAACGTTAAGTTTGCCGAATGACAAACCTTTCTTGTCAGTATGGAATTCACCAACTCAAGGCTGTGAAAAGTTTGGATTAAACCTAAGTTACTTCGATATCATAATAAATCGAGATGGTGCGTTCCAAGGCAACAATTCCATAATATTTTATAACTTTGGCAAGTTTCCTTTCTACGACAAAGGAGCAGCGGTTAATGGTGGATTACCTCAGGTAACTTTTCCTTAGTTCCGTTACACTACAAATAAATAAAAAGATCCTGCAACTCATTGTTCATGTTTAACCATTTCAACTCGGTATGCAAACATTGGTAGTCGGTGAGTGGAAAGCACAACAGACACTTTACTGTGAAGTAATAAGTTATTTATTTTATTTATTTATTTATTTATTTATTTATTTATTTATTTATTTATTTATTTATTTATTTATTTATTCCTGTTTAGGTCACACATTTCTGCACAACGGCTAATCATGACCACGACAGTTTTACGGGTGAAGGAAGTCGGAGTACCCAGAGAGAACCACCGAGCAACGGCGAGCAGCTGTCAGCTCCCCAACATACTAACTCCACACAAGCAGAGTTAACATAGGTTGAAGACAGGTGCACCATCGACGTGCAGTACACCTCAGTGCATAGCGTCACCGTGTCTCCACATGGGCAATGGGGGTGAAGTGTCTTGCCCGAGGACACAACACGGTTGCCGCAGGTGGGATTCGAACCGAGGACCTATCGGCTTGCAGCCTGCACCTCTACCTACTGAGTCACCACGGCCCCAGTAATAAGTTAAATGTCCAACCATACAGACAGGACCGGGGAGAGAGAGGGGTTTAGTATCCTCGTGGCCAGGATCCTTGCTGAAGGAGTTTGGCCTAGAAGTCTAGAATTCTTGGGTCAGGCCTGGGTCCCCCAAATTTCTGACTCCTGTGGCAAGGCTGAGCCCCGACCCCCGAGCAACAATCAGCAAGATATGATGCCCGTCGTATTGGAATGCTAGTTACCACTCAAACAGAGAAGTAATGGGAGTGTCCCATTGAGATGCTTAATCTGTTAACCCTTTACTTGAATTGAAAAACAGAGGACACTTGCAAACAAAATTATTAAATATCTACTTTTTTCATTTTTTGCGTCAAAAAACATAACTTATGACCCCTCGTTGGAACACGCTCAAATAGCTCTTTCCCATGAGGTGTCATATGCTATGTTTTTGAGGCAAAAATAAAAAAAAATAATGAAAATCGAATGACATTTTTGTGAATAGCGCTGACCGGTTTTGACCGTTACGGTGGGTAAAGGTAAATAGACTCCTGTCTGTATGCAGTACGTGGCGAGTGAATTGTAACTGAATCACCCACGGAGTGGCATTACCACCCAAGCTATAACTTTCAAATTTTGTACATATCGACAAAAAAAAAAACACAGGCAATGTTTCAGCCAATGAACCTCCGGGTTTAACTCGGAGGTCCATTGGCTGAAACTTTGCTTGTGCTGGTTATACTTTGCAACATATTTGCAATTATTACCTGGGTGGAATCTCCACTCTGTGGGTGATTTAGTGATAATACACTCTCCAATACTGTACATTTGCACCAGACCCGATGTTATCACTTCAATAATTCTTCAGTCTAGGAACGCCGGCATCTGCATCAGTATCCGACACTTTCGAAACGAGGCCCGTCATCGAAGTAACCCTGGGGGCTGAACTTCCCCTCCCGGCCCTCCCGATAGGACTGTAGGATTTAATTACTACTGGTTCTTCCCACAAATACAAGATTTGCGTTCAAAGTGGTGAAAAAACGATAACAATCAGGACGACGGGGCTGCAAGGATTGATTATTTTAATATCTGGGTCAAATCAACGATCTTTTAGAAAAAACACGTACGCGTAAGTCGGTGTATGTACGCAATTCATTTTTACAACAACGTTTGCATATCTTCCTGAAAGGGTTAAAGCAAACCCTATGGGCTACTTTTCATGGAAAGATCGGCGGGATCATTAACGATGGTGCTTGGGCGTCCCTTCCTATTTTTTTCCAAACACCGAGATAACGGACACGGTATTATTCGCGATAACACATGGGTATCCACTTACCGAGATGTCCACATGTTATCGCGGACAATACCGTACCCCGTACATATAACTATAGCTTCTATTCGGACCCCCTGTTGTATGAGTCATTAAAATGTGCTTCCCTTTTTCAAACTGAATAAGTATATCTGATTTCGAGCTTATTTTGGCTAGAAACATAATGGTTAGCTGCAATGAAGCCATGTCAGCCACACCGACCTTCCAATTTCCAAAAGATTCACGAGAGGCCGCTTAAAAAAGGACGATGCCCTAGCTTGTTTTCTCCCCAACCAATACACTTCGGGTGAGGCTTCGTATTATGATCCATGGTTGAAATGTCGAGCTTCAATCCAAACTCCCAATCCTGGACCTGCCACTGATTTTTCTGGAGTGCTGGAATCCCAAATTTGGGCTTTACTCTGAAGTGTTGTCTTTAAACATTAATCATAACCCTAGAGCTGTGCTTGTATGCATTAAGGCAGAACACAGTGAGAGTGGATTACGGGGGACTAGAATCAGCGACACGCGGTGGAGGGTTTCCTATAGTTCACGGGCGCCGAAGGAAAAGGAGTTGTGTTCTGTATGTATACCACTATTAAGAGGGTGACCATATGGGCCCGGGCCAGTCTGGATAGCTGACCCGGTATGGACCTCCATCGCAATATCGTTCAAATGTCTGTAAAATAAAAAATTGTAATTCATCCCGAAACGGTTTGCTGCACTCGAGCCCGGACAAACCGTTTATTTTTGTAATCGCCTACGATGGAGACGGTCTGGATTTTCAATGATGCAAGACCTTAGCTGAATTCAATTCGCGCTCATCCAATGAACGACGACGTCGTTTTGATTGACTTGAACATGTCCACATTAACATTATGCAATTGGCTTGATGGACAAGATCGAATTGAATGCTTCCTTAACAAATACGTTGGAAAGAAACAATGTCCGAACGTTGAAATGGGAGAGTAGTGTTAATAGAAATACATGTCGTATAGTACCAGATGACTCCATTTCTGTTTGTCACAATTGTACTGATATGCATTTTTATTATGCCAGCTAATGAAATTCGCCAATCACAGCCCCCGAATAGTGGGACGGTACTGAGCCGTATTGGGTCACCTGCAGCCCGAAGTGACCTAATACGAAACTCGCATTAGGTCAGTACCGCCATTTTGTTTCGACGTGGAAATTCCTCACCTCGCGGTGCTTTTATATCCATATTGAAGAAATTGCAGTACAATCAAACGTCCCCCCGTGTCTATATGTCTCATTTTCTCTCGTTTTATAATAAATTTATTGTGAAATTTATTTTCTAAATGTAAATTTAATTATTTGAAGTGAGAAATACTACTGTATACGATCAATTTGGTATTTCACTATAATGAAATTGTAAGAAATGAATCACAGCTATGAAGGAAAAGATGCGGGATACATTTTCTGCACACTCAAGACAAAGTGACATTACGAAGAAAAGCGTCTATCGCTGTTGTCTGTGTTGTCAAGGAAATTATACACAAACAGGGAGACAACTGTGCACGTTTGTTACAACTTACATAGCTTTTTTCATCAGTTTTGAAAATGTGCCTGCGTTCAAATTTGATTGTTATTTTGTTTTCGCTGGCATACTAAATACGTTACAGGACGTTCAGGTGGCGGATACGGTATCATATGAGGCTCGGCAAAAACAATATTGGACTCGGCGTACCGCCTCGTCAAATATTGTTTTCACCTCGCCTCATATGATACCGTATCCGCCACCTGAACGTCCTGTAACTTATAATACATGAACAACAAAGAGACGTTGATGGTCCGAGCGATAGGCGTCGGCATGCAAGTGATTACATATGGATGCGACGAACGTTTGGGCTGTAACAGTTTTATTTGAAATTAAGCGCGGACTCATCATAAACAGAGGTCAGCCCGATAATCATCCCTAAACTTGAATTGCACGAATGGAGCCGATATTTTTAAAGAATATCATCTTCTGATGTTTGATAACATTGTTGATCGATACTGATTTGTGTCGAAGCATTTCATTTACGTCATAACGTCACTCATACGTGTTACGCCCAGTCAAATGTGTATTTATATGACGTTCTTATGCGTAATCGGGATGCAGCGCGTGGTATATCAAGTTCATTTCACAGTATCTGTATTTTGTACCATGATAACCTATTCTACTATATTAGATGTCACGTGACTTTTCCGCGTTCTGATTGGTTGAACAGTTCGTCAGCGAAATCGCACAGACCTACTATCATTTTTTGAAAAAAGAATAGTGCACGGTAATAGTGCACGGTTATAAATAGTAACATTCGAATTCGCTTACAAAATTCCATTGGAGTGTAAATACTTTACAAGACATCGCGTTCCATATACATTATTACATTTAGTTTGGAGAAATAAAAATATGTGTATCGAAAGTGATGCTTGTAGTAGTGTTGGGGCGGGGGGGGGGGTTAATGGAATAATGGTATTGTGTTTCTTGGGGTTTTGGTTCTCTACCTCTCTATCCCAGAACTATGAGTGGCAGAATTAACTTAGTTTACCTGTTTAAACCCTGAACCATTTTATTTTCTCTTTGGCTGTGAATAAGAATATTATCTTGCATATATGACCGATGAAGAACCCCCCCCCCTCATCCCCCCCCCCCCCCCCCACACACACATCTAATATAATAAATATAGCATGACGTTTCGTTGACTATGCCAAAATAGTGGCCCTCGAGGAGAGAATAGTCCCTCCGCTACGCGTCGGGACTATCCGCTCATCGAGGACCACTATTTTGGCATAGTCAACTCAAAGCCATGCTCTATTCATTAAATATATATAAAAAAGCCTATGCAATGAATTTTAGCTTTACACACCAACCGTGGTGTACACGCCAGAAGTGGGATTCCAGTAGTTAAATCTTACACCCAACTACAGTAGAATACAATCAACTTAATGTGCACTCAAAAATTCGGAAAAAATGTTTGTATCAGCCCCCCCCCCCCCCCCATCCCCTCCGTTCCGATTCCGTATCAGACAGAATCAATTTCCGGTACGCACCGCACTATCACATATATGCATTGTTATTACGCATTAAAATCTAGTTCCTGAAATTCAAAGTTTTGACCAATTTCAAGCAAATTTAAACTGAAAATTGAGGGAAACGGGCCTTCTGTAACGGAATTGTTAGATAAATGTATTATCATGACCATGTGCATATTCTGTAATTTGTATCAAATTCTCGGTGGTCGTGTTTACAATCGGTTCGAAACTCGCCCTGACGGGCTCATTGAGATCCAATTGTAAACAAGACCTAGAATCTGATACAAATTATTGGCCATGTTAATGTATATGTATTGCGTAACTTTGAATACGAACAGCAATCTTGGTACAATTAAAAATTGAATCATGACTGTTCAAAATCCATGACGTGATAAACCAAATTGATCACGTGCAAATTCCTTAAACTGCTTTGCGCTTGATCAATTTATTTCTTTCAATTCATATGTTCATTCCCCTCATAAAACAGAATTATTTTATGTCCGGTCCGAATATCGAATTCGCTTATCTACAAGGCATCGCCTTGGTTAGCCATAATTCGGTGAAGGTCTATTCCGATAAAAGAAACAAAACAACGTAGTTCTAATACGAAATAGTTCCTACAAACTGTCAATATACTGCCTAGACTCCAACGCACACTCGAGTCGGGGAAACTGTCTATTTTTGAACGTAAACAGAAATTGCAGAATATAAAAATAGACGCTACAAAATCGAATGTAATGAGTAATAGCAATGTGCGATGTTCGAATGTCACATGATCAACTGGTATTCATGGGATAAATCACATGACCAACTGGTGTTCATTGGAAAATAATATCACCGGATGACCCATTGTCAGTACAGTGTTCAATGAACAAAATTTCCATTGTGGTGTAAACATTCGACATTTATTTCATTTTCCTCAATATTTTCAGCTTGGAAATGTGACAATGAATAATGATGAAATCAAGAAGTTAGTGAATACCAGCATTCCGAATGAACACTTCAACGGCATTGCCGTGTTTGACTGGGAGAGATGGTCACCATTGTATGCATGGACTGGGGGTCTATACCAACGTAAATCCGACGAATTGGTGGAAAAGAAACATCCAACCTGGAATGCCACGCAGGTCCATTATGAATCAGTCAAAGAATATGACTTTGGTGCCGAGTACGTATCTTAAATATGTTATTCACAGAAGTTTTAGTTGGGTGAATATTTCACACAAATATTGATACTAAGTGAACACTGGTGGTATCTTCCAAGTCAGTTAAATGGCAGAAGTTGGAAGAGTCAATATCCATTATTTGGGGGAAGAGCAATTAATATTTTCAACGTGCAGCCTTCAGGCTGCACGTTGAAAATATTAATTGTTCTACCACATACGTTCACTTAGTAGCCACCCTACTTAATGCAATTATGATGTATCGTGTTGCTGGACCGGAAAAGCGGCCTCTCGTGTTGAAAGATTTAAAAAGAGAGAAGGAGGATGTGTATGTAAAAGCCATTAGCATGTGGCGAGGGAAACTGTGGACATGTATTACTCCACCCCCACGATCCCGGCTCGAAACTTCAATAGTTGGAAATTGTCCGGTTTAAACTGTACAAAGTTGAAAACTCTTAGGCACTTGTCAGAAAAGCTGAGGTATCGGTCGCAAAAATTTCCACCCCAGTGGGGGGTGGGGATGGGGATGTAAATTATTTATTTATTTATTTATTAGTGTTTAGGGTCACTTATTTTGCACAATGGCCAATCTTGAAAGGGGGGGGGGGTGCAAATGGACTTCCGTAAAGGTCCAATTCGGTGGCCTCGCAACGACACAAGGAGGGGGGTGAAACATTTCGGATCTGGGAACTTCCACTCCAGGACTCCGTATACATCCTTGACTTCTAGGGGCAAGGATATATCAAAGCATATATTAACTTGACACTCTACATTTACCTTAGCTTTTATGATTAACCTTCACCTAACAAATTGGCCACATCCACCCCGTATGTTTCAAATTTTGAAGTTGAAGGAATATATTTTTCAGAAAGTTTCAACAAAATTATAACATGTGACCTCTCACTGGAACGAGCTCGTCGAGGTACTTTGTTGAATTTTTCTGAACAATTTTGGAATACAGTAATTGAAATTATAAATGTCGATATTCTGTGCATTGGATAAGGTGTTTAGATACATGCAAAACGTATCTAATAAAAAATAAAACCTAACAGCATTCTTCTGCCGAAACTAATTTTGCCGGTGTGCTTTAGAGTTGGGGATAGGGCTGCACGGTATATCGATAAACCAATATATACCGGCGTTCAAACCAATATCGATTGAATACCGATGTAATTACAAAAATATCGGTTTATCGTCATTATTTATTTACCCACAATTTAATTTTCAAGATGTCTTGAGTTTTCTAACTGTAACCCCGGATGAATAATATTATCCCTGTATCCAAGGAATCGCCTGCTTGTGCCCTCGTAATATACAAACTCAGCAGATGAAAAAATAATTTTCAAAAATTTCAACAAAACTATATCATGTGACCCCTCATTGGAACGAGCTCATTGAGCTCGTTCCAATGAGGGGTCACATGATATGGTTTTGTTGAAATCTTTGGGGAAAATCTGATAAATTAATTTTGAAAATAATAAAATTTGATATCGTATGCGTTGGGTAAAGGTGTTTCGAACCGCATCATCAAGGCATGCTAATTCGTTCCGACTGTGAAGCCTCGACTCTCGATTGTGGTACTTGTGTTCATATATCTGAACAGTTTTCGATATACCGGTATACCGCGGTATTCTTTTGAATACCGATAGCGGTATTCAGTTTTGAATATCGTGCAGCCCTAGTTGCGGATGGGGGAAATAGGTACTTTTAGGAGTATCAAATACTATGTAGCCTCCCCCAGCCCACCAAACCCCCATATCCACATACACACTCTCCATCCATGTTCCAGGGAGCCCTGTGGCTCAGTGGTAACGACATTGGACTTCAAATCGAAAGGTCCACGGTTCGACCCCCACCAGCGGTAACTGTGTTGTGTCCATGGGCAAAGCACTTAATAAAGATTGCCCACGTGGGGGCATGATGGCGCCGTGTACTGAGGCGTACCGCAGGTCGATGATGCACTTGTCTTTAACCAATGCGTACCCTGTTTGTGAGGAGTTAGCACGTTGGGGAGTCTGATAGTTACGCGAATTGCTCAGTGGTTCTCTCCGAGTACTCCGGCTTCATCCACCTGTAAAACTGTACGACACGTGATGAACCTGGCTGTCGAAAGTGTCATTAACCCCCAATAAAAACACATCTACGTTCCGACTCGCCTACTGCAGTATCGATATTTGCTATCAGTCAAGTTGGGGTATTTTGGATAGAAAACAGATATTATACCATCAAAAAAGCATTTGATCACGCTTACGGGAACAAACTGGATGCATGGACAGAATAACACAAATCTTCTAGTCGTACATAATATTGAGATTAACTTCTAACAAGTGTATATAATGTTATATGATAGTGATGTTAACACCTTCCAAATTATGCTTTGGGCCTCATGTCCACTGGTGAGGGAGAAGGGGTTATGGCTATGGTGTAGATGGAAACGAGGACTAATCCGGGAAACATCAGTAAATTTGGATAAATGTTTCTTGATATCAGTTAATCACATTTCCAGGCAGCGGCGTTGCCACGAGGTGGTTGTGGTGATGGTGGTGGTGTGTGTGGGGGAGGGGAGGGGAGGGGAGGGGAGGGGAGATCCTTTTCCTACTTTTTCTGAAAAACCTTCAACCTTAGTTTGCTATATATATATTCCTGTACTTTCTGGGTACTTAAAAATTACGCTGCCGAAAGCGACTATTCTCACCTATTTTATGATGATTATCTGCACGTTCTGGTATGCGCAGATCAAATCTACCATCTGATTAATTGTTGGAAAGGGCTCAGAGAGCCCTTTCCGACAATTAATCAGATGATAGAGTTTCAAGTATGTCATAAATTTTATTAAAATTCCTCGCATACAGGCATACATAGCGGTCCTCCATATATGGATAAAGTGGGCGTGGCAATAAAAGGGTTAAGCTTTCAAAAAGTACTCAGACTGCTTCAGTTGGTATAAGAATAACTGTTTCCCTGGGGAAGCCTGTAGACTTTCATACGGCCAGGCGAAGCACGATGTTTCTCTCGAATCGAATCTCGAATCAAATCAAGCAAGAGGGTCGAAGCCGAATCGAATCCACTTTTCATTTGTTATGATACTACGGCCAACTGGTACTGTGTATCTCCGTTGTGAACCCAATATCAACGGCCATACTAGAATATTAGACAATTGTAAGATATCACTAAGTTGGTCGAAGAAAAAGCCATTTATTGTCCTTTGAGTGTAAGAAGGCGTCATATGCAATGCCAAAGCATTGCCGATGGCGCCTTGGTGCACTTAACGGATGATATTGTGCAAACGAGTCGTAACGCAAACTCCACTATCGCTTCAAATATCACTTTTATGAATTTTCCGAATGAATTTGTTCTATCTAGTTAGACTGGAAACGTTGAATCTTATTCTTCAGGAAATTGCAGGGGGAGTTGTTATCTTCAAACAGTCGACAGTAAAGAACTGTATGAGATCGAAATCTCTCCAGGATTCGATTTTTTCGAATAATCGAGATGGTTTCGAATCGAATCAGCGACAAGATTCAAAATACAGTCGAATCTAGAACGTTCGCTGGACCCTAGATTTTCACCTATTTGGGATACACACTCTAATCCAACCACAATGTGAAATAAAGTGTACACAAAATATTTTTATTCTGCCATTGACAGCACAAAGATACCCCCACCAGAAATCACTTTGTTGAAGCTGACAACGCAATTACATCAATTATAGGGTGTGTATCTCAGCCAGAGGCGGCTGACGAGACACAAGCAACCTCCAACTTTACAAACATTCTACATGATTACACAAAGAAATTAAACAAGCATTAATGTAGCGGAGTGGGAGGAAAATGCCTTAAGAAAATGTGCAAAGAATACTCCTGAAAAGCTAAGATACTGAGATGACATTTTTATCACATGGGAACATTCAAAATAAGATATTGGTGAATTTTAAGAAATTTTAAGCAATCATGATCCAAACATCAAATTGAGAGCTACTATCAGTGGAAATTCTATTGATTTTCTCGATGAGACCGTGTATAAGGGCAAACAATTCCAGGCATCCGGCCATTTAGATTATAAAGTATATTTTAAATCAACTGATTCACATAATTGTTGCACACGAAATCATTTCACCCTCAACATACATTTAAAGGTATCATTAAATTACAGCTCATTCGTTTCCATCGCAATTTTAGTGATAAGGTAAATTTCAATGAGGCTTGTTCTACTCTATTTGGCGCCCTCAGATCGAGAGGGTATTCACTGCGCATTTCGAACCACTGAAAATTGAACACAACATATTAAACGATGAATTTAATTTAACCAGCTACCACCAGTCAAGATTCGGTTGATTTTCTCGATTTGACCGTGCATAAGGGCAAACAAATCCAGTCATCAGGTCATTTAGATAAAAAGGTATATTTTAACCCTTTACCGAACGTAACGGTCAAAACCGGCCAGCGCTGTTCTAAAAAAATCGACAATTAATTTTCATTATTTTTTCATTTTTTGTCTCAAAAAGATAGGTATTGACCCCTCGTTGGAACGAGCTCGTCGAGCTCGTTCCAACGAGAGGTCATAACCTATGTTTTTGAGACAACAAATGAAAAAAAAAATGGTTATTCAAGAATTCTTTTTACAAGTGTCGTCTGCTTTTCAAGTTAGGTAAAGGGTTAAACAAACTGATTCACATCAGTAGTATGTCAGGGGCTTTTCACCTCTAGGTTGGGGGACCCCGGTGGGGGACCCCGGAAGTGACGTCATGTCACGTGACCTAGTGCCGCCATGTTGTGTTGTCATGGTAACCCGAGTGAGCGGCCATGTTGTGACGTCATCTCCATGGTGATACGTGGTGTGAGTGCGCATGCAGCGCGTGTTGTTAGGGTGATACGTATTTCCATCGTCCATTTTGTATACTGGAGGCCGCCATCTTGGTTTCTATGGTAGCACGTGATTGCTATGTTACCAATGGCTTCTAACAAGACAGGGGTATGTTCGGGGGTGTGTTCCTTTGTAGAAGAGTAAATCTGATTACCACAAACAACCCGACAATCCCTCCAAATCACCAAAATCCACTCAAAATCACCGAAATTGACTGTATTTCCCCAATTTATCGGCTAAGCACGTAGTGCTATAGTACTAAGGGGGTTCCGGGGTGCGTTCGATTGAACAGGAGTAATGTTCTGGCTTAGAATTCTCCCAGAATCCCTTTTCGGATCCCTATCCCATGACGTTTTTTCCATTAAAAGACACGTTCCTTTGGTCATTACCCAGAATTCTCTGCTTCTGCCTATATATGCAATAGTTTACGTCTATCTGGCCATGTTCCTTTGTTCTAGAATATCCTCCAGTAACGTAGAAGAGCCTATTAGTTGGAACAGCTTTGCTTATTATTACCATATTTAGCTATTCTAGTCTATTCTTGTTAGTTCTGACCCTATTCCGTGTACTCTTGTTGTTTCATTTATCTAGATCATTTATATAAATTATAACTAACCAATCAGATTGCTTGATTTCCCATAACCTGTACTTAATCGTATAAAGTTATCTCCCCTTATTACAACGAAGTTGTATCAGATACTCATCACATCTATATCCAATGGCAATATCCCCGGGCACCGCAATTTCGACACCCCTTTTTGGAAAAACATATGACCTTCGGCACCCCTTTCTGTCATATGTGCTTATGTGAAAAGGCACAATGTGACACAATGTGCCCTAGCACATAGGCACATGATTTATGTGCCGATATGTGCTTATGTGAAAATGCACAATGTGACACACATTTTACGGAGTCGGGTAGGAATTCCATTTTTTGGAATCCCTTTTAAAGAATCCCTTTTGGAAAACACCTGTGGCAATGGAATCCCATTTTGGTCGTATGTGTCTATGTGATAGGGCACATTGTGTCACATTGTGCCTTTTCACATAAGCACATATCGGCACCTAAATCATGTGCTTATGTGCTAGGTCACATTGTGTCACATTGTGCTTTTTCACATAAGCACATATGACAAAAAGGGATTCCCCAGAAGGTATCCTAGATAGGTATCCTCAAATAATACAATACTAGGCTACAGGTATCCTCAAATACCCGTATGTGACTATGTGATAGGGCACATTGTGTCACATTGTGCCTTTTCACATAAGTACATATCGGCACATAAAGCATGTGCCTTTGTGCTAGGACACATTGTGTCACATTGTGCTTTTTTCACATAAGCACATATGACAAAATAGGGATTCTCTAGTAGGTATCCTCGAATAATACAATACCAGGCAATAGGTATCCTCAAATACCCGTATGTGCCTATGTGCTAGGGCACATTGTGTCACATTGTGCCTTTTCACAAAAGCACATATCGGCACATAAATCATGTGCCTGTGTGCTAGGGCTCATTGTGTCACATTGTGCCTTTTCACATAAGCACATATGACAGAAAGGGGTGCCGAAGGTCATATGTTTTTCAAAAAAGGGGTGTCGAAATTGCGGTGCTCGGGGATATTGCCATTGGATATAGATGTGATGAGAATCTGATACAACTTCGTTGTAATAAGGGGAGATAACTTTATACGATTAAGTACAGGTTATGGGGAATCAAGCAATCTGATTGGTTAGTTATAATTTATATAAATGATCTAGATAAATGAAACAACAAGAGTACGCGGAATAGGGTCAGAACTAACAAGAATAGACTAGAATAGCTAAATATAGTAATAATAAGCAAAGCTGTTCCAACTAACAGGCTCTTCTACGTTACTGGAGTATACTCTAGAACAAAGAAACATGGCCAGATAGACGTAAACTATTGCATATATATATAGAAGCAGAGAATTCTGGGTAATGACCAAAGGAACGTGTCTTTTAATGGAAAAAAACGTCATGGGATAGGGATCCAAAAGGGGATTCTGGGAGAATTCTAAGCCAGAACATTACTCCTGTTCAATCGAACGCACCCCGGTACCCCCTTAGTACTATAGCACTACGTACTTAGCCGATATATTGGGGAAATAAAGTCAATTTCGGTGATTTGGGGTGGGTTTTGGTGATTTGGAGGGATTGTCGGGTTGTTTGTGGTAATCAGATTTACTCTTCTACAAAGAAACATACCCCCGAACATACCCCTGTCTTGTTAGAAGCCATTGGTAACATAGCAATCACGTGCTACCATAGAAACCAAGATGGCGGCCTCCAGTATACAAAATGGACGACGGAAACACGTATCACCTTAACAACACGCTCTGCGCACTCACACGACGTATCACTATGGAGATGACGTCACAACATGGCCGTTCACGCGGGTTACCATGACAACACAACATGGCGCCACTAGGTCACGTGACATGACGTCACTTCCGGGGTGCCCCACCGGGGTCCCCCAACCTAGAGGTGAAAAACCCCTGACATACTACTCACATCAATTGTTACAATTTTATCCTTCCTGGCCATTCTTCTGTGATTTTGAAATCCATCCAATTGAACGGCCACCAATTGAAGATACAATAGAAGAAACAGATAAATTTAAAAAACCAAAAAAAAACAAGAAACTTTTTCGGATCAATTTGCTTTAAATCCTCAGACTATTGTAGCAATAACATGATTTTGGAGGGCATTATGGTCCATTAGCGACCCCCAATGATGAACAGTCCGAGGGTTTATTAAAGTTAATAAGCTTAAGTGTTGTTGTTCATCACTGCGGCAGGGCCGCTAATGAATCATGATGCCTGACAACAATCATGTTATTACTATTATTTCCACTCCTTGTTGCAGCTAACCGCACGAGGGAATTGCTGGAAGAAATAACCACTAAAGTCGGTTCGATATTTCTGTTTCGATCTTGCGTTCGACTTCAGTTCAGAAATACATTGGGACGGCATCCGAATGGGAGTAATTCATTAGACCATGGAATCTAAAAATAGCCGGGCCGCGAGCCGCGGGCCGCTAATGGCTATTTATACCATTATCGCCCGCGGCCCGGCTCCGTCGAATGACGTCACTGAAATTATGGAGATTTAACGGGCCTCCAAACTTATGTTAATCGACTAGTAACTTATCGATTGAGTGGTAATAATTGGTATGAACATATCAGAGGGAGAATGCGAAAGGTCCATCATTCCTTTCACTGACATACAAAAGAATGAATATCGAAACGGCAAATTTAGTAAAAGATGAATTCAGTTTAACCAACTGTAAATTAAAAGAACCTTTAAATCTTTGACCTGTCATCTCTTATGAGAAACACAAAAGCTTGCGTAACATCCTTGAATGGAGTAAATTGGAGGTCATCAATGAATAACATTAATAACTGTTTAACCAGTTTATAAACTCACCACTTCGTTTAAATCACAATGGTTTATTTTTAGATTATGTTTGAAAAACCTCAAGGTTCAATACATGCATTTATCATATGACTCGTTCGTTTTGTTCACTTTAAAACATTTGATATTTTGTTTTCATATTAATCAGTGATAAATAAAGCCTTCCGTCAACTTCATTGGTCAATTTCAAACCTAGACAATTTGATTGGCTGAACAAAATACAACTGAGCCACATTTTCATAATTTGCGTAATTAGAGTTGGGAGCTTTCATTGGTCAATTTCAAAACTGGACAATTTGATTGGCTAAACAAAATACAACTGTGTCACATTTGCATAATTTCAGTAGGGAGGATTTACGTTATTTGTCCTAATTAGGGTGGGTTATATTGTATTAATCTTTCACCTACAAGAAAAACGTTATTCATTTTTTTTTATATTTTCACTTTTTGCTACCAAAACATAGGTTATGACCCCTCATTGGAACCAGCTCGACGAGCTCGTTCCAATGAGGGGTCATAACCTATGTTTTGGAAGCAAAAAATGAAAATTGTTAGTTACGCGAGGATGTTTTTTCCAAGTGCCGTCTGCAACTCAAGCTAGGTGATGGGTTAAAAAGTCATATTAAGTGGCTAATTTGTGCATGTGTGTGTCATATGATAAATAGAATATGAAATGAGTGTTTTTCTCATATAATATTTATGAAACTCGTCCGAATTTTCCGTTTGAGCTCGCCAAAACGGAAAATTCTTAGACTCGTTTCATAAATATTATACGAGAAAAACACTCATTCCATATCCTCTGTATATGTTTAAGAAAACAATATTTACGCGGTATACTGCAAGAAGAAAATGTTTCAGCAGGAAATGTCTGTGACCTTTCGTAACACTCATAAAACTCGAAGAATCAAGGAAATAACAATTTTGTGGATCAATGTCTGTTAACCGGACCGAACAAAGGCAGGCTAGGACGACTACAGTCACAGCGTAACGGCTTTCACGTTATCAAATGTGATCGATGGTACGAGTTAGCACATTGATTGATTTAATTCCATCTTGTAGATGATATTCCTCCAATCCAGTAGTATTAAGATCAGTGTGTGTGTGTGTGTGTGTGGGGGGGGGGGGGGGGGGGGGGCAACAATCTAAGATTCAGTGGACCTGACATTGTTTGGCCAGGTGAAAAACTCATTGATACACAAACAAATCGTGTCACTCCACTCGTACCTTGAATGGCACCTTATTCCACGAAGTATGGACTATCCAATCATGAAGAGTTTTTTGCGTCCTCGATAAGGGGAGGGAATGGGGAGGGGGGTCGCATAAAATGCCAGGCTACAAGGTCCGCGTGGGTGAGTGGGTGGGTCGGAGCCTCAAAGTGCAGTTTTTGCCAGTGTCATGCAATGTTTTGCCAAATATCATTTTACAGACAAGTAATTACAACCAAAGTGAATTCAAGTGCTTAGATTCATAACTTAGAACAGAATAGAGCATTGATAATGTGTTGGGGGCTCCATGTTAGAATTTTTTCCCCATGTTTTACTCTTCATTAGGGGGTGGGTCCTGTTCTGGGTCTGGAAAAATTTTGCAAAACAAAAAAGTGATTCCCAGCTATTTGGTCATGATTTTCACTCCTTTATATTTCTACTAAGGCAGTCTGCCTCTGATTAGTTCTTTGTAGCTCCTATTATTTGATTCTTCTGTAAACCTCAGGGTGCCTCATGCCATTGCTCTAGTGTGCTTCCATGTATGGAATAATTGGAAAGATTGATAGAATAAAAATCTTGATTGTGGAAAACGCGTATAATTTCAAGGTAAATATGATTCTAGTGACACTAACATAAAAAAAATAAATAAGAGGCAATTCATGTCAGACAAGCCACCCTGGCATGGGTCAAAGAACTTCAGTATTAGGTCTCTCTCAGGCCAGCTGTACAAACTAAACATTTAACCGAAAAGTAATGAAATGAAAAACAACTATTTCTTGTGGACAGTTGAAGCTATCCAGGTAGGAACAATATATTTTGGGCAGAGCTTCTTGGTGGTGGGATTCGACTGGTGTCTGAACAGCATAGACATGTTGTACATCGGGGTAAGGGTTGTGATGCTTGGAATATGAATGGGTGTAAATCTGCAATTCAGTTGGTGGAGGCGGGTTACAGTGGTTACCTGGGGGTCTGATGTTGCATTGCCGTTGTGGCTTAAATGCAGAGATTGTTTTGGGGTCACCTGTGGCTAGGGATGCCTTGGATGCACCTTTCATGTTTGGGAAAAGTATATATTGGTTTGCGGCACCTTTCATGTTTGGGAAAAGTATATATTTATTTATTTATTTTGATTTAGGTAAATTGAATACTTCGTTAAACAGATTTTATAAACTGGGGGTGGGTCCCCAATTGTGTTTGAGGAAAAACTGTGCGGGAAGGGTGGGTGTCCAAGACATGATTGGCAAAAATTTGCATTCCGGGGGTGGTGGGTTCCAAAAATTGAAAATGTAAAAATTTCCACCTTGTATCCGTAATTTTTTGCCTGAACCCAAAGCCCCCCCCCCCCCCCACCTTCCCCCACCTCCCCCCCCCCCCCCCCCTGTGTCGTTAATCATTTTTAACCACCTATATCATTTCCCATACTATAATTGCAGAGTTAAATTTTTCAGGCAATTTATGGGCGGAACAGTGAATCTTTCAAGGAGGATGAGACCCAAAGGATATTGGGGATACTATGCTTATCCTACATGTATTCTCACTCACAACGGCACGAGATGCGACACAGGATCCATGAAAAACAACGACAGGTAAGATGCTATATATAGAATATACCCTTAGTAGCTGGGTGTACAATTCACCACGAGTGGTGAAGTGGTGTTAACCGCGAGCCTTTAACATCACTTCACCACCAGTGGTGAACATTTGGTACACTAAGCTGCTATGGGTATATTTTATTTAAGGATGCTATTGGAATAAGCACATTGACATGTACTTTTATTTCTACATTTTGTACTATATCATGTCCTAGTGTAATATTTTTTTCTGAATGATTTGCATTAAGATTTTAATATTTAAAACATTTTGTTATTTTTTTTTAGCTCTTTACCTAACATGAAAAGCAGACGACACTTGCAAACAATATTCCTGAATAACTAACGTTTTTCATTTTTTGGCTCAAAAACATAGGTTATGACCCCTCATTGGAACGAGCTCGACGAGCTCGTTCCAAAGAGGGGTCATAACCTATTTGAACGCGCTCGTTCCAAACAGGGGTCATAATCTATGTTTTTGAGACGAACTCTTTCCAAAGAGGGGTCATTACCTATGTTTTTGAGACAAAAAAAATGAAAAAAATAATAAAAATTAATTGGCGATTTTTGTGAATAGCGCTGGGCAGTTTTGGCCCTTACGTTGGGTAAGGGGTTAATCATTAGTAAAACGAAATCAAGTTTACTTTTCCAGTTGCATTTCGTTTCGCACAGCAACATATTCTGAAAGTCTTTCCAGACATATTTTGTGTTTTTCAAAACTGAAATGTACATGGATGTGACTGACGCAGAAGTACGTAAGTAGTACACATGACGTACAGATATGATGCGAAAACATATCCCCCCCCCCTCCCCACTCCCCCATACCCACCCAACGATATAAAACATTTTACGGAAGTTCTTTCAAATCGCAACATTAGCGACATTGACGTTGAATCATCGGTTTCCCTGGGTTACATTCTAGCTTGTTTGTGGCATATTTGGTCAATATTGCATTCTTTAACAACACTGAAAATTCAAAATAGCTGCCACAATGGCGTCCAGATTTTGTGATTTTTTGTGATTCTTATCTTTTGAAACTCCCGTAATCGCTAATCTGTACGAATCTAACTAGCACCACATTCAATGGCGACAAAAATATTCATTTGTTCAGACGCAATTACCTGATTGTTATCGCCAATATGGCGCCCAAAATGGTCTTTGCTTTGAATAACCCAGTTGTAAGTATCACGAGCATATCATTTCTGGTTTTAATGATGTGATATAAAGAAATCAGTGTTGTTAGTGTTAAAGCTTTATCAAATCTCATGGAATTTCTCTCAAGAGGCCACTAAAATGGTGACGAGAAATGCTGAAGTTTAGCCGTTGGTAGTCTAGCAGGAGTGGCCTCTTTATCTGGATTTTTGATAGAGTCTTACCGGATGTTTGGTGGAGCCCACGTGGACATGTTTTTTTCGCCCCATTCAACTGGATCTGGCATGTCGTGAACGTGCTGTATACTTATAGAATGCTAAAAAAAATATGTATTGTATTTATATGTGTATACGTAGCTGGTGTTTGGTGTGGGTATGAGTAAAGGATACAAGATTGATGAATAGGTAAGATTTTTCTCAGCACTTTTCCCCGCGAAACGGTTGACCCTTGCAGTACAGCTCGTATGCTTCAATCCTGAATTGCTGGACGCGTCCCTGACCCAGACCCTGACCGTGACGCCACAGTCACGATCCCCAGTTACGTTACGTGGGGTTTCCACGTTAGCGCGTCGGCGGTCTAGTTGTGACTTCATTACCATAGTAGTAGTAGGAGATGTGGAGATCGGGCCATATTGCGGGGATCTCATGGGGGATCTCATATGTGACGTCATTTCACGTGACCTAGTTACGTCATGTTTGATTGTCATGGTAACCCGCGTGAGCGGCCATCTTGTGACGTCATCTCCATAGTGATGTGTGGTGTTAGTGCGCATACGCAGCGCGTGCTGTTAGGGTGATACGTGTTTCCGTCGTCCATTTTGAATACTGGAGGCCGCCATCTTAGTTTTTATAGTAGCACGTGGTCGCTATGTGACCCAAAGGCCTATAACAAGACCGGGGTATGTTCGGAGGGTATTTTTCTTTGTACAGGAGTAATTTTCCCATTCGTAGAATTACCAGAAACAACCCGGCCATCCCTCCAAATCACCAAAAACGACTTTATTTACTACGGATTCCCCATTTTATCGGTGTAGCACGTAGTGCTATACTACCAAGGAGGTACACGGGGTGCGTTCGACTGAATAGGAGTAATTTTGTTCTGGCTTAGAATTTTCCTATAACTCTCGTTTAATTAATAGAATTACCACAAACAACCCGACAAGTTTTACTATTTCGAATTCTTTCAGAATGCTCTGCTTCTATCTATATATGCAACAGTTTTTGTCTATCTGGTCATGTTCCTTTGTTCTGGAGTATACTTCAGTAGCGTAGAAGAACCTTTCAACTGGAACAGTTCAGCTTATTGTTACTATTTTTTTTAGCAATTTCTGGTCTATTCTTGTTAGTTCTGACCCTATTCCGAGTACTCTTGTTGTTTCCTTTATCTAGGTCATTTATATAGATTATAACTAACCAATCAGATTGCTTGATTTCCCATAACCTGTATGCAGAGTTATCTCCCCTTGTTACAACGAAGTCGTATCCGATTCTCATCACCTTGACCATATCCCCAGGCACCCCTTTTTGGAAAACATATGGCCTTCGGCACCCCTGTTTGTCATATATGCTTATGCGAAGAGGCACAATGTGCCTTAGCACAAAGGCACATACTGTATGTGCCGATATATACTTATGTGAAAAGTCACAATGTGACACAATGTGCCCTAGCACATAGGCATATACGGGTATTTGAGGATACCTATTGTCTGGTATTGTATTATTTGAGGAAACCTATCGAGGATACCTACTGGAGAATCTCTTTTTTGTCATATGTGCTTATGTGAAAGGCACATTGTGACACAATGTGCCCTAGCCCTAAATGCCCAAAATACCGCAACAGATCAGGCAAAGACGCCATTGTACATGACACCTGGTTACTAAGGGTTCAATTCAAAGGTTACTAATACAGTGTGGGGGTGCTCTAAAGATGATCATCCCTCATATTCTCATCTAAATATTTTACAATGCAAACGACATGTGATGTACCGTTGGAGGATACCTTTTTTTAGGATAGCTATCTGATGTATATCTGAGGATTGTTATGTTAACAGGACGTGATGTCACAGTCGCAGTACATATTGATTGTCACAGAGACTGAGTCACGTGGCCAGTGACACCATTTATGACGTCAGTAAACAAATTGAAGAACCGTACATGCAAATGCTTGTCACAAGTAATAAAACCTACGGTTCCTCAGTTAATTCGATGACGTCATAAACGAGGTCACTGGTCATATGACTCATGTCATCACTGATCACGTGATCGATTCATAGCAAGGATCTTGAACTCTTGTTATAGCGTTATTTCATGAGCTACCTTGACAACATACTATTTCTAATGATGTATTGCGATGTGACATCACAAATGATATCTCATCCGGTATACATACCAACATGGCTCACGGCAAATTTAACTGTTATAACCAATATCTATTGCGACAATGACATCACTTCCTGTTAAATATAACTATCCACAGACATCTATCATGAGAGACATGGACTGAAGAACTAATAATCAAAATAATATATGGATATACCACACAAAGACAAAACAAGGTCCCGACATACGGGTAAAAGTCTCTGACACAGACATTGATCACGATACAACAAATGTTAACAGGAACTGTACAAAATGTATAATAATTTATGCAGCGGATGAAGATAAAAAAAGTATCAAATATTAAAAAGTAGATTTTTCATTGTATGTTGATGACTTTTTAATTTTCAATATCAGTAAAAAACTTAAATGCCATTGGGCGCAAACTTCAGTCGTGTTTAAGCAGAATTCAGAAATTGTCTGCAGAAATCGGTTTTATGTTTTCGAACATCAAAACGAATTGTGCTCATTTCTGCAAGATTTCAGTACCATTACAGCTGCTAAAAAGTGAAACTCTTGGGTTTATCCCTTGACAATAAACTAATGTCACTTCTCATATCAAACAGTTAAGAGTGAGATATAAAAAGGCTCTTAACATCTTTAAGGTGATTGGTAGCATTGATTGGTGTGGTTACCCAAAAAACATTACTCCATCTGTATCGCTTCCTGGATCAAACTTTAGATTACAGATATGCAGTTTACAGTTCTACTAGAAAGTTGTACCGCAGTCCTCTTGCAGCAGTTCATAATAGTGGTCTCAGAATCGAGGCAGAGGATCCTTCTCTTGAGAAGCGCAGAATTAAACTGCCACTCCAATACGTTTCTAAACCGCCCAAGCCTGCTTATAATTGTGTCTCAGACCAAGAACATGTTGAATTTTTTAACAGACACCAGAAACAGATTCCTGCATTGGGAATTAGAATTACGTCACATCCGGAGTCCGCCACACTTGATTCTACAAAGAGAACAGTGAACCACATATTCTTCCTTGGCATCTACGAAAACATTGTCATTTTGGATCTTGCTTTCTCTAAAAAGAATCGGAGACAAACTCTCTCCAGTTTAAACAAATATGCCGAAATAAATCCAAATATAGTGCATATCAACGGATCTATAATGGTGGATCTAAAGGTAGTGACGAAGTATCATCAACAGTTGTTACTGGTGATCACGTCATCTCAGTCAGAATACCAAATAAAAGTTCTATCTTCACGCCTGAGGTCAAAGCTTTACACCTAGCGCTTGAACACATCGGGATTGTACAGGAAAGGAAGTCGATTGTTTTTTCAGTCTCTCTTCTTTACTTGATTTACTCAACCGCAAGTTGAAGAACCCTCTTATTTTGGAACATCATGAGAAGTTGAATACGCTCATGTCTGACCAATATGATTTCGTATTTTGCTGGTTACCTGGACATGTTGGTATCTTCGGTAACACCAGGACAGAGAGTGCAGCAAAAGCAAAAACAGGTTACTTCAAACAACCTCTACCTGATTTTAAAATTCCTTTCAACGAATTTAAGGGGGACTAACTATGGTTAATTTACAGGAAATGTTTTCCAAAATCCAAGAATGGCTAGAAATAAATACCCTTTGGAAATTATATACCAAAATGTTTGGAAAGAACCATAGAACATTTGGAAACTGAAATGGCCCACGGAACTGCTGCCATGTGGTAGATACCAAAGCCTGAAGTTCTGTTATGGCATAAGCAAGAGAACAAAATGTTTACAATAAACTACCATAAAATAACTGAATGGTTGTATTCTGCGATCCTTCTAGTCCAGACTCGGGGGAATCTTTTTGTCATTCGTGAGAAGAATGAGCAGTGACACAAGTTCCAGTCCATGTTATCTACAATTCCCAAATACTGCCATTTTGTTTTTTTGTTTTTTTTTTGTTTTGATGAAGAAAGTTCAGTAGGGGTCAACTCCATACAGTATGGAGGCACACGTGACTTCATGAATGGAAAAATGAAAACTACGCAATCTGAATACTTTGTTGTAATTATACGTCATAATTCAGTTGAAATTGGTTTAATATTCTTGGTAAATTGAAAAAATGATTTCATTGATACACTTGGGACTCAAAACACACTTATTTGGTATCATGTGGGTCATTTCTGGTGTTTAGTTATGACAATAGCCATATAAATACACAAATGAAGAGAAATGCGGCAACAAGGATTGGAACAACCATCCCCAATATTAACATTTTCACATTAAAAAGAACTGTATCGACTAAATGATTTGATTTAGAGTGTGTGATTGTTCATTCTACGCTTCACCTTGCATAATTTGTTTTGAAACTATCGTCCTCATGTACAATGTTTGCAGGAAGGTACAGTTAAAACTAGAAGTCTTGTCGTGAAATGCGCACAAATAGTACGTCAACCTATGCGTTAATCTCCGCGTTATGACCATAGTAAGGCTATCAAATTCTGTACATATGGCCTGTGCACAAGCAATGTTTCAGTCAATGGTCCATTGGCAGAATCATTGCCTGTGTTTGCTATGAGTAACCGGGAGAACCTGCCGTGCTTGGGATACCATTTGATATGGCAATTACGCGCAATTCCTACGCAATTCCTACGCGCAATTAAGCCTGGACGAGCGCATAGTTCGTGAGAGGACTTCTAGTTTTAACTGTATACCAGATATTAGAACAGGCCAATTTTACAACAATAATTGCTTATTTGTTGATTAAATCAAATCTGATAGATATTCAATGAAAGGCGTGAACAAAACCACGATTATTTCGGTTAATGATTTCATTTATGTATAAGTTCATAAGCGTTCGGGCTTAATTTCGGTATTCTAGCGGTTCTAGCCACGGGTGAATGCTGACATGCCTTCACAGTGGCACCAATTTCATATTACAAGGCTTACGCGATAAGATCGGTATAGATCGATGTAATTGCGTGGCAAAGAAAGTTAACGTTACGATGTTACCAAATTTCTCTGAAAATGGTCAGTTAAAAGCGTTTTTGTTCTCTTCATTTTGTAAGCATTTGGTTACCAGACAAACATGGAAACGGAAACAAAAAGTTGTGATAAATATAGTTCGGCCTTCAATAAAATGATATTTTCACACAAAAACAACTATGACGATTAATATTAATGCTTGTGTGGATATATTGTTGGATTGAAACTTATTTATTCAGTTTAATATTTTACATATCGATAACAATCAAATTGAAATATTGTATTGCGAAACAGAGGCGTAGAGATCCATTTCCAAAAATGGCATCCATTGATAAGGAAATTGAAAAGTTGTCCTGCAATTTCGACTCTATCTCGCAATAATGGGATTGTCAATGTAACTTTCCCCAGTGAATGTCTTGAGCGTTTTTAATTCCATCACCTTGCAGGTTTGAGAAGAATGTGACCGTTTCTGCAATTCTCGATCTTTGAAAACAATATTTTGACCAAGTTCACGATTTGCCTTATGTGGCTACAAGCCGTCATGAAACCGAATTTTCGCATTGTTTTGAAATGGAAGCTTATTTATTTTTCGTGCATTTTTCTTTGGGGCGTTTGTAACACAGTGGAGACAAAATGGTAAAATGTGCTTTCTCCGAGCTAGAGTTCGAAGTCATTTATCTGAAATCCTATCATTGGAATTACTGATCTATTCGTGAGTTTTGCAATTCGCTACTTATGCCATTATTTATTTATTTATTGGTGTTTAAGGTCACATATTTCTGCACAATGGCTAACCATGACCGTGATAGTTTTACGGGTGGAGGAAGCCGGAGTACCCGGAGAGAACCACCGAGCAACAGCGAGCAACTGTAAGCTCCCCAACATACCAACTCCACACAAGCAGGGTTAGCATTGGTTGAAGACAGGTGCACCATCGACGTGAAGTACGCCTTAGTACACAACGTCACCGTGCCCCCACATGGGCAATGGGGGTGAAGTGTCTTGCCCAAGGACACAACGCGGTTGCCGCAGGTGGGATTCGAACCGAGGACCTCTCGGCTTGCAGCCTGCACCTCTACCAACTGAGCCACCGCGCCCCCACTTATGCCATTGGAAGCTTGTCTGTCGTCAAAATCCTAAAAAAACATTTTTTTTCGTGAAAACATGAATATATTCATTTCTTTGTACTTTCGTCGTTAATTTGGTATATAATATGACTTTGTTTAATGCTTTTATCAGTATTTTGGGCACTGGTGAAAATTTCCCAAAAAATTCCTAAAGTTTTGTTGGACGACACCTTAAGCAACATAGCACTAAGAACACACAGAAATTCACAAACACACACAGAAATATGTTACAATAAAAGTAAAATCCCCGCCCTCTGATTGGATGAGAGCTCGCGTAGTTTCTTTTATGTTTACGCCTCCAGTAGCAAATGTTACCATCTGACGTCACCAAGCGAAATATTTGAATTGACGAGGCCCGTTTCGTAATTGCTTCATAAACGGAGTGACCAGCAAGCCGCTTCATTTTTATGGATTTTTCATACGTGCAGCAGACGGTGTTCCGGATAAAGTGTTGTTTAAATTACAGACCGATTTACTATTTGAACTAAGGTGGAATGAGTTTATCTGGTTTATTGGTTATTTATCCAGTGCCCTCGTGAGGTTTATTTACTGAACCTGTGGCCGTTAAAAGTTGCCTTGCAGAAGGCAACTTTTAACGATCACAAGTTTAGTAAATAAGCCTCTCGTGTTTCGCGATGTAGGTTTTGGGCTATGGGTAGTGTCTTATTGGAACATATACGTTATTGTGATGAGTTGACGGCAACATGGTCTGAGGTTTGCGGCTCGAAGCGTATGTTCAACCTCGACGCTTCGCGTCTAGGTTGAACATAAGCCCCGAGCGGCAAACCTCAGACCATGTTGCCGTCAATTCATCCCAGTAACTTATAATATTGTTTGGTGTGTGTATGTTTTTGGTGTTTTATCTTTCATTGTAAATTTTATTTTGTATCAACAACATAATTATTTAACCCAAAAATACAGGAATTTAACCAATTCAGTGTAATGTGCTTATTCAGCTCTATCAAACAGGATTGAATTGGTTAAAGTCCTAGTTGCATGATGGAAAACAATTGTGCTGTAGCCTTGCATTTCACTTTTAATAAAAAAAACTATAAAACGAACCTCGGCTTACTTTGTTTTCAACCCCATTCGAGTTGTTCGTTAAATGAAAATTTGTTGTTTTTGTTTCTGATGAAGTGCTAGTCAGCTGGTGGAATTTGTCTACGGGATTTTGTGGGAGGAGGTGTTGAAAATAATGATTTTGTTGCCGTGGGAGGGGTGGTGGTTATGCAGGAGGTGGGGATTGTGTCGTGGTCGTATCCATCTCACAATCAAATTAAAATTTGAATATACCAGGCTCAATTATAATATTTCACATTTCAATCCCTGGGCGTCATCAATAAAATTATGACATCGCCATTTTTAGAAGTTGGTCCAGGCTTCGGTCCTTGAGATCCTTCCAACGTTGTCCCGCATAGTAGCCATTCGTCAGCACAATCAGTAATGGCTCAGCCTATTTATCGTAATCCAAGAATACGAAACTTCATAGAAACATTGAAAATGATGTTTGATTCTCGCTGAACTGGTCAGAACATTTCATTGTACATAATCAATATTTGTAGCTTAACCGTTGAACCTTCTCCCAATCCTTCCATCATCTCCGTTACCTCGGTATAAATGACGATTCTGGAACAGCTGTTTTTTCCAACTTCGTTTCCAACCTTCTCGTTTTGCTACCACTTCCCCGGAACTAGTAACTATCGCGATTTGGAGAGAGAGAGAGAGAGAGGGTTGGGTGGGAATTTAAAGTACATGTGTAAAAATGAAACAGTACCGATGGTTTCTCCTAACTTGAACTTGCTTTAGTGTAAAATGTTCTTATGTTTCATAAGCTCCGTGTAAGCTGCGTAATGTACAGTACGTGGAGAGTGGATTGTAACTAAATCACCCGCGGAGTGGAGTTATAACCCAAACTATAACTTTCAAATTTTATACATATGGACAAAAAACACAAGCAATGTTTCAGCCAATGGACCTCCGGGTTTAACCCGGAGGTCCATTGGCTGAAACTTTGTCTGTGCTTATAATGCTTTGCAACAAATTTGCAATTATTGCTTGGGTAGAATCTCCACTCCGCTGGTGATTTAGTGATAATACACTCTCCACGTAATGTGCAATGTTTCAACTACTTCAGACACGGGAAGGTCGATGGATGAGACACCTACAGTCAACTTAGCCACCGTAACATTTATTCTAACGAATAAACTTTATTCAAGGACTTATAATAATAATATAATAATAATAGGTAAGATTTATATAGCGCATATTTCACAATATTAAAAAATTTCCAAGGCGCTGAATAACATGGGAGAAACATAAATACACAGAATATGGGATTAATCAACATCAGGGTGATATTTTTAAATAGAGAAGATTTTAGCTTTGATATGGAAACTGGAAGAAATTGGGCCATTTTCGCAGATTCGGGTAACATATTGAAACGTTTTAGAGCATTGTAACTAAAAGAACGCATACCCCCCCCCCCCCCCCCCCTCCCCATATGATGCAAGGTCATATGAGGGCTGTTCCAGTAGGTTATGGCATGAGGAGCGAAGTGAGCGTTTTGGTGCATACACTTTGACCAACTCAGAAACATAAGAAGGCGCTACGTTTGCTTGTGCTTTATGGGTGAACAGAATAATTTTGAAGTCTATTATGGCTGCAATAGGGAGTCAATGGAGATTCATTAACTGATGAGTAATGTGTTCGTTCTTCTTGGCGCGGGTCACTATACGGGCAGCAGTATTCGGAATTATCTGCAATCTATTGGTTTGCTTTTTTGGGAGCTCACAAAGAAGGACATTGTAGTAGTCTAGGCTAGATGAAATGAATGCATGCACGAGACATTCAGTGGCACATTGTGTTAGGATTTTCCTTGCTTGACTGATGTTCCGAATGTGAAAATTTGCAGACTGACAGAGTTTTGATATGTGATAAGACATGGTCAAATGTGTATCAAGATACACGCCTATGTTTCTAACCGTGGTAGATGGGCTGACAATTATGTCACCTATTTTGAGAGGAGGCAAAACATCTGGTGCTGGTTTGTACCTGGAGGAAAATATGTTGAGTTCTGTTTTATCGTCGTTCAGTTTTAGTTTGTTCACCAGCATAAAAGGTTCTGATATGGGGCGCGGTGGCGTTGCGGTAACCTGTTCTCGTCAGATCACTGAAGTTAAGCAACGTCGAGCCCAGTTAGTCCTCGGATGGGTGACCGTCTGAGCGATCGATTCGGAATCCCGCGTTGTGTCCTTGGGCACTTAACCCCGATTGTCCACATAAGAACACGATGACGCCGTGTACTAAGGCGTACTGCACGTCGATGGTGCGCATGTCTCCAACCAATCTAACCCTGCCTGTGCTGCAGTGCGGAGTTACGATGTTGAGGAGCTGGCAGCTGCTCGTCGTTGCTCGGTGGTTTTCTCCGGGTACTTCGGCTTCCTCTACTCGTAAAACTGTCACGGTCATGATTAGCCATTGAGCATAAGTATGTGACCTTAAACACCAATAAATAAATAAATAATAAAGGTTCTGATATCTGCTATACAATTACTCATAATCTGAAATTTTGATTCTGTGTCTACCAGATCAGAGGGATCGAATTCGATGTAAATCTGAGAATCATCGGCATAGAAATGGTAGTCGATTCCACGTGAGCGAGTAATCTCCCCAAGAGGTTGCATGTAAAGAGAGTAGGACCCAAGACGGAACCCTGTGGTATCCCAAATTTAAGTGCTACCTGTTCCGACTGAACACCATCAATTGTGACACACTGTGTCCTGTTTGTCAGGTAGGACTGAAACTACCTCAGGGCAACACCATCTATATCTAGGTCAAAAACTCTATCCAACAGGATCTTATGATCAATGGTATCGAGTGCTGCTGGAAGATCCAAAAGTACTAAAGCATCAACCCATCTACGATCCAAACTCTCCAGCACATCATTCTGAACACTCAACAGAGCCGATTCTGTTGAGTGACCAGAACGATTTGCTGATTATTTGGGGTCTAAAAGCTGGTTACTGCCTAAGTGAATGCGCAGCTGCTGAGCAATAACCTTTTCAATCACTTTCGAAATAAATGGTAGGTTTGATACTGGACAATAATTTCTAAGTACACATGGGACTAATAATGACTTTTTAAGAAGAGGTGTAACAAGAGCCGTCTTCAAACACGTTGTTGAACCGGTATTAATTGACTCATTGATAATACTAGTGGTACAGCCTATGAGAGCGGGCAAGCATGACTTCAGCAAAGAAGTGGGTATTGGATCCAAAGCGCAACTTTTAGTCGGAGATGACATGATGATTCTTTCAACAATGCCTGACGACACAGTGTTGAATTTGGATTTTCTTTTTGAAACTGAAACTGAAGAGATCTTAAACTGGGAGTGGCCACAGGTACTTTCAGTTTGGTCCAGGGACAGTCTAATTTTATCAATTTTGGAGGAAAAAAATTCCGAAAACATTTCGGCAATACTGGCATTCGATGGTTCATTGGAGAATTTAGGTGTTGTTTTCTTTTCTAAAGACTGCAAGACTCGAAACAACTGTTTCTGGTCTGACCCACAGTCCCTGACTTTGTTGGACATGAACTGTTTTTTAGAAAATAAAACCAGATTTTTCACGACTTTACATTGTGATTTATACATATCATGATGTATGGCTAATTTAGAGTGCCGCCATTTCCTTTCGAGGTGCCTACGTTTCTGTTTTGCTGACCGGATTTCAGCATTCATCCAGGGGCGAGACGCTTTAATTGTAACACTCTTTGATATTTGGTGGGGTGGGGGGGGGGGGGGCGACATTATCAAGCATTTTCGTAAGGTTGGAATTGTACGAGTTAACCATGCTATGGACAGTAGAAGTGTCCATATTTTGCTAAAAGCTTCTGTTAAGTTTGGCACGAAAGTCACCTGATCGATGTTCTTAAGCTTCCGACATGATATTATTTTCCGCAGCACATTTGGGTTTTTATGTGAAGATTACAAATTTCGAAGAAATGGTCTGATAGAGAAGGATCCCAGACAGAGATATCTTCGTTTCTCTGTGATATGATGGGATCGAAAGTGTGCCCTCGTCTATGTGTAGGCTCGTGAACATGTTGAATCAGATCCAATGAGTGCAGTATCTCCATAAAGTGACGCGTATCGTGGTCAGATGGAACGTCAAAGTGAAAGTGTAGATCACCGACCACGAGAAAACGACCAACCTCAGCACAGTATTTGTTGAGAAAAGGTTCAAACTCGTCGAAAAAGATGGTACCTGTGATACGTCTTTTTTATGCTAGGCAGCAGTCGGTAAATGATTAAAAGATTGAAAAAAGTTTTGCCGTCAACTGTAATTGCTACGTCAAGAAACTCGAAAGATTTATAATTATTTCCGATTGATTTCTTTGATACTTTTATGTGCTCCTTGTACAACAGCTCGACTCCTCCTCCTCCTCCTCCTCCTCCTCTAGAACCCTCTAAATGAATACCCTCTAAAAAAAACTGTTGCCGTCAACTCGTCCCCTGAGTTCCAATGTGTTCTATGTGCCAGTAGGCACATAGAACACATTGGAACTCCGGGGACGAACTGTAATTGCTAAATCAAGAAGCTCGAAAGATTTGTTATTATTTCCGATTGATTTCTTTGATACTTTTATATGCTCCTTGTACAACAGCCCGATTCCTCCTCCTCTAGAGCCCCGGGCCACAAGTTTAAATGAATACCCTGCAGGGGTCAGGTGGCCAATTATATTGCCATCATCGTTGTTTAACCATGTTTTCGTGATGGCCAGGCAGTCAACGTTTCTATCTAAAACTAAATCAGCCATGAAGTCGGTTTTTCCTCTAATAGATTGTGCATTTATAGTGCCCAGACACAAATCGGAGGTTTCCAGTGCATTGCTGTCACAGGGCGTGAATGCAATTTTGGTTAAATTAGAACGGTTAACACCAGTGTCTTGTTTTAAAACTCGGGGTGCCCGGGAAGTTATTAGAGTTGGTATTAGTCTCTTAGTTCCCCCTCTACTGCCTCGATGGGTTGGTCTGGCAGCAGGTATGCCTGCACGTCTAACATTTGTCCAAGTAGAGTAGTTTAATGGTTTTGACTTACAAGCCATTTGGATAGATAATGAAGTATCTCTGTTTAAAGGGGAACAATATGCCAGAAGGCAAAGATTTTGAAATCCCGATGCCTTGTCGCAAAGGCCACTGCAGCTTTGAGTTTACTCCTGAACAGTGATGATAAGAGAGACTGATTGGCATATAGTGAGGCAGGTTGAGAGAGATAGAGGGGGGGGGGAGGGGAGAGAGGGAGAGGCAGACAGACGGACGGACGGGCGGGCGGCGAACGAACGAACGATACATTTTGTTATTATTGCACTATGTGACTATTTTGTAGAGTCAATGTGGGACTAAAAAAACATGTTCAAACAAATGATACATTGTGTGTTTTCTTGCGTGTCCATGCAATTGTGTGTGTTTATATAACGCAAATAATTTACAGTGCAGTTCATGTATTTATTTTGGTTTAGAGTCATGTTCAGCATTTATGATTTCTATAAATAGATTTCGAGTTGACAAAATTAATACAAATACTCACCATATTTCGAGAGATTATATTGTTTCTGTGGCGTATCACACATTATCGGTAATAAACTTACGTCTGGGCAGATATGTAAATATATAAATAGCTGTTTTGGTGGAAGCAACTTCTAAAATGATGTAATAAATCAAAAGAATGAGTACCATTGTGTCGTCACACATGTTTTGTGGAAGCTCTTCAATCAGCACGACTCTGTGATTTGAAAATTAAACTTACCCGATGGTACCTATTTTAAATTGGATGGTGTGTGTATGGCGCGCGAGTCCATATTGATTCAGTGGTACCGTCCTTAATTGGACACATGGATGTTTTGGGGACAGTGTCATTATCTTGTGGCACCTTTCGTCAACGGCTTCATAAACACACAAGGGGTCATCTGGCAAATCATTATGTCATGTTTTGTGTGACTAATCCCACAACAGAAATTAATCACTCAACTAACCAACGGGCATAACAAAAAAAACACACAATGTACCCCCGTGAGAACGGACGGACGGACGGACAGAAAAATAAACGACAATCTTGATTTCTTTCACTGTTTACCTTACAGGAGCTTCAGCCGTCACTTGCACACCAATTACTTCCATAACTCAAAACTATCACTTTTCCCTCTAAAATATTGTTCATGTCATCTCATTCGAACGTGCTCAGCGAGCTCGTTAAGTGAGGGGTAATGGTCAAACCTTTAAAAGAATAATACACTTTGAATGATAGTTTTAGAACTGCGTGGTTATACTGCTTTGTTATGGAAAAGGTTAATTACAGGTTCGAAGCAAAAGCAATGTTTTTTTATACTTTCAGACTAGCGTATCTTTATGCTGGAAGTACCGGGTATTTTCCGCGCATCTATCTTCCTGGACATGAATTGTCCTACCCATGGATAACAGCTATAATAAAAGAATCTCTAAGAGTACGGGCACTGTATGGAGCTCCGTGGACAGAAATAATGCCATACTCTGCGTATATCATGGGCAAAAGTAAACAATACTACACAAAGGTAATATAAATCATCTGTGGATTCTTTTGATTTAGCGTCGCGATCAGCCTGAAACTTGCATATGATCATTCGGTAAGACATAAAAAACAGACTTGGAAACGGCCCACACGGAGTGTTCTTGACCTTAGTCTTCGGGAGGGCGTTCCTGCTGACCCTTCATCATAACACAACAAAAAGTCAACGGTCATTTCCTCGTGTCTTTTACCAGAGAAGCGGACAGAACATTTCGATCACCTCGCGAGTCGGTCATCATTACCGTTTTTTTTGTAATGCGCTTTAACCCCTAACAATATGATTAACAAATTCTTACCTTCACTAATAGTTAACTGTTTTTTACTCCGAGTGATAGCAAATCAGAACATTTCCACGTGGAGTAGGAAATTTAAATTTTATACTTTTATGGGCTCCCATTATCATCTTGAATTGAGTCTTTCGGCATCCGACATGTACACTATTAGCTATCCCTCATGGAAATTAGACTGGGACCCCACGAATCCGTCTCCAAATAATAGTTTATAAGGGATTTTGTAGTATACTGAGTCAAAACAGAAAGTATAATAAACTTTCAGGGCATTTTTTTTAGTATCATCGTCTTTAATCCCAAACAAATTATTGTAAATTCATATTTCGAGTCTAGCTGTATGAATTTGCATAATGTCATCTTCTTACTGTTGCCAGTGTCACGTCAGGACGTCGCAATTCAGACATGGGGTGAAACGAAAAGTTAACACATACAGTCAATAGCGTGTATCCCCACCGTTTGACTCTTGATGGCAAGACATAGACAGCGCATGGATCTGAAAAGTCTCTGGATGTCCTCCTGTGGTATTACGTTCCACTCCTGCCTTAGAACATTACGTAAATCGCCTAACGTCTGAAGATCATGAACTCGTACTCGACGGTCCAATTGATCCCAAAGATGCTATATTGGAGACAAATCTGGCGAAAGTGGGGGCCAGGGAAGAAGTTCGATGTTCTCCTCCTCAAGAAAGTCACGACAGATACGCACCACGTGGCATCGGGCATTGTCTTGGTGGAATTACTGCAATCCGACGTTAGCGTTAAGAATTTCTTTCTCTATATCGCTGTCCATTCAGATTACCGTCGATGAAGATCAACTGCGTTCGATGGTGCAATGAAATTCCTCCCCAAACCATTACAGTACCCCCGCCGAAACGGTCGCATTCCCACACGCAAGCATCAGAAAACCGTTCTCCTCGTCGGCGATACACCCCTGTCCAACCATCAGCCCGCCGTAGACAAAATCGTGATTCATCACTAAAAGGAACTGTGCCCCAGTGCTGCTGAGTCCAGCGAGCACGCCGACGTACCCATTCCATCCTGACGGTACGATGGCGTTGGGTAAGGATTGGTCCGTGGTATGGACATCTACTTCGGATGCTGTGTTTAGCGAGTCTGTTGCGGACAGTTTGGTCACTGATTCTATTGTTAGTTCCACCTAGAGAAATTGCTGCTGTCCTCATCGCCGGAAGGAAGCGATCCCGCAAGTGAGACGTCCTAATGTGTCGGTCTTGTGCAGGGGTCGTAACTCTTGGTCGACCTGAACGCGGTCGGTCGGCAGTAGATCCAGTGTATCTATACCTTCCAATGAGACGGTAAATAGTGGCCACAGTGACTCCGAACTTAACAGCGAGTTCACCTGGAGGTATCCCAGCATCGTGCATACCAATGGCACGCAACCTCTGATTTTCGGCTTACCTTGTCAATTTTTAAAATGTCGGAAGACAAAAACTAGCGTGTTCTCTCAATAACCTAGGCTCTCTAACACACCATAACACACAGATAATCATCGCTCGCCCATTCGATTTAGCATTCTCGGGTAGCACGTGGTATTTTGATATCCGTAGCAAAATTATATACGGTTGGGTGGACAACAGCAACATGTCATTAAACTCTTTGCACGACTTCTTGTCCACAAACCGTCCCCTGAGTTCCAATGTGTTCTATGTGCCTACTGGCACATAGAACACATTGGAACTCAGGAGACGAAACATGCAACATTAGAACTATTATATTTCATCCTTTATGCTATTGTTCACATTTGTTTCTATTATCCTTTCTTTTTGGACTCAGTATATTATGGATGTCGAATCAGTGGCCTGTTCACTCTTTCAGGAGAAAGAAACTAAAGTTGATACTATAAAACGGCAACGCCGAAGCGACAGGCTATGATAATTGATAACTCGAACGCAACAAAGTGAGTTCAGTTAAAAATTAACCCAATTCAACTGGGCTGATTGTATATGAACACAGATGATTTGGGTTGATGTTTAACCACACTTATTTGAGAGTGAATTAACAAATTAGTATATTGTTTAATCAAATTACTAATTTGTTAATTAAATTTACTTATTTGAATATTCAATTTATAACGAGACTGTTTATTCAACTTATTAAAAGACTGTTACTTCAGTTTACTAATTTGTTTATTGATGTTTCTAATTTGAATATTCAGTTTATTACAAAACTGTTTATTCAAATTATTAAAAGACTGTCAGTTCAACTCTAACTTTGTCCAACAATCATTATTAAAATCTGCTTCTTGAGATATACTTAACTAGGTAGAAGAATTTGATATTTGATAGACAGTGTTCTAAGAGAGGTCAGCTTCCATTTGTTCAATGAAGTCCCTATTTTGATAATTGTGTTCTCTCTGAGACCCCAAACTTTAAGCAGTGCTATATTGGGAATATTTTTAAAATCTTCTTCTTGAGAAGTCTTGTAAAAAACTGAATATTGAAATTAGCAAATTCAAATTATTAACTTAAAATCGTCTGACGCTTCCATTCTGGTGTACTTTCGTACAACTTAGGAAAGCGCAAATACAGTACGTGGAGAGTGGATTATCACTAAATCACTCGCAGAGTGGAGATTTCACCCAATCAATAATTGCAACTTTGTTGCAAGGCATGACCAGCACAAGTAAAGTTTCAGTCAATGGACCTCCGGGTTGAACCCGGAGGTCCATTGGCTGAAACATTGCTTGCGTTTTTTGTCGATATGTACAAAATTTGAAAGTTATGGCTTGAGTGATAACTCCACTCCGCGGGTGATTTATTTACAATTCACTCTCCGCGTACTGTAGTACCGCGCTTCCAAAGCTGACAGTGAAATTCCATCGCATCACAACTGTCCGATTCTTTCCCACAACACCGTAAAAAGTGACAGAAAGAACAGGAAACGCGAGGTTCATTATCCTTTCGTCAAGTTCATATTTAAAATTTTCAGTTTCGTCTCTAACCAACACATCAATTCTCTTTTCATGAATACTAACTATTTTATGTACTATTCAGTATTTATATCATGATCACCTATTCTACAGTTAAAACTAGAAGTCCTGTCGCGAACTGCGCGCTTATCTAGGCATAATTGCGTGTAGGTATTGCGCGCAATTGCCATACCGAATGACATCCCTAGCATGGTGAGTTCTCCTGGTTACTCATAGCAAACACATGCAATGTTTCTGCCAATGGACCTCCGGATTACCCGGATGTCCATTGGCTGAAACATTGCTTGTACACAGGCCATATGGACAGAATTTGATAGCCTTACTATGGTCATAACGTGTAGATTAACGCGCAAATCGACGTGCTATTTGTGCGCATTTCATGACAGGACTTCTAGTTTTAACTGTACTATGTATAAAATACCTATGGCATAAATTTTAGCTTTACACCCCAACCGTGGTGAATTCGTGTATCTGTGGTGAACACGCCAGAAATGAGATTTCAGTATTTAGAAGTTATACCTACAGTGGAACTTCATCCATGTTGACCTTTGGTGACCTCGACCTGAGTGCAAACTTGTCTAAATTTATAGCTCCTCGCCTCGCGAAGAGTAAAATGAACACGGCAATTATTTATTACGTTTTTAACACGAAAAATTAACAAACATGTGTTGGCTCATGTTAATAAAGCACCCATAACTCGAAACTGTACGTTATTATGTTATTAAAATGAAAAAGTCCCCGTGATTTGCGCGTTTCTTTTTCCATTTCGTTTCGGCGATAAAATTGACAGCGGACGTACCGCCCACCGGTGCTCGTGTAAACAAAAACAAATTCGCACGTTTGTACGTCTGCTGCAGTAAAATAGGAAAAAAACACTCTCCACGTACTGTTGATTTGCGCTTGGTGGGAACATAATAGAAAGGACATAACGGAGATGATGCGGATCAGGCTCGACTGGATTTTTTGGTAAATAGTACTTACTGTCAACACTAGTTAGAAAATATTTGTTGTGCTGATGAGTGGTGGGGGGAGTTAAATTGTAATTTTGCAGGGCCATAACAATTTATTTGAAAAGAATGTTATGATGGGCAACAGAACTTTTGCCAAATTGTATTTATTGATGTCAGAAGTAGGAAATTTCAGGGCTGTTTTGAGGCTGGATTATTTTCTTATGGCTTCGTCTAAATCCTCCCAACCAAGTCCCTGGGTGAAATCACAGCACAGCAGTCTGAATTTATTCAGTTTGTTGCAGGATACTATTTTTTTAAGAAAGTACTGTATAAGAACTTGTAAATGTTTAGCTCATAGACCGCTTTGCACCCCAGGGCTTTGTGTTGTAACTATTCTTGTTTTGTGAGTTCTGTTCTCAAGAAGTGTACACAATTGTTGTAAAAGTTTGTGATTTAATGGTGATCTACTCTCTCCAGGCTGTATCTCTTCTCCAACTCCATGCTTCGCCAATTCCCTCCTGGTTAAAGTTTCTTAAATAAACCTTCGGCCTGGAGTTTTCGGTCTGCTTCGGTGGGGTTTTGCTCACCATAAAGGTGTTGAGAATTTCTATTAGCATGACACTGTAGTTCATCTTTTCATGGCATGGGTGGGTCACAGAGGAATTGGTGGTGTGTTGACAGTGTGGTGGTGGTGGTCGGGGGGCGGTTGGAGAATTGTTGATAAATGTGGTGACTGGTGAGAGCGATCTGTATCCCATATTCTAATTCTATATGTATTTTCATCCATTCATCAATGTCCTCCTGTTTCTTGTGTGAATTTTATTGGGAATATGAGAGGGGGGGAGTGGGGTACACTTCCGTGACTGTCATCCATATAATAGTATGGTGAGGACTAATAGTACAGGGTGGAATATTATACTGAAGTTACAAACTGACTTCATAATATTTCAAAGTGCCATACATGGACAAATAACCTCAAAATTCCAAAATAACTCCAACTATCTACAGCTAAGGAAAATGTTAAGAATTTAGTCCAAAATAGTGCATCATGGGAATTAGACTGCAGTCCAACCTTGTGAAAATGAATAAAAATAGGGGATCAAATCAGAATAATATGTAGTAGAAAATACAAAAAAATATCAATACCACGGATGTGATAATTTAGAACATAGGAGTAGGAATCAAGTACTTTCCCGACTGATCACCATTTCATTCTTCTGTTGTCTTTTTCACTCAAAGATTTATTGTCAATCCTAGTCCGCAGCCTCTTTCGGATTTGCACTGCTTCTCAGAGCTGTTAAACTTTCTCATGCAATGCGTGTTACACGTTCCAAGCAGCACAGTGAACACACTACCCTGGTACACATGGACAGCCCAGCCAGCTGAAAGAAAGGTGGCCAGCTTTGAGAAGTATTAGTCACAACTATTTAACATTATTATTTATTAGGGTTTAACGACACTTTAACAGACCGGGTCATATCATGTCGGTGACAGTTTTAGGGGTGGAGGAAACTGGACCTCCGGGTCAAACCCGGAGGTCCATTGGCTGAAACATTGCCTGTGTTGTTTGTCGATATGTACAAAATTTGAAAGTTATAGCTTGGGTGACGACTCCATTCCGCGGGTGAATTACTTACAATCCACTCGCCACGTACTGTATATATTGCTGTATGTACTGCAATATCTATATTTATCTTACAAGAATCCCAATTACAAGCAAAAACCTCTAGACGAAATACAAATCTGTACTGAGGGTACCAACCACACGTGCAGTCATTCGATTCGGAAAGAGAATGTTTTTTTACCTGTCCTCGTCGAAAACTGATTACACTGTCGAGGCCACCGTTTTTGATAACCGTAATTAAATAATAAATAAATCACCAACTTGGCGAAATAAATTCGACTAGATATTTTTTTACCATGATCCTATTTTAATATAATTTAATCATTTGCCCCGCCTCTGCGTTTGATTGGTTGAACGCATACAACGTGAAAGTCGTCAAAATCGTATAAACCAAATCACGTCATGATTTGGAATGTCGCTACACGTTCGCACATCCGATCCAACTTTGAAGACTCTGGAAGCCCCGCCCACTAAATCCAATTGTCACCGTGAGGGCATGACGGCAGACTGATAGATGGAAACAAGCTTGTAAACAAAGATCAATGATCGATTTTTCGTCGCCTCCAGTCAGCGAGAATATAATGATAATTTCTCGGGAACAATTGAATTTAATAAAATATACCGAACTGGGAGACGAATAAAATATTCATACATCCAAACATGATTTTGGGGGAACTTAAAAAAAATGTTTTTAATGATATTGTTACGTGACTTGCTAAATATCTGTCGTTTGCGATCGAAAATCAAATCAACAAACAATTTGACAATGATTGACGTGACCTGTTTGTGGCACACTTTCCTGAGTTTGACTGTTGTCTTTTGCGAAAATTAAAAGTTTTTCGTTCACGTACAAATAGTTTTTAAATTTTAATATTACAGCCGGATTAAGTTATAAGAAACAACTGTTGTTTTCCTTCGGGTTATGCGTAAAAACCGAAAATGTTCAGCACAAGCTTAATCATAACTCGCTACGCGTGTTATGAAGCTTGTGCTGAAAATTTTCGGTTTATATCGCATAAACCGAAGGAAAACAACAGTTATTTCTTAAATAGACCTACCATGCGTTAAACCTGAAAAATAAAACACAGAGCTGAAACACAAATATAAACTTCAGCAGGTTATAGTGCAAGCGGAACAGTGATTGGGGATTACATCAGGCACAGGTCTAGGATGTAATACGGTGACGTCAAGATCTTCATTCATTAAAAATCAATTCATAGACACCGACTGATTGTCAAAATATATGCGGAGAAGTGAAGAAAGGGGGAAATTATGTAAGATAAATTGGTTATTCAGCAAGTGGGTTTCCGAGATGGTGTATTGAAGTCTCGACCTCGCCTCTGTGTCATATATTGACGAAGTCCAAATAGACTCCTCACTATATGCCGAGAAACAAGGTCTCTACTTCAGGAAACCAAGATGGAGGTAATAACGAATATGTGTCTACTGCAATATGTTTACGAAATAGATATAATTATAACTTAACCACTACAATTTCCTTTCACTTTTTTGATGATTATTAGTTATAATGATACTTGGGTCTTCTGCTCTGATTTACCGCGGTCCTCTAACGAAAGGGCTTACACCAACCCCGTCGCTCATGAGTACTTCCTTCCCAACTCACATTCCAAATCTCCCATCTTTCAAACACAAACTGTTCTAAAATTCCCCCCCCCCCCCCCAACAAAAAAAAAAAATAAATAAAATAAACTCCCTTTGGCGTTTCTCAATCTCCCCAATTATATTATCGATCCTTTTTCTAAAGTAATCCCTCCTTCACTTATCTCTCATGTTTGCGTCCCATTCTTCTGTGGCCTTCGCAAGGAGTCTTATTCTTCCGGGCACATATTTGGAGCATTCTAAAATGAAAAGTTCACGGGTCTCTGTCACTCCTAATTATATAAGCTACACCTTTGGTACCATATTCCCTCAACGCTTCCGCTTATCCTTATCCCTTCAACCCCAGTGACACTGGACGGCAATGACACCCCCCCCCCCCCAAACATAAAATTAAATAAAATCGATCTTGGTACTCCACAAAAGCTGCTGCGCCTTTTTTTACTAGCCCGTCCACGATGTTTTGGTCCTAACTCCAGTTCGTCCCCTGAGTTCCAATGCCTCCTGGCACATAAAACACATTGGAACTCAAGAGACGAGTTTCTGTTGTAATCTCCTTTCCATGAGAAAACTGCTTCCCGTTCATAACACGAGCTGATAGCAGTAAACCGAACAGTGGCCAGCTTCATCTACAATCTATACTACTTGCTAACATCCTGTTAAAATACAAATGTTGATGCATAACAATCATGATATTTGTCCTTATAGTGTCTTCCACTTATTAGCAGGGTATGACAGATCTAATATTTTCCCCTCATACACCGAACTTAGGAGTACAACAGCTGTTAATCCTACATGTTTGAAGTTTGCTAAATCGGCCGGCCATCGTTCGTTATTACGCATTGTGTATTCAAACATTATATTGTATAGGATACATTTTATTGTTCTCTGTCTTTTTGTGCCCCCACCATTCTGTCGAGGGGCATTAAGGTTTTCCGTTGTACGTAAGTATGTTAGTACGTTCCGAATGTCCGTCCCGAATTTGACCTTCAGATATTCCCTTTCGCGGTCAGTTTTCAGCATATCTAAAAATATCATACCTCCTACAAATATCTGGGAACTTCATTGGTTCAAAAACGTCACATGCAGACTGCATATAAAACCATATACTGCCTGTCAACATCAATATACGCTGACAGCTATGGGCAATCTCTCCTTTGTTCATTAATTATTCTAAATGGCGCCAGCCGATAAACGCTTCAAGTTGAAAGATTGAGTGTTGGAAGCCCATATTTGGTCTGAAGTGCAGGTTGGGCAACTTAAAAGGCTTCATATATTATGTGGATGTGTGTCATGTTACCTTCGAAATGAAACGGCTTGGTATGTATGAATTTGCCTTGTTACAATTTATGGAGCACTCTCCCATAAATTGTAACAAGGCAAAGACACGTGAACACATTGTGAGAATTCTCTCATTTAATTTTGATCGCTGTTGTTATTAGTTCTGTGCGTCGGTAAGATATATTCGTTACACAGTTTGTTGGTGGCCTAATATGGTATATATGGTGTCAGTTCATTCCATATTGGACTCGGGCTTCAATATGGAATTAACTGACACCATATATGCCATAAAGTATCCGGCTTTCTTCACCCGTGATACTGTCTTACACGACGTGACCTTTACCTGTTGAAAGTGTCGCTAAACTCGATGAAACACTCAAAGCAAACAAATTGATTTAATTAGTTGAATAAACGCGTATTGCAACCTGCTGGCTGAATGAAACACCATTCCCAGATTAATATCAGAACATGACTACATTTGGTCATAAGCTATGTAGTTGAAACGTTTCGTTGTTTGTTGCTGTGAGATTTGGTTTGGTAGAAATTCTGTCAGAATCTCGAGTGAATTCCAATGTTTTCATGCCAATGGAGCGATCATAGCACTTGTGACTTCTGTAAATGTTAGCTGTTGAACGGGTCTATTTTTGTGAACCGCAATAAAGTTGTTTTTTCAAAAGAAAGAAACTAACCCAGATCTATCCTCTGCTCATTTCGCTTCGTCTGCACCACAGACTATGGTCGCTCACCTCAACATGCTCATCGACACCTGTTCCACAGAGAGTACAGCTGCCGCGGACTGGAAATCTTCCACGCGTGGGCAATATATCCACGGATGCAATAATATTAGTACTACTCTAAAGTTTGCTAAGCACCAAGTATATCCAACTACCTGTTTTACGTTTTAGTTGAAATATTCTTATGAAAAGTGTATATATTTTATATTTAATTATATCTTTAATGATTTAAGCACAGAAATTGAGATTTTGTTTGTGTTTGACATTATTTTTTAGCTTTTGAATACGATAACCATGGAAAATGGATATTATTGGTAAAAGAGGAAATTTATCAATTTGCCAAAAAGTTGACGAAACGAACTGGTATAGGATCAATATTGAGTATGAGACCCATTACTGTTATTTACAACTTGACAACGCCTTCTCATGCTCCCAATCAGGTTCCTGATGGTCCTTTGTGGGATGTTGTTCCATTCTTGGACCAACATGGCACCAAGCTCCTGGACACTTCTTGGTTGGACTGGACGGACTGAAATTGCAAGCTGCAACTCATTCCAGACATGTTCGATTGGAATGAGGTCAGGGGATCTTGCTGGTCTGTCCATACGCTCAATCCCCTCCCTCTGTCCGTACTCCCAGACAGCATGGGCACAATGATGACGGGCATTATCGTCCATCAGAATGAATCTATCACCCACTACACCTGCATACAATATGACGTGGGCATCCAGGATCTCATCAATATACCGGTGTGCAGTCAATGTACCACGGTCAAGGAAACAGAGCGCTGTACGTCCATCACAGCTGATGCCGCCACAGACCATTATTGACCCTCCACCATAGCGGTCATGTTTAGCAATGTTGGCTGCATGGAATCGCTCTCCTGGTCTTTTCCATACCCTAGAACGCCTATCTGTGTTGTATAGGCAGTACCTGGACTTATCTGTAAAAAAGGACAGGTCGTCAATCTTCTATGGTCCATCCAACGTGATCTATGGCCCATTCATATCGTGCCTGGCGGAGGTTCTGGGACAGCTGAATGCGAATACATGGTCTTCTCCATCGGAGACCACCTTTATGCAACATTGTCCGGATAGTATGCGTCGAAACATTTACCCCGGGTGCATTCTGAAGGTCACTGCGAAGCTGGGTTGCTGTGTCAAAGCGGTTCCTGCGGGCTTGAATGATCAAAAACCGGTCTTTAGATGCAGATGTGGCCCTGTCTCTGCCACCACCATGTCGTCTGACTGGTGTGCCATACTGCTGAAATCTTGCCCAGGCTCTGGTGATAACCGTATGGTGCACACCAAGGGCTTCACCAGCCTGACGATGGGTAGCCCCTTGTTCCACCAACCCTACAGCCCACTACATTTCTGCTTCAGACAAATGTCTTCTTACATTTGCATTCTCTATATTCAGTCATTAAATCACAAGGGTTTGTGTTGAAATGAAGACTGAATACCCTACACATCACATGTACATGTAGACAGTTCACGAGGACATCATGAAAATCACGGGGTACGTGCTTCCCATGACTGTCACGAAAAGTCTGCCTGTCAAGTGAGCTAATGTAAACACTGGGGACCCTCTCAATACGTTCCTCAATCATATTCACAAAAAAATATCGCAAATGTGTCACACGAAAATTCGACAATGATGTGTCAAATATGTGGTGCTTTGGAAACTTTGAATAGTATAGATACCAAACACTGATTCTGGGAATAATCATCAACAATTTAATCCTATGCTTCATTAATTAAAATTTTGCTGATACTGATTTTTATTACCTGGTAAATGTGTGCGGGGATATCACAGCCCACGCGCGGATTGCGACCAGCCCGCGGCGACTGTGTTATTGTTTTCTGGTTCGCAGTAAATTTAGGGGTTCATTATCCTGACGGGAAGACTGATTAAAATAAAGTCTTACTTCGTATATTTTAACACTTTGAACACCGGTGGTATCTTCCATGTCAGTTCAGTAGCAGCAATTGGAAAAGTTCATTTTCATTACATGGGGGTAGATCAATTAATATTTTCAACGTGCAGCCTTGGGGCTGCACGTTGAAAATATTGATTGGTCTCCCTATACACTAGGCAACGATCTTACTAAATGAAATTTTGATCCCGAGTCGGAAAAGCGACCTTTCGCGTTCAAAGGGCTAACTCCAGTATCTTGTCCAGAGTTAATGTGTTGTCTATGACACGGTGCGGTTGTTTCATGACGTTACAAAAATAATTTAAATGGAAACTGTGTCTGGACTGAGATACTAAAGCATATTTCTTGTTTGTTGATATATTTGCAGCAAGATTTGGATGTAAGCGTGAAGCAATCAGCGGACGCTGGGGCAGGAGGAATAGTTTTCTGGGGAAGCAGTGGGAATGTTCAAACAAAACAGGATTGCTTGGATCTCGTAAAGTATGTTGATACTGTTCTCGGACCATACGTCAAAGCGTTGACGAACTTCGTGGAGCAGTGCAGTCTTAAACTGTGTTCAAACCATGGACGATGTGTCGTGCCAGACATATCGAACATCAACTACGGAGCACAGAAAAAGCGTGAAGAGAATGATTACAGTGGCTACGTTTGTCAGTGTTATTACGAGTGGTCTGGAACGCATTGTGAAAAGCTGGCTGCTGAAAAACTAAGAAGATAGACTATGGCTTTTAAGAGCACGTTTCATTGGGTTGCGTGCTTTTTGAATATTTTAGAGACTCGTTAAACAACTTTTTTGATTTAAATATATTAGACATACAACGACATGAATATTAGTACTGTGGAAACAATTTCGAAACTATTTCTTTATTAAGGATAGCCGCCTTTCCTCAATTTTGTTGACAACGAGCTCAGCTCTTCGAAAATAAGAAAATAAATAATATAACAAGACGTTCTCAGTTATTTAGTGGGACGTACGTCTTGTGAAAGAGTGTTTTTTATAATTTGTATTGCAGGGTATACAACGTGTTATTCTGGACCAGTAGTATCAAAAATCAAAGTGGGAGACTAACGCCACGTGGTGCAAGATTGGAGGGGGGGGGGGGGGTGCATCCATATTTTAGAGGTATTTTTACTGTGGCTAGAAACCACACACTACGTGCCCTTCTCAAATATTACCCCCAAGGAACTACTACCCATCAATGACTTATACACGATAGGTTGTGGCACACTTTCTGGTATCAGAAGGGATGCGTTTAATATGAAATTGAGAAATGTCAGACAAGTCAAAGTACCTAGGTAGTGGTTTCTACTCAAGTCTTGTTGGCCTTCAAAATCACTACTGGGCCACTGGAATCACTAGCAGTGGAGATATAGATCGTTCGCCTTACAGGCAGACAAGACTTGTCAAAAACCACTACTGGGCCACCGGTATCACTAGCAGTAGGGACATAGATCGTTCGCCTTACAGGCAGACAAGACTTGTCCAAAACCACTACTGGGCCACTGGAATCACGAGCAGTAGAGATATAGATCGCTTAGAGCGTGAAGAGAATGATAACAGTGGCTACATTTGTCAGTGTTATTGCGAATGGTCTGAACGTATTGTGAAAAGCCGGCTGAAAAAACGAGGAAGATAGACTATGGCTTTTAAGAGCACGTTTCATTGGGTTGCTTTCTTTCTGAATATTTTAGAGACTCGTTAAACAACTTTTTTATTTAAATATATTAGACACACAACGGCATGTATATAAGTACTGCGGAGATATTTTCCAAATTTTTTGTTTTGAAAACACAACCGCTTTTCTTTAATTCTGTTGATACCGAGCTCAGCTCTTATTCATTTATTGTTATTTATTTATAACGGTTTTAATGGCACTTTCTATAGCCAGGATCACCTCGTGTCGGTCAGTGTTACGGGCGGAGGAAGTCGGAGTATCCTGAGAGAACCACAAAGCAGCAGCGAGCAACTGTCAGACTCCCCAACGTACTAACTCCACACAAGCAAGGTTCTTCCTCTTCTTCTTCTTCTTCTTCTTCTTCTTCTTCTTCTTCTTCTTCTTCTTCTTCTTCTTCTTCTATTACTGTGCATGCCGCCTCTGGCGTACTTTCGTACAGGTTAGCATTGGTTGAAGACAAGTTCACCGTCGTAGTGCAGTGCGCCTTAGTGGACAGCGCCACCGTGTCCCACGTGGGCAATCGGGAATAAGTAAGTGTCTCACCCAAGGACACAATGCGAGGATTGAACCATGGACCTTTCGGTTTGAAGTCCAATGCCGTAACCACCGAGCCACCGGCCTCCCAGCTCAGCGCTTCTAAAGTCATATAACAAAAAGTTATCAGTTACAAATTGGGAAATACGTCTGGTGAAAGTGTTTTTTTAACTATTCGATTGGGAGTATGCTGGACCTAGTAGTATATAAAATCACAGAAGGGGGAACTAACGCGTCCATAGTTTATATGTCATTTTACTTGGATGGGAAACTGTACACTAAATGTCTTCCTTAAATATCACCACTCAAGAACTGGTAACCATTACCGATATGTTGCGTCAAACTTTCTGGTATCATAAGAGGAGCGTTTAACCCTTTACCCAACGTGGACGATATCAAAATTTATTATTTTAATTACTATTTTTTATAAGGTTTTAAAAAAAATGTCAACAAAACAATAGCATGTGACCCCCTCATTGGAACGAGCTCGTTGAGCTCGTTCCAATGAGGGGTCACATGATATGGTTTTGTTGAAATATTTTGAAAAATTTCTTTATTTCAAATGCTGAATTTGCATATTTTGCGGACTGATGGAATAGATTCGTTAGGTAAAGGGTTAAATGAAGCAGTGAAAGGTCGTGCAGACAAATCAAATTTCCTTGGCAGTGGTTTCAGTGATTTCTTGTCAAGTCTTGTCTACCTTACAGGCAGACAACACTTAACCAAAAACCACTACTGGGCCGCCAGAATCACTAGCAGTGGATCTATAGAAAGTTTAGAAAACAGCTCACGCGCGCAGTGGTTAAAAGAAACTCGAGGTGATTCCATAACATTTATGGCGCAAATATGGATTTAAGAATGGGTCTATTAAAGATTTCCACGAACGGGTTCTTTCCTCTCCTTATTTACAAATCATGCGGGTTTCAAAATAGCAGGCCAGGCTCAAGAATGAACCTTGCACTCAAAAGAGATAAGTGTTTTTCAAGAATATATAGGGAGCTTGAACTGCAGATTTATGCATAGTTTAGACTATTGAGAAGTTTATCTGACGATTACTTCCAGTATGCAATTAGAAACGTCTGAATTCGGCCTTAATTACCCTGTCCCCATTTCACCCGAATGCGGAAAATAAGTGCCGTTTTGTGTCAATCCAGTATCTAAATCCCGTCCGGGACGCCCCGCGTTGTGTCCTTGGGCAAGGCACTTTATCCCGGTTGCTTACATGGGGACATGATGACGCCGTGTACTAAGGCGTACTGCACGTCGATGGTGCACATGTATTCAACCGCTGTAACCCTGCTTGAGTGGGGCTTGAACAGAGTTGGAATGTTGAGGAGCTGACAGTTGCTCGTCGATACTCGGTGGTTCTCTCCGGGTACTCCAGCTTCCTCCGCCCGTAAAACTGTCACAATTAGACATCGTGCATAAGTATGTGACCTTAAACACCAATAAATAAATAAATAAATAAATAAATAAATAAATAAATAAATAGTATCTAAATATTTAAATGTCTGTCCACTGATAGATTTTTATCGAAGAAGTACTCAAGATTGCAACGAAAGGATTTGGAGATATCGCAGCACTGTGGATATTGATGTGGAGTTTTGAAACTTTGTTTGTTGTTCCAAAAAAATCAGTTCGGTTTTATCATGGATAAACCTGGATAAACTTGAGAAAATTAGATTCGGTCCTTAATATAGCGAAAGTGCAGTTTTCTCCGTGTCACAAATTTAGATTGTTTAAAAGGGCGAGCATCTTTGTACGGCACTTAGATTGGTTTTAAAACAATTTATCGTTATCCCTGCAGCGCCAAGGCGTCACAGTAGTGTTAAAGACAGGTTTTCTAGATAAATATTACACAGCACATTTTAAAATTATATAATAGAAGTGTGACGTTTGCATTTTGTAGTGATACGGCAGAATTTCAAGTTTTTCTTGTGCAAGGGCAAATATATTAGAGTGTACATAGTATGCAAAAGTTGCTGATTGATCTATCATAAAACAGTTGCAAGCTACTTGATTAATCTTGTATTTCAAAGAAGTTCAACCCTTTACCCAACGTAACGGCCGAAACCGGCCAGCGAAAGTCTCAAAAATCGACAATTAATTTTCATTATTTTTTTCAATTTTGTCTCAAAAACAAAGGTTATGGCCCTTCATTGGAACGGGCTCATCGAGCTCGTTCCAATGAGGAGTCCAGGCCTGAAAATAAGCAGTCTGACATTTCCAGAATTAGGTCCCCAGAGGGTGAATTTGATGACCCTATCCCATACAGTGAGCCAATTATCCTCTGGGTACCTCTTTCTGTTTAGTTTGAGACCCTTATTTAGATTGAGGTTCACAGAGGGTAAATTTAGTGATGCTACCCTTCTGGGCAGGGTAGCATCACAAAATTCACCCACTGGGGACCTCATTTTGCAGATGACAAGTCTGCTTATTTTCTGGCTTGGAGGAGTCATATCCTATGTTTTTGAGGCAAACAGATGAAAAAATGAGTTATTCAAGAATTTTTTGCAAGTGTCGTCTGCTTTTCATGTTAGGTAAAGGGTTAATGGCTGGTAAGGATTTTTTTATATTTATATTATGTTTATGTTATGAGTAACCATATTGTGTATACTGTTTATAATTTCGTTTCCGACTAAGAGAGAAATACGGCTGGCTATCATCATTGATTGTAAATATATCTTTTAGTCCACAAGCGCTTTTATTGAGATAATTTTCCCCCAAAGTGGCGTAGGAGATGGGCACACAGGGCTCGCATTGTGGGGGGGGGGGGGGGCGACAAGAAAGGGGGAGGGCCGCCTTGAAGGACGTCCCAATGCTGGAAGAAAGAGGGAAATAGAGAGAGAGAGAGCGAGACTGTGTACCAAATACACATAATTTCAAACTCTCACTTCCACACGACGTACTCTTTGTAGTCTATGTATTGTTTTTTCAACCCTTTACCTAACGTAACGGTCAAAAACATAGGTTATGACCCCTCGTTGGAACGAGCTCGTCCAGCTCGTTCCAATGAGGGGTCATAACCTATGTTTTTTAGACAAAAACTGAAAAAAATTAGTTATTCGAGAATTATTTTTGCAAGTGTCGTCTGCTTTTCAGGTTAGGTAAAGGGTTAAGTGAACGCTACATCATTGTAACTGAGAGGGGTGAGAAATGAACAATATACATACATGGTGCCTCTCAAGTCACACATGTTGGGCGTGCATGTGTGTATTGTTGGATGGTGGGGGTGAAACTTAAAACATGTAATGAAAAAATCTACAGAGTCGTACTTTTAGATTCGATGCAAAATGCAATACCTTCATTTAATTTATGGCGTATGTACTACGTGAAATCCTGTATGCTGTGCACGGTAACAACACTAAATTTGTCCCCCCGTTTTTAAAGGCAACCACCATTATGAAAGGGCCCCGTCTCTATCTCGCAGGAAGGGGGGGGGGGGGCACAAGATGTTCCGCTACGCCACTGTCCCCACAGTTATACCCCTAGCAGGAAGGAGTGATAAATTTTGTCAAATACTGCACTGAGGATCATAAGCACAACAACAAGGTGTAAATGTTTCATTCATTGCCAAAAGTAAATTATTTTCCTCGCGGAGAGGTGCCATCTCAGGCCATTTGCACTCGAATGTAAATTAAGCTTGGAAGCCACCACTTTCATCACAACATAATACAAATAGTCCATATTAGAGACTGGATAACAGGCGCTGGTGGGGCGCGGTGGCTCAGTAGGTAGAGGTGCAGGCTGCAAGCCGAGAGGTCCTCGGTTCGAATCCCACCTGCGGCAACCGCGTTGTGTCCTTGGGCAAGACACTTCACCCTCATTGCCCACGTGGGGGCACGGTGACGTTGTGTACTAAGGCGTACTGCACGTCGATGGTGCACTGTCTTCAACCAATGTTAACCCTGCTTGTGTGGAGTTAGTATGTTGGGGAGCTGACAGTTACTCACCGTTGCTCGGTGGTTCTCTCCGGGTACTCAGGCTTCCTCCACCCGTAAAACTGTCGAGGTCATGATTAGCCATTTTGCAGAAATATGTGACCTTAAACACCAATAAATAATAAATAAATAAATAAATAAATAAATAAATAAATAGGCGCTGGTGATTGTGTTTAATGGAGGTATAACGGGGGCCGGTTTCGATCACTTCTGCGAAAATACCGGAGTTGAGAGATGAGCTAACAATATTGAGAACCACGTGGAAATCTTTGGTGGAGGCCAAGTAGAGATTATATCCTAATGATTTTACTTGGGCGACGCACTCATAATGGAACGTGCAATCGCTTCAACCCCGACAAGCTTGAAGGTGTGAAGAGTGTATACTGCAATACTGTTGCTTTTCAGAATTCTTATTTGTCACTAGAATCGAGGTTCCATCTTGAATTCTCAACCCAGTCTAAAATCGATCAAAATGGTTTTTCATTTTCCTTTTGCAAGAATGATCGGGGAGACAGATGATATTCTTAAAGACACATATCATCTCCGGTGGTCTGTTTACTTTCTTGCTTGAATCTATTTTCATTCACGTCATAACGTCACTCAGATGCGTAACGACCAATTAGATGCTTTCTTACACTTTTGATTTTACACGCAGGTCGGAGTCCACGCGTGATATCCCGAACACATTTCTCAACATACGTATTGCATTGGATATTGTTGAATACCCACAGAAACCGTTACTTAATCTAGACATCTGATTCGACAATTGCCGATAGCTAATTTCCTCGATTCTGCTCTTTGACTCCACCCATCCTCGACAACATTATTATGTTAATGCGTCCCACTATTAATGATTTGCATTTCCATTCGCTAGCTCGCCCAAGAGTTTTATTTTAATGAACTGTATGAACCTCTCTGGGCCTTTCAGCTCCCCCGATTTCGTTCATTGGACCATGGTCTGGTAGGGTTGAATTCTCTCTGATCACGATTTATTTAGTTCTCTTAGGTGCGAGCTTGCTAACAAGCGCACATAGAGGGGGGGTGGGGGGGGGGGGCTGAATGCACTAACTAACTTGTCGATACACTGTCTGTCTTCTTGTGTTTGAGATTGTAGCTGAGAATTCTTCTGTCGATATTCTATAGGTCTATAGTTCTTGAATGTATGTGATTTCTGTATAAAACGCAGAGATAAGCTGCAGGAGGTTTTATACATATTCACAAAAAGTCAAGTACTACATGCTCTGTCGATAAATAGGTTATCTCCGCCGGATTCCTCGAACGCTTCTGCGCTGTAGAGATCAATATAAATTACTTCCGGTTGGATTGCATAATTCCTTGTTTCAGCGCGTGCATTGGTTTATATTGCAATGCTATTAAATTAGGACCCTGCGAATCACACATTTTCGATTCGAACTGAATCTCGAATCGAATCATTTCTATTATTCGAATCGAATCGAATCCCAAATCGAATCAGTGACGTCTTGAAGATGACCGATGCGTGTCGGGGTGCTATAAACCTGATTTGTTTCCACTGTGATGGCTCAAATCCCGGATGATCAAATAATCCAACTACATCATCAAGGCATGCCTTCATCGAAGGCATGCCTTGATGATGTAGTTGAAATATTACCCTGTAAGGATTATAGTTCATCGTCTACATTGCTTAGAAACCTTAAATTTGTATTTAACAGTGGTAGGGACTAGTGAGATTGGAATTAGCATGGCTGGTGACATAAGTACAGATGTTATGTTAATGTAGCGGAAGTTACACTCAGTCTTTTATTTCATCATTATTTATGTATGATTTCCATCAGAACTATACGTTTTGTGAGACGAAGAAGATGACTGATGCCAAGCTATATTCCTATGAAAAAGATTCGAGTGGAAACGAATGGGCAACCGATTTCAAGTCGAGCAGAATATCTACTCAAGTTCGAAATGGGATCGAATCTCGAAGCTTCGCACAACCCAATATCAAATAGCGCTGCGTGCGTAGTTTTGTGTCATAAAACAACAACAAAGTTGTAAACGGTGATGTCGTCTCTGTGCTTTATTTGCAGTGCATAAGACGATATTGCTTTCCGTGCACATTTTTCCTAGGAGAGAACAACCCGGAAGCCCCTCATCAACCCACCCGACTGGGAGTGGGTTACTGGAGGGGTCCCGGAGTGCTCTCCACTGAGACAAATTTGAGTCATAATGGTTACAAATCCACAAATACCAACCGGAACGTGTGGAAGTTAGTCCAAGAACAACTCACCTCCCGATAGACGCTATAGACCGACGGAATATCAAAAGGAAAGTTCTGATTATTTTTTTTATGCCAAACAAAATTCTGAATAGCATGTAGTGGGCCCATATAGAACATGCAGTTCAAAGTTTGAAAAAAGAACCCTTTTTTAAAACATATCATTCAGCTCCCTCCAAAAAATGTCACACTTGTTCGATTGGAACTATACATTAATCGTTTGAAACTATTTATGGGTTTTCATAGACAGTAACTTATTTTTATTGTGAATTATTTTGGAAAAGTGAATTTTTTTATACCTATGTAAATACTGACATACAATATATAGAGGATATTCACGAAAATTTGATGAATACCGAAAATATCTCGTGAGTGGCTACAAAGAAATATGAGGATCTTCACGAGCGACGCAGTCGCGAGTGAAGATCCTCATATTTCTTGTAGCCACGAACGAGATATTTTCGGTATTCATCAAATTTTCGTGAATTTTCTTTTTATTTAATGCTCTACGACTACAAACTCTCCAATTTGTGGCCTTTATTTGCCATTAAGGCGCAAAATTTATGTGCCGAACCGGCGTCCATACAAAAATTACAACAACCAAACTCCAACCATTGGAATGTGTGAATATCCGCACAAAAAGTAGTCCCGTCTTATTTCTCCCCTAACTTTACGATTTACCAAGGCTGGCGAATTGAAGTAATCGCAATGTGTTTCGAAGAAATAGAACAATAACAAAAAACACCACTTTCTTATTTTCAATAACAAGACACGTCATTTTATTTTTTTTGAACTCAATGCACTGAAGACGTGTGAAGTTGAACTGAAGAAATTTGAAAGTGATTTCGGCTTTTCGCTGGAAGGTGAATGAGAAAGTCAAACTTTGAAACCGCTGGTTTAATGAATTGATTTAGTCACTGTCACTATCAATTATTCGAATTCGTTTGTATTTGGGACTCTGGAATTCATTACTGATGTGCTGACTCGTTTAAAGTACATGTGATTCGTCATCCGAACCTACGATGAAATATCGATTTCTAAATATCATTTTGATATTTCGTTTTGCCGACCGACAGGGGAATATGACTTAATTTTTCAGCGTGAATTGATGCCTGAGCATTAAATAAACTGGTCATATTAAGTATTTCACAGCAATAAAATATATATGCCATATCAAGTGTTATTCATTTTACATGTAAGGGTATGTACTCGTACCCGAGTACTTTACAAAGTACTCATGCTCGTCGTACTCATACATTTCCGCAGTACTCGTACTCGCCCCAGCCCTGGTTCAAACTATAACCATCATAAATAAGAACTATAAATTTCCTTTGAGTGACGCCATTGAGACTAAATTACATTGTGAGATAGAGTTTATGGATCACCCTTACCAAAGACAAACACAATACTGTGAAAATATCGGAATTCGTTTGAATTCTGTGCATATGTTAAAACATATGAGGGGGATTTCGAGGATAAGTGGCGAATACATTTATGTATCGTGGACAATAAGCTTATTAACCCTTTACCCACCGTAACGGCCTAAACCGGCCAGCGCTATTCACAAAAATCGCCAATTAATTTTTATTATTTTTTCATTTTTTTTGTCTCAAAAACATAGGTAATGACCCCTCTTTGGGACGAGCTCGTTCCAAAGAGGGGTCATAACCTATGTTTTTGAGACAAAAAATGAAAATGATTAGTTACTCAAGAATTTTGTTTGCAAGTGTCGTCTGCTTTTAATGATAGGTAAAGGGTTAATTGCAATAAGACTGCTTTTATCAATAACAAAAGCCGGATGGAAGTTGGGGAAATACGTTAGTTTTTAATATTTTCCATTGTCACTCACTGAAGCTATTACCTATTTAATTATTTATTGGTGTTTAAGGTCACATATTTCTGCACAATGGCTAATCATGACCACGACAGTTTTACGGGTGGAGGAAGCCGGAGTACCCGGAGAGAACCACCGAACAAGGGCGAGCAACTGTCAACCTCCCAACATACTAACTCCACACAAGCAGGGTTAGCATTGGTTGAAGACAGGTGCACCATCGACGTGCAGTACGCCTTAGTACACAGCGTCACCGTGCCCTCACGCGGGCAATGGGGGTGAAGTGTCTTGCCCAAGGGCACAACGAGGTTGCCGCAGGTGGAATTCGAACCGAGGACCTCTCGGCTTGCAGCCTGCACCTCTACCAACTGAACCACCGCGCCCCCTCACTGAAGCTATTTTTGAATTAACCCTTTACCCAACGTAACGGCCAAAACCGGCCAGCGCTATTCTCAAAAATCGCCAATTAATTTTCATTATTTTTTTCATTTTTTGTCTCAAAAACATAGGTTATGACCCCTCGTTGGAACGAGCTCGTCGAGCTCGTTCCAACGAGGGGTCATAACCTATGTTTTTGAGACAAAAAATGAAAAAAATTTGTTATTCAAGAATTTTCTTTGCAAGTGTCGTCTGCTTTTCATGTTAGGTAAAGGGTTAACCGTTTGTTGATGAAGTTGAAAACACGTTCATTAAACTCGAAATCAATCATTTCTCATCTCTTCCTGTAAATCTTGACTTCATTTTCTGTAAAAATTAAAAAAGCACGCGCTTGTCACCCGCCTATATGTCTTTAAAGTTTCATTTCTGAACTGAATGAATGATTTGTCGTTGTTCCTGTTACTGACAAAATTCCATTCAGCACGGGTGTTTTATCTTTGATGATCAACAGATCAGATAATACCCGTGTCTTTGTTAAAAAATCGATACTACGACTTGTTCGTTAAATTAACGACTCATGGTTACTGTTACAAAAGTTATGCTTAATAAAAATATTTATCATATGACTCGTTCGTTTTGTTCACCTTAAAACATTTGATATTTTGTTTTCATATTAATCAGTGATAAATAAAGCCTTCCGTCAATTTCATTGGTTGGTTTCAAAACTAGACAATTTGATTGGTTGAACAAAATACAACTGGGCCACATTTTCATAATTTGCATAATTAGAGTTGGGACCTTTCATTGGTCAATTTCAAAACTGGATTTGATTGGCTAAACAAAGTACAAATGGGTCACATTTGCATAATTTCAGTAGGGAGAATTTACGTTATCCGACCTACTTAGGGTGGGTAAAATTGTATTAATCTTTTACCTACAAGAAAAACGCCATTCATTTTTTCTATGTTTTCACTTTTTGCTTCCAAAACATAGGTTATGACCCCCTCATTGGGGTGTCGCGCTCGTTCCAATGAGGAGTAATAACCTATGTTTTGGAAGCAAAAAAGTGAAAATTTTTAGTTATACAAGGATGTTTTTTCCAAGTGCCGTCTGCAACTCATGTTAGGTGATGGGTTAAAAAGTCATACTAATTTGTGCGTGTGTTTGTCACATGATAAATAGAATATGAAATGAGTGTTTTTCTCATATAATATTTATGAAACTCGTCCGAATTTTCCGTTTGGGCTCGCCAGAGGCTCGCCAAAACGGAGAATTCTTAGACTCGTTTCATAAATATTATACGAGAAAAAACACTCATTGCATATCCTCTATTTATCGCATATGACCTCTCCGTTTTCTCGGTTTATTACCGTTTCATATTAGCGGAAAAGCCATGGTGCATCCCAAAACCGAGAAACCTGGTATGGGAAAGACTTTTTCAAGGCTCCCACCAGTCAGGGAAAACATCCCCAGTAAATATAGGGGCTGCCCACACTGGAAGAAATTCACAACAAACATTCAACTCAAAAGACTGAACCTGAACACCGCCCTCCACCTTCCGGCGAGGTGAAACAGGCAACACAAAACGAAAACCGCGAACTATGGGAAGGGGTTACGGAAGAACTGAATGGCCAAGGAGCGCTTACAAGTTTTCGGATAGTTTCAAAACTATTAACTACTAACAGACCAAGACATTCTATAATCATATCTATGTGATAAGTAAAATTGGGAAGGCACAATTGTGGAATAGCTTTAAACAGTTCATTTCTATGAGCTGAAAGGAGAGAAGGGGTCTGGGGAGGGAGCAACATTTGGTAACCCAGGGGTAATCAAGACCTTCTCATTCGAGAGCTGTGGAAAACCACCGGATGGTCAAAGATTTTATTATTATTATTATTATTATTATTATTATTATTATTATTATTATTATTATTATTATTATTATGTTGTTGTTGTTGTTGCTGTTGTTGTTGGTATTGTTGCTGTTGTTAGAAAACTATTCACAGTGATTTAGGATTGCATTATCGTATCTATGTGAACTGTGAGGTTGCTAAGATTGTTTTATGCAGATACATTTATTGTACTGGTGGTCTCCCTCAAGTATGGACACAGTTGTCAGTTGGGTTAATGCACAGTTGTAACATATTATCTCCCTTGATTATCTCCCTTTGTTGTCATGCATTGATATAACTTAATACTGACAACACGTCTAAATGGACTCGCTATCTGGAAGCGCATAGTATTACTAAACATCAGCGAATCATCTGGATTTATGATTTTATCTACCTTACAACAAACGTAGATATATGTATACATATACTGGACAAAAAAAGAAACGCAACAACCCATTTCTAGAATTTCCTATGGTGATTTTTGCGTACGGTCAACGCACTTCACAGATCATTGGTGGTCAATTAATGAAATCATGCAAACCGTGGTGAGTTTGTCCACATCGTCAATCCGTCACGCAACGGTGACCAGATACGTGATTTCCATGTTTCCCGTGATTTGTTTATCCTCGGTCCAGTTCATTGCCGAATTTGAATTCACCGCTTTGGAAGACCCTTAAATGGCCAATTCCCCAAGTTGAACATTCAGAATTCGCATCTGTTTCAAAGTGACAACCATGGGAAGATTGAGCTTACGTGAATGCGAACTATGCTATTGCGAGGAGATGGTCAAAGTGACGTCGCTGAACAATTTTCTGTCCACCGGTCGACAATATCACGCCTTTATCAACGCCTCCCATCGATTGGGAGCATAGCAGACCGTCCACGCAGCGGACGTCCGAGGGTAACATCGGCGGTGCAAGACCGTCAGATTAGACTGTCTCATCTACGTGATAGGTTTCTCTGCCCTGTTAGCATGCGGCGAACACGAGAGGAACACACAACAACAGGATCAGCGTGCAAACGGTGAGGCATCGTTTACGTTCCTTCGGTATACGGGCCAGACGTCCGTATGTTGGTCCGCCGCTTACTGTTCCTTGACGTAACAGGAGGATGACGTAGTTGAACGACATCGTCCAAGAGGAGTGTGGACACGTCAACGGTGGAGGAAGGTACTGTTCACGGATGAGGCTCGGTTCCTTTTGTACCGATCCGACCGACGCCAAAGTGTGTATAGACGTCGTGGAAAAAGATATGCAGATGCCTGAGTGATAGAGCGAGATCGCTTCGGTGGTGGCGGCGTAATGATGTGGGGTGGTATCACATATGGCCAGAAGACACCCCTTGTGTTCGTAGAAGGAAACTTAACGGCTATCCAGTACCGGCAACTCATTCTGGAGTTAACCGTTTGATTGACAAGACGCATCCAGGCAGCCATCAACGAACGCGGAGGACTGTGTGAAAATTAGGACTCTACGTACCGTGATCCAGCTTGTACATGGACATTTAGTGACAATGCGACCCGCAACAAAAGATTTATCTTCTCATACAAATCAAATTGTTAGTCTTTTTTTCTTCTTTTTTTCTTTTTTTTTTTTTCTTCTTCTTCTACTTCTTCTTCTTCTTCTTCTTCTTCTTCTCCTGTCTTCTGTCTTCTCATCACTTTTTTGTCCGCAAGATAACTCGAAAACGAATCGCCCTATCTTGTTGATTTTTGGCATTCTGATAGACAGCCACAAGTTCTCGGCCACCTATGTTTTTCCGATTCCTGGGGTACCAGGAGTGTCTGTAGGGGCGTTTTAAAAGTAGGTCACGCCCATATCTCAGGCGTGGTATGACCTACAGACCTGGGACCAACACCAAATGAGTCGACACTCGATGGAGGTTCAAAATATGGGTCAAGGTCACGGAGGTCACCTAGGGGTCATTGAGTGCATTTTTCAAAATTGCTGGACATCCCATGTTTTGACCCCCTAAAGTATTCCTGACGTACATACATGCATTTTGACGTAAAAAAAAGTGGGCGTGTCCACATTTTTTGAAAGTGGGTCACGCCCATATCTCAAGCGTGGTATGACCTACGGACCTGGGACCAACAAGAAATGAGTCGACACTTGATGGAGGTTCAAAATATGGGTCAAGGTCACGGAGGTCACCTAGGGGTCATTGAGTGCATTTTTCAGAATTGCTGGAAATCACATTTTTTGATCCCCTAAAGTATTCCTGACGTACACGCATGCATTTTGACGTAAAAAAAAGTGGGCGTGGCCAACATTTTTGAAAGTGGGTCACGCCCATATCTCAGACGTGGAATGACGTATGGACCTGAGACCAACACCAAATGAGTCGACAGTTGATGGAGATTCAAAATATGGGTCAAGGTCACAGAGGTCACCTAGGGGTCATTGAGTGCATTTTTTCAGAATTGCTGGAAATCACATTTTTTGACCCCCTAAAGTATTCCTGACATACGCACATGCATTTTGGCATAAAAAAGGGGGCGTGGCCAAAAAATTTTTGAAAGTGGGTCACGCCCATACCTCAGGCGTGGTATGACGTATGGACCTGGGACCAACACCAAATGAGTCGGCACTTGATGGAGATTCAAAATATGGGTCAAGGTCACGGAGGTCACTTAGGGGTCATTGAGTGCATTTTTCAGAATTGCTGGAAATCACATTTTTTGACCTCCTAAAGTATACCTGATGTACACACATGCATTTTGACATAAAAAAAGTGGGCGTGGCCAAAATTTTTGAAACTGGGTCACGCACATATCTCAGGCGTGGAATGACGTATGGACCTGGGACCAACACCAAATGAGTCGACACTTGATGGAGATTCAAAATATGGGTCAAGGTCACCTAGGTCACCTAGGGGTCATTGAGTGCATTTTTCAGAATTGCTGGAAATCACATTTTTTTTACCCCCTAAAGTATTCCTGACGTACACACATGCATTTTGACGTAAAAAAAGTGGGCGTGGCCAAAATTTTTAAAAGTGGGTCACGCCCATATCTCAAGCGTGGTATGACCTACGAACCTGGGACCAACACCAAATGAGTCGACACCCGATGGAGGTTCAAAATATGGGTCAAGGTCACGGAGGTCAACTAGGGGTCATTGAGTGCATTTTTTCAGAATTGCTGGAAATCACATTTTGTGACCCCCTAAACTATTTCTGACATACTCACATGCATTTTGACGTAAAAAAGTGGGCGTGGCCAAAATTTTTGAAAGTGGGTCACGCCCATATCTCAGGCGTGGAATGACGTATGGACCTGGGACCAACACCAAATGAGTCGACACTTGATGGAGATTCAAAATATGGGTTAAGGTCACGGAGGTCACCTAGGGGTCATTGAGTGTATTTTTCAGAATTGCTGGAAATCACATTTTTGACCTCCTAAAGTATACCTGATGTACACACATGCATTTTGACGTAAAAAAAGTGGCCGTGGCCAAAATTTTTTAAACTGGGTCACGCCCATATTTCAGGCGTGGTATGACGTATAGACCTGGGACCAACACCAAATGAGTCGACACTTGATGGAGGTTCAAAATATGGGTCAACGTCACAGAGGTCACCTAGGGGTCATTGAGTGCATTTTTCAGAATTGCTGGAAATCACATTGTTTGACCCCCTAAAGTATTCCTGATGTACACACATGCATTTTTACATAAAAAGTGGGCATGGCCAAAATTTTTGAAAGTGGGTCACGCCCATATCTCTGGTGTGGTATGACCTACAAACCTGGGACCAACACCAAATGAGTTGATACTCGATGGAGGTTCAAAATATGGGTCAAGGTCACGGAGGTCAACTAGGGGTCATAGAGTGCATTTTTCAGAATTGCTGGAAATCACATTTTTTGATCCCCTAAGGTATTCCTGACGTACACACATGCATATTGACGTAAAAAAAGTGGGCGTGGCCAAAATTTTTAAAAAATGGGTCACGCCCATATCTCAGACATGGTATGACGTATGGACCTGGGACAACATCAAATCAGTTGACACTTGAGGGAGACTCAAAATATGGGTCAAGGTCACGGAGGACACCTAGGGGTCATTGAGTGCATTTTTTCAGAATTGCTGGAAATCACATTTTTTGATCCCCTAAAGTATTCCTGACGTACACACATGCATTTTGGCGTAAAAAAGTGGACGTGGCCAAAATTTTTGAAAGTGGGTCACGCCCATATCTCAAGCATGGTATGACCTACGGACCTGGGATCAACACCAAATGAGTCGACACTCGATGGACGTTCAAAATATGGGTCAAGGTCACGGAGGTCAACTAGGGTTCATTGAGTGCATTTTTCATAACTGCTGGAAATCACATTTTTTGCCCTCAAAGCATTCCTGAGATTCATACATGCATTTTTACGTTAAAAAAGTGGGCGTGGCCAAAAAATTTGAAAGTGGGTCACGCTCATATCTCAAGCATGGTATGATGAATGGACCTGGGACTAACATCAAATGAGTCGACACTTGATGGAGATTCAAAATATGGGTCAGGGTCACGGAAATCACCTAGGGGTCATTAAGTGCATTTTTCATAATTGCTGGAAATCACATTTTTTGACCCTCCCCCCCCCCCCAAAGCATTTCTGAGGTCCATACATGCATTTTTATGTTAAAAAGTGGGCGTAGCCAACATTGTTGAAAGTGGGTCATGCTCATATCTCAATCTTGGTATGATGAATGGACCTGGAACTAACACCAAATGAGTCGACACTTGATGTTAATTCAAAATATGGGTCATGGTCACGGAGGTCACCTAGGGGTCTGCCTGAAAGAGGTCACTAAAGTCATCAAGTGCGTATTATTCAGAAATACTGGGAAATGAATTATATTACACCTTAATGAATTTCTAAAGTTTATGAACGTATTTCATCACTCAAATTAGTGGGCAGAGCCAAAAATGTCCATTTCTGATTCGAGTATCGAACCCTTTGAATGCCGGTCACATGTATGCCTTTTCTGGTTTCTTATAAATAATTGTTCTGATTCCAGTATGAATATCTGAAAATACTGTTAACGAAAACCCATTTCTGATTTGTTTAAAAATATTTTACTCCTGAAAATAAGCCTCCATATGTTCTCTTTCTGTATAGTTTATTCCTTATACTTTAACCCTTTTCACACAAACTTGTAATATACTGGGTGCAGTAAATTCTGTTTCTCTAGTTTGCATTTCATTTTACATGTGTATTAGCACAATTTGAACCGTGTTGCGTTTCTTTTTTTGTCCAGCATATATTTACAGATGTAAAAGTCCCGATTAGTTTTATTTTTGTTCATAGTTCATGCCTTACTACGCATCAACAATGAACAGAAAATAACCAAGCTGAGGTGATTCGAGTTTATCTGAGTTGTCAACCACGGCAACTGATACGTTGTTGATGCTTTTTAACTTTGTGACATACAGTCACTCGCAATTGAAGGCTTACTTAATTTTTCTCGTACGGACACTTTGAGAAGTAACTTGAAAGTAAACCAGTTTATGACATTCTCTTGGCGATATTGTCGATTTCAGAGTTCTTGGTTTGTTTAATATTTTGAAAACACACTCCCTGGTAACGCGCCTCAAGTAATTAAATAGTCTATATATAGACACCAGATGGTAATTTTAGAACACAGTTAATATGACTACATTTCCGCCTCAAAAGTGTTTTCTACAATTTGTGAGTATAAACAATAGATCTCGATAAACTCTCAGATCATGAGCACGCGGATTTAGATCAATTGTCCTTCATAAGAATGTTTATGTATCCTGCTTAACACGCCCATGGTGATACTACTTTCATAACTTTTCATTGGGAATCATATGATAACATTTCAAATTACGTCGCAGTCATATTATGACACATACTGCAGGTCCGTAACTACGTTTAGAAATTTGGGGGATGGAGGAATAGAAAACACAAATTTAGTCAGAAAAGTCCTAAAATTATCGTTTAACCCTTTGAACCCTCATTTCCTGTAATGGTATCGCCTTTGTGCACAATTACAGTGAGATAGGTCCGTCCAATATCAATATACAGTTGAAACTAGAAGTTCTGTACCGAACTCTGTGCTTATCTAGGCTTAATTGCGCGTGGGAATTGCGCGCAATTGCCATATCGAATGCCATCCAAAGTATGGCAGGTTCTCCTGGTTACTTATAGCAAACACAGGCAATGTTTCTGCCAATGGACCTCCGGGTTACCCGGAGGTCCATTGGCTGAAACATTGCTTGTGCACAGGCCATATGTACAGATATTGGTAGCCTTACTATGGTCATAACGCATAGATTAACGCGCAGATCGACGTGCTTTTTGTGCGCATTGCATGACAGGACTTCTAGTTTTAACTGTACAGGGAGGATAAAATAATAACTGCAGCCGCCCGGCTGCAGACTGCAGATGTTATTTTATCATCAATGCCACGTGTATAGACCTCTTATAATGAGGCAAAAATGGGACGAAATTATACGTTGGATCAAAAAATCGGTCTTACGAGTTCAAAGGGTTAAATCGATTGGGTACCTCACTTTAGCTTAGTTTGCACAACATTTCGCCAGTACAGGTACATATGGCGCCTTCGTCCAATCAAGGGATGAGATATGGATTTTTCTTCGTCCTCCTTTGGTCAATTTTCGTTTGAATCTAGTCCCGTTGCCAAGATAGAATAATAAGACGGAAAGAAGTCCACACTCTTCTTCATCCAAAGTGATAGCGTCTAGTAATTTGAAAATCAATGCTTCCTAACCCCTTCCTGTACTGTTCTAATTGATGGACGTATGCTGCACATTGTGTCTACACATTGGTCCATGTCGAAATTTCCACACAGAATACCTTCAGTTGCCATATTTCAGAAACAAGTGATAGGTCCAACTGGCTATAAGTTGTGTTCGATAGTACGAAATACTCTAACAGTACGCATACTGATAGTGAATACACGTGACAGATAGGCAGAACTAGTAGAGAGCCGTAATATCGTAACAATTGGGAGGTGGACTCGATTCAAGATATGATTCTTGTGTTTCGAACCTTTTGTTTGATTCGATTCGAGTGAACAATCTTGATTCGCCGGGCATAGCTTTTGCACATCCACTTGTGTTTCTCGTGAGATATTCAGAAAATGCAATCTAAATGGTTTAAACAATGAGCACCACCACAACGAATTTCTTGATTGGCGCCTAACGGCATTGGTATTGAAATCCATATCGATTGTTTGCTTGGAGACAGCCCCGTTGACGTCACGTAGGTTAGAGATGATATCCGATATACAAGGGTTAGAAACGCGGTGGTTGTCACTTTAACACTGTCCCACGAAATGTTTGGAATGATATACAATCTCTACTTTCTTCCAACTGCTGCTCGATGTAGAATCAAATAGGAAAATCACAGCAGCATCCGTCTTTGTATCTACATTACGTGACTGCTCGTGTGGAATTACTCAGAGTTCCAGAAATCGTCTCGTGAATGCGTGGAAAGAATGCTGTGTAAGTGAATCAGCGCATCAAACACAACGAACACAGGCTTTTTGTTTTATTTGAATTTAAAAAAAATGCCGCTCAGGATCACCGATCCAATGTCGAGTTGTAACAACAGTTCCTCGCACCAAGGCCAACACACCTATGAAGTTTCATGACTCTAGGTTGAACCACTATCAAGTTCTCATCCGGAAACCAATTGTTGCGATATACTATGTTCAAGGTCACTGTGACCTTGACCTTTGACCTGGTGAGTCCAACATCAATAGGGTTCTTCCTCGCACCAAGGCCAACACGCCTGTAAAGTTTCATGACTCTAGGTTGAACCACTATCAAGTTATCATCCGGAAACCAATTGTTGCGATATACTATGTTCAAGGTCACTGTGACCTTGACCTTTGACCTGGTGAGTCCAAGATCAATAAGGTTCTTCCTCGCACCAAGGCCAACACACCTATGAAGTTTCATGACTCTAGGTTTAACCACTATCAAGTTATCATCCGGAAACCAATTGTTGCGATATACTATGTTGAAGGTCACTGTGACCTTGACCTTTGATCTGGTGAGTCCAAGATCAATAGAGTTCTTCCTCGCACCAAGGCCAATCCACCTATGAAGTTTCATGAATGTAGGTTGAACTACTATCAAGCTATCATCCGGAAAGGAAATGTTGCGATTTACTATGTTCAAGGTCATGTTGACCTTGACCTTTGACGTAGCGAGTCCAAAATCAATAGGGTTCTTCCCCTCACCAAGGCCAATCTACCTATGAAGTTTCATGAATATGAGTTGAACCATTATCAAGTTATCATCCGGAAACCAATTGTTTAAGATTTACTATGTTCAAGGTCACTGTGACCTTGACCTTCGACGTAGCATGTCCAAAATCAATAGGGTTCTTCCTCCCCCCAAGACCAACCTACGTATGAAGTTTAATGAATGTGAGTTGAACCACTATCAAGTTATCATCCGGAAACCAATTGTTTACGTCCGAAAGCCCGCCCGCCCGCCCGCCCGCCCGGCCGCCATTATTCCCCCAAATTAATATTGGCGAAGAATATTTTTATTTTAATATATATTTGATAATGTCTTGGATGTATATAGAACGGCGGTATATTTTTGTGACACCTAATGACCGGTGGTATATACAGTTCATTTCAACAGTCCATTGGTCTGGGTTGTCGTATACTGTGGAGTTGACAAGAACAGATCAGCCAGATCAGACACGCTTTAGGCGCCTAGTTTGGTCTGTTTGTCTGTCTGTCTGATTTGGCTGTCTCATCTGGCTGATCCAGATATTTAATGATTGAGCACGACAGATGAAATGCAAACAAAACAGGAATTATGTAATATTTGTCCAGAGTTTTCCGCTCAAAAGCACTTGAGTTTTTAATTCGCCATGAACCATTATTTAAAAATTGGGGCATACTGAAATCCGATTATCTATATAGGTTACATGTTCTTTTTGTTTTTGAATGACTGGTATCATCGTAAACTGCCTTATCTGTGAGAATACACTTGAAATTTACATACATCCTTTCTGGAAAGAAAACCAGGCAATCTGGGAGTGTGTGTACACTCATACCGAGAACACATTTCTCTACGGATCTCCCTCCTCCTTCTTTTACGAAAATTTGGAACGATTTAAACCCGACAAAATTAAACAACACAGTAGACCCCTGCTTTAAAAGGCAATTATTGATACAACTCTAAATTCGTATTTCTCCATCATTACCTGTTTCAACCCATCTTGTCCTGATTGTTTTGGTTCAAATAAAAGGATATCATTTTCGGAACCCATTAATTTTTCTTTCAAACTATTAATCTGTTGAACTGGCATTGCTTCAGCCAGAAATGTCCCAGGTCCGTGCATGGGGATTGTTTTTATTTTATTTTGGCAAACCCCCGAAGAAAAGACAAAGGAAAATGCATCGATGACAAGAAATCTGGGAAATTATGGGAAAGGCAGGAAGGCAGCCTCTCCGACTAAGCCTTTTCAGTGTACACGTATTGCTAATTGTTACAGTTAAAACTAGAAGTCCTGTCACGAATAGTGCGCTTATCTAGGCTTAATTGCGCGTTGGAATTGCGCGCAATAGCCATATCGAATGGCATCCACAGCACGGCAGGTTCTCCTGGTTACTCATAGCAAACACAAGCAATGTTTCCGTAATGGACCTCCGGGTTACCCGGAGGTCCATTGGCTGAAACATTGCTTGTGCACAGGCCATATGTACAGAATTTGATAGCTTTACTTGGTCCATAACGCGTACATTAACCCGCATATCAACGTGCTATTTGTGCGCATTTCATGACAGGACTTCTAGTTTTAACTGTATTTGCAGATTGTTTTTGTTCTTGTGCATGCTGCAAAATAAAGTTTCATTTCATTCCATTTCGCGTTTGAAAACATTGTCGTCTCGAAAATATGCGCACGTTCGTGACATCAAATTGGCCTCACTTGGGAAAGGGTGCTATAGATTTGGAAAAGTTGGAATCTCATTTAACGGGGAATCAGAAAATGATAAGCAAACTACAGCGATATTGAGGAGCTATTTATAATGAAATATCGTTTCACAGTTTGTAATAGTTTCGTCATTTACAATGCCTTCTATATTAATTCTTAACGCACTATGTATTTTCAAGTCATTTTTTATCAAATCTAGTCATGGCTGCGATAATGCAGCCATGACTAGATTTGATGAAAAATTATTCGAACTATAACTCAGGAAACCTTTGGTGAAAAATACTCCATTTAGTTTATAAAGCGTGGTGGGGGTGGGCGTGGTGGGGGGGGGGGGGGGGGGGTGAGTATCAAATGTGCCCAAATTATACTTATTTACGTGGCAAGGGAATTATGTCCTGTACAGGAATAATCTTCAGTAGCATACAAAGAATTAAATTGGAAAAAAATCATATTACATTTGCGGAGAGATTTTTATCCAACTGCATCTTTAATGCCCAAGATCAGGATCAGTGTTAATGTAGTCCAGCAACCCTTGTTGATCCGCCAATTCGTTGCTTCTTGCCTTGCATGCTCGTCGATTGTTACCCCAACATGTATGCATTTTGCATGGAAAATGTCAAAATTTTACGTAACGGTTTGACCATCCCAGAAATTCACATTTCAGGTTTTTAAGTCCTTTTCTTCTCATGTGTTGCTCTCCATTAAATAAGCGTATCATATTGGATATCTGGTAAGTGGCTCATGAATGTGGGTGCGTAGCTTCGGAATTCCATTAATAACACCCCCCCCCCCCCCCCCCCCCCCCGCCTGTAGCAACCAAACTTACAAACTTTAAGAAAGGTCATTCGCATTCCCAGATGGAAATAGTCAGAATTGGCTACCCCCACCCCCTACCTGCTGATCAAGCTAATTATAATGATGAATCAAAAAATGAATGCATTCATACCAAATAATTATAGCGGGTGTATAATAGTCTTTGAACTGTGTGATGTATGTATGAGTGCATGCTTGCATACGATCGCCTCTTTTCTAAAATTAAAGACAAAATCTACAGAGGGGCGATGATCAAATTCCAAGAGGAATTTAAACTTTGAACTTATTATTATGTCGCATATAATAACTGGGTATGCGCAGTCAAGATTCAGGTGATAAATAGTGGCCAACCATTCAGTGTTTCGTAAATTGTATCTCAGTGACAGATCAGAAACTAATAAAGGTACAGAGCCGTGATCGCAATACGGAACAGAGAATTTAGAGGAGAGTGGAGTGTTGTAAGCATCATTTTTCCCGACCAGTGTTCCCGTCCGTGACGTATTAATTCCTGACAGTGATAAAATATTTTGATTACATCATGAAAGCATGCCTTTATTATATAGTTGAAAAATTAGTCAGTCGGGATTATAGTTGAAAAATTCGGAGTTCTTCGACATTTGTTTGTGTAGAGATACATATAGTATTCGTGGCGTATGTGCAACCCAACTTTAATTAGCACTTACAGTTCTCATTCTCAGAAGTGGTCATGCTTGGCCGCCCCAAACAGTCAGTAGAGGACGCCATAGGCCTTCATTAGTATGACCGACTGTGTGTGTGACATTAGTCAATGTATCAAGTCAAGTACACTGCAAAAAATATAGGTTCTCTTTAGAACCAAAACTGGTTTTAATCTTGTCCCTGAGATGGAACAAGTTCTGTTTAAACAGTATTTATTTCAAATCAAATGTATTTATAAAGATTAACATTAAATATTAACAGAATTAAGCATAAATTGATGGGGTTTCAGCCGTAAGTTTAGAGCTTATACCAGGTTGTCTCAAATCATTATTAAGCAAAGGAGATGTGAACAGTTGGCATATCGAACCAGTTTTGGTTCTCTACAGAACCAAAACTTGTTCGATGTGCCAACTGTTCATATCTCCTTTGTTTTAAAATGTTTGGCGACAGCGTTGAATACGCTCCAAGTTTAGTGCTGAATCTACTTCAATTCATGTAATATTCTGTTAAAATTGAATGCCAATCTTGGTAAATTATTTGATTTGAAATAAATACTGTTTAAACAGAGCTGGTTCCATCTCAGGGACAAAATTAGAACCAGTTTTGGTTCTAAAGAGAACCTATATTTTTTGCAGTGTAGAGCAGGAAAGTACATACGTACTTCCTTACAAGTATCTGAGACTGAAATCTGACAGGAAAAACATATTGTGGGATGTCATAACCTCCTGCACCTCGCACGTACGGCCTGATACTACGGGATCCTCTGTATTGCCTCCAAATACTCTGGCATACCATAATCTGGGGGCAATACTTGGTGTGTCATACTACATTTCTATATTATCTTAGGAGCACCCAGGACCTCAGCTACTGGGTGATATTGAGAGCCTTGTACACGCATTACACGTCCACGCCTCTGATTAACGCAATTCTGAGATCCATCTTGGCGTGACATACACACGAGGTTGTCTGTTTTAACTATTCAGAACAATTTGTTTGTTAATATTGTTCCGACTACTTAGAAATGTGTTAAACTATGTAATGTAAATGTTGGTTTTCTACTCCGACACTTGCCGGGTTAAAAACGCAATAGGGTCTTTCGAAACGTCGAATCCATTTTGAATATCAAGTTGGTATTCGGATCGATTTAAAATCGGCTGCTCGATTCGTTTCCTCTCGATTCTTCTTCACATGGAGCTTGGCATCAGTCCTGTTCATCAAACGTCATTCGATTTGAGATTCGATTCAAATAAAAAATGTATGATTCACAGGATCCTAAAATGCAGTGACATAAAGTGGTATAGGAGTAGTGTTGCTGTATGCGATTTATATTACCATATGATTTTTCGCAAGGATATGGAAATGGAACTTTCAAAAATTCATCAAGTGCTAGTTTATATCATTTGTTATCCCACAGAAAGATGTAACCTTGGCGTTTCTCGTCCGTCTGTGGTTCCACCTGGCCGATTAAAACCCAACTTTGCGAGTGGGTTGGTTGTAATGAGAGAAAGAATCCTATTTATTTTGGGGACTTTGTACCCAAGTTTAAGATTAAATTGACCATGAAATATTTTCCGGGAGTGATTACAAATGAGGTGGGTTTCGTCTTTTAATTACACTTCCGCTTAGCGATACCCATCAAACTTGACACGTGGATTGAGTATGATAAGAGGAAAATGTGGGGTTTTTTGCGGTGAACTTGAACTTAAATTTTTTCCGGAGTTGGTTTCCCCTCTCTAATCATAATTCCACTTGACCGGTCAAAACCCAAATTGACATGTGGGTCATGTATAATGAGAGAAAGAACCATATTGAATTTTGGGATCATTGTGCCAAAGGTTCAGGCTACAATGACATTGAAGTTAAAAAAGTCCGGTGTTGGTTTCCTCTCTTTAACAAAAATTCCGCCTGACCGATCGAAGCCAAACTTTATGAGTGGATTCAGTATAATGAGAGACATAAAGTAATTTATTTTGAGGGTCATTGTGCCAACTGTCAAGGTCACACTGACTTTGAACTCATTTTTTCCGGAGTTTGTTTTTACTCACTAATTAAAATTGTGATTAGCCGATAGAAACTAAGCACGATATTATGTTTGTAATGATAAGTGGACGAGAACCCTGTTTATTTTGGAATCGTTGTGCCAAATGTTAAATTCACAGTGACCTTAACGTGAAATTGAATCCTGCTCCATAACTTTGGATATTGGCGAGTTTGTTATATTAATGTGTTTTTGTCAGAGGATTAGTCACCACAGACAACCACCTACAATCCGTGGAGAGTGGATTATAACTAAATCACCCGGTGAGTGGTGTTATCACCCAAAGTATCACTTTCAAATTCTGTCCATATGGACAAAAAACAAGCAATGTTTCAGCAAATGGACCTCCGGGTTTAACCCGGAGGTCCATTGGCTGGAACTTTGCTTGTCATTGTCATGCTTCGCAACAAATTTAGAATTATTGCTTGGGTGGAATCTCCACTCTGTGGGTGATTTAGTCATAATACACTCTTCATGTACTGTAACTTTATTCCAGCTATAAACGCCAGTATCAATAAAACCATTGCGTACATCAAACGTCTGAAATCAAATGCTTTAAACCCATTTGAAAACCTGAACTGTTTTCTAGAATGGCTACTACACGAATGTTGATGGGTAATGAACCACAGCTGTTTTTCGTCACGTCTGCGCTCCCAGAATCGACAGTCTAGACTTCTCTTCAAACTACGACCACGATTTGTTTTAAAAAATACTTCGACGTGACTGTTGGAGAGCACCTACTCGCAATCTCAAAGTCTGTCAAAGATGGATTTGGGCTCAGACTGACTTGGTTCTGAAAGTTCAGATTTGGGTTTTTTTCTGAAGTGCATGTACAACAGCTTAACAACTTCGTATGCTGTGGATGTATTCTATATTATCTTTGTATTGAAACTATTTAGTATGTAAAGATTTCCCTGGTTAAAATTTATAGGAGAGTGTAACAAGGCAGAGGTATGTGAAAAAAATTAGCAGCAGTATTCACGCTGTCAGATGCCAGTTTAGCGAATTGCACTAAAACTTTTGATTTGGCACAAAAAAATCTTCGTTGGCTAACATTTGGGCACCAAAAAGGTTCCTTTAACTTGTTAAGGAAAACTAGTGCAGCAGCGAAGAGCGTGAACGATGACGAAACACAAAAACAATATGTTATGACGTCTAGCACAAATAAATTGTCAGCTAGCAATAAAGGCAGAAACAATAACCGATTTTCACGGAACACTCTCAATTGCAGTGATTTTGTCAGTAAAATGTTATAAATAGCGCTTGGATAAACTTTCAACGTTAATTGCCAGTGCGTGGCTGCGGGTATTGCATTTAGTTCATTAAACAATCAAGGTTATCAACTTTAAAAAAGTTCTCCGTTTAATAGATAACTCGCGACGGTACGAAGTGTTTATTTAATTCACCCTTCACCCAACGTATGACCAAAACCGGCCAACGCTGTTCACAAAAATCGCCAATTTATTTTTATTATATATTCATTTTTTGTCGCATAAACATAGGTTATGACCCCTCGTTGGAACGAGCTCGTCGAGCTCGTTCCAATGAGGGGTCATAACCTATGTTTTTGAGACAAAAAATTTAAAAAAATAGTTATAAAAGAATTTTGTTTGCAAGTGTCGTCTGCTTTTCATGTTAGGTAAAAGAGTTAAATGAAGCATTTTGTAAAGATTCGCTAACCTTAAACCCAGTGGATTAACATTAATGAGTCTATTAGTCTGTTATTACATAACTCAGGTGACCGCCCTTTTCGCCTACCGAGGTTTTCGGCAGAACTGTCGGATTTTTCCGTAAATATTTGTCGTTCATTTTTTTAAATAATTACCAGTTCATTTTTTCAAAACTCGATAAACTTTTTTGGATCAGACAGTGAAAGAACACTTCCTCCTCTCCCGTTAGTGTTTTGGCACCAACAGACTTATTTGGCAATAAAATATCCAGAATAGCTAAATATTTGGCACCAGACAGTTTCATGCCATCGCGGAAACTGTTTGTCAGACCAAATGTAATTTAGCACTGTAGCAGTTAAAAGTTAATTCTGATTAGATGTAGTTTATTTCCGTTGTTAAATAACCTCCAGTAGTGCAATGAAACACTCTATGTGCTTCAGAAGTGGACTTTGAGTTGTTGTCGACACACAGGTCTACATGTCAACATGTACTGTTTTTATCTATTGATTAACACTTTATCTAACCAAATGGAGATTGTAGGCAGTGATAATCATACAAAAATCACCTTAGTTGAGTGTACGTGTTTATGTAGTGTGTGATATGGCAGTCAAGCCATAAAATAAGCAGACTGACATCTGCAAAATGAGGTCCCCAGAGGGTGAATTTAGTGATGCTACCCTGCACAGCAGGGTAGCATCACTAAATTTACCCTCTGTGAACCTCAATCTGAATCAGGGTTTTAAAACTAAACAGAACGAGGTACCCAGAGGATAAATCGGCCCACTGTATAGGATAGCATGATCAAATTCACCCTCTGGGGACCTCATTGTGCAAATGTCAGACGCCTTATTTTCAGGTCCGATGGCAGTTACCAATGTTTTATTGTGACTCATCCTATGCACTGTACAGGATTAGTCTCACAATTTGGTTATAGAAAAATTATTGGTAACCCTTTACCTAACATGAAAAGCAGACGACACTTGCAAAAAGAATTCTTGAATAACTAATTTGTTTCATTTTTCGTCTCAAAAACATAGGTTATGACCCCTCGTTGGAATGAATTCGACGAGCTCGTTCCAAGGAGGGGTCATAACATGTTTTTGAGACAAAAAGTGAAAAAATAATGAAAATTAATTGGCGATTTTTGAGAATAGCGCTGGCCGGTTTTGGTCGTTACGTTTGGTAAAGGGTTAACCAACGTCACTCGAGGAGGGAAATCGAGAAAGGCGAGAGAAGAGGGTACAAAATGTGCAGCTTTGTGGTGACCTGGAACATTTCATTTTAAAATTCCCTAAATATTTGCCTAGAAGAATAAGATTTCTTGAAAAACTAATGGACGAATGTGATGAAAGCATGAGAGGTAAGTGGATGAGGGGAGGGATGATACTAGGGAACGAGTCGATATCATAAGTGGGGAGACTGAGAAAGCGCCAATGGGAGAAATATTAAACCAGTTTGTGTCCGAATGCTGGGAGATTTTCATTTGCAGACTGTGGCAGTTGTATAGTTAAAACTAGAAGTCCTGTCATCAAATGCGCGCAAATAGCGCGTCGATCTGCTCGTTAATCTACGCGTTATGGCCATAGTAAGGCTTTCAAGTTCTGTGCATATGGCCTGTGCATAGGCAAGGTTTCAGCCAATGGACCTCCGGAAAACCCGGAGGTCCATTGGCAGAAACATTGCCTGTGTTTGCTATGAGTAACCTGGAAACTGTCGTGCTTTAGATGCCATTCGATATGACAATTGCGCGCAATTCCTACGCACAATTAAGCCCAGAAAAGCGCACAGTTCGTGACGGGACTTCTAGTTTTAACTGTATATTTTGAATAAAACTTTCTAGATTGTGTATCTTCTCTCAAGTATATGTTTGAAGAACAAGCGCTGTGAATTTGGTCTTTTTCAGTGCTATCATCATTTTTTCAGATGTGGATGTGAATGGTTGATTTCAGCTATTCCATACGGTATATTGTGGCTGCACGATTTTCTAAACTGAATACCTGTATCGGATTTAAAAAAAATACAGCGGTTTTCCGGTATATCGAAAGACTGTTTAAATATCCGAACATACGTACCGCAAAATGTGGACTTGAGCCATCACAGTGGAACGAATAAGCATGCCTTGATGATGCAGTTCGAATAACCCTTTATCCTACGTAAAATGTATTATTTAAATATTAGTTTATCGAATTTTCCCCCAAATCACAGAAAACAATTTCCTGTGCCCCCCCCCCCCCCCCCCCCCCCCCCCCATTGGAACGAGCTCGACGAGATGATTCCCGTGAGGGGTCACATGATATGGTTTTGTTCACGTTTTTGACAAATATTTTTCTACTGCTGAATTTGTATATAACGCGGGCGGATGACACCGATTTGTTGGGTAAAAGGACAATATTATTAATTCGGGACTACAGTTGAAACTCACGACATCTTGAAAATTAAATTGTGGATAAATAAATGATGACGATAAACATATATTTTTTTGTAATTACGCCTGTATTGAATCGATACTGGTTTGAATATCGGTATGTATCGGTTTATCGATATACCGCCGCAGGGGACGCGGAACCGGGGGGGGGGGGGGGTTCATCCCCACCACTTTTTGCCGGGCCATATTTTTTTTGTAAGCATATATTTTAACTCAAATAATGTCTGGTGAAACCAGGGGCGGATGCAGAGCCTCCCCCATATTTTCGCCAGCTATGTTTCTCTCGTACTGGTTCAGTTTCGATGGATTTCGAATCATTTCTTGCAGAAAGTGGCAGCACACGCTAAAATGTATACAGTCTGTTAAAAAGCGGTTAACTTTAATAGATCGTAATCTTACAGACATACAAGTGCCAAATCCACCCCAAGACAAGATAATCCACAGACAGTATAATTGCTGTTAACGTCTGGTAAAGCGTAGAAGTGAGGTCTGTCACACCGACGACCATTCATTGCCCGACCCAGCCCCCTCACTTTGTAAATCGTTCCGCCGCCCCTGTACCGTGTCGTCTTACGGTACATTTATGTAATTATGTTTTTTCGTTGGGTGGGGGGGTTAGTTGTGGGGGTTATGATGGCTTAGGGGTCTAGGCCCATGATGTTGATCTATAGTATATTCTGATTTCTTGTGTTCTGTTTCGACTCATCTCTTGTTCTTGAATATTAATGAAAAACGGTTAATAACTGAACTTTCAAACTGTTCAATCTTGCACTGCCACCCAGTTCGTATCACACAAATCAGTCTCTCGCTATTTTCATCTAGTATTGGGCGCGGTTGCTCTGTAGGAAGAGGTGCAGGCTGCAAGCCGAGAGGTCCTCGGTTTGAATCATACCCCCGGCAACCGCGTTGTGTTCTTGGGCCAGACACTTCACCCCCATTGCCCACGTGGGGGCACGGTGACGTTGTGTACTAAGGCGTACTGTACGTCGATGGTGCACTTGTCTTCAACCAATGCTAACCCTGCTTATGTGGAGTAAGTATGTTGGGAAGTCTGTTGCTCGCAGTTGCTCGGTGGTTCTCTCCGGGTACCCACACTTCCTCCACCCGTTAAACTGTCCTATACGAGGTGACCCTGGCTGTTGAAAGTGTCGTTAAAACCCAATAAATAAATAAATAAATAAATAAATAAATAAATAAATAAATAAATAAATAAATAAATAAATAAATAAATAAATAAATAAATTTTCATCTAGTAAAGTAAATAAAGATAACTGCTGGAGTAAGGAGGTAGAATCTTTCTCAGTTCTTTTAGGATAGTTATGAGATTCAATAAATTATGAATCTCTTAATTATTATTAAATATCTTCAGTCGCAGGGACTGATGGGAAAGGAGAGTGATCACTCTCACTCGCCATTACTCTCCTAAACGTTTTACTAGGGGAGCAATTAATCACTCGCCTTCATGATGTGTGTAGAAGTTATGTCTAAACATCAAGTTATAAACCGGTATTGCTTTTCAATCATCAGTTACCTGACCCAACTAGGAAAAAATATTTGCAAACCTCGGATTACTAAAATCTTTCATTTTTTTCTTTAAACAAATCTTATGACACCTCATTGGAACGAGCTCAATGAGCTCGTTCCAATGAGGTGTCATAAGCTATGTTTTTACAGCAAAAGTGAAAAAGAAATATAACAAAATTTGTATGGTCATTTTCGTGTATAAAGCTGGTCGGTTTGATCTGTCATCATAGGTAAGGGGTTAAATCACTCTTCTGAATATTTCACTCTCGCAAAATCAAAATGAGGAGAGTGACCATTCACTCGCCTGTATTTTCTTCCCTGCAGTCACTACAGTCGTAGCTCAACTTCGACAGCCCAATTTCATCGGACTGAAAAACCTCTCTCAGATGATCGGTTTGTTGAAATCCTTTTTGACGAGCCACCCTGGACTAGCATACAAATTTTGCCACAAAGTTCAAAGAATGAGACAGACATTTTGTGATTTGAGACATATTATCGGACACGCTTTAATTATTCTGGTGCAGATGTTTTTGGGTAGATAGGTTTTAAAATTTGAAAACAAAGTTATGTGGCATAGCAGGGTTAAGTACCCCGGAAAAATGATCGTCTAGTGGTTTTTCGTTCGGACTATAATCGTGGCAAAAATGGCCACAGGACAATTTAAGTGTTCAGTCTTAAGTGGCAACCAGTTTCTGTAGAGTCTGCAACAATTCTTGATACTGCAGCCGCAGCGAAAGGGTGAATTCAAAAACACATAAAATGTACTTACAGTTTTCTACACTTTTATTAAAACCCTAAGTAAAGTTCCTACAAGTTAAACTTTAAACAAATTCTCTCTCTGGTAAAAGTTTGAAAATATCAGATACGAAATGAGACTAAGTCGAAACTATCGCATCGCTCTCATCGCGTCCTGTGTCTGGAAATGTTGTCTGGCCTGGCAGCGTTCGGCGGCGTCCTTCCACGAGAATAGGAGAGTGACTTCTTGTACACACGGAAGACCAGAGAGAAGTCCCGTCTCGGGTGATTCCGTTGGCTTAAATACGATTTGAATCGTGTCTACTCGGCAGAATTTACGTCATAAAACACCACAAAACACCACATATACCCCAAGATGGCGGAGAGGTATTTCTTAACCCCTTACTTCCATCCTGGAATAGTAGGGCATCCGGTGGGTATCCTATGCTAAGAGTATGCGTTCTCGCATTTAAAAGGATGCTGGCAATTAATAGGTGTAGAACCGCAAAACCAGTCGGCCATCTTGTGAACGTGCAAGATTGCACAATTCTCAGAGCTGAAACTGATACTGGGTGTGTTGAGGTTAGGTCGGGTCAGTATACAATGCTAAAACCTGTCAAAAGCATTCTGATGGGGTTATTATAGGTTAGGCTTTTACTAGCTCATATGCCAGTCATAATTGCAAATACTGTCAAAAACACCTTTTTACAATAAGTGCATAAAGTACTACTGTAGGTCAGTTGCACTGCTATTATGCAATGCAGATATACGAGGAATTGAATAAAATTACATAACTTGGGCTTGAAAACAGCGTTTACTTATTAAAGTTTATAACAGAGAATTATTACCAAGTAGGACTTGGCCACTCTGATTAACACATTAACACTTCGGGAACCAAGATTCTCGAGTGCTATCATAAGACTCCGACGCATCCCACGGAGGTTAACCCGACGCGCTCCGTGGAGGGGCTCCATGGAGGGCATTTCGTTACAATCCTCCCAACCAAGACGCGAGGTCCGGTAAACTTTTAGCGGAGCTCGAGTCTGGATCAGATGAATTCCAGAATTATCAATAGTGATCAGGATTGTGACCAGGATCACCAGGATCACCGGCTGACTGGATCCAGGGAAACTGGATGACCAATCACCCGCGGTGACCAAGATGCTATCAGCATCACGGTCAACACAGTGACGGGAATCCATGACCAGGATCAGTCACTACCGGTTTTTAGGGAGAAGAAATGCACTACAGGGAGTATTTATTACGGACTAATAGTATCGGAACGCCACCAGACAACAGGAATCACCTTTTCTCCTAAGGTATTACATTCTTACATTCTGAATTCCTGAAAGTATTAAAGATAACAATAAATTCTACCTGATTCTGTTAGCGGGGAAAAACTGATAATTACGGATCGTAAAATCGAAGCTATGCTTCTTCAAAGGAGTTCCCCATAGAAGGTCAAAACGACACAGAGGACAACTTTGTTTTTTGCTGCATCCAAGTTAACCCACAGTAGAGATGTACTATCTGAGTACACTGAGGACAACGATATGCTTCACGGGGCCCAACAATGTCCAACAAGCATATTGCACATTGTCTCCCATCTCCATCAACTATATTTTGTCTGGCTTGAAAGATTCGAAGGCTTGCGTACATTTCAAGCGAGTATTGCAAGACTTGATGACTGTATTGTGCATTTTCCCATTCATATGGATGTTCCACCTGCACATGATGGAACATTTCACCAATTATCATTCGATATTCGCGAGGGAAATCTGGTATGGAGATTTGACTATATTCACTAGGGCGAAATGGACGGACCGGAGTCGATGTGATGAATAGATCGATCCCATTCTCCGATTGATAGGGAATTCGTTGATGATAATAAGTTCCGTCCCACCGTGGGTCATTCCAATAGCGAATAACACTTACACGGCTTGATCGTGCTGCCTCCCAAGGGGTTGCTAATCGAGCCTCATGTTCGATTACCACTATGTGAGGCATCACCAGATCGCGTCCTACTTCCGTTGTATGGAGACAATACCGGTATAAAACTTGAGTTTGAATCAATTCTAAGTGACCGGTGACTTCGTTTAACTGGACCATATCCCACACACGGATTTTACGCTGAAAAGCGGAAGCTCCGTTGTGAAAGATCATAGGTACAGGTATACGAAATCTCTGTGTCCAGTACTCTAGTTGCTCCGGAAGAAAATCTTCCGAAGTTGGGTTAACTTTACGGTAGGCATATGCCGTGGTCATTTTTCACGGATTCAATATTACTTATAAACTAACTAAAAACGTGTTTCAACTTATATAAGATAAAAGAAACTGACTACAACAATTAAATATCAAGTGCAATAACCAAATTATCAAATTAAATGTGACTGATGATACTCTAAAACTGGAAAATAAGAAATAATTTCAAACCTTAAAAACTATTTTACACTATGCTACAGCTGTGCCGTATGAACAATTCTACTTTCCCCGTTAACGGTTCTTCGTTAGTTTTTAATCTGTTGTCGATAGTGACGAAACTAGGAGTCACGTCTAGAATGTCACTATATAATTTTGATTGACAAGAACTTTTTCGTTTACTTTACTTAGATACTTTGTTGTTTGCGCAAGAAAAATAGTATAGAATAATGTCCAAAGATGACAACAGTGCCCGACGGCACACAGCTGTAGAGGTCGCCTTTTTAACTTCTGTCATGTCATACGCAACTCAAAACTGATGTGGATCCATTTCAGCTGGTACTGGAAGCTTCGGCTCGTTACCGATACCCCACCTCATGGGTGTACGGCAGTGCGGGCAAGAAACTGGCTCAGGAGCACCGGCTTTTGATCTGGCCCATGCAATACCACAAGAGTAGTGGATTTGCTGCTTACATTGGCCACATTCAAATAAATCCTGCCAAGTTTTTGAAATTTCTGCTAAGCAGATGCAGCAAGGGTCTCCAAGACCCTTATAATGAGTTTGTACCTCCTGCGTCTCATTATATTTAATAATTTGGCTGCGTAAACTAAAACGTTGTAATCGTCTTCCCTCGTGTCGGATTAAAGCTTCACGAAGGAGCCGATACTGCTTTTGCTGTTTCTCCAATTCATAAGTTTTCTGTACATTGCCAGGAGGAAAGAATCGTGCAGGGTGCATTTGGTGCTGATAAAATCCAAAATCTTCATCAGCTTCACTGGCGGGATATTCACTACCAGGGAAGATCTCATGACTTCTGAACGGACGGACCAAGCCAGGATTGGCTATTAGGTCCAATTCAGCATCCAATTGATTTCGCCCATGGTCATAATATCGGCCATTCCAACAGGGGTCATTGACACAATGAATGACCTCGTCAGGACCGGGACCAGTGACCTCATGGGGTTCAACTTCGACTGGGAACTCCGGAAAATGCCAAAGATGGGGAAATATTACTTTTCTTTCCTCAGAGAGATAAAAACGATAGCCAAGTTGGTGTTGCATTATCTCCGTCTGGCCATTGGCAGGATTATAATGTCTCGTGTTCCAAATACGAATAAACCTTAAACGGCGACGTTGCCATAAATCTTTTGGAAAATATAGAGAATGACCATGACAGGGAGCCACTGCTTTATGAAAGGCTGCGCGTTTATGTGCTTCAAATCTTGCCCGTTCCTCATAAGTATGGCAAGGAGTTACAGCATGTTGGTAGGCTTTGCGTTGATGTAAATCGTACATGGCCTGTTCTTCGGCAAATTCGTCGAATTCCAAAGTAGTTGCTGAAGCCATACCAACAAGAAAATTTAATCAAATATAAAATAGAATATAACTATATTTAAAAGAAACCACTATGTTACCAATAGTATTATGTTTATACACTAAAATTTACACGTATAATACGCTCCCCTGGGTTCGTCTGTAACTTGGTGCACTCAATCAACACTCTTTCCACCAACTTTCAAATTTGTTTGCCTTGATACTGGAGTCCTGTGTGTAACTTATCTAATACACTCCAGGAACTCCGATTTTATAAAAATTGTTACACTGCAGTGCAGAATTACTAACTTTGGGAAATTTTTCACTAGTAAACAAGACAAACACAGACGACCCGTTATCGTCATGGATCAGGTTTCCAATGAAGGATTATACATAAATTGGGAAACCAGATTCATGAAAATCTTATATATATGTAGTAGTCTACGTAGACTTTTCTGCTTGTTGTTGCTTATTAAAGTTTACACTTCTCAATCTTCACTCTGAAGGTTTTCATTTTGTGTTGGCAACTGATAATGCCGATACACAGTATTTGGGCCTGTTCGGTAATCAAACGTTGACCCTGTGAAATGTCCAATATAATCTGGGTGGTATTGACGATAGACAACAAAGGGTTGAAAACTCCTTGGTCGGCCATTTGAGTGATATCGTGCTCGTCTACGACGACTAAAGTCACGATATCTTGCACAGAAGGGAGTAAACTCTGCTACATTTCTTCGCATGTGAAATCTATGATGTACACTACTGGTAGTAGCCACCCGGTGACTATAATACCGTAGAGGTTCACTTACCTCACCCTGCTCGTTGATTTTTGGATATTGTAAATCAGGGCAATTATATATCACTAAATATCTAGACCTATTTGCAAAAGTTAAATGAGTATTAACAGCACTGTCATAATAGTATATCAACTCTCGCTCAACCTCTATATATACTATATTCAATTCCATATCAAAATATTGACATCCAAATACATCCTCAATGCCTAAGAGATCTGTATCTTTCATAAAGTCTTGTTCATATGTATTGGGTCGTATGATATCTCGATCAAATTCATGAGGAGAGGCCAACGGGCGAGGTGTTCTGAAAAACTCGCTCCTTGCCCACTCCCACGGCCTCGGTCGAATATCGATTATAGGTTCTGAGACAATATTAGTAGATAATGGAGCAATTTGTCTTGCTTCTACATCACTTAAAGGAGGGGTGTGTACGTCTAATCCAAGATCAGCTCGTGCAAGTTCATTTTGTATCACACTGATACCTGACTCTGCAACATCAGTGTCCAGAACAGTGGTAGAATCACTAGGCAAAGAATCACTTGTAGGTGTGGTCATACTGGAAGAAGTATGTGATCTCATTGTTATATCATAAACAAATCCACCGAGTCCATCTTGGCTCTCGGGGTCCCGATGAATAATTGCATCATGGGTTCTAACAGGTAATCTTGGAGGAAGGACTAACGTTTCCACTGTATCCGTAGGCGAATAAGGTGGAAGTCGTTGAAGTCGTTCCGGTGTAGATAGTAAAATGGAGTCAGTAGGAGTTTGAACACTACTTGGAGGAGTCGACAAAAGGTCGGAAGATGCTATAGAAGGTGATGGTGATTCTTCTATTGATGCCAATACAGATACACTATTATCAGATGAATTGCTATTTATATTTACGTTTATACTAGATGAATTAGTGTCTTGAAAAAGTTCTCGTGAAACAGTACTATTACTGTCAGTTCCAGTACTAACTGTACTTGAAGTTTCATCATCATATAAAGTGTCACGATCATTATAATAACTCTGGTAATCAGGGAAATCATCGAGCCCACTGTCAACACTAGAATCAGATTCTGCCATTTGTACACTGGTCACTGAAACAAAAACACACAGTGTGTGAACTACTGTTTTTCAGTTTCTTTGTCTATATCAAACATAGTTATGTGGACATTGGCAGAATCCACGTCATGTTGTACACGGGGATATATTGATTTCCTATTAGGCTGAGGAGAAGGTCTAAAATTTTGAACAGCTTTTCTCATCATGTCTCTAATGCTCTTAGGAGGTTGTTGTTGTTGTGCTCCAGTTGGATCAGCAGGAGCTGAAGGCTGTGGTCTAGGTCCCATACTAGTATAGATTTCATCATCGGCAAATGCAAAATTAGACATTTCACTATCATCAACAGCAGAAAAAGTCGGTTTACTTTTACGGTTTCTTAACCATTTGTATATCTGTTTGTGTCTATCGGCTCGATAGCACTTCCAAAGCAGATATAATCCTATTATTAATGCAACGGTCGCGAGAGCATAAGCCCACTTAGGGACTTCAAATGAGTCCGTCATTTGTAAATTTAGCGAGTCAAGTTCATGAATTAAGTCATCCATGGGTAAGTCATCCAAGTGATCTATTCCTTTCGGTATCGTAAACGTCGATATGTTCACCCTCTCTATGACAGGTTTCCACATCTGTCGTTGTAACAACGAGAAATTTGGTAACACTGTCTTGGTAACTATCCGAAAAGTAGAATTATCCCTTTTATGGAAATAACTCGGTAACATTAATTGACCGCTCGATGCCATACATAACGGTTTTAATTCCAAAATTCCAATTGGCGGAAGAATCCGTTTCGGTTTCGGATGTCTTCGTTTCGGACACGTAATTGAGAATCGTAGTGGGACATCTGTCGTGATGTACCACATTCCTTCATCGATTCTAGTACTGAACGGGAGGTCGATATTCAATCGAACTTCCGTTTGACATAAGTTCGGAATTTCTAATTTCATGTTTAAAAACAAAGCTAACATACAACTTGTCGTTGTATGTATCGTTCGTACGGCACCTACTAAAGGACAAAACAACTTATTGTTATCTACACATTGATCATGTCCTATTTCTGGGACATACTTCGTCCTTTCTTTATTAATAATTAGTATGTCAGATTCAAGAGTATATATTGCTACTAATTTGTTTGCAACTCGCGACGCATTTTTGGTTACATTGACAAAGGGTACAGGCAAAGCCTGCACCTTGAACACTTCAAATTGCAAGTTCGAATTACGTAAGGGGATCTTCATAAAGATCACCAATTTATCGTCATCATAAATGGCAGCCGTCGTAAGCAAATGATAATATTGCCATAACTCTGTTGTCAGATCTAGTGGCAACATGGATTTATCATCTAATTGAACTTGAATACTCATTAATATCGAGGTCAATAGTGAAGGATCCACTATTTTCGGTGATAACTTCCTATCGGCTAGGATATCCATTTGATCATGTAATCCCCGCAGAGTGGTTTCTGCGGCGATTATCATTGATTCTAATCGACTCATTACAAACTCAAGCTGATGATAAGCATGAGTGAAATGTTCAAGATATAATATTCGATCTGAATGATTCTGAACTACTTGATTTACTCGACCTTGAAATAACATCAATTCGCGCGACATATTTAACATAAATTCTCTATTTGTCCGAATCGCTTCATGATTCATCTTAATGAAGGTCAAACTTTGTTTTTGAATATGTTGAATCATTGCTTGATTAGTACTTACTCGTCTTAAATTTTCTGTTATCCCGTCCAAATCTGACTGGGATACAGTTCCAAAGAGAAAACTCAATCCTTCACCTACAAAGTCGAACAAACCTCGTTTCTTCTGAGACGAGTTTATTGTGTGGCCATGTAATCTACGGTAATCGTTCAGATCCTCTTTTATTCATTTAACACGATTATTTAGGTATCTGATCTCCTGGTGTATATCCGTTATGATCGATTGTATCGCAACGGCAAGAGTAGAGTTTTCACCATTTACTTCGACAAAAGTTCGTCGAAAAGCTATGGTTGTAGCATTATACAAACCAGCAGTATATTGCATACTTCGATCAAGTCTACGCACATATTGTATAAAAGGTTGGAGCTCATACACAAACATTGTACTCCAATCACTAGTTACCATATTTACTTCTTTCACTTTCTTAAAAATCACATTGTTTCTAATAATAGTATGTCCATCTATTATTGTAGTCGTAGTCAAAAGACCAACTAATAACATCCAACGCAACATCTTGCTCCTTGCTAGCACTATAACTGTTGAAACACACGCGGCTGTCATTTCAGAATTTCCTGGAATTCCTCGAGATTTTTCACAGTTTCCTGAGTTTCCGTTTTTCTCTGATGTTCAGTCAAAAGTTCAATATATCTGATGAGCAACGCTCGGTGCGACCAGTCGAGCGTAGTTTGGATGTGATAGCAATTGGCGGTCGGCGTCAGTGTAAATAATGGCACGTTGGACATGCAACCAGTTCCACCATGGAGTTGTACCAATTTTAGATTCAGAGGGCGCTGTCTGCGTCAGCTGCCTTACAAATTTGAGCTGCCAGGCGTTCAATTTACCAGTAAAATTAAGGGATGTCTGTCCCTCATAAATAGTTAGCAAAAAGTTCTCACAAGTTCACTGTGCTCCCCAGCGGCAACGTTTTAAGTCAATTTCGGCTTCACTGGGTCCGTTAGGGTTAATAAATGTTTCTAGAATGTTCACCCGATCGTTTCAAGAGAGTTAAAAGTCAGAGTCTACATCCTGACGAGCGGCACCATATAAACTGGCCTGTGGCATAGCAGGGTTAAGTACCCCGGAAAAATGATCGTCTAGTGGTTTTTCGTTCGGACTATAATCGTGGCAAAAATGGCCACAGGACAATTTAAGTGTTCAGTCTTAAGTGGCAACCAGTTTCTGTAGAGTCTGCAACAATTCTTGATACTGCAGCCGCAGCGAAAGGGTGAATTCAAAAACACATAAAATGTACTTACAGTTTTCTACACTTTTATTAAAACCCTAAGTAAAGTTCCTACAAGTTAAACTTTAAACAAATTCTCTCTCTGGTAAAAGTTTGAAAATATCAGATACGAAATGAGACTAAGTCGAAACTATCGCATCGCTCTCATCGCGTCCTGTGTCTGGAAATGTTGTCTGGCCTGGCAGCGTTCGGCGGCGTCCTTCCACGAGAATAGGAGAGTGACTTCTTGTACACACGGAAGACCAGAGAGAAGTCCCGTCTCGGGTGATTCCGTTGGCTTAAATACGATTTGAATCGTGTCTACTCGGCAGAATTTACGTCATAAAACACCACAAAACACCACATATACCCCAAGATGGCGGAGAGGTATTTCTTAACCCCTTACTTCCATCCTGGAATAGTAGGGCATCCGGTGGGTATCCTATGCTAAGAGTATGCGTTCTCGCATTTAAAAGGATGCTGGCAATTAATAGGTGTAGAACCGCAAAACCAGTCGGCCATCTTGAGAACGTGCAAGATTGCACAATTCTCAGAGCTGAAACTGATACTGGGTGTGTTGAGGTTAGGTCGGGTCAGTATACAATGCTAAAACCTGTCAAAAGCATTCTGATGGGGTTATTATAGGTTAGGCTTTTACTAGCTCATATGCCAGTCATAATTGCAAATACTGTCAAAAACACCTTTTTACAACAAGTGCATAAAGTACTACTGTAGGTCAGTTGCACTGCTATTATGCAATGCAGATATACGAGGAATTGAATAAAATTACATAACTTGGGCTTGAAAACAGCGTTTACTTATTAAAGTTTATAACAGAGAATTATTACCAAGTAGGACTTGGCCACTCTGATTAACACATTAACACTTCGGGAACCAAGATTCTCGAGTGCTATCATAAGACTCCGACGCATCCCACGGAGGTTAACCCGACGCGCTCCGTGGAGGGGCTCCGTGGAGGGCATTTCGTTACAGTTACCTGTGATCGAATAACGTGATAAATGATGAAAAATAACATTTTTCCCTTTCGACCAGTCTGAACGTCAATGTGAAAACTTACCTCTGCATAAATCCACACATTCGCTCGGAAGAAATTTAACTCTTTTTAAAGTTAAATGGGTATTTACTTTCCCGGATGAGTTAATTGATTTATAGCATGCATGTGCAAAAAGAGTACTCACCTCACCCGCCCTGTCGTATCTTTCATGCAATAATCATCGTCGAAATCAGAACGAAGTGGAATTGGTCTCGAAGTGGCGCCAACTACTAGATGGCACTGCTCAAATCGCTTTTAGCATTTCTGAACACTACTGCCATTCACATTCCTTGGTCCAGGGGAGTAAGTGTTGTTCTCCATAAATAACCAATTATTTCGAATCGTCAATGTTTTCACTGTTGAAAAACTACAGGAAATTTAATATTTAAGTGCAGTTAATTATTACAGATATGGATGTCATTGGATCTGGCTCATTGAACCAGTTCCAATGATACCCATATTTGTCTGGTTTTATTTATTAAGAAACTTACAAAGAACAAATTTTCTGTCAGTTTTTCCCACAATGTAGGTTAAAGTATTAACCACACCAAGATTCTTGGAAATAAATCCGTTATCCTTGTGTTTGCCAGGGTGTATGGGCATTTCACCGGTTTGGGAACACGTACACCCTTCGGCTTTGCCTCCCAAACCAGTGTAAATTCCCATACACCCTTGAAAACACAAGGATAACTAAGAGTACACAGCGCCTCCACGCCCCCGCGTATTGAATGGGTTAATGCTACTGCTTTGTACGATTGTATTCTGAAGTTAATACTGGTCCCCCTGACCACTACAGTAGGGATCCGTCCATTTACCTGAACCCCCTGACAACTACAGTAGGGATCTGTCCATTTTCTGAACACGGTTTCCTTTAGGACGACTCGATTTAGTAATTTGAAAACAATATTAATAAATAACATTTATCCCATAAATGGCTGTTTATTTGAACAATAAAAGCGTTCGATAAATTTTTGCTTTATTCACCTTTATACGGTGATATATTTTCCCCAAAGATCAGGTTTGGGGAATTAGTTTTAGACAAAAATGTATCACTGTGCCTTCTTTATTTTTAGCAATTTTGCTTGTCTTCGAACTGGACCCATGTACTCCTAATTTCTCGTTTTGTAGCGAGTAACAACACGATTTCTCCGTGACTGTCATGTAAAAGAGTTATGTTATGGGATAAACAAAATAAACGTATAGTGTTTTCAAGTAAAAAATTTATTCTGCTCGTAGAATTAAGAATGAAAGCGAGCCAGAGGCTAATCGGTTTTATTCTTAATCCTACTCGTAGAATAATTGTTTTACTTGAAAACACTATGCGTTTATTCTATATATACACACATACAGCCTGCAACAAACAAACATGTCCAACATTACACCCCACACACGCCGCATTCGGCCACCCACCCACCTTTTCTCTCTCTCTCTCTCCCTCTCTCTCTCCTCTCCTCCCTCTCTCTCTCCCTCTTTATCTCTATGCACAAGTCGTGTTTAATACCGAGTTAACTGAGAGTTTCTTTCAAATTATTTCTTGTACATTCGAACTTCTTGAAAGTTATAAAAATAGGTTATAACGGCGACCATAAATCATCTTGGTATGTCTTCAGAATAAATCTAGTTTAACCTCTTTCCCGGCCCAGAAGCATGATACGTCATAATTTCCTTATGTGGGACGACTACTGAATGAATGTGTGGGGTAGACCAATTGATATTTTCAACGTGCAGACCCACGGCTGTACGTGGAAGAAATGTTATTTGGTCTATCCCCAAATAATGAGTGTGGACTCCAATTGCTGCATTTTAACTGACATGGAAGATACCACCAGGGTTCAAAGGGTTAATAGGGAGATCACTTGTTATGAAATAATTATTAGATTAGTTCCTCTTCCAGTCAATAAACTAACACGGAAGAGAGAGAAAACGCCACCCCTGTAACTTCGTCCCCATGTATTAGGTTCGGTATGTTAAATGAGTTGTTAATCCCCTAAACGCCGACGTAAAAATACCTAAATTTCAAGCCGCACAGACGTATTTGACACTTCGCAATGCCACACAAGAATAATGTGATTTTTAGCTTAACTTGACGAACTCAAAATAACCTATTGTCATGGCGCGCGCGGATGTCCGCGAGTCTGTTATTCTGTATGTCTGTACACAATTTGTTCAACACACGCTAAAGCCCACAGTTCACCAAATTTCATATGCCTGTTTTGCTTCTTCAGCACGGACTACAGGTCGAATATTTGCATCCATTATGTAGAGTCTCGTTGAGAGCAGATTAACTGTATCCAACTCGGGTGTGGACGGGTGACATAACAGGATGAGTGGATAATATTCTGTTAGTCACGGTTGGCCACACACAATGGCGGCTACGACAGCTATCTTGGATGTCATCAGCACACCATACAGGCTACATTTATGCATCAGTTCTATTGCAAGTTGGCAGGATGACTTAGAATAAGGAATAAATACGAACGTCAAATATCAGTCGGCGTATATCACCCTCAATGATAGTCATGACAATATCTTAGGTGTCTTAAGCACATTCTACAGGTTACAACTTAAACAAAATGAAATAGTGTATGTATAATATTTTACCCAAGTGATTAACACCCATACATTTGTCCCTTCAGTGCAACAAGGCTCTGCAATGATTTACCGTTGCAAAGCCTTCATGCACTTAAGGGAAGAAATACACCACCACCCATCATTACCAACAATTCTACCGGAATGGGCAAGGGAGTTAACTCGAAATTCTGATGTGAACGATCGCGAAAGGCATCGAATTGTCGAAGATTGCAATATTCTTTTCTCCCCCACTGCATGTGTAACATACGTCTGTCCAGGGTGATACGGTAGGGAGAGACAGATGTATCCCACACCACCCACGTGACGTTATACATTTATAACGTTATTATGACGTTATGCATATCGTATCAGCTTTTTGCTACTAATTAATTCATATTGACGTTATCAGCATGCCGCGTGATCAAAGTTTGATGCTCTAAAACTCTTTAGACACCAAGATGCCACCGTTCCTAATTGATTTCGAGGTATATACATCTGGTATATACATAACTTTTGCATGCTCTTTCCGATGGTGTCATTAGTTTTTCAAAACAACGCATACCAAATGAGTTGATTATATAAGCACGTTACCGCCGATTACCTCTGGCTAACGTAACCACTATATGGTGGGGGAGGAAAATAATCCCTGATGGGTGTGGGTGTGGGATGGGGAAATCTCACCCTCGGGACAAGATATTTGGTCCAGACACTCGGCTTGCTTGCATGCTCTCTCCGATGGTGTCATTAGTTTTTTCAAAACAACGAATACCAAATGAGTTGATTATACCAGCACATGACCGCCAATTACCTCTGGCTAACGTAACACTGTATGGAGGGGGAGGAAAATAATCCCTGATGGGTACGGGTGTGGGATGGGTAAATCTCACCCTCGGGACAAGATTTTTGGTCCAGACACTCGGCAAGCCGTGTGTCTGGACCAAATATCTTGTCCCGTGGTTGAGATTTTCCCATCCCACATCCGTAAAGCCGAGTGTCTGGACCAAATATCTTGTCCCATGGTTGAGATTTTCCCATCCCACATCCGTAAAGCCGAGCGTCTGGACCAAATATCTTGTCCCGAGGGTGAGATTTTCCCATCCCACACCCGTAAAGCCGAGTGTCTGGACCAAATATCTTGTCCCGAGGGTGAGATTTTCCCATCCCACACCCGTAAAGCCGAGTGTCTGGACCAAATATCTTGTCCCGAGGGTGAGATTTTCCCATCCCACACCCGTACCCATCAGGGATTATAATATTCACTAATTGAACTATATATAGCATGAACTTTCGGGAGAATAGAGATGAAATTCTGCGTAGGATCTCACTTAATTGGATATCGCTTGATTGATTAAGCTTGTTTATTGAATATAACAACAAATATTCTCATATGACTAATAAATTTCATTTTTGCGAAAGCTTAAAGTAACTTCCAAAAAAAACTTCTAAAAACCGGCTAACGCTATACACAAGAATCGCCATTGACTTTTTTATATTTTTTTCTTTTTTTTTTTGCTTTCAAAACTTGGGTCATGACCCCTCATTGGAACTAGCACGTCGCACTCGTTACTACCACCTCTCTTTTTGTTGGGTCCCCGGGGCCTTCCCAGGGGGAATCTTCATGAAATGGAAGCTTAAACTGGGTAAATTCCCATACTAATTTTGACCAAAATTATTTTTGAAGCTGAGCAAATATAGAATCACACTGACTGGCTTTCAGAATCCCGATTTTAGGGACAATTTTGTAAACCTTTGGAAAAGATCGTAGGGGGCGGGTGGTAAATACTCCTCTAACCACCCTCCCCATCCTCTACCGGTTTCTGCGCCACTGCTCCTATCACGTTGCACACATCACCCACCCTCCCACCCACATCTAATTGTGATTAATCCATTCCTGCGTTTCTAACAGACACCTCTTATACTCAATCTGTCTGCTGCTTGTTTTGCGCGCTACGTTTTTTGGGACAAAAATTCAAAACATAATGGATGCATGATTCTTTTTATATCAGGTAGGACAAGTAAATAATGTACAGTACGTGGAGAGTGTATTATCACTAAATCTCCCACAGAGTGGAGATTCCACCCAAGCAATAATTGCAAATTTGTTGCAAAGCATAACCAGCACAAGCAAAGTTTCAGCCAATGGACCTCCGGGTTAAACCCGGAGGTCCATTGGCTGAAACATTGCTTGTGTTTTTGTCTATATGTACAAAATTTGAAAGTTATAGCTTGGGTGATATCTCCACTCCGCGGGTGATTTAGTTACAATCCACTCCCCACGTACTGTATTTGGATAGTAATTTTACATTATTTATTTACTTCTCTGATTTTAAAATAAAACTTTAAAAAGATTAACAAAACCCTTTTCAGAAACGGAAAGAAAGGCTATTTGTCTCTTCAATAGTGACATTAGGGAAGAGTTTAGCTCTTAAAGTTGACTGCATTAATTCAATAATCCTCTTTTCATATACATATACATTAATTGACCTCCGAGAATTAACTAACTGAGAGAAGATAACTGTCAGTCGTGGTGCAATGAACAAATGGCGACAGCTATTAATGTACTGTCAGATGCACGTTTTCTGTCCTCAGTAGGTATACACGGAGATTTTAAATCAGAATATCAAAAAAGGAAACCTAATTTTCCTGACTTAGAAAACAATGTCGGGAAATTTTCATGAGATAAATTCGATTGGCTCTCCAACATTCGATGGACAACAAATAGTGGTTATTAAAAAAAAATCATTCATGTTAAGCTTTTGTCGCTTTTTACACTGTAAAACAGTGGTGTTCACTTAGAAAAATATCCTAAAATGCTCTTCTTTAGCGATAAAAGCAAGCAAAAAACATTAGTACATACTTATTCTTTTTAGATTATTGTCTTCAGTCTCCATTGCAGATTACCAAAATAACACGTAAAACTTTCGACACATATTTAAAAAGGTCAAAAAATGTACTTAAACACACCTGGGGTCGAATATTTTCGTAAAATTTACTAATGTTATACATGATTGTTAGGACCAATTTTCAATCCAAAAAGGAAGCAAAAATGACGCAATAACTAACATAAAAAACTAGAAATATTGAACTGAATGGACATAACACGTAAAATAGTGTCATTCAACCTGTTCCTTGTGTAATAAATATTTAAAATATTTTCTCCATTAGCCACAGTGTTAAAATTTAGACTAAGTTTTTTTTTCTCCGAAAGTTGCGCATGCGCACTCAGCATTTGACGAATTGTTGGTAATGGCTATTCTGTAGATTATGAGGCCTAAAGATAAAACAAACCAAGAACATGATCTTTTGTAGGCAAAGATATAATTACAAAAATAAAAAATAAAATAGAAAAACGCCCGCACACATGCAATTTTACAAAAAATGGCCTGAGAAATCGAAGGTCTACTTTGTAGAGCTTAACTTTTCCATCGCATGAATGTTTCTGGTTTTCCAATCGTTTTTTCTTTGTCCCGCCAATTTGTTAAATGAAAACACTGTCATTGCTGCAGATATGTACCTGGTCGATATTCACGTGGGTTGGGCATGCGCTGTTTTATGTCTTCGGTATTCGGGGACCCGTATATTAGCCTACGATGAAAATAATAAAACTATGGTGTGCATATAAGTTGCTATGACTGCAATGATATAAACGACGGGAGACTTCGGTCGAGCAATGCTGCATTATAATACAAGCAAACACTGAATTAAATTATAAGAATGAAAATGAATTATCTGTCGCTTTATTGGAGTATCTCACATTCATACTATACTCCGATAAAGATAAAGATAATTTTTTTGGCATTTCCATTCTAATTTGATTTGGCTGAATTCCAAGTCTCCTTATGGGGAAAAGTTTCAGCTTCACATTTTGATAATTTGACAGCAGTAGGAAGAGGGTTAATCATGTGCCTATGTGTAACCCTCTCAGATTATATTACAACTAGAATAATTTTTAAAGAAACACTACTGTGTGTAAGGACACTTATTTATTAAATATGATTTTCTTTCTCTGAATTTTCCTTTATCAAGCACGATAGATATGACTTCAAACTCGATCGATATGACGCTTATCTCGGTCAGTATGAGCCAAGCTATACTTTTCCCCCTCGATGAGTTACTTGACACAACCAATTTCTTTACATCGGAATTCTTCGCCGTTATTCGAGAAATGACGTTACCAGACATACCAGAGTAGCTCACAGATGAGTTTATGTATTACACACCCGTTCTGTGTAATCCGCACCTACAGCAACACTAAACCATGCGGAAAATGAAAATCTGTTCCGCACATGTGTGCGGAAAGGAAATCGTTGACGGACTACTTTTAAATAGAAACGAAATTTCACTGGAATTTTGTACAAATCATGCAACGCAGTTACAATCTGAATCACCAGCGATAGCCGAAAATCGTCCCCTGAGTTCCAATGTGTTCTGTGTGCCAGTAGGCACACAGAACACATTGGGATTCAGGGGACGAAACAGTAACACGGGTTCCCCTCGCAAATTTAGAAAGCGATAAAATGTGTTCCTTTTGTTGATAGTTGTCAAATAAATTGCTGAGTGTCCTTCTAATAAGTTTCAAGTAGACGTGAAGGCGTGTAATAAACACATAACGACACGCGTGTGTGAAGGGGTTAATTGATATGGCACTTGTGCCACGCGGAAGGATAAAACTCGCGGCCTGTGGCCTCTCGTTCTATCCTTCCGCGCTGCACTCGTGCCATATCGATTAACCCATTCACACACGCGTGTCGTTCTGTGTATTTATGGTGAGGAATAAATTATAGCAATAAGTAAGGATTAGGCTGGTAAAGAGAAGAAGGTATAGAATTGTAGAGAAAATTCAACGCAAACTAAGATTCAGAGTCATTAGGGGAGATTCCTAGAAGTGAGAGAAAGAGATAGTTCAGTAACCCGAACGTCGAGACTTCCACAGTATCAGAAAGCTGAAATAGGAGAAGAGGAAATTTCGGACTTTGTGAAAACAATAATAAATAATACCACAGTCAGAAAACTTTAACAAATTTGAGAACATTTGTAATTATTTATTTTGTTTTGAAAAATAAAGAGGTTATCATAGTTTCATATCGATAGAGTTATTTACCCTTAGTAACTTCACATCAGCCTTCGACTCGGCCTCAGGCTCTTGTGGAGTTACCTCGGGCTGATATGTCGGCATATATGAAACTAACCGACTAATAACCAATTAATAGTGGTGTCAGGGCATCTTTTTCGGCTTCATCACCAGGTAATAAATAGGTTCAGAATAGATTAGGAAGGGAATGCGTTTATTGTTGAGAAGTATTTTATTGTTAAACGGAAACTTATTTCGATAGTGCCTTATTGAATATAATAGTGATCTGTTTGAATCCAATATTTTGTGTTTTTATTTGATTCTAGAAAACTGAAATGTGAAGCTATGTCTACAGAAAGAGAACCAACCTTCCACACCAAGAACTGTATACTGTGCGCATGTCAGTTCCTAGTAATTGTGCCCATAGTTATTGGAACGTTCAGTTTGCCAAATGACAAACCATTTTTGTCAGTATGGAACACACCGACCGTAGGTTGTAATAGGTATGGTCTGAACTTGAGTTACTTCGATATCATAATCAACAAAGGTGGAGCATTCTGGGGCAATAGTTCCATAATATTCTACAGTTTCGGAAAGTTTCCTTACTATCATAATGGAACAGCGGTTAATGGTGGACTTCCCCAGGTAAACATTCCATCACTTTCAAACTAATTTTCAATAAAACTATTTTATAAGCTTTTGCTCATATTTAATTGTTTCAATACCAAGGGCAGCCAGACAGATCGGGAATATCCCTTGATTTTTCTCTTACAAAGCCGATCACACCAGGACCAGAAACTTTCCTAACAGATCCACAGTCATTATATTTAATCATATTTGCATCACTTACTGTCATTTACGGTCGAAGTTTCTCGAGCTCGGGCCCTATAGGGAAGTTGCTCACATCGTATGTACCATATTAGGTCACAAACAAACTATGTAAGGAATGTACATATATCTTATCCGTTGCTTTTCTGTACATCGAACTAGCAAATGTTATGAGAAAAAGATTGGATTTAAGATTCTTACTTGCTTATGTTGTGTGAATGACTTTTGTAAAACTGACTATAGCGTGTACCTGTGTAAATTGGAGGAGGGGCAAATCCTCACTGTTTTGGCGGGCATTAAAACATAATATAACGGGTACAAGTGCCTTCCTTTAACCCTCTGCACTCTGATGTCAAAGTACAGAAATTTCAAGTAGCAAAATCATCTCATAATGCAGCTAGGAATTTAACCAATTCAGTTTTGTTTGACAGAGCTCACAGAACTCTGTCAAACAAAACTGAATTGTTTAAATTGCGTGTTGCATTATGGGAAAAATTTTCTTGTTTAAATTTTGATATTTCGACATCAGTGTGCGGAGGGTTAAAAAGCCGTATAATGGTTAAAAGTGGTCTGACAAAATTATGGTGAAGCCATTGTCGTCTTCCGTATTTACAAATCCGTTATGAACACGTGTTTCGTGTGGAGTTCCGTTGACGGTCAGTTTTTCCACCTAACGTCATGAATCTATTAAAAGAACGACAGTCCGGTCATTTTCGTAATCAACCAATCGAATCGCCCCATTCTGACCTTAATCAGTTCGGAAGCTGCGGTGACAGCCGATAAATCGAATGTCAGTTGAAAAATGTTTTTTGATCAAATCCACTAAAATTAGCGAAACTAAAATTCTTCTAGAAGCGGGAAGAGATTTTATAACACTCGAGTTCTGATTTTGAAGCGAATATCACTCAGATTACGGCAGCTAATTTATTACAAATACTAATAAATAAATAATAAATAATAATAAATATGGATGCAATTTTCATTTATTTTTTCCTGTTTACTTATCGATCTCTCGCACGTTTGCCAATCACAGATGAGCATTGGTTTTGTTTTTTATTTCACGCAGACGATCAATAAATAACACAGGATTTTAAAGTTTGAAATTACTGTGTGTGACGTTTGAAGTTTTAATTTAATGGATTCTGCTTCATAGAGACGTGTAATAAACATAGAACGCCAGTTTGCTTCGTCCATACGGCATTCATGCCATCGCGGAAGGCCAGAACTCGAGGCCTTGCCTCTCGTTCTATCCTTCCGCGCATGCATCCATGCCGTATTAGTATTAACGAACGCTTTCACACATTGTGACGTTCTGTGTATTTATGATACGCTGTTGTAGAAAGCCCAATTGGAAAATGCTTAGGCAGCAAATATACAGTTAACAAAAAATAGTTGTTAAAGATAATTTTACTTGATATATTTCAAGTTATTCATCTCCTATGAAATTAGTGTGGGTACACACGCGTTCTTCCATTTCTGAACACATGCACACAAAACTGGTAAGTTCAGAAAGTAGTTAAGGCTCACTGTACAATTTGTTTCCAAGACATTTTAGAAAATGTTCTTTTCAGATGTGAACGATGCCAAACGTCCAACTAGATATTCTGATAAAGGACGGTTGAAACATAATGCACGGTGAAACCTGAAGCTTTCATCTGAATATTTGAATAGCCCAATACTTACTCCCCCCACACTTTATCCAGGCCTTTAGATTGATTCAATTAGGGTTCATCGTGGACCCTGCAAGGTAGGTGCTGTTCAGGCGTACAGAAGAAAATATATGTAATACTGATTGTTTGATGTGACATTGTGGGCTATTCCAACTTTGATCACTTTTGACTGCAATGTAAACTCCGGCCCGGGCCCCGGAAGTGACGTCATGTCAAGAGACCCAGTGGCGCCATGTTGTGTTGTCATTGAAACCCGCGTGAGTGGCCATCTTTTGACGTAATCTCCATAGTGATACGTGGTGTTAGTGCGCATGCGCAACGCGTTTTTTAGAGTGATACGTGTTTCCGTCGTCCATCCATTTTTTCTACTGGAGGCCGCCATCTTGGTTTCCAAGGTAGCATGTGGTTGCTATGTGACCTAAAGCCTTCTAATAGGATAGGGGGATGTTTGGAGGGTGTGTTCGATTGAATCGGAGTATCACGAATTATCTCAAACAACCCGACAATCCCTCCAAATCATCAAAAACGACTTTATTTACTACGGATTCCCCATTTTATCGGCTTAGCACATAGTGCTATAGTGCCAGTGGGCACAGAGGGTAAGTTAATTGAATAGGAGTAATTTTTCTGGCTTGGATTTTCCACAAACCTTTGTTTAACTTATAGAATTACCACAAACAACCCGACAAGTTGTACTATTTCGAATTCTTTCAGAATTCTCTGCTGGAGTATACTCCAGTAGAGTAGAAGAGTCTATCAATTGGAACAGCTTTGCTTATTGTTACTATTATTAGCAATTGTTGGTCTATTCTTGTTAGTTCTGACATTATTCCGTGTCCTCTTGTTGTTTCATTTATCTAGATCATTTATATAGATTATAACTAACCAATCAGATTGCTTGATTTCCCATAACCTGTACTTAACCTACAGAGTTATCTCCCCTAATTACAACGAAGGCCTGTCCAATGGCCACGTCTCATGGAAACCCTTTTTGTGAAACGTCTCCGGTTATGGAATCCCCTTTTAGTCATATGAGGCCATGAGGACTATGTGAAAAGCCCTCAATGAGGCCTCATTTACTACCCCTCATACTCTCATTTCTTTTGAGGGCATGAGAGCCATGAGAAAAGCCCTCAGTGAGGTAAAATTTACTATCACTCTTAGCCTGATCTCGGTATTTAACAGCCATATCCCCAGGCACCCCAATTTCGGCACACCATTTTGGAAAAGATGTGACCTTCGGCTCCCCTTTCTGTCGTATGTGCTTATGTGCAAAGGCACAATATGACACATTGAGCCCTAGCACATAGGCACATACGGGTATTTGAGGATGCCTATAACATGGTATTGTATTATTTGAGGATACCTATCGGGAATAACCTTATGGAGAATACCTTTTTTGTCATATGTGCTTACGTGAAAAGGCAGAATGTGACACATTGAGCACTAGCACAAAGGCACATGCAGGATGTGCCGATATGTGCTTATCTGAAAAGGCACGATGTGACACATTGTACCCAAGCACATACAGTTAAAACTAGAAGTCCTGTCATGAAATGCGCACAAATAGCACGTTGATATGCGCGTTAATGTACGCGTTATGGCCCAAGTAAAGCTATCAAATTTTGTAGATATGGCCTGTGCACAAGCAATGTTTCGGCCAATGGACCTCCGGGTAACCCGGAGGTCCATTGGCAGAAACATTGCATGTGCTTGCTATGAGTAACCAAGAGAGCCTGCCGTGTTTTGGATGCCATTCGATATGGCATTTGCGCGCAATTCCGACGCGCAATTAAGCCTAGATAAGCGCATTATTCGTGACAGGACTTCTAGTTTTAACTGTAGGCACATGCGGGTATTACAGGATACCAATGACCTGGTATTGTTTTGTTTGATGCTACCTATCTAGGATACCTTTTGGAGAATCCCTTTTTGTCGTATGTGCTTATGTGAAAAGGCACAATGTGGCACATTGTGCACTAGCACATACGCACATGCTGTATGTGCTGATATGTGCTTATGTGAAAATGCACATTGTGCACTAGCACACAGGCACATACGACCAAAAAGGGATTCCATAGCCACAAGCATTTTTCAAAACGGGATTCTTTAAAAGAGATTCCGTAAAATTGGATTCCTATCCGACTCTGTAAACCGAGATCGTTAATAATGAAAAGTAATAACAGAGTACTCGCTTGATTGGACTGGTTACGTGAAATAATTTATTCGAGGCGAGGGACTACATTCCAGCACTCGTGTTTGTACAATGTTTGTACAACGCCCCTCACCCCTCATGAATTATTTCACCTGACTAGTCCAGTCAAGCGATTATATTATTAATATTATTATTATTATGCGGATTATTATCTCTAGAGCATTAATAATTTTATTTGTGGATCTCTTATAACTTATCAGTCGTCTTCAATGCGGGTTTTATTCTCCTTTATTTTTAAAGACCGTGTCAGCTGACAAGTCACATGACCTATGTTAGACGACACATGCTTTAAAACTGTCAAAATGTCCCAATCTAGCGATTTGAATGTATTTATTTATTTATTGGTGTTTAAGGTCACATACTTATGCACAATGGCTAATCGTGACCGTGACAGTTTTACAGGCGGGGGAAGCCGGAGTACCCGGAGAGAACCACCGAGCAACGACGAGCAGCTGTCAGCTCCCCAACATCGTAACTCTGAACTCCGCACCTCAGCACAGGCAGGGTTAGATTGGTTGAAGACATGCGCACCATTGACGTGCAGTACGCCTCAGTACACAGCGTCATCGTGCCCCCATGTAGGCAATCGGGGTGAAGTGTCTTGCCCAAGGACACAACGCGGTTGCCGCAGGTGGGATTTGAACCGAGGACCTCTCGGCCTGCACCTCTACCAACTGAGCCACCGCGCCCCCGTCGATTTGAATGAGGCTGATTTGAAAGCTCTTGATTTTGCTTACAATGTCCAAATATGTTCCACTATGAGCAAAATCCTCTCCCTCTGACTGGATGAGAGCTGACGTAGTTTCTTTATGTTTACGGCTCCAGTAGCAAATGTTGCTGTCTCATGTCACAACGCGAAATATTTCAAATGACGTCGCCCGTTTCATAATTGCTTCTACATTGTTACTAGCAAGCAGCTTCGTTTTGTTTTTCTGGATTTTTCACATGTGCAGCAGAGGGTGTGACGATAAAGTGTTGTTTAAATTACAAACAGATTTACGATTTGAACTAAGATGGAATGAGTTTATCTGGTTTATTGATTATTTAGCCACTGCCGTTGTGGGTACACGAGAGGTTTATTTACCAAACCTGTAATCGTTGAAAGTTGCCTTGCAGAAGGCAACTTTTAACGATCACTGGTTTAGCAAATAAACCTCTCGTGTTTCCCACAATTTGCAATTTTTGGCAATTTTTGTTTGCATCAATAGTTTAGTGTTATAGCATCGACCGAGCTATCGAGGCTAGATTCGCTCCATATCCCCTCCCGAACTGCAAAACACCGTGACAATTGAAAATTACCGTTAGCGTGAACGTGAAAATTACATGCCAAATTTCTTTCACAAAATTGCGGGAAAGGTTGACCGCTGCCTCACATCGCCAACCTTACATCGTTAGAACCTACACCGTTACCGATAGGCAACTTCCAAGTAATAAATTTTAATCAAATTGGTTGAAAAGTTGAGCAGAACTGATATCCGGGCTTTAAGGTGGTGCACAGGCCTGACTGGCATATCTGCGGAGGTCAACTACTGAAGACCAACGAGACAGGCAAATTCTTATGCTAATTTCTCTTTAAATCGAAGAAGGCTGGATATTCTCGCAGAATCTCTGTGTGGTGTCTCTTTAGGCCAGCTGTCCGATGGTATATCACACATGGAACAAAATTCTCTCGACGCACTCAAGTTGTTAATTCATTACATAGTTTCCCGAGTTCTATTCTACACGATGGCTCGCTACCGGTAGATAATACAGCGATGCTTTTCATTTTGCTTTTTCGTAACTCGTACTTTTGTTGCATTCCGTCCCTGAGTTCCAATGTGTTCTATGCGCCAGTAGGCACATAGAACACATTGGAACTCAGGGGACGATGTGTCGTTGTGAAGTATAGTTTTATATAACGGCCCTCATTTTCGTAACTGATACATTCGTCGGCGGCTTTCCTTACTCCAAGCGCTGATATCACGGAATAGAGTCGATGTGTGTGGGCTGAAAAAGTCGATGTCCCCAAAAATGGAACACTCACGGGCACTGTCAATATAGTTGTCAAAATCCGACAGTTTGGTGCGAAGAAATAAGAAAATGAAACTCCTCCCCGCTCGTTGAACTCTTCACCTTACTTCAAGTTCATATGTGGCCGACGTTACTCACAAAAAATTATCATTCAAATTTTATCATTTTTATAAATGTTTGCCTCCAAAATATAGCTTATGTCCAATCAATGGAACGAGCTCGTTCCAACGAGGGATGATAAGTTATGTTTTGGAGGCAAAAAGCAAAATGTTGAGTTATTCAAGATAACCTTTTTTCAGTTGTCGTCTACAAGTCATGGTAGATGACGTGTCAGGTATTGAGAGAGTGGATTTAGTGATGCTACCCTGCATAGCAGGGTAGCATCACTAAATTTACCCTCTGTGAACCTCAATCTGAATCCCTCTTGAAGCAAAGAGATCACGCCTAACGAGACGTCCCAGACTCCGATAATCCCGAGAAGAGGTCTTTTGGGGTTTTCGAGGTCTTGTACGGTCCTTAACATCGTTGGTTTGTTGATGTTTTCGGACAAGTCTGCTGAAGACAGAATGACTGTAGCCGAGTTGTCTTCCAATAGCTTTGAATGACATGCCTGTTGCATGCATGCCAACAATTTGCCATTTTAGTGCATCTGTCAGTCTCCCCTTTGCCATGTCAACATTTATTTACAAACGAATTGACAAAATTTCTTGTTTTATACCAGATATTACACGTGGATGGTAGTCTAGTGTTTGTTGTGACATTCGTGGGAAGCATGCTTAACGTGGATGACGGGATGTGTTTGGGTTACGCTCTCAACCAGAAACATCATGTTTCACTAGATGAAATGTACTGCAAGTCATAGCAATCATTAAAACATAATAATCAGTAACAGCAACTTCACTGTCATGAAACATTTCAGGGTGTGGTCAAAGAAGCCGTGTTACGTCAAAGCTTACCCAAATATCACTTATAAGGTTCAAGGTTTTCTTTTTCCTCTCTCTTGAAAATATTCAGCTGGGAAATGTCACGCCGAATGACGAAGCAATAAAACAATTAGTGACAACCAGTATTCCAAATGAAGACTTTAACGGTATAGCTGTATTCGACTGGGAGACGTGGAGACTGGAATGCAACACAAGTCTATACTGAGGCAGTGAAAGAGTTTGACTCTGGTGCTGAGTAAGTAATTTAAAATTTCAACCAACCCACAGATTTCGAAATGAGGAAGTTATTTTATTAGACGACGGAATTCGTTCTGTATTTGTGCCAAAGAAATATTGTCAGTCACGTAACTGAATTAAAGTGGACGGTTACATGAGCAGGATACCATATTTCATAAACTTTTGAGTTTAAATATACACCTGGAACTTAATTAAACACCCCTGTGTTTTCGCAGTGCTGTTAATAGAAACTGTCGTTACTTTCATGCTATCTTACAGATGGCCAAAAGTGATTGTTTGCGGAAAGAATGATCTATTGCCAAATGAAATACAACACAATGATGAAAATATGCAGTGTTTTAATGGCGCTAATTACACATATCTGCCACTAATGTCTTTGATGGAAAAATGTTGTCTGGACAAGTATGGTGCTGAAAAGGTCCATGGTGAAACAATGTCGGGTATTACTGACAAAACATGTAACGTGTGATCTCCTCAACACAATAGCGTCAGTAGCGAGTGTATCTATCGCGTGCCCGGATGACAGCCTGAACCCTCCTCCTAATGCTGCCAGTGAGCCTTCTGATACGGTCCAGAGTCAACTGCTGCCAGTCCTCATGCAATGCAGCTTCCAACTCGGCCACATTCTGCACAGCCGGATCACTTGCTTGCACACGACGTCCAGGAAAGTCCCAGATGTGTTATAAGGGATTCAAATCGAGGCTCGTTGCAGGCCAAGTATGTTTGCAATAGCGTTGTTCTGGGGGAATGCTCTCACAGTATGCATTGTCGTCCATGAGTACAGGGCGAGTAGCCAAAATGAGGCACGACACCCGGATGGAGAATGTCCCGGATGTACTGATGACCACTGAGATGCCCACGTACAGTCACCATATCAAGTTTACAATCATGAGAGAGGCAGTGGGTCTGATGTTCCTGGGCACGTAACCAGCATTTTTATGAGTCCACGATCTCGTGCGATCATCTGTGACGTGAAGCAGAAACCAACGCCTGATCAATGGACACTCCTTCACGTCCTGAGAATCCAATGTTGTCGTACCATACACCACTCCAACCGGCGTCTTTGATGCTGATTGGATAGAGCTGGACGTTTGATGAGCATTCTGGACATCATACTCAGTGCTTTGAGACGGTTTCGGACATTTTTGTTGCACACACGCCTGTTGGGGAGTCAAAGGCGTTTCAAAACCCCACTTGAAGCAAAGGGTTCACACTTAACGAGGCGTGCCAGACTCCGATCTTCCCAAGGAGAGGTCTTTTGGGGTTGTCCATGGACTCAGCCCTTAACCCTTTATCCAACGTAACGGACAAAACCGGCCAGCGCTATTCTCAAAAATCACCAATTAATTTTCATTATTCTTTTCATTTTTTTGTCTCAAAAACATAGGTTATGACCCCTCTTTGGAACGAGCTCGTCAATGAGGGGTCATAACCTATGTTTTTGAGACAAGAAAAAAAAGAAAAAGATTAGTTATTCAAGAATTTATTTTGCAAGTGTCGTCTGTTTTTCATGTTAGGTAAATGTAAATGTAGTTGGTTTGTTGATGTTTTCGGACAAATCTGCTGATGACAAAATGCCTATTGCCAACTTGCCTTCCAATAGCTTTGAATGACATGGCTGCTGCATGCATGCCAACGATTTGCCATCTTAGTGCCTTTATCAGTCTCCCCCTTGCCATGTCAACATTTATTTACAAACGAAGTGACAAATTTTCTTGTTTTATACCCAGATATTGCACGTGGATGATAGTGGGTTTTTTGTGCTATTCGTGGGAAGCATGCTTCACGACATTGACGAGGGGATGTTTTGGGGGTACGTTATCATGTTTCACTAGATGAAATGTGCTGCAAGACATAGCAATCATTAAAACATAATAATCAGTAACAGCAATTTCACTGTCATGAAACATTTCAGGTGGTGCTTAATTAAGTTGCAGGTGTGTATATGTGTGTATGGATGATATGAAAATGTCTGCAAGTTTGTCGGGTAGGGATGTCAACAATCTTATACTTTTTATGTAAAGCCGTCTTTATATCTCTAGTTTAGATTGTCAAGTTCAAACATAAAGAGTCAGAAATGTCATCTCTAGGTATTTTTCTTCTTCCTTCGCCGATGAAAGAATAGATGAGAACAATGTCGGACGGGCAAATGTGTGGATAAACTGGTAGGGCGATGTAATGGCCAGCTTCTCCTTAAACCTTGCTGATAATCAGCGACCACACAAAACATCGAACACACCAATCTCTCACTAATAATCTAGATCCGTGTCTTCCATAATCGCGTCCATTCATATTTTAACACGCATGTTGTATACACAGATTTACTTCCCTTTTTTACGGGTGCGGAGTACTGAGGAAGAGAGAAAAAACTTTCACTTGGAACAGTTTTGCATCCATACGTTGTCTCTCGCCAGCCAATTACTGCCTATCTCAGGCTCCATCTTGGCTGCCCTCACCCTATCATTCTAGCTTGTCGTAATTATCTCTTCCCTCTGCCCTCGATTATGTACTGTTTCTAAACTATCTGGGTAGTAGAGGATACTTAGATACGGTATTGTAATATTGGAGGATAATATAGCAATATATAACATTCCATTCATTTTTAGTCTTTCTCTAGTACAATTACACTGTTCACAGTATACAGTACGGTCGTCGTGGACAGGTCACTTCCCACTGAGTGGAAATATTCCCACGGACGCAACAATATTAGATTCAAAATTGTAATAATAGGAATAATCATCAAAAAATTAAAGGCACAGCCTTTTGCTGCTGATGATTTTTATTACCTGGTAAACGCATGCGTGGACATTGCTGCCCACGCGTGGATTACGACCAGTCCACGGCGACTGTACTTTACAGTCACTTTGTTGATTTACCATTCAATGGTCAAGGGCATCGTCTTCGTCGAGTCCGTCGCCGAGTGATATGCAATTCTTTGATATTCGTCCGCTTCCTCCTGAATGGCTGTTTAACTGTTGATCGCAGTCCATTTATTGGTCTCCAAAGGAACTTCATTGTTGCTTCTTGTCGGTTGACCCTGGCTTCGTCCTTGCTTTTGATAAATAATTTGTGAAATTTGTTTTTTTCTTCTTCGTTTGAATCTTGGGTAGTCTTTCGCAATAGTTCAGTCTGCACTTCATTCGAAAGCGGGTAGGTCTCTTTGCGTGACGTTTTCCTCTCTTCATCTGAAGCAATGCAGGTTTGTGGAATTTCATTAACACAGTCATCATGGTATCTTTGTAACATATAGAGTAATGTCCTCTAAGTTTGTCCCTGTTTATTTCGTCCGTGCAGTTATTCTATTTCTGTAGATATGGAGTTTAGCACCCTACCGTTCGGCAAATGTAGCTGTTCCATTTGAACACGACTGCAACATATGGTAGGTATATTCACCCGACGAAGTTTGGAAAAAGAATGAAAATTGTTAATTAATCTGTGACTTTTCTGTCTATACTTTCCTAATCTACAGGGAACATTTTGGAAACAGGCAGCTCATTGAAACATACGAGTTTATTTAGAGTGGGCATCCAATTAGGTGACTGCATCTCGTGAGTATTCACACACAATTGGGTTGAACAGATGCATTCTCTTATCCAAAGGGTACCTCAAAGATTCCGTGAAGTCGAAGTCTTCTTCTTTGCGCGGACCTTCAGTATTTATATAGATTCGTTTGTGGACAGATTCCGTTTGGAAATGTGGCTCGGCCACTTATGTGTTTCAGCAAATGGGGCATTGGGGGTGTTCCTAGAGATGTTTTAAAAGTGGGACACGCTCATTTCTCAAGAGTGGTGTGACCTATGGACCCGGTACCAACACCAAATGATTCGACACTCAATGGAGGCTCCAAATATGGTCAAGGTTAATGAGGTCACCCAGGGATCATTGTGTCCAGTTTTCAGAATTGTTGAAAATCACATTTTTGACCCCCAATGCATTCCCGAAGTTCACACATGCATGTTTACACTCAAAAATAGAAAAAGTGAACGTGACAAAAAAATATTGAAAGTGGGTGACGATCATATCTCAAGTATGGTATGACGTATGGACCTGGGTCCAACTTCAACTGAGTAGAGATGTAATGGAGGTTCAAAACATGGATCAAGGTCAATGAGGTCACCCAGGGGTCATTGAGTGCATTTTTTGAGAATTGCTTGAAATCGCATTTTGGGACCCCTCCTCCCCAATGCATTCCCAAAGTTCACACCTGTATTTTTATTCTGAAAAGTGAGCGGGGCCAAAAGTTTGAAAGTGGGTAACGCTCATATCTGAAGCATCGTATGACGTATGGATATGGGGTCAACAGCAAAGGAGTCAAAACTCAATAGAGGTTCAAAATGTTAGTCAAGGTCACTGAGGTCACCCAGGGGTCATTGAGTGCATTTTTCAGAATTGCTGGAAATCGCAGTTTATCACCCTCTAATGCACTGCTGAAGTTCATACATGTATTTTTATACTCAAAAAATGGGCAAGGACAAACATTTTAAAAGTGGGTCACACCCATATCTCAAGCATGGTATGACCTATGGACCAATACCAAATAAATCAAAACACCATTCAAGTCAAATAATTTGGGTTTTCGTCATCAGGGTCAGCCGAGTCTCATTAAATGCAGTTTTCAGAATTGCTTGAAATTGCATTGTATAATCCCAATGCATTTCTGAAGATCATACATAGTAGTTCTTTATAGAACATGTTAAATGCTACGCACAGAAGTTATTTCCGGTTTCTTGATTTTTTTTATCTGAATCCTGTTTGAAAATCTTTAAATGATGTTTAGGAAAACCTATTTCTGATTTCTGTAAAGATATTTTACTCCTGAAAATAAGTCTCGATAAAGGTCTTATACTGTAACGTTACTGTATCGTTCAATTCTGATGCTTTCACCATTTTCACACAGACTCGAATTTACTGGTCGCAGTAACTTCTGTTTCTCTAGTTCAACAAATTCTTATCGTGTTTGGTATTAGGCTGAGAATAAAAATGAAATGGGTCATGTTTTAGATCGATCCTAATGTTCATGCCTGACACAATTCGTTTTTTTTTTAACATTCAACAAAATTTCATGCCCAACGTAACGGGTAAAACCGGCCAACACTATTCACAAAAATCGCTAATTAATTTTCATTATTTTTTTTTCATTTTTTGTCTCAAAAACATAGGTTATGACACCTCTTTGGAACGAGCTCATCGAGCTCGTTCCAAAGAGGGGTCATAACCTATGTTTTTGAGACAAAAATGAAAAATATTGTCATTCAAGAATTTTGTTTACAAGTGTCGTCTGCTTTTTATGTTAGGTAAAGGGTTAAAATGTTATCGGACGATTCGTATGGACCTGACTTCAAACACATGTCCACCGCGAAAATAGGGGATACATTTCAACCCATCACCTAACCCAAATATTGAATAACTACACAAATTTCATTTCGTTTTTTTTTTTTTTTTTTGCCTCATAGCTCATGATTCCATATTGGAGCGAGATTAGTGAGATCGTTCCGATGAAGGATCATAGCTCTATATGTTTAAAAGGTTATTACATTTTGAATGGCGATTTTTGTCTGTATGAGAGAGAGAGAGAGAGAGAGAGAGAGAGAGAGAGAGAGAGAGAGAGAGAAGAGAGAATTATTAAAATCAAATTTGGCGGAAATCCATCCTTCGGTACGTTCCATAAGACCATAACCCCACAACGATATTTTGTGAACAGTGGTCAAAGGTGAAGTCCAAAGGTCTGGTTAGAATTAAACATGTCGTCCATCAGCGTGATTAAACATGGTAAGTAACTGTTTTACTGTATATATCTGTGTGTATCCTGTTATAAATACACTCGTTACGTTACTTCCATTGTCATATTCTGTATCTCATATTCTAGGAAATTCATGGGAGGGACGGTGAATCTAGCGAGAAGTATGAGACCCAGAGGATATTGGGGATATTACGCTTACCCCAAATGCACTGGTACGATAAATAATGGCACCCGCTGTGACTCAACATCTACAAAGAGCAATGACAGGTAGGATTATGTTTAATAGGAATTACAAATATGGATACTACAAAGCATTTTTACAAACTGTACAGTTTCAGAAATTTAAAAGAATAATTAAGCCTTCAGGAGTTTTTTTATTAGCACAAAATAAAATATTACAGGCCGGAGCTCGTTCTATTTATGTCGGTCCTTGGATGGAGCAAGGCGCCATCTGCAATCATTTGTCCCCCGTCATACTTTTAGTTCATAGGACAAACACGGCATTAAAATTTCTTTCCAACTGGGAATATGAGTAGGTTTCGAGTGTCCTCAGTTTATAAAACGCATGTAATATATATTTACATTTACACGTCACCTTAAATAGAAGCGGGGGGATTGAGGTGGGATAGTACAAGCTGTAAACCCGTGGTGACGATATGAGCCTTTTGTAAACTCCCACTGTGGTATTTTTAAAGGGTGCAAATGTCTCGTTCGGGTCCATTTTTCGGGTGGACACGTCGGCCAGCGGAGGAATATCCGATGAGAACCACCAACAGATGGTAAGCTGCTGTCAGACCTTAAGCGTACTCATCGGGAACAAGTGGGACTGAAGACCGTGATGCGTTGTGAACAAGCGAGGCCTGCGATGGTTAAGTGACTTGCTCAACGACACATGTGTCTCATGTCAAAATTGAAGACACGACATCTCGATTACAAGTATACTACGCTAAACAACGAGCTACGGCACCTCACAGTTACCTGAACAGAATAGTTTGCTATTATTATATTATATTATATTATATTATATTATATTATATTATATTATATTATATTATATTATAGTATATTATAGTTATATTTATTTACTTATATTTATTTTTTGGTGGTTAGGGTCATATACTTATGCACAATGGCTAATTATGACCGTGACAGTTTTACGGGTGGAGGAAGCCGGAGTACCCGGAGAGAACCACCGAACAGCGACGAGCAGCTTCCAGCCCCTCAACATCGTAACTCCGTACTGCAGCACAGGCAGGGTTAGATTGGTTGAAGACATGCGTACCATCGCCTTAGTACAGGGCGTCATCGTGTCCTCATGTGGACAATAGGGGTTAAGTGCCTTGCCTAAGGACACAACGCGGGAGTAAATTTGTTATGTTATATTATATTATATTATATTGTATTATAATTATATTATATTATAATATATTATATTATATGATATTATATTTATGTTATATTATATTATATTGTATTATATTATATTATATACAGGGGACATCTGCGTTATTTTATGGAATATCGGGAATTATCTCATGAGTAAATTTTTATTATTAGCGCGAATGAAAAATAATATTTTCAGTTTCCGACACAAATGAGATAATTCCGGATATTCAGTAAACTAGCGTAGATTCTCTTACATTTTATTATATTCTACGTGACACTTTACTCTATAATATTCAACCAAATTCGACTGCAAACACGTACGTTTTAAAACAATTGCAAAGATCAACCGATCGATCTTTTAAGTCTGTACTAGTCAAATTACTCAAACATAAAAAATAGTTCCACTTTCCCGCGATAATTTACCCAACTAATTGTTCAACTCACAGATGAAAGTTAATAAGTATAATGCTACAAATGAGAATATTCTCCATATTTTGCATTTATGTTAATTTTTAGAACATTTTAAATGTCAATTTATAACGAGGAATTTGGAATTGAGTGCGCCGACTTATCAAAAAAAACAAACCTTCCTGAGCGAATCGATCAACGAGGTTTTTCGGAAATGTTACCTAGTTCAAGGCTCAATGTCACCCTCGGAGTCACTTTCTATACATCTAATCATTTTAGCATATTTTTTTTATTATTATTATAATACATCAAATTTTTCAGTCATAGAATTACCAGACTGGAATAGCATGACTGTCTGGTACTGCTGGTGAAGCCGGCTCTGAATTGCTTGTAACATAATCGAAGGCGAAGTGATGTGCTGAAGCGTGACGTCATTTAGGAAGCTACTGAGGGATATTCCTCGTTATCCATCAAGTCGATGGATATCGAGAAATATCTTTTAGATAATTTGCTATAATTCACAGGCCAGCATTTTCATTACATTCTATTATATTATTATTTTATATACTATTCTATCATTATTGAAGTATATTACCTTTTATTATATACTTTATAACCACATTTCTATTGGCTGGATCTTATAGACGTGACTGGTACTCTAAAATCCATGTACACCCGTTTTCCAGTGAATATCAATTTCTAAATATAGCTTTTGGAAATTTCGTCTCTAGATCTATTTCAATGGACGTAATCTCTATAATACTGTTTATTTTTGTTATTCTGCAGATAACTATTTTATTGTTATAATTGAACATTTAATTGACAAAAAGATGGGGTTTTTTAGGATGGTGTATATAATAAAACAGTTATAGACATTTGTGGTGGCATATATGATGTGATATGAACCTAAAAAACTTGTGTTGACCTCGGCTAACGCCTCGGTCAATATAAGTTTTTTAGGTTCATATCACATCATATTTCCCACCACAAAAGTCCATAATTGTATAATGATATTACTAGCAGAGTTTGTTAATGGCCTAATATTGTATATAGACTGACAATACATTAACATATTTCCTATACACCCAATTGGCAACTGCATGATTACTAATGATAGAGTTCTGATTTGCTTAACGTGGAGGAGCTATCGTGATAGATAGCTGATGTAAATAAAAATGTAGATCACTTTGTTAGCGCGTATAGATCTCAATAGACTGTATATGGTATTTACGCAGCCTGCACATGAAGTCTAAAATCAATAAAATTATCAAAATCTGTAAGTTGTTAGACGTTATATCAATATTACATATTCCGAAATCACCTTTCGCGCATTATTCTCTCAGCAAATCTAGGTGGCCATTTTTATATTTTTTCTCTATTGAAACACCGACAGTTTGCCTCAAGTTGGTAATATTTACTCTTAGTCCAGGCACATTAGACATAAAAATGAGAAAGTAAGGAAAAAAATCGGAGAAAGCTGATTTTTTTATATGTTTCCGGGACACACATTGCGGATAAAGTGTGAAAAGTCCCCGCGAATCCGAGTTGAGCTTTTTTAGTTATAGCGTTTTTTTGATGAAAAAAAAAAATTAAAAAAAAATTCGACCCAGCTCCATATTTCTCATTCTTATTCGCCTTAGTAGGGTGAGAATCATAAATATCGTGCTGAATTATATTGAGAATACATATCCCCAACAGAAAATGCCAACTTTGTACCAATCCTCACACTCAATGGTGAAATATTCACGAAAATGTACAAAATTACGAAAAAAAATTTATTGTTTTCATACACACAACGGTACACAACGTCCATTAAATCAAATCTACGACTACTTTGGGAGTTAAATTATATATCAAAAATTGCAGAAAAGCAGTGGCTTTATAATGATATATAACAATAGTCATTTATTCCATAATGAACTGGTGAAACGTGTGAAATATTAACCATACCCCCTAAACTCAAATTCAAACGGCATCGACTTTTCTCATTCAAATACCGTATTATAGCATCATTGATTCAATTTCCATGTTCGATTAAATCACATAATGTGGTGTTCGCCTACACTCAAGATGCATTGGCATGTAATGTGTGCACGCCCTTGATATGTATATATCAAAGCAGTGGAGATTGTGTCTTCGTCAGATAAGTTGACAAAAGTTTTCGTTAGACTCGGCGGCTTCCATATGATTATGTCATATTTAGGGGCAATTGGTTCGATCATGGCTGGTAGCGGCTTGGATGAACTTTGGGGGACTGTTTATGCTGGTGGGTCAATCCATCATTTGATCAGTGGTCATGCATATTCAAGAGCAGTTCGTGCCCATTTGCTAACACAAATTGTCATTACAAAACTTGTGTTTGAAGAAAGCCGAACACTAGATAACATAGACTGCACAGAAGTCAATGAAATATTCTGTGGACTTGCCAGAGGTGACTGTACAACAGCTGACGCTGTCAATCAAGAAAGTGTCAACCATCTACTGTCAAAATTACACGAACTGCTCCAGAATGCGTCCGTAGGACGCACAGGAAAGCTTTGGGTACAATACTACGAGCAAATAGGTCTTCTCCAGTTGTTCTTGAGAGCAGAGCGCACAGGCGACTGGGAACTCCACACATATTGTGTTCGCAATATGATTCCAGTATTTCACGCAGGTGGTCATTTTGCATACGCAAAAAGTTCTCATCTCTATTTGCAGCAGATGAATGAGCTAACAGAAATAATGCAACAGGATGATTTGAAGTTGTTCACTGAGAAAGGTTACTTTACCATAAGGCGCTCAGATAAATTCTGGGACGGGATATATTCTGATCAGACCATAGAGCAGTGTTTAATGAGAATGTTCAAGCTCCCTGGTGGTCTCACACATGGCAGGGGAATAACCGATAGCACTGTTGCGAAATGGGTACATGGACTACCTCTTTGCCTTCCGATATGTAATGCTCTCGAAAATTTTGTTCATGTTCACACTGGTCATGGCGAACAACATCGGGATCTCCGTCAAAGTTCACAATTGACTGATGCCAATGATATCACCAAATTATTGAACTGGCTCAGAGTGCATTCCCCCTTTCAGAATAGAGATCCACTACAATTAGTCTCTATAGCGACCGGGCTTGTGGCCGACGAAACTGTGAACTGTGACCAAGTTCGCAAAATTGGTGAATGTTGCGTATCGAATGTTGTAAGAAAAACGTTCAACAGCATCAAACTACGACGTGTTGACACTGTGAAGTCTTTCGCATCGATGGCAAATAGCATCAAAGTCCGTGGAAGTAAGGTAGTGATTGACCCCACAATTCTGTTCAACCGCACCACATGTGTTATTCAGTCACAATCAGAGATGGAAGAGTATCTCAAATATGAACTCGCCCCGAAACCACCAGCATTGTTTGATTCTGCTGGAATGAGGAAGACACAGAAAAGCACGCTCGGTAAGATCCTCAAAACATACGGTTCCGAGCAAACTAAAATCCCAGAACATTCTCTGTTTGTTGTAGATGGTGGATTTTTATTGAGGGCAGTTGTATGGCCTAAACAGTCGTCATATAAGGACATATGCACATCATATTCCAATTATCTAGTGAGACATTTTGGGGCGAACGTCGTGGTTGTTTTTGATGATTATGCTTGTACAATGTCGACAAAGGGCATGGAACAAGCCCGTAGATCTAAAGACAGGTATTCCATTGATATCAATATCTCACCCGAGTTACCAGCCACCACACCCCAATCCGATTTCCTTGCAAATGCCAAGAACAAAACCCAACTGATCGATCTTCTAATGCAGGAGCTATCTGCTATCAATATTCAGTCCAAGCAGGCCGAGGCTGATGCTGATGTACTGATAGCCGAAACTGCACTTGACATCGCTCAAGATGACAACAATGTTGTCGTTGTGGGAACAGACACAGACTTGTTAGTCATTCATACCTCTCGAGTTCAACCGGGATGTAATATTCACATGATGTATTCCATTACCCCAAACTTACTAGTTTCAGTTAGTGAAATAGCAACCAAAATGGGTGACCATAGAAGCAACCTCCTTGTAGCACATTCTATAAGTGGTTGTGACACTACTTCTGCACTCTTTCGAGTTGGTAAGAAGAAAGTATTCAGTACAATTGTCTCCGATGTTACTAGCGACTCACAACAGTATGTCAACACAATTTTGGCGGATGACAGTACACCAAGTGCAGTAGCCGCTGCCGGGGAACAACTTCTCCTGATCTTATACGGGAGTAAAACTGTTTCCTCTCTCGACCAATATACATATGTCACTTACAAGCGTTATGTAGCAAAATCTAAACTGAATAAACCCATCGACCCAGCCTCACTCCCACCAAGCAGCGATGCTGCACAACAACATGTCTACAGATGTTATCTCCAGGTCCAACAATGGCTGGGCACTTCGCTTCCTCCGACGGATTGGGGGTGGTCGCTAGACAATGGACTTCTTGTACCGACTGCAGCCACAAAGCCATGTGCCCCCGATAACCTACTGAATCTGATCAGTTGTGGTTGCAAGAGTGCTTGTACAAAAAGGTGTGGGTGTAAGAAGGTAGGACTCTCTTGCTCAGGTTTGTGTAATTGCAGTTCGGATTCTTGTAACAACCACAGAAACACTGTCCTGTCGGAAATTTCTGAGTTCGATGAATAATATGTATATAGGTCATGTCATTTCTGTATATAGCGTTGATAATAGTCAATGTAACTTAATCCATGTTGATTGATTTGTACATTCTGTAAATATTATTTATTGATTTTTGTACATTCTGTAAATATTATTTATTGATCTAATGCTGCCAGACACAGACGTGTCTGTTCGGTCCCAAGCCCGAAAATAGTTGAGTTCTCATGCTGACGAATTTTATGCCAAAAGGGGAACTCGGCCAGAAGTAGAGGGGGTCTTCCATAATGTCTGTTTTGTAAGCAATGATAAAAGTCTTCAAATGGTGGTGGATTTTTTATCGTCAGTCCAACTAACATCCCGTTCTGTACTACGACCCTTTGGGCAAATCCGTTAGGAAAATCGTCATTTTTTGCGTAAATCCGATACTTTTTTGTCAATTTACAATAATTTTTCGCAGAAATTGTCACAGAATGCACATTTTCCTCTAGGTAAATGTATATTAGACATTATGTAGCTCGAAATACGCGTAAACAAAAAATACAGTTGGATCAATTCGAGGTTACAAAGTTCGTGCGATTTTTTTAGATTTTTTTCAAACGCGTTTTCGAAAAAAGGCTGTAGAAAAAAAAGCTCAACTGGGATTTTAGGTGACTTTTGTCTAATCGTTCAGTGACATGTACTCGACATTCCCTGAAAAAATCAGCTTTCTCCGATTTTTTTCCCTAGTGAAACCTAATGTTCTTGGGCTATCTCCCGTCTTCAAGTTAATGTGGATTCGAAGACGGAAAGGAAATATATCAAAATCGATTTGATAATGTGAGCAAAAATATGAGTGTAGCAAGAATCTAAAGGCCGAAAATGTTTCTTTCATGGACCATTTCCTGAGTTTCTTGACGCTTTACTCGACGTGCATGTAACGATCCGAACCCGGCGAGCACTTATCACAAAATCACCATTCAATATTCATTGTTTTTCCGCTTTTTGTCTCAAAAACTAAGCTTATGATCCCTCACTGGAACGAGAGCTCGTTGAACTGATCTATGTTTTTGACGGAAAAAATTTAAAAAAATAATTACTGAAGAATTTTGTTTACAATTTTCATATTTTCACGTTTTCGTTCCAGATCACGGAAAGTTCATTGCAAAACTGTTATCAGTCAAGGATTTAGAAAAATAAATTGTTCTGTTTTCTTGGGGAATAATTGTCATACTATTGTCTGTAAATTGTGTTAGGAAGTAAAAGGGGCTTGTTTCTTTAATTCACACCTTAGAAAGTTTCTTTTCAATTGAAAGCGTCGGAAAGCCAGGAGCAACAATTTTCTTGGTGATCAATGAGATGTTGGATTGCATCAACTCTTGTCTGCTTGTTTAGGTAACGGGTTAACCTCAGAATCATTCTACTTGTTTCATGATCTACCAAAAAAATAAAAAAAGAAAGAATATTGTTTGTTGTTTTGGGGTATCTTTATAAAGGAAGTACTGGATATTTTCCACGTATCTATCTTGGTACACCTGTGGTGTCTGATCCTTGGGTAACAGCGGTGGTAAAAGAATCGCTACGAGTGAGATCATTGTATGGAGCGCCGTGGACGGAAATTATGCTTTACTCATTGTATTTGTACAGCGCCAGAGGTCCATTTTATACAGTGGTAATGTAGTTAAAACAATTAACTTATTATTGATGGGCTGAAGTCGAAACTGGACTAAAATTGTTCCATGAATGCATAATTATACGAAGCCCTTAAAACCCTGAGCTGTTGTATGATATCGTCCAAAAAGTATAGATAACAACAAAGATGGCAAATCTGTTTTGTATTCATAAGGAGGCTTATCTTTTTCGGATCTGCACACATCGTCGCCTGAGTGCTAGAATGTTCTATGTCCCATAGGGGACAGAGTACTCCCATAGAGGATATAGTACTCCCATAGGGGACATAGTACTCCCATAGGGGACATAGAACATTCTAGCACTCAGGCGACGACATCATGTCGTAGGGTTGAAGGTTTCGATATAATGCATTTCTGTTCTCATTATGATGGGCGTATTCGAAATATAAATGCCAAGCAGCTTCAATGCTGTTTCCGTGCCTACAGTCCCTAGAGCCGACAAGATAGTTTGCAAATTTATTCTCGCCCAGGTTACTGCTGCCGTTTCCTATCACACAGTGAATGGTATTTTGGGTTCTCCTCCCAACATTATTTACTTATTTATATGTTTATTTATTGAAGTTTAACAACACTTTCAGAAGCCAGGATCATCTCGTATTGGACAGTTTTACGCTGCAAGGTTGAGGAAGCCGGACTGTCCGGAGAGAACCACAGTGCATCCTCGAGGAGCTGTAAGACTCCCCTAAGTACTAACTCCACCAAACCGAGTTAGCATTCATTGAAGTCAAGTACATCCTCGATACGCAAGGACGCATCCGTACACACACGTGGGCAATCGTGATGAAATGCTTTGCTCAAGGAGACATATAGAATATACCTATAGTAGCCTGGTGTACCAAATATTCACCACGAGTGGGATAATCATCGTTAATAATTAAAGTTAATTATTTCACAAAAACTCTCTCAGCGTACAAAACAGAGCGTAGTACGGTTAATACAGTTAAAACTAGAAGTCCTGTCATGAAATGCGCACAAATACCACGTTGATATGCGCGTTAATGTACGCGTTATGGCACAAGTAAAGCTATCAAATTCTGTACATATGGCCTGTGCACAAGCAATGTTTCAGCCAATGGACCTGCGGGTAACCCGGAGGTCCATTGGCAGAAACATTGCATGTGTTTGCTATGAGTAACCAAGAGAACCTGCCGTGCTTTGGATGCCATTTGATATGGAAATTGCGCGCAATTCCAACGCGCAATTAAGCCTAGATAAGCGCACTATTCGTGACAGGACTTCTAGTTTTAACTGTAGTTGTTGATATTTGTTTTAGCAAAAATTCTGTTCAAGATGAAACATATATAAAATTTGTTACTTTACTTATATACTTGTTTCAAATTCTTCAAAAATTGCAAGAAAACTATATCATAGGCCAGGTATGCAGCCGTGGAGGACCCACACTTCAAATGCTTTGCTGTCCACCCCCCGTCCCACCCCCTCCCTCCCATGGGCAAATGGAAGTTTATACGAATGTAGAGCACCAATGTGACCTCCAGTATAGACCTACCTACACTCAAATATTAAGAATACTTTTGGACATTTGACACCACAACAACCCCCACCCCACCCCCATCCGCCCTAAAGCATAGTTGGCCTAGCGCAAGCTCCTCACATTTGAGCGCCCCAATATGACGACACTTGCAAATAAAATTCTTGAATAACTACTTTCTTTCACTTTTTGCGTCAAAACCATTGCTTACAACCCCTCATTGCAACGAGTGTTTCGAAGGTCGCCCACAGGGGTTAATCAAACTCGCTGTAAGAGCTACAGCTCGTATATGGTTTTAGGGCTATGATAGTTTTCATAGACATTTCTATTCGGTAAATTGGACTCGGATTTATTAATAATATGACGACACTTGCAAATAAAATTCTTGAATAACTACTTTCTTTCACTTTTTGCGTCAAAACCATTGCTTACAACCCCTCATTGCAACGAGTTTTTCGAAGGTCGCCCACAGGGGTTAATCAAACTCGCTGTAAGAGCTACAGCTCGTATATGGTTTTAGGGCTATGATAGTTTTCATAGACATTTCTATTCGGTAAATTGGACTCGGATTTATTAACAGATTTATTCAACGCTAAAATTCATGGAATCGCATTAACTGGCGATCAGAGTACGGGTGTACTTTGTGTACCCATACAGGAGTGGACGCCAGATGTTCTGTTGACAATATTAGGCATAACTTTGCAGGCCAATATTGTCAACAAACAGTAATATTGTAGAATTTGTTGATAGATAGTGCAATAACATTCTGCAGTAGTTACTGGGGTGATATTGTTCGAACTGTTACCAAATCATAACAAACACCTGGTGGAACATCACCAGTTATCAGGTGATGCTGAGTTGCAAATTATGCAATCCACTTGGTAAAATTACAGTGAAGGATGACACTAGGATACATTTTCGTCCCTATAAACAGTTTATTGTAAGCTAACAGACGAAGCTTCTTTACATGTTGACTGACGGCATCCCAATGTGCATTAATACAATTTTCGCATTTTCACTTTTTCGTTCCATTGATCATTGCAACACTGTTATCAGTCAAGGAATTAGAGAAATAAATTGTTCTGTTTTCTTGAAGAATACTTGTCTTACAGCTGTCTGTAAATTGTGTAGGAAGTAAAAGAGGGCTTGTTTCTTTAATTGGCACATCAGAAAGTTTATTTTGAATTCAAAGCGCTGGAAAGCCTGGAAAATTGTAAATGCCCCGAAAAATGCAGGAGATAATAAATCAACTATTTTCTTAGCGATCAACGAGATGTTGGATAACTCCCCTTGCATTGCATCACCTCTTGTCTGCTAGTGTAAACAAATGAATGCCGATAGGAAAATTTAACGAAAACATGAAACGGTTTGCAAACACAACTGATGATGAAATTTCGGAAATAATACATGCGTTATGGGACATTTAATTGGCTGATATGGTATCACGTGAGGCTCAGCGAGAACAATATTAGGCGAAGCTAAAGCCTCGCCTTATATTATTCTCGCGTCGCCTCACGTGATACAGTATCTGCCAACTAAACGTCCCGTTAATTAAACATCAGTACAGAAGCGCGAGAAGCATATATTCGTCCTGATATTTCCCCGACAAATAAAATGTTACATGATGGGCCCAACTTCAGCGTTGTGCGCGAGTGATAATATTAAAATTAACAATTGCCTTCCCAGATTGCAATTTCGAAAGAATGTTATATCTCATATTTGATGGGCTGATATGGATGTTATTGGAAAAAAGATAATCGATACCCTCAACCCGTTACCGATGTCGATAAATATTAGGGAACTGTGCGAATTACGAATGCCATGTAGAGTAATTAGGGGTCTGTGTAATATCTTGCTTTCCAACTGAACTGTTTGTCGACATGCTGGTATATTGCGATACTGCTTTCAATACCGTCACCGGTATTCAAGTTCGAATACCGTGCTGCCGTAACTCATGCAGGTTTGTAACTCTGTCGAATCCCACGCCAGTGGTAACCCCGGGAAGTGGTTAACCCAGGGAGGTGCTGCCTCTAAAACGTGGGTAGACACGATTGGCTGGACTTGATTTTATATCCATGTTACGGTCTGGATTAGGCGTTGTGAAGAAATATGTGACATTAACCATCAATAAAATAAATAAATAAATAAATAAATAAATAAATAAATAAATAAATAAATAAGTCAATTTATCATATGACTCGTCCGTTTTGTTCACCTTAAAACATTTGATATTTTGTTTTCATATTAATTAGTGATAAATAAAGCCTTCCATGAATTTCAATGGTCAATTTCAAAATTAGACAATTTGATTGGATGAACAAAATACAACTGGGCCACATTTTCATAATTTGCATAATTAGAGTTGGGGGCTTTCATTGGTCAATTTTAAAACTGGACAATTTGATTAGCTGAACAAAATACAACTGAGTGACATTTGCATAATTTCAGTAGGGAGAATTTACGTTATCTGTCCTATTTAGGGTGGGTTATATTGTATTAATCTTTTACCTACAAGAAAAAACGCCATTCATTTTTTTTTATATTTTCCCTTTTTGCTTCCAAAACATAGGTTATGACCCCTCATTGGAACGAGCTCGATGAGCTCGTTCCAATGAGGGGTCATAACCTATGTTTTGGAAGCAAAAAATGAAAATTTTTAGTTATACGAGGATGTTTTTTCCAAGTGCCGTGTGCAACTCAAGTTAGGTGATGGGTTAAAAAGTCATATTAAGTGGCTAATTTGTGCGTGTGTGTGTCATATGATAAACAGAATATGAAATGAGTGTTTTTCTCATATAATATTTATGAAACTCGTGCGAATTTTCCGTTTGAGCTCGCCAGAGGCTCGCCCAAACGGAAAATTCTTAGACTCGTTTCATAAATATTACATGAGAAAAACACTCATTCCATATCCTCTATATTTATATTAAACAAATAAATCTCTTAACAATTGAAAATATTCAATAAAAAGATGTCAGCCCTATTGAAAATATTCAATAAATAGATGTCAGCCCTCGGTAACTTCACATTAGCCTTAATAAGAAGTGTCCGCGAGCTGATGCTATCTCGAGCGGTATAAAACTAACCAAGTAATAACTTTTAAATATAGAAATGGTTTGTACCCGAACAGAGGAAAGAATTTTAGTAGCATTAGTGATCATGGTCAAAGTATCACACTAGGTCTGAATTCACCCATCAAGAACATCTTCATTCTCGGTATGTTGTTGCAAAAAAAATCAAAATAAATAAAAACAATACATGAAAAAACAACGATAAAATTACAATAGAGAGATTTCGATCTGGAAGAATTGTTGAAACGGGAATGAATAGACTACAACAAGTTGATGGCACAAATATATCTAGAGTTTTTTTTTAAATAATATAAGAAACGAGGGACTGCATTGTGTTTTCTTATAAAATAGCATTTAAAAACGAAAGCGTCAGAAATTTTGAAATGATTTCGAACCTCTTCAGAAGCTTTGGGATGAATTTTAATGCCAAATTCGCTCTTGTCATGAGAACTTATTTCAAGAGGATAGAGGACTGTGTCCACGTAACCATACACCGTACACGTTGACGAAGATGGGATGGATTTTGCTTTTCGATCGATCTCTTTCAACCGCGTGGGAAATCATACGTTAATCCGGTCAAAACGTTCACTTCCTTCGACCTATTTCCTGCCTGTTATTACATGTTTCGACACTGGAAACACGCCAGGTAAAACACGTGTCGTTGTGTTTATTCTGTGCGTTAAATACGGCGTGTTTGTTCGCTAGAAATTCGGAAGCTCCAGGTACCTTCCTTTTGCCGCCATGATGTACACCTTTCAGCTCATTCTTTCGCTCGTTGAAAGCGAATTACTTTCCACGTGTTGAAACGTCATTTGTCTAGCAACTGTTCAGTAAAAGAATTTCACAACTCGGATTTGTCAGAAGCTTGAGTGGCCGTCTCTATTATAGAACGAAAATATCCGAATTCTCTCACAATCTCTCCTGTCTTCAAGTCGGTCTTTTCCATCCCGCATATCAGGATCGATTTCGCGTTGATACCCTTTAGACATGCTTGTAGAAGACGTTCTTTCTAAGGGGAAGTTTTTATACGAAGAAGATATATTTGAAGAAGCCAGTCTCTCTCTTCCTTAACAGCATTATTGACACATTATTAACCATTTACCAAAAAATATCGCAAATCACCCACTGTTATACAATACATCTCGGTAAAAATGTTATTGAGGTTCGATCCCCGCCCGGGACGACTCGCATTGTGTCCAAGGAACTTTATACCGGTTGTCTACATGGGGGCACGATGACGCCGTGTACTGAGCCGTACTGCACTGCGATTGTGCACATGTTTTCAACCTCTGTAACCCCGATTGAGTGGAGCTTGAACAGAGTTAGAATGTTGAGGATCTGACAATTGCTCGGCGGTTCTCTCCGGGTACTCCGGCTTCTTCCACCCGTAAAACTGTCACGGTCATCACTTGCCGTTGTCATAAGTATGTGACCTTAAAAACCAATAAATAAATAAATGTAGATTATGACGCCCTCATTGGAACGGGCTCGTCCCCCTGAGAGATCATAAGATATGTGTTTAAAGCCAAAATGAATTTTGAAACTTTTTCAAAACTAAATTTTCGTCCCCCAGTCGTGTTTGGTAAAGGGTTTAAGGTGTTATATAAGTAATGGAACGTTAGCCCGCAGATATGTGATAGATTATTTTCGACGTTGCTGAAAAGCTACAAATCTAAACAAAATAATGATGTGCAACCTTTTGGCTGTTTATCCATATTTATGAACAATGCTTCGCAGCACTGATAAAACACCAAAAAATGAAAAATTATAACATTTTTAGATCTTTGACGACATCGAAAATAACATGTAGCCTATTTTCACGCTAAATTTCACATTACCTGCAGCACCTCAATGACCGACAAGGAGTGCACGCAAATGTCGTTTCCTTCCAATATACAGAGGATATCTACTGTTTGTGAGTGGATACCGAAAATTATCTCATGAGTGACCGAGACAAATGTTTATTTTTCACACTAGATTTTCTTTTTATTATAGAATCTGGTAACTCCACTCGTTTCAAACTTGAACTGATGCATGGAAGTAAACAGCGCACTGAATCATTGATTGACTGATATTCGGAATAGATAGCGTCTTGCAATCTGATTCAGCTGGTGGGTTTCTAGTCCAAACATGGCCTGAAGTCCGTAATATAATGTTTTGGTTTGGTACTTCCTTTGAAAGGACGTACCGAACCACAAACTTCAGTTGCGGACTTTCCAGCCATGTTTGGACCAGCGGACTTCATGCATCAATGCAAGGTGAATAAGTGTTGAATTATTGCTGGAAATGATAGGTATCCACTCAAAAACACTAGAGTTACTTTTCATTATATGTTTTAGAACAAATGGATCATTTCCAGTGATAATTTGACTCGTATTCACCTTGAGCTGATGCTTTGAATGCCGCCATTTTGACTGATACCGTGAAAGTGAAAATTTCTATATATTCACAGTGGTGGGAATACGATTTCTATTTTTCCGCAATTTCTTCGATAATCTATCGTTTAGCGTACGTATAATAAATACATATATTACAGAATACCCACAAGATGAAGCGCGTTTTATTAGTCCCAGTTCTGGTTTCTTGGGAAGTACTCTCCAGAAACTCGTCCCACGAGTACCAATGTGTTCTATGTGCCAGTAGGCTGCCAGTAGGCACATAGAACACATTGGAACTCGGGGGACGAACTGTCCAAAATCGATTGGCATGACAGGTATTATCAGTGATGAAAAAATAAGAGTAACGTTTCTTGCAGGTATCCGACAACTCATCTAAAATGTACCTTTGCATACCTTAATAGTGAAGAAGATACATCCCTAGGATGTCAGAAATACCACGACATACACCAAAACAAATCAGATGACAATGGCGTTCGACTTGTAAACCCCATTGCGAGTGTAAAGGTCAGAAAGGCGAGCGTTCATATTCTTTCTGATCCGAAGTTGTCTAACTTCATGTGCATTGCTTAACAAACACCTATAGTACATTTGTTGATGAATTAAATCAACATCTCGTGCAGAAAGTGGGACGTCACTTGTCTCTTTTTCACGAGTAAAATCATTGCTTTCCTCCTGTTGTTTTGATGAGCTATTGTCAGTTCTAACGGTATCGTATGCAGCAATCCAGCGCCGGTGTGGTGTTTTTTCTTCATTCTCGTCAGTAAGCAAATGCTGCCCATCTTTGGGTGGATCCTTGTCTTCTTTGGAATGTGGAGGCAGACCCGCGGTTTTAGTTTTGCTTACTTTGGTCGAAGAGCAACAGCATCCCATTGAAATTCGCTGAAAACATAAACATGTAATTTTTTATCTCATAGAATCTATGGGGCGCAGCGGCTCGGTAGGTAGAGGTGCAAGCTGCAAGCCGAGAGGTCCTCGGTTCGAATCCACCTGCGGAAACCGCGTTTTGTCTTTGGGCAAGACACTTCATTCCTATTACCCACGTGTTGGCACGGCGACGTTGTGTGGTAAGGCGTACTGCACCTCGATGGTGCACCTGTCTTCAAACAATGCTAACCCTGTTTGTGTGGAGTTAGTATGTTAGGAAGTTAACAGTTGCTCGGTGGTTCTCTCCGGGTACTCCGGTTTCCTCCACCCGTGAAACTGTCGTGGTCATGATTAGCCATTGTGCAGAAATATGTGATCTCAAACACCAATAAATAAATAAATAAATAAATAAAACTCATACAATCTGTGAACCTCATTATGAAAAATATTGTTACGCAAGAACAATAACATAAAAACACAGAGTCTCTGAATGATATTGCCATACACACCCAGTGATGGCGCCAGAAAATGTTTCGGTGGTGGTGGTGGGGAAGGGGGTGGTGGTTTAGAAGACAGGCGCCAAAGTCCTCAAGTAGTCTTTTAAGATCATAGCCTTCAAATACCGTAGAGTTCCTTAGACACAAGCAATTATAGGGTTTTTTTTGGGGGGGGGGGGGATTGGTGCGAGGGTGGAGGGGGGGGGGGGGTCCCCCTGGATAAAAATGATGGATGGCCCCCAAAAGTAGGATCATAGCATTACATTTAGATACGGTAGACATCTACGCGAGTTCCTGAGAAAATAGCAAACCTATGAGTTTTATTTGAGGCGTTTTGGACGAGCAGAAGGAGTCTGTTTCCCGAACAAATTAATACAGTTAAACCTAGAAGTCCTGTCACGAACTGTGCACTTATCTAGTCTTAATTGCGCGTTGTCATATCAAAATGGCACCCAAAGCACGGCAGGTTCTCCTGGTTACTTATAGCAAACACAGGCAATGTTTCTGCCAATGGACCTCCGGGTTACCCGGAGGTCCATTGGCTGAAACATTGCTTGTGCACAGGCCATATTTACAGAATTTGATAGCCTTCCTCTGCTCATAACGCGTATAATAAAGCGCAGATCGACGTGCTATTTGTGCGCATTTCATGACAGGACTTCTAGTTCCAACTGTAGTTTGGTACTGCTTATTGGTGATAAGGCGGTGTGATCCCAATACAATCAACTGTGAACTACAAACTAAACTGTTAACTGTTAATTTTCAACTACAAAAATGCAAATGATGACACAACTACATTTTTATCCATTGATTATTAATTTTATCTAACAATCATATACATTTTGGATTGAAAACCACGAGAAACGGTGCGTATCACATAATGTGTTCCGATTCCGTATCATTTTGACGACTCATTCTGATTCCGTATCATATAGACAACTCTTTTCCGGGAACTCAAGAGGCTATCATAACAGGCGCATGGATATACATTATATGCGAGTTTCAGAGATCGACTCAGCTGATCGCTTACAAAAACAAAACAAAATTCTTTACAATTAGCGACAGAACTATTAATAGCTACCCCCCCCCCCCCCCACCACAATAAATAGAAACTGCACAATTAAATATTACACACATGTAACTGCAAGCGTATCATCAGAGAAAGTGACATCAAGAGTGAATAATTTTACAACGCAACTTTGAAAATTTGCGGTGACCACGTTACTTATTGTTTGTTAAATTGCACAACAATATTGTTCCATAAAATATGAGTTTTTTAAAACTTTTCAACACCGAACATTATGTCCCAAAACTTATTAATAATTTAAGATTTAATCTGTTTTTGTGACAGAATTGTTAGATAAATGAATTATAATGATAATGTGCTTGTCCTGTGATTTGCATCAGATTCTCGGTGGTGTCCAGAAGGGGATCCCATTTTGGACACCACCTCGAATCTGATACAAATTACAGGACATGCACAATATCATGATAGTCTGTATTAATACACACTTTGATCGAGAAAAACTCTCATCCTGAACCAATAACAGCTTTAAAACTGCTCAGGGTAAAGTAAAATATGTTTGCACATTATTTCAAACGCCCTTTCTGTTTTCAAGAACAGTTCAGTCCTTTACCCAACGCACACGATATCAAAATTTGTGATTTTAAATAATATTTATTTCAAAATTTTCAAAATATTTCTACAAAACCATATCACTCGACGAGCTCGTTCCAATGTGGGGTCACATGATATAGTTTTGTTGTATGTTTCAGAAAATTAATATTTTTTTCAACTGCTGAATTTGCATTTTTCGCGGGCAGATACGGCCGATTCGTTAGGTATTCAGTTAACAGTTAAACTGACAATATGAAGTGTTTGTGGTCAGTGTTCACACTGGCCCGACATATTTTCTGGTGCCAACTGTAGTTTTTGCTCGGTGCCAAATGAATTGTTTTGTTGCTGAAAGATTGTTGAAAGATTTTGGTACCAACCGGAATCTGATTGTAAATGGCATAACATTAACCAATTATCTCACACTTCGATTGCAACAACGCACCGTCTGAAATGCTAAAGCGCTGCAGATAAAGCCTTGTTGCACTCATAATACGATATTTTAATATAAATAAATAAATAAATAAATAAATAAATAAATAAATAAATAAATAAATAAAAAAGCCATTAATAACGTTTCCGAAATTATTACATTTACTTGCTGTTCATTTATTCCACGTGGAGAGTGGATTGTAACTAAATCACCCGCGGAGTGGAGTTATCACCCAAGCTATAACTTTCAAATTTTGTACATATCGACAAAAAAACACAAGCAATGTTTCAGCCAATGGACCTCCGGGTTAACCCGGTGGTCCATTGGCTAAAACTTTGCTTGTGCTGGTTATGCTTTACAACAAATTTCCAATTATTGCTTGAGTGGAATCTCCACTCTGCGGGTGATTTAGTGATAATACACTCTCCACGTACTGTAAACTATTATCTCGTCAGATCACCGAAGTTAAGCAAAGTCGAGCCCAGTTAGTCATTGGATGGGTGACCGTCTGATCGATCGATTCAGACTCCCGCGTTGTGTCCTTGGGCAATGCACTTAACCCCAATTATCCACATGGGACCACGATGACGTCGTGTACTAAGGCGTACTGCACGTTGATGGTGCGCATGCCTTCAACCAATCTAACCAAACCTGTGCTGCAGTGCGGAGTTACGATGTTGGGGAGCTGTCAGCTGCTAGTCGTTGCTCGGTGGTTCTCTCTGGGTATTGCGGCTTCCTCCACCCGTAAAACTGTCATCGACACGATATGACCTTGGCTGTTAAAGTGTCGTTAAACTTTAATTATTAAATAAATCAGATGCTTATTAAGCAAGATAAAAAGATTAAGTAACAACGAAATGTGTTCATAAGACTCGGAGAAAATAGATACACTGTTAATTTAAAAAGATCGATGATTATACCTGGTATCTATAGATTACCTGACAGGCGTTAATTCTGTCTCGTCTGTATCGCCACAGAGCGATTTTATCGGAAATAACACACTTGAAAAATAAAACGCAAACCCTTTTTGGCCTACCAGAAGTATATTTTTGTTACCAAATGTTTGTGTCAAATGCCGTATTTTTGGTACGAAATAAATGTTTTTGGCAGAGACCGCTGATTGTAGTAAAGGTATCACATTGGCGACTGAGTTGCATTTATTTATTTATTTATTTATTTATTTATTTATTTATTTATTAGGATTTAAGGACACATTAATAGCCAAAGTCATATCGTGTCAGTGACAGTGTTGCGGTGGAGGAAGCCAGAGTACCCGGAGAGAACCACCGAGCAACAACGAGCAGCTGCCAGCTCCACAACATCGTAACTTCGCAGTGTAGTACACGCAGCGTTAGACTGGTTGAAGACATGCGCACCATCGACATGCAGTACGCCTTATACACGGCATCATCGTGCCCCCATGTGGACAATCAGGGATAAGAGCCTTGCCCAAGGACACAACGCGGGAGTCCGAATCGATCGCTCAGTCGGTGACAGTGTTACGGCGGAGGAAGCCAGAGTACCCGAAGATAACCACCGAGCAACAACGAGCAGCTGCCAGCTCCCCAACATCGTAACTTTGCACTGTAGTACAGGCAGCGTTAGATTGGTTAAAGACCTGCGCACCATCGACGTGCAGTACGCCTTAGTATACGGCGTCATCGTGCCCCATGTGGACAATCGCGGATAATTGCCTTGCCCAAGGACACAACGCGGGAGTCCGAATCGATCGCTCAGACTGTCACCCATCCAAGGACTAACCGGGCTCGACGGTGCTAAACTTCGGTGATTTGACGAGAACCGGTTACCGCAAGGCCACCGCGCCCCCTCTGAGTTGCATTAGCGGCTGGTATAAATCACTGAGAAATATGTTTTGCGTTAGTTTGGTATCAAAGAATTGCATCTATCTAAACTGATTTATTCCCAACAATACTATAAAACTTTTAGAATTGTATTTTCTAGAAGTGTGTTTTCTAGTTATGATTTTAAATGGGCTGAAATGAACCATTAGCATTTCAGTGATATGTCAATTTGCCACTTGGCAAATTGCCATATCTTTAAAATGCTAATATACTACTCAAAGTTTGCTAAGCACCAAATATTGACACATCATCGTGAAATTTGCTGGTAACATATTTGCGATATTTTTAGTCGATATGATTGAGGAAAGTACTGAGATGGTCCCCAGTTTTACATTAGCTCTCTGGACAGACAGACGTTTCGTGACAGTCATGGAAAGCATGTACCTCTTGATTTACATGACGTTTTGGTGTGCTGTCTACATATACATGACATGTGTAGGGTATTCACTCTTCATTTCAACACAAACCCTTGTGATTCAATGATTGAATATGGCAAATGCAAATGTAAGAAGACATTTGTATGAAGAAGAAATTTGGCGGGCTGTAGGGATGGTGGATCAATGGGCTACCATCTTCAGGTTGGTGAAGCCCTTGGTGTGCACCATACGGTGATCACCAGAGCCTGGGCAAGATTTCAGCAGTATGGCATACCAGTAAGCATGGGAATGGCAGAGACATGGAAACATCTGCAGCTGTAGACCGGTTTTTGATCATTCAGGCCCATAGGAACCACTTTGCCGAAGCAACCTAGCTTCGCAGTGACCTTCAGAATGCATCCGGGGTGAATGTTTCGACGCAGACTATCCGGTTAAGGTTGCACAAAGGTGGTCTCCGTTCGAGAAGGCCATGTATTCGCATTCCGCTGTCCCAGAACCACCGCCAGGGACGATATGAATGGACCATGGACCACGTTGGATGGACCAGAGAAGATTGACGACCTGTCCTTTTTACAGATGAGTCAAGGTACTGCCTAGACAACGCAGATTGGCGTTCTATGGTATGGAGAAGACCAGGAGAGCGATTCTATGCAGCCAACATTGCTGAGCATGACCGCTATGGTGAAGGGTCAAACATGGTCTGGGGCGGCATCAAGTGGGATGGACGCACAGAGATCTGTGTCCTTAAACGTGGTACATTGACTGCACAGCGGTAGATTGATGAGATCTCGGATGTCCACGTAAGATTGTATACAGGTGCCGCTTGTGATAGATTCATTCTGGTGGACGATAATGCCCGTTCTCATCTTACTGTCGGGGAGTACCGACAGGGGGAGGGGGTTGAGCGTATGGACTGGCCAGCAAGATCCCTGAACTCAATCCAATCGAACATGTCTGGAATGAGTTGCTGCTTGCAATTTCAGCCATCTAGTCCAGCCAAGAAGTGTCTAGGATCTTGGTGTCATGCTGGTGCAAGAATGGAACAGCATCCTACAAAGGACCACCAGGAAACTGATTGGGAGCAAGAGAAGGCGTTGTCAATCAGTAATTAACAGTAATGGATCTCATACTCGATATTGAACCCATACCAGTTCGCACCGTCAACTTTTTGGCATATTGAAAAATTTCCTCTTTTACCAATAATATCCATTTTCCATGGTTATCGTATTCAAAATCTAAAACATAATGTCAAACACAAACAAAATATTAATTTCTGTACTTAATCATTAAAGACATAATTAAATAAAAAAATATATACACTTTTCATTACAATATTTCAACTAAAACGTAGTAGCTAGTTGGACATATTTGGTGCTTAGCAAACTTTGAGTGGTATATAATTTATTTTAGTCAGTTATATTAATAGGTAGAAAATACAATTTAGAAAAAAAATACAATTGCAACCGTTTTAGAGTATTGGCTCCAATTCTCTTCAGAAGCACAGTGCAACAAAACATTAGAATGCAGCCCCTGTTTTAGTTTCAGCTGTATATCCCTGTACTGTTTGAGAGGCAGAAAAAGGTTGACAGAAACACTGCGACATTTTGGACTTTAAAAATAAATGAATCATGAGATTGACACTGTATATTAATGGCCAGCACTAATGGACACACAAATGAAACATCAAATACCATTTCGGTCGAGACCAGAGTAGCTAAGGATCCAAGCGCTGTAATTAACACTTTCAAACAATAATCGCTGAATATTGTCATCTTAAACTCTACTGTATTCAGAAAACTGGGCGCGTCTATTCTGTGCTTGTGAGGAGGTTCAGTAATAAGTTTCCTCTTCTTTTATTGCAGGGAAGTTGATTTTAGTATTTCTTCCAGCTACATAAACGAATGCAGTTCTTTCCGTTTCGGTATTACAGGATTAACTGCTTTTCCTTTTAGGACAAACGGCTCATGACATTTCAGGAATTAAACAGATCTTCTGAATAAATCACATGATATTCATATGTCATTCATTTAACAATAAAATTAATTTTTAGTGAAGACAGCAGTGAGAGAGTCAATGTTAATCAAATTGAATATTTTCTTTTCCAGCTGAATTATTGTCACTCATGTTGCATGCATTTTACATTTAATTAACCTGCACTTTGCACACTTCAGATCATGGCACTCTGTCCATTGGTCAATCTGTTGTTTGAAAATGTGTTAAGGTATTTCATTGGTTTAGTTAACCATGCTTTGAATTATTCCCTCAAGTTTGTTCAGTCAGAAACATATGATGAGTTTCTTCGGTTCTTGTGGTACTTGTTTTTGCTGTTATGTATTGGAAGGAAAATGATTGTAAATATATTCTTATTTGGATGATGCTCTACTCAGCTTTGTCACACTGATGGTATGTTTAATATTATATATATTTAACTTTTACCACTTACCTAATATTTAATGCTGTTTTACTATTTACGTGGGGAGTCTATTATATCACTTGCTAGTATTTGCTGATAATTAGATTGATATTTATCCCAACAGAGACTTGCACACCATTGCTCACATGCATAGGCAGACAGTTATAGATTGTTCTATTCCCACTCACGTCACTGTCCATATATGATTTAACCCTTTACCCAACGAATCGCCTGCATCCGCCCGCGTAATATACAAATTCAGCAGTTAAAAAAATATTATTTTTCAAAAAATTTCAACAAAACCATATCATGTGACCCCTCGTTGGAACGAGCTCGCCGAGCTCGTTCCAACGAGGGGTCACATGATATGGTTTTGTTGAAATTTTTTGAAAAATTAAAAAAAATGATATTTAAAATAATAAATTTTGGTATCGTCTGCGTTGGGTAAAGGGTTAAATGAGTTCCACTTTGCACCCACTAAAGTAATGCAATTCCCCTCATGTGTAATTGGAGCTATTTTTGTTGTATTTTAGTTTGGCTTCTCTCATGTTGTCAACAGATGTATTGTATCGAATCAATCTTATTGGTTGTTAACATTGGGTAGCCATAAGTCCTGAAAGTAACATTGAACCAATGTTTAGACAATTGTGTACCATCAGTTTAGACATTATAATTTTGTTGACAGATCTCTCTTTTGCGGTCTAGTTATTTCGCGAAGCATGTACGAGTAAAGAGTTTGGCTTCGAAGTGTCTTGGCTGCAGCCAATCAGCCATGTTGCATACTGATGTGATGTGACAAACTTAATGGGTATATAATATTTAGCTATTTATTTTTGGATATATATTGTCGATTTTAGCAAGATGCATCTTACAGCGTCACTATATTTTATTGATGCTACATGTGTGTCATGATGTCAGGCACGTGATCAGGTTAATATAGGTAACCCTTTATTCAACTTGGTAGACAAGTTAACTACTGAACAGGTTACTGTAGTTAACCCTTTATTTAACTTGGTAGACTAGTTTACTACTGAACAGGTTAATATAGTTAACCCTTTATTTAACTTGGTAGACTAGTTTACTACTGAACAGGTTAATATAGTTAACCCTTTATTTAACTTGGTAGACTAGTTTACTACTGAACAGGTTAATATAGTTCACCCTTTATTTAGCTTGGTAGACTAGTTTACTACTGAACAGGTTAATATAGTTAACCCTTTTTTTAACTTGGTAGACTAGTTTTCTACTGGAAATTTGTTACTCGGTGACTGGGAATCCTTTCCAGTATATCATGTCTTGCTGATATCTTTTGAGCTTGCCGGGTATGATGTGCTGGAATGAATTCTTGATCTTAATATTCGGTTTTCTACATTGTTGTTGAACTTTATTTCGGTTTAATAATGTGTTAGTATTCTAGTAGTTAACCCTTGCTAGCCATGCAGAACAGTTCAGTACACTCAATGATCACTTTTGGACTTTGTTGATAATTTAAATATACTTTCAGTGATGAAGGATTCTTTTCGGCTCATCATGTTTGATGAACTCTTGGAGCTTGGGAAGCATAATGAATTGGATTAATTCTTCATCTCTGGTATTCAGCATTATTGTCAATGTAATTATAATAGAATTGTATTTTGGTGTAAATGAGTGTCAGTAAGCTGTTAGTTAACCCTTTTTCGTCATTCAGGTGACCCATATCTTAGACTTTTGTGTTATCTTGCAGGAGTTATACTGTAATAGATGTCTCCATACAAGTTGTTCATTGATCAATGATCTGTACAAATGGTTTGACAATGTCAACAATGGTGTCCATGATATGTGAAATGTTTAGTATGCTGTCACAGTTGTCAGTTGAGATGAAATGATATGCAATAAAGAAATGTGTTTGATGTTGGTTTCATATGTGTTAACTTGAACCCGATAACCACGGATCGACCATGGTGATCAACTACATCACCGCCCGGTTACATTATTGTGGTTTATCGAACCTTTCGACACCCAGAGTCACCTGATGTCGGACTCATTTACGGGTGGAGGGGACTAGAGGACCCGAGGGAACTATCGAGGAGCGGCAAGCAGCTGTTAGATGTCAGACTCCCTAACGTACTATAACGCCACACATGCAAGGTTAGCATTGGTGGAAGACAAGTGCACCGTCGATGTGCAGTACGCCTTAGTAAACAGCGCCATCGTGCCCACACCTGGGCAATCGGAGTTATGTGCATTGTCCTCTCCAATGACATAACTCAGTTACCCCTGATGGGGATCGAACCGTGAACCTTCCAGTTTGAAGTCCAATGTCATAGGCACGGAGCCACAGTGCTCTCAATAATTTTCTTCAACAGCCCTTTAGTGCCGATTTAAATATCAACGATCGTTTTGTTCAGGTAGATGTTTATTTTGCCCTCTACTCACGGACATTCAACTCAGGTTAACGCCAAACGTGTGTGCATACCAGGGGCCAATATTATAACACTTTTACAATTGTATTTTCTGCTTATTAATATAACAGACTAAAATGAATCATTAGCATTTTAAAAGATATGGCAATTTGTCAACTGGAAAATTGCAAGATCTCTGAAAATGCTAATATAACAATAACATGATTTTGGAGGGCATTGTGGTTCATTGGCGGCCCTGCAGCAATGATGAACAGCCCGAGAGGTTATTAAAGGCCCGAGACGAGGGCTGTTCATCATTGCTGCAGGGCCGCTAATGAATCATGATGCCTGACAACAATCATGTTATTACTATTATTACCACTCCCTGTTCTGTTTCGATCGTGCGTTCGACTTCAGTTCAGAAATACAAAGGGACGTCATCCGAATGGGAGGAATTCATTGAACCATAGAATCTAAAAATAGCCGGGCCGCGGGCCGCTAATGGCTATTAATATCATTATCGCCCGCGGCCCGGCTCCGTCGAATGACGTCACTGAAATTATGGAGTTTTAACGGGCCTCTAAACTTATGTTAATCGACTAGTAACTTATAGATTGAGTGGTAATAATGGTTCTTTTTAACCCATTTAAAATTATAACTAGAAAATGCAATTCTAGAAAATACAATTGTAAAAGTTTTATAGTATTGTCCCCGTTCGTAAGATTCAAGAGACGTGAGATTCCATCCAAAATCGTCGAAGGATACAAGTCAACTAAAATCTCTAGCTGGCACGTTCTGTGTATCTTTCATGGGAATTTATAATTCGAGTCTATACCATGGTATTGACACAAAAATGCCCCAGTATTCCAGATTGTTATTGTTAGCCTCGGATGGTGACAACACCACGGTTTACTAAGGTACTCTTTAGGAGCTCTCTAGTAGTACTCGTGCAGTCGGTGCCAGCTGCACTAAAACTATTCATTTGGCACAATATACAGCATTTGGCACTCACAATAGATCTCAAAGGCATTATCGTATATTATTTCAGTGTGACGTTTTCGATAAAAATATTTTGAAATAATGCAAGTATATTGCGGGATCAAGGCTGATGGAGTGATAGATAGAGGATATGGAATAAGTGTTTTTCTCATAAAATATTTATGAAATGAGTCTATGAATTTTCCGTTTTGGCGAGCCTCTGACGAGCCCAAACGGAAAATTCGGACGAGTTTCATAAATATTATATGATAAAAACACTCATTTCATATTCTATTTATCATATGACACACACACGCACAAATTAGCCACTTAGTATGACCCTTTTAACCCATCACCTAACTTGAGTTGCAGACGCCACTTGGAAAAAACATCCTCGTATAACTAAAAATTTTCATTTTTTGCTTCCAAAACATAGGTTATGACCCCTCATTGGAACGAGCTCGTTGAGCTCGTTCCAATGAGGGGTCATAACCTATGTTTTAGAAGCAAAAAGTGAAGATATAAAAAAATGAATGGCGTTTTTCTTGTAGGTAAAAGATTAATACAATATAACCCACCCTAAATAGCGTAAATTCTCCCTTCTGAAATTATGCAAATATGACCCAGATGTATTTTGCTTAGCCAATCAAATTGTCCAGTTTTGAAATTGACCCATGAAAGCTCCCAACTCTAATTATGCAAATTATGAAAATGTGGCCCAGTTGTATTTTGTTCAGCCAATCAAATTGTCTAGTTTTGAAATTGACCAATGAAATTGACGGAAGGCTTTATTTATCACAGATTAATATGAAAACAAAATATCAAATGTTTTAAAGTGAACAAAACGGACGAGTCATATGATAGAATTGTTTCTGAATGTGCCGTGTATAATACCAGACCAACAAATCGTTTCATTACTATTTATGAGGTTTTTGAGGTTTGAAAATATTAATGTTATATCAATCTCCTTGAATTCGATGTCTGACTCCCAGTCTATGATTCTTATTTCCAGATTCAGGGGTTTATTGTTATCGATGCTATTGTTTGTAGTCAGGGAGAGTTTCTTCTGAAGACAATACACAGAGCTAAGAGTTCTCGCATAAAAGAATCATTTCCACAGATTATCAGTCATTAACGCATTATTGAGTTTTGCAGTAACTGACCCAGGTGAATACATGGACGTGACAATCGTTACTTTTTCCTAGTTCCCTATTCGACTATCAACCTGTAAAATTCGTTGATAACAAATGTTGAATAAGGAACTGGGAATAAGTAACGGCTGTCACATCAGTAGTAAATACGAAGTGTTCAGTCGCTGATGTCAACTCATTGTATGATCATTTTCATGGGCATAAAATCCCTTTCAATTTTTTCAAATATTTTGTCAACGTTGTTCTACTCTTCTCACTTTGTTTCAAATCGGTAAAACTAATTATGCAATTACTGGCTCATGCGAACATGCCCCTAGTGGTTTACTCGGTTTCTCTGGTGAAAACCATGTTGCAAGTGTCTACTTGTGAGAACTTGTATCACTGCCATAGTTAAAAACTTTTCATGTTTTATTTGCCCGTGTGTGGGCGAAATTATGTGATGAGGACAGGGTGTAATGTTAGCAGATGGTGATGACCCTAACCCTGTTGACGAGGTCAATCGGTTTGTCCAGGTTGATTCAGTTGCTAGCTTCTCAAAAGTATTCGATGAGCGGTTTCTTTATAGTGTAATATATTGAACCTGTAATTCAGTCCCCGGTGATAAATTTTATGTGATACCTTTGAGCAGAATATATATTTCGGCTTATAATTTAATAGTTTCAAAATTCAATTTAAATTGTTTTTCTCCGGCGAATTATTGTTGTCACTTGCATACATTTTTGGGGACAATGCCGACACTGAGGAACAGAATGTGTCCTTATTGGTTCTTTGTTTCCAGTTGGATTCACCTTGTCACGCTCAGTGACTCCTTTGTTTGAAACAGGTATGAAAGTCAATGATTTATTGATTTCGGTGTATTGGAAATGCGGTACGATCTGGGAAGGAATATCTTCCCACTTTAGCTTTGTATTTTTCAGCCCCGAAAATCACGAGATGTCGCGAATGTTAATTTGTTTTTGTTTTCCCAGCCTTCACCTTGACTAAGACAAGGCCAGGAAATAGCGTGTGAATTAAACTTGTAATTCAGTGGGGATTGAGTTCAAATTTGATATGGACGGAGAGTGGGATTTCCATTTAGAAATTATTACAACGAATTACTTTACTATTATTATTGTAGCAACAAAAGGCTGAAATGGGGTATTTCTTCTTTGTGTTATTTGTTATCAGATTCATCATTCGACAGTGCTCCACATTTCAGTGATCTGAACTCAGAAGTTTGAAGTCACGCCAACAAGGCCGCGAACATGGCCTACTGAAATGGCTTATTCAGTGGTATGAATGCTGAACTTAAGGGGACGTCCAACCAGACTTTGGTCAAATTTCATGTAATTTTCTTTCAAGTCTAAAAAAGGCCCAAAATGAATAACCCCAATAAATTATATATCAAAATGCTTGGAATGACACATAGAACATGTGGAAACTGAAATTTGCCATGGGACTGCTGCCATGTGTAAATAGCACCACCTGAAAGTCTGCTATGGCATAAGTAAGAGAACAAAATTTTTACAATAAAATACCTCAAAATAAAATAACAGCTGTATTCTAAAAACATTGAAGTACATACTCGAAGAAATCTTTTCCTAATTCATGAAAGTAATAAAGATTGAGACCAAATGTTATAGGTGGAGTGCTCACTGACTGAAGGCAGACATTTTCTTTTGTCTATGTTTTGATTTGGGGAGTTGAACAAAGGTCAACTTGAAGGAGTCCACCAGAAGAAGTATGGAAGGACAAAAGAGTGTCTCCCAATATCAAGATGTATGTGTCACTGTGGTGGTTTGGAAAGAAACTATGATATTCTCCTATGTAGAATGCACTGCAAAGTCATACATTGTAGTTGAATAAATATATTTACAAACCCCTTGCACTGTAACCCCTTTTATCCCATGCACCAATTTGATAGTGATTAAATTGTTAAATTTGTCTGGTTTATCAATAAGTATAATAGCTCTGTTTACTCTTGGACACCAATACACTCATGATATCTGTTGTAGAAGAAATAAGGGTAACTGTAACCTGTCACTGCAATAAACCTTCTAATGTACTTAAAAGTACATTGTTATTCAAAACACATCAAATCAACCTTACATAACCATTATTGCATATACTTTCCCCAAGGAGGCTTATTGGCATATTGAGATCAGAAGGGCACATTCAGAGGGTCTCACATATTTTTTTCAAGAACGCAGTACCCAAAGCAATCCCCAAAATGTGACAAGTGAGCTCCATTTGACACACAAATTTCCCGGGGAGGGGGGGGGGGGTTGGGCTCTCTTCGTTGTATGACTCTACCTCCGGCACTCAAGGCATATGCCTTTTTTCTCAAAGTTAAACTCTTTTTTTCTTTTTGAAGATCCTGGCCACACATGTTCCAAACACTATCAGACAGGTAACCCTCCAAATAAGTGTACCTGCAAAAATCGTGTTACACTGCTAAACATTCTTTTTAGACTTTTAGTTCTGGGCCTTTCATGCTTCTTACTTCCAACTATAACACTTAATTTATTGATTAATGGGTGAATAGAAAAGTCCTGCCATAATCAACATTTTGAGTTACACAAGCCTTCACAACCGCTCTGATAAAAGAGTCAAACATCAGATTGTTGGCTTTATACAGAATATTCATTAGGTTGTTGCTCGATAATAGGAACAGAATCTTCACCAGAAATATTTTGTAGCAATACATTTGAGGGTATCAGCAGGCACTTTGCAACACATTGTAACAAATCAATTAGTTATAAACAAAATTTTCTAACTCAAAAGAGTGAAAAAGTACCACAACTCTGAAAAAATGTGAGAAGAAACACATGCTACAGCAGCTACACAGGCATTGTTTCCCCATGATGCTTGATCACAACACCAAATATCCTTCAAAGTAGCAATGGTTGAGATACAAGGAAGAATGTTGGTACATGTAATGATGAATGGGTAAGAGGACAGAGGTCACCACTGGCACTGCGCGGCCCTAGATGACCTTTGATTTTCCAACTTCCAGGTCTGGGGCATAATAAAAGCAACACACCCACCTTATCAATTCATAATTTCAGTAAAATAAAAGAAATTATCAATTTTAAGTAATTTATAGATGATGCTATTAATGGGAAGTATTTGGCTTCTTTCGCCTTCTCGTACTATTAATTACCACAAACAATATCAGTTTGATGCCGACAAACGAAACTGAACGCATGCGGTCTGGTTAAAAAGTTAATCGGCATGGATAATGAAGAAATTGCGAATATTTCGTGTATTTCATTTCTTTAAAAGCCAATTGCAGCTAATTTTGGCCGTGGATTCGATAATTCGTTTCGGTTTTGACCACACGGCCATGCTGACAGCGGTTATGTTTATTGTGATAAGCAAATTGGGAAATAAGTTTCCGGTGAAGGCGATTTGTCACATTTGTCAGTGTAAAACGATGACAAAAGACACTGATCGACGCTTGTATTAGTGTGGTTGGTTGCAAGAAAAAACTAAATTCTCAGCATCGTCCAAGCGCACCTTATTTAAAAGCACGAATGCATCATTTTCACCCCATCTTCAATCGGTCCTTTGCAGACATCAAACACACCCGCCTCAAATTCCATGGTTACTAGGAAGTAAATAACTTCACACCATCGGGGGAAATCAACTCGCTCAATACAGTTCCAGGTCACTTGGAATATATTTCGTGAAAAAGTGATTTCTGAAGCATTCTGCTTACTTTGTTATGAATATTGCCTTATTTTATGTGTAACGTCCCGATTTTATAAAACTCGGTTATTTTTTTACAAGTGGTTCATGTTGTTTTTCTAGTGCACCATAATTCAGATTTTTTGTCAACAAAAAAGTTCAGACGGCCTGTAAACACGAGAGGGAATTTCGAACCATATTTTGCAGTTAGGACATTAACAGCTCAAGTATTTGCTATCACCCGTTTGCAAATCCGCTCATACATTGTCTCGAACAAATAAAGGGCGTGATCACGTCCTTGTATTCTTACGATTGCCCAAATTGAGTATTTCTGCAAGAACCACATCGTAATCACATGACCGGAATAAACGTCATTGAAACATGGCCACATCCGGAACATCAAAAAATTGTGTTGGTGTTATTACATTCAAACGTCAAAACCCACCAGAGTGTGTGTCAAAAAAATGCTTTCTCCGAGTCTGTAGTATGTTATCATTATATTGAGGACAAGGCTTTAGAATTACCGATTATTTTGTGGTTTTACCGGTTCGTTACTTTAGCCATTTGCAAATTAATTTTCTTCAAAGTCATAAAATCCACTTTATTTCCTGAATAAAGTTATATGTATCTTTTCTATGCACTTTACTCATTATTTTGATATATAATTTGCCTTTCCTTACTTCTCTTATCTGTTTCTGGGGCATTGGGAAAAATGTCAAAAAATTGACCAAAGTTAGGTTGGACGACCCCTTAATACAGTGGAGGAGGTCAAAATTAAAGTTCGTAAAATTGATCTAATCTCGCATAAATGTCATAGTATGGAGAAGTATATGGTGAAGCTGAAACATTATATAATGAAAAACAAATTAACAAATTTGTCTTGGTGTTTAAATACTTTGGATGGTGGGATTCGTGGGCTGAGGACACTGAAACTGGTGCGGATTTTATTGGCGAACAGTATGAGTCAATTAGGGCAGAATGGCGGAGGATGAGGAATAACTTTTCTTCATTACATTCACATTTTTCAGGGTTGCTTGAAGAACAAGATACCGAGAGTGTGCAAATTCGTGATGAATTAGAAAAAGATATTCATCAGATAGTTGCATCTAAGAACTTAATTGTACGAACTGCACCTCAGAAGAAATCAGCGACACTTGTCTTCTTCTGATTTCTCGGATGCCATAGAATTAAGAAAGGACGCTGGTTATGTTTACATTGGTATGGCGGGGGTTCGAACCCACGCCGAGAGATTTTCCTTCGGCACCAACCGCCTAGCGAAACTACACTGAACCACGCACACCACTCGGCCACCGACAGGGTGGGGTCTGTCGGTGGCCGAGTGGTGTGCGTGGTTCAGTATAGTCTGTCGGTGGCCGAGTGGTGTGCGTGGTTCAGTATAGTTTCGCTAGGCGGTTGGTGCCGAAGGAAACTCTCTCGGCGTGGGTTCGAACCCCCGCCATGCCAATGTAGAAAAAGATAATAAAAATATTGTCAGTATGGCTAAGATAATTACTGATCTCAGTTGCCGCTCAATGAGAACACTTTAGTGTTTACGGGTATCCACGAAGAGCCCAATGAGATTTTGAGAGCATTCTACGACACTTTTACAATGATCAGCTTAACCCTAAACCCCCAACGTAACGACCAAAACCGGCCAGCGTTATTCACAAAAATCGCTATTCAATTTTCATTATTTTTCCATTTTTGTCACACAAACATAGCATATGATCCCTAAGTGGAACGAGCTCGCTGAGATCGTTCCAATGACGGGCCATAAGCTATGTTTTTAATGCAAAGAATAAAACCATTTAGTTAATCGAAAATTTTGTTTGCAAGTGTCGTCTGTCTTTCGTATTAGGTAAAGGGGTAAACTCGAGAATGAGCATGGATTCATCATTGAACTAGTGCACCGCTTTGGGAAGGCAGCTGGAGATAAACCCCGTAAATTCGTAGACAAATTCATCATTTTTAATGGTCGCGAGATTGTTACGAAGCCTGACCCCACACTGAAATAGACGAAGGTTTCCATCAATGTGCAGTTTCTTGCTGACATTGATAAAACGAGGCAATCATTGTTCCCAGTTTTGCGGCAGGCAAATAAAGCGAGAAAACAGATATTTCTTGTCAGGGATAAATTGTTCATTGGCGCAGGGTCCACGTCCCTGCGAGTAGAAATTGAGGGAGTGCCACCAATCATCCGGTGGTAAAATCCCTGTTGCACCCTCTCCATTTCAAACCCAGAGACCAAAGCGACCCAGGTCCTCCACATCCATGAGATAGGGAATCGGTGGTGTCATTCTTCAAAATCCAGATGTAAATTAGGGTCCCAAAACAATACGAATTCTGTTCAGCATACCCCTTCACTGAGAACATCACATGGCCTAAAAGTACTGTCTCTGAGCGTTTGCGGCCGTACAAGTAAATTATGTATCCCATATATAATCTTCGTGATAGGTCACCAACATGTAGCATATTTCACATAGAATATCATCGACATGTTTGTCATTTATTGCTGTATACTGCATCATGCTGCGCGGCAATAGTTTGACTCGAGAAGAGGCAGTGATGATGCGAGAAGAGGCGGTGATGATTCGAGAAGAGGCAGTGATGATTCGAGAAGAGGCAGTGATGACTCGAGAAGAGGCGGTGATGATTCGAGAAGAGGCGGTGATGATTCGAGAAGAGGCGGTGATGATTCGAGAAGAGGCAGTGATGATTCGAGAAGAGGCAGTGATGACTCGAGAAGAGGCAGTGATGATTCGAGAAGAGGCGGTGATGATTCGAGAAGAGGCGGTGATGATTCGAGAAGAGGCGGTGATGATTCGAGAAGAGGCAGTGATGATTCGAGAAGAGGCGGTGATGATTCGAGAAGAGGCGGTGATGATTCGAGAAGAGGCAGTGATGATTCGAGAAGAGGCGGTGATGATTCGAGAAGAGGCAGTGATGATTCGAGAAGAGGCGGCGATGATTCGAGAAGAAGCGGCGATGATTCGAGAAGAGGCAGTGATGACTCGAGAAGAGGCGGCGATGATTCGAGAAGAAGCGGTGATGATTCGAGAAGAGGCAGTGATGATTCGAGAAGAGGCGGTGATGATTCGAGAAGAGGCGGTGATGATTCGAGAAGAGGCGGCGATGATTCGAGAAGAAGCGGTGATGATTCGAGAAGAGTCAGTGATGATTCGAGAAGAGGCGGCGATGATTCGAGAAGAAGCGGCGATGATTCGAGAAGAGGCAGTGATGACTCGAGAAGAGGCAGTGATGACTCGAGAAGAGGCAGTGATGATTCGAGAAGAGGCGGTGATGATTCGAGAAGAGGCGGTGATGATTCGAGAAGAGGCAGTGATGATTCGAGAAGAGGCGGTGATGATTCGAGAAGAGGCGGTGATGATTCGAGAAGAGGCGGTGATGATTCGAGAAGAGGCGGTGATGATTCGAGAAGAGGCAGTGATGATTCGAGAAGAGGCAGTGATGATTCGAGAAGAGGCGGCGATGATTCGAGAAGAAGCGGCGATGATTCGAGAAGAGGCAGTGATGACTCGAGAAGAGGCGGCGATGATTCGAGAAGAAGCGGTGATGATTCGAGAAGAGGCGGTGATGATTCGAGAAGAGGCGGTGATGATTCGAGAAGAGGCAGTGATGATTCGAGAAGAGGCAGTGATGATTCGAGAAGAGGCGGCGATGATTCGAGAAGAAGCGGCGATGATTCGAGAAGAGGCAGTGATGACTCGAGAAGAGGCGGCGATGATTCGAGAAGAAGCGGTGATGATTCGAGAAGAGGCGGTGATGATTCGAGAAGAGGCGGTGATGATTCGAGAAGAGGCGGTGATGATTCGAGAAGAGGCGGCGATGATTCGAGAAGAAGCGGTGATGATTCGAGAAGAGGCAGTGATGATTCGAGAAGAGGCGGTGATGATTCGAGAAGAGGCGGTGATGATTCGAGAAGAGGCAGTGATGATTCGAGAAGAGGCGGTGATGATTCGAGAAGAGGCGGTGATGATTCGAGAAGAGGCAGTGATGATTCGAGAAGAGGCAGTGATGATTCGAGAAGAGGCGGCGATGATTCGAGAAGAAGCGGCGATGATTCGAGAAGAGGCAGTGATGACTCGAGAAGAGGCAGTGATGACTCGAGAAGAGGCGGTGATGATTCGAGAAGAGGCGGCGATGATTCGAGAAGAGGCGGCGATGATTCGAGAAGAAGCGGCGATGATTCGAGAAGAGGCAGTGATGACTCGAGAAGAGGCAGTGATGACTCGAGAAGAGGCAGTGATGACTCGAGAAGAGGCGGTGATGATTCGAGAAGAGGCAGTGATGATTCGAGAAGAGGCAGTGATGACTCGAGAAGAGGCAGTGATGATTCGAGAAGAGGCGGTGATGATTCGAGAAGAGGCGGTGATGATTCGAGAAGAGGCGGTGATGACTCGAGAAGAGGCGGTGATGACTCGAGAAGAGGCGGTGATGACTCGAGAAGAGGCAGTGATGACTCGAGAAGAGGCGGTGATGATTCGAGAAGAGGCGGCGATGATTCGAGAAGAGGCGGCGATGATTCGAGAAGAGGCGGCGATGATTCGAGAAGAAGCGGCGATGATTCGAGAAGAGGCAGTGATGACTCGAGAAGAGGCAGTGATGACTCGAGAAGAGGCAGTGATGACTCGAGAAGAGGCGGTGATGATTCGAGAAGAGGCAGTGATGATTCGAGAAGAGGCAGTGATGACTCGAGAAGAGGCAGTGATGATTCGAGAAGAGGCGGTGATGATTCGAGAAGAGGCGGTGATGATTCGAGAAGAGGCGGTGATGATTCGAGAAGAGGCAGTGATGATTCGAGAAGAGGCAGTGATGATTCGAGAAGAGGCGGTGATGATTCGAGAAGAGGCAGTGATGATTCGAGAAGAGGCGGCGATGATTCGAGAAGAGGCGGCGATGATTCGAGAAGAAGCGGCGATGATTCGAGAAGAGGCAGTGATGACTCGAGAAGAGGCAGTGATGATTCGAGAAGAGGCGGTGATGATTCGAGAAGAGGCGGCAATGATTCGAGAAGAGGCGGCGATGATTCGAGAAGAGGCAGTGATGACTCGAGAAGAGGAAGTGATGATTCGAGAAGAGGCAGTGATGATTCGAGAAGAGGCGGCGATGATTCGAGAAGAGGCGGCGATGATTCGAGAAGAGGCAGTGATGACTCGAGAAGAGGCAGTGATGACTCGAGAAGAGGCAGTGATGATTCGAGAAGAGGCGGCGATGATTCGAGAAGAGGCGGCGATGATTCGAGAAGAAGCGGCGATGATTCGAGAAGAGGCAGTGATGACCCGAGAAGGGGCAGTGATGTACAAACGAAACTAGAATAGAGGCAGTTTTTTCTGGCATAATGGAAACTATAATTGAAGATGGTGATTTCCAAAACTTGAACCCAGATATTTAGAATATATATAAAGGGACAAGAGACGTACCGCGAGGGTTTGTCCAATGGAAAAGGGTGCATAATCGCATTAAGGGAATACTTTTCGTTAATATATTTATTGTACTCACAAAACTTAATAACAAAATGATACTATTTATACACATACGTGTAATTATGTAACGACTTTGCATTTACTGGACGGCCACTGTGGACTGGTCACTTTCCACGAGTGGACAATATTTCCACGGACACAATAATATTGGATTCCAAACATTAATTATAGGAATAATAGCAAACAATTAATTAATGAAGGACTGGGTGCAGGCCGGTGCTTCATTATATAAAATTTTGCTGATGATGGTTTTATTACCTGGTAAACGCACGCGCGCACATAACTGTCCACGCGTGAATTGCAACCACTCTATGGCGACTATACTATATGTTTTCTTTAAATATCGATGCCGATCGTGATGTCACATTTACTTTTTTGGAAACTTTTCTAAGAGCTCACCCCTTTTTTAAAAAAATTAGTGCACTTTTGTAATAAAAAACTCGCTCACCACTTTTGTAAGTACATTTGACCGTTCTTGTAAGAACATGGATTATTATAAAAAGTTAAGATTTAAGTACGATCAGTTTTTTAAGAAAGAACCACTTTCATCAGAAAATTTACATAAATTGTTTTTCACTTTTTGTATCAATTCATTTTCTTACAAAAGTTTGTACAAGAATTGGCCCAACATCATGACGCGTCGGTGTGTTGACAACAAAATTGTTATTTATACGGATACATATTCCCGATTCAACTGAAATGAGAACAACAGCAATGTATGTCTCGTTCAGCCTCTCTTTCTCTCAACCTCTTTTTTTCTCTCTGTCTGTCTGGTCTGTCTGATCTGTCTGATCTGTCTGCCCTGATCCCGAATACGATAGCCATGGAAAATGGATATTATTGGTAAAAGAGGAAATTTTTCAAATTTACCAAAAAGTTGACGGAGCGAACTGATATGGGTTCAATATCGAGTATGAGACCCATTATTGTTAATTACAGCTTGACAACGCCTTCTCATGCTCCCGATCGGGTTCCAGGTGGTCCTTTGTGTGATGTTGTTCCATTCGTTGACCAGCATGGCACCAAGCTCCCGGACACTTCTTGGTTGGTCTGGACGGACTGAAATTGCAAGCTGCAACTCATTCCAGAAATGTTCGATTGGATTGAGGTCGGGGATCTTGTTGGCCACTCCATACGCTCAATCTCCACCCTTTGTCGGTACTCCCGGACAGCATGGGAAACATGAGGACGGGCATTATCTCCCATTAGAATGAATCTATCACCCACTGCACCTGCATACAATCTGACGTGGGCATCCAGGATTTCATCAATATACCGCTGTGCAGTCAATGTACCACGGTCAAAGACACATAGCTCTGTACGTTCATCCCAGCTGATGCCGCCCCAGGCCATTATTGACCCTCCACCATAGCGGTCATGCTCAGCAATGTTGGCTGCATGGAATCGCTCTCCTGGTCTACTCCATATCCTAGAACGCCTATTTGTGTTGTCTTGGCAGTACCTTGACTCATCTGTAAAAAGGACAGGTCACCAATCTCCATCCAACATGATCCATGGCCCATTCATATCGTGCCTGGTGGTGGTTCTGGGACAACTGAATGCGAATACATGGTCTTCTCGATTGGAGACTACCTTCGTGCAACCTTTACTGGATAGTCGGCGTCGAAACATTTACCCTGGATGCATTCTGAAAGCGGTTTCTACGGGCCTGAATGATCAAAAACCGGTCTTTAGTTGCAGATGTTGCCCTTTCTCTGCCACCACCATGTCGCCTGACTGGTGTGCTATACTGCTGAAATCTTGCCCAGGCTGTGGTGATCACCTATGGTGCACACCAAGGGCTTCATCAACCTGACGATGGGTAGGCCCCTTGCTCCTCCATCCCTATAGCCCGCCACATTTCTACTTCAGACAAATGTCTTCTTACATTTGCATTCGCCATATTCAATCATTGTATCACAATGGTTTGTGTTGAAATGAATACTGAATACCCTACACATCTCATGTACATGTCGACAGTACCCGAAAACATCATAAAATCAAGGGGTACATACTTTCCATGACTGTCACGAAACGTCTGCCTGTCAAGAGAGCTAATGTAATCACTGGGGACCATCTCAATAATTATTCAATCATATCCATCAAAAATATCGCAAATATGTCACAAGAAAATTTCACAATGATGTGTGAAATATGTGGTGCTTAGCAAACTTTGAGTAGTAGAAAAGGGAATAGAATCGAAGTTTAAATCGAAAGCTTTCGTTTGACTTTGATTATTCTAATATTGAAGTTGGAAAACCTTTCTCCTCTCCTGCTTTCTGTTTACTTGAACAACTTGGAAAGATTTTCTTTGATCGCATGAAGTAAACCCTATAAATCCTTGCCTAGAATTCAACTCAAACGTGACGCATTTTATGAAGTTAATATAATTCTCCTACCTGCAGATGACACCCTATTAATGGCTGAAACTGAAAAGGATATGCAAACCATGTTAAATAAGTTGACTGAGTTTTGTAACCAGTGGAAAATGAAGAAAAATCTGTCTGAGACTAGGTTTATAGTTTGGGGGAAAGAGAGACCTGCCAATGTAACGTTCACATTAAATGGTGGAAATATAAGTCAAGTTAAAGAATACAGGTATCTTGGGGTAATTGTTTCCGCCAATGATTCATTTTCTGAAAACCATGACCCACTTAGAGCAAAAAGCCAAAAGAACACTGTACAGTTTACTTCGGAAGAGTCGATTGCATAATTTCTCTCTCCATTGTCAGATCGTTTTGACAAATTTGTTCTCCCTATTTTGACTGATAGGTGGGAAGTATGGGGCTCTGAAGACCTGCAGATTATTGAAAGACACCATTTTTTTAAATTCATACTCGGCGTTAAATCTGCAACTCCAGACTTTATGGTCCATGGAGAATTTGGTCGTCATCCTTTGTAAATTACAATTAGAACCAGAATTATCTCACCTTCAGTTGATACTGTGTAATCGAACCATACCAAATTGTCCTTTCTCACGTATCAGCAACTACTCGACTCACTCAATAATAGCTTTCTCGGAAGTGCATGTAAATGGATTGCACATGTGAAAAACACACTTGGCATATGTGACATCTGTGGTTGTAGTTAGGTATGACAGTATCTGCAAGTTGATAATAAAAACAATTTTATTAACTTAATAAAGGGTTCCTGCAAATGTCAACGTGAGCAAAAGCTGCCCACTACTATAACGCCATCGCCAAAAGCTATCGTTTAGTTAAAGAAAACTGTTTAGTGGAACCACACCTCCTGAAACGGCGACAAAAAGAAAGAACCATTTTGGAACTGCAAACCACCGTCTCCTGAGATCAGAGCGCATGCACAGACTATGTAGTGATAACGCCCTTGCTGATAAATTGCATATGGTTTAGAATGTTGTGATATTGTAACATGGCGTCGTTCTTTCCTCTCATCTCGGTATCTCAGCATTCTACGAACTCATGCGCTCTACAAATACTAAAACACTGAGACATTTTTGCAAATTCATTAAGAAGATCAATGTAGAGTTATCAAACCAGTAGTTAGTGAGAGCGAACTATATACACATGAGAGAGTGCCAAGCCAAAATCCGTGGAAATTGACGCCCCGTGCAAAATTGTTCAGTCCTAGAATGTCAAGCTGCAGTGACCCCCCAGATAAAACAAGCGAGGTATGATAAAACGTCTGTATATGTAAAATACGAAAACCAGTCATTAGTAAAAGAATTGTAGGTGGAATCCTTAAGAAGTCCTACCGTTCCCAAAACATACATCTTGCCTCCTCATACGTAAGGGGTAAATGGTACGACGCTATACTTTTTCTACGGGCTAAGATATCCTTCTGAGAGCTGTCTAAAATGCTCGCGTGTTGGTAAATCTTCTTCCCACCTTCGAAACAACACATTGGATGTGCTTATTGGCCTAATGTCTTGTTCAGTTCATTCGAACCACTAACGGGAAGATGAACCCCTTTCAGCGACATAATGACGTCTGTCTGCAGACTCCGCCGGCAACCCAAATATCATATATCCACGTATCCAGACGTACTGGCTATAATGAACCACTGGTAGATTCAAATACCAATAGGTAGATCACATGACTCCACATTCCATTGTTATCTCATACAGAAGTACTATATTATTGGGGTTCCATATTATTACATTTGTTATGGGGTGAATAAATACTGAAATGAAATAAAGACTTTAACTGAAACGTGGGCATAGGGCGACAGCGCAGTAAATACAATAAAAACTGCAAGAAGCGCGGAATCTCATCATTACTCATATAAGGAAATGATATCTTCCATGTATGTTCAATGTTGTGTTTTTGCAGAGTCCATACTTTAATCTTGAGTAATTTATATATACCCCCTTCCCCGGTGAGATCTCCGGGAAGTGAAACAGTGTTTGTTTACTGTGGTAAACGAGCTCTGTTTTGCTGGTAAAATAGGACCCAGACACCAATGCTTGGATGAAATGGGCAGATTGAATAACCATGCATTAATCTCCATGTTGCGGTCACGATTAGCCATTGTGTAGAAACATGTGTCTTTAAACACCAGTAAGTCATTAAATTATTTTATATATGTAATTCGGGCCCGTTGTGTGTATATATGGTATATATGACGTATGTACAGTGCAGACGCCGTGGACTTGTCGCAATTCACGCGTGGACAGTGATTTCCCCACATTATCAGCAAAATTTTAATTAAAGAAGCACCAGGTTGTACCTGGTGCTTCATTAATTAAATTTTTTATGATTATTCCTATAATTAGTGTTTAGAAACTAATATTACTTCATTCGCGGAAATTTTGCCCTCCCGTGGAAACTGACCAGTCCACGGCGGTCGCACTGTAGGTGGAGCATGCAACAGCAGCTCCTCCGATATAGGTTGTGCTCCAGGGCTAAATTGTCTGGAGTTGCAGAAGATATCTCAAAAAATTTGTACGCAACGTATTTCTTTATTAAAGTAAGGAATGTCGATATGCTCGAGCGTTCTAAATTTCAAGCGATCGAGAAGTGAAGATTCGCTGTGATGGGGGTGCGTTCGACTGAACAAACTCGAAACTTTGGGCGAAGTATAGAAATGGATCTCTACGCATACGAAATAAAGCCGCTTTTGTCTCTACCCGAATCTTGGGGCGAAATATATACATGTAAATGAACATCTCCGCATAAGAAAAATGGCTGAAGTTGTCAAGAGTTTAAAAGGATATCGCAAAGAATTCCATGCACAATTTATTTCTTCACTACAGGAAGGAAGTTTATGCGTTCTAAATTTTAGGCGGAGAAGAGAATCCGATGAAGGTGCGTTCAACTGAACAAACTTTAAACTCGGAGCGAAAATGGAAATGGAATCTCCGTATGAAGACTACTCGCCTATGCCTCTAAGCCCAAGGTGCGGACAATCTGCCTAGTAGTTAATACTTTATCTACCTCCAAATCTATTTAAACCTTTCAACCCTGGTGGTACTGTTCATGTCGGTTCATGGCATGAATTTAAAGAGTCTTTATCCATTTTTCTGGGTGGTTCCAAAATGGTTTCGAATCATTGTGTCCACTTGGAAGTACACGTTGAAAATATTGCTTGATCCATCCAATGGATTCAATGACTATGTTTTGGAGACAAACATTGGAAAAAAACAATATTTTAAATAGCCATTTTTGTGAATTGCACTGTCCGAATACGGCTGTTACGCTAGTCAATGTATTGATCGCTGGTTTCCATACAACTGAATTGTTGGAACGCCCATTCGTAACAACCGCTGCCACATTGGGAGGATGGATATTGCTATAAATCACCAATGGTCAACAAAATACATTTTCTCGTAGGTTTTCAATTGTTTGACACCTTACAATAGCCGATCGCTTCTTAAAGACTATACTTTGATGTCTGTTAATTCTTTTTTACAATTTGGATTTTTTACAGCATTATTTTTGTTATTATTAATAAAAAACAAGTACCGAGATTGGAATGCTGATAACGTGACGTTTGATGATGGGAAAGTTGCTACGCTGTGACTATAGTCACAGCGCAACAACTTTCGCATCATCAAAACGTCATCAATAGGCGGAGTTACAACCTTGATTGACTTGATACCATCTTGAAAGAGTGTCAGACTTGAGTTATGACGTTTCTCTCTGACGTTTAGGTAATCCATTTGTATGGAACAGTGGTATTTATGAAAGAGAACAACATGTTACAGTATTCTAAAGGATTCATTTCAGCCTTCGCGCTGTCACGGACAAACCCATCAACATGTGCCTTCGTTATGCCTAAAAATTGTCAAGAAGGTTGCTTAGCTAAAATGGGACGGCCTGAAAAAATGTTGTGATTTTCGTTTGTGTACACCTTAAACTAATCTTTGCACATCAGGACCTGGTGTTTCCTCACGAACAAATAACGATAAGTGAATTTTTGAGGGACACATTGCACGTGACCACCACTTGATTCAAACTCACAACATCTTGTTCAACAATCAAACGTACTATCCAATGTGTCACCGTGGATTTTAAACAGCTTGGAATCGACAGTAGCTCAGAACCAGTTAAAATACCGCCACGATTTTCGCCATAAACATACATCTGATTAGTAAGTGTGCAATTGATGGACTAAGTAGAATAAAAGTAAGAAACCCATTACAGTAATTAACGCATTTTCATGTTTGTCGGCTCGTTGTCACACCGGTAGTATAACACAAAATTAAAAACCTTTCGTTGTGTTCTTTATAATATAGAAATGTTGACATACGGAATGATTTCACTGATGTCGTAAATACTTTAATGGACTATGCTATTAAAAATAAACAATAATGTAGAAAGTAGGGAGTACAACATTAAAGAGCAAATCAATACACATTTCAATGTTGATGGACATCCGATCGATTCTTTAAGTTAAGCGCCACAATATACAATAATTCCGTTTACAATCAACAATAATGCAAGCAAATGATTTTATAAAAAAACAAGAACACGTTGTCGAGTAATGATAAGAGAAAAAACGTTATTCACTGATTGCAAGAGAACTCTGTGTAAGACTACTTTCGCCAATGGGGAGTTATATGTGGTTGCCATGGTAGCGCGTGTGAGCGGTCATGTTGTGACGCCATCACGATACTCATACGCGGTGTCAGTACGCATGTGAAGAGTGTTGTTAGTGTAACAAGTGTTTCCGTCGCCCATTTTGTTTGATGGAGGTCGCCATCTTGGTTTCTGTGGTAGCAAGTGGTTGCTATTTGGCCTTAACCCACTGATATGACGGGATGTGTTCGTAGGATGTGTTCGATTTCATATGAGTGAATCTAATTACTCAAAAAGACGCGACAATCACCCCAAATAAAAAATAAACACCCCAACACCACCGAAACGATCTTGGATTTCCCTCAGAATCCCCCTTATAAGAGAGCATGTAGTGCTATGGGCCCTAAAAGATGTATTCGATTAGAGGGGAGCATGCGGCTCCAGAACCATTTCTTACAGCCATTCCGTTCTACAAAGTATGGATCCTGTGGCCAAAAACAATGATGTATTTACTGAGCCACTCCATTCCATGGATTTGCTTCTTCTAACCTACCGAATGCTTTGCACCATCCTATACCTGGTATAGGGAGAATGCTAGGCCGGGCGGCATTGTGTGTGTGGGGCGGGGGGGGGGGCGTAATGCATAGTTGGCTAGTGCGGTAGTGTAGTCTGTACGGTTTGTACCCCCTGCTGTTTCACTGTTAGCCCTTAGTACTATTGATCCACTCAGGGCGTTACACAGTCATACAGTTGGCACAGGTAGTACGTAATGTTAGGCCGAGCGGCATTGTGGATGAGGTATTGCAAGGTTGTCTAGTGCGTAGCATAGGGAGTATGGCATGTACCCTTGTTGGTTTACTATTAGTCTGTGGTACCAATGCCCCATCGAATGCATTTTACCATCAGTGCTGTCACAGATAGTGCATAATGCTGGGCCATGCAGTAATGTCTGGTAGTTTAGAACGATTGTGTAGGATGTAAGGTCTGTACCCCTGTTGGTCTACTGTTATCTCTCAGTACTATCAATCCACCTAAGGCATTATACTTTCCTACAGCTGTGTGGGTAGTACATACTACTAAACCATGCAATGTTATTCTTTGTTGTCGGGTACTGTAGCAAAAATATCCCAGAGGTGTACCCTTAGCCATTAGTGCAACTCTCCATCTAAGGTTTTATGCTGGCCAACAGTTGCTATAGGTGGTGCGTATTGTTTGGTTATGCAGTGTAGTGAGGGCATGCATGGTTGACTAGTACTGTAAAATAAGGTGTACTGTATGCATAGAGTTGTTCTCTTAGTCTTGTGGAGTAGAGGGGTTTGTTTTGTTGCCTATACCGGTAGCATACAGTGTACGATACTTACCCCTGATGGTCTATTGTTATTCCTTAGTACCACAAAACCAAGCAATGTTTTTTACCATCCCACGTAGTTCGGAATGCTAGTTCAGGTGGTTGTGTGTTATATGTGTGCTTGGTTTATAGTAGCGTAGTAGAGTATGGATGATCTTATGGATATTCGAAGACAAGACTGAGAGTAGAGATTGTGATCTGAGATAGCTAGCAAGACTGTTATGGTACTACAAGTCAATAGTAATCGTACAGGGCTGTAAGTGTGGTAGTAGACTAGAGTATTGGGTGACTACAGTGAAGGCTGATGATAGGACAGATTATTGTTACTGTGGATAAGTCAGCAGTAGTGGTCTTAGACATATGAAAGCTATGGGTGATCTTGAAACCAAAATCCGTTCGGGTACTAGGAACGATAGCTATCCTTTAAAAGGTATCCCCAAAAAGGTATCCTCCAGTGGTATCCTCCAATACTACATCACTCTGCCATAGGTGTATTCCACCCCGGGATGAGTCGAAGAGTAGTAGGAGGAATTAGACTAAGAACCAATTTCTCTTATTGTTCTTTAGCTAATTTGAAGCAAAAGACCTCAGAATTTTATCTTGATGAACACAGATTACTACAACAGTCAAGCGACCTGTGTTGTTGTAATACGTCTTGTTGGCGAGATGAGCTCGGCCAGATCAAACGAGATGCCGCAGGCGTCTCGTTTGATCTGGCCGATCTCATCTCGTCAACTCGACGAAATACAACAACACAGATCAATTGACTGTTGTAGTAATTTGTTTATTACATGACAATCGTACTTTAAACTGATCACAACACCTGAAAAATTAAATACAACAAGAATTATATTTGCCAAATAACCATTAACAATTTATGGAATTGGGGAATCCTAAACGCGTAGTAATATCGAACGTTCATGAAGAACATGAAACTTGAAAGTCAAAACAATGGAAGCTCGACTTGAATTTCAATCGGAATCGCTTTCGATAACACAGATTCTCCTACGTTTTGTTGGATTCGCAACTTGTAAATTGTTGTTAATTGTTATTTTGCAATTGTTCAGCACGGCATTTTCAAATAGACCTCAGTTGGAATGTTTGTCAACGAAGTTTAATAAGGAGACACTCAGGTTTATGTTCTGTGCTTATGTTCTATATTTATTTATAGGTCACTGGTAGAAATAGTCCGTTCACGTGCGCCTCGTTTTGTAATAAAAAGTTGAGAAGCGACGTTTGATGTTGAGATGTTTAAAGTTCGCCAAGCTAAGCAAGGCCATACCAAAATGATCTGCTCCGCCTCCGACTGAATTTCTATTTCCGATCATGTTTGGTAGGCTACATCGTCGCCTCGGGTTCACAGATTGCTACTCAAAAGAATATACTTTGGTATCTGCGAAATACGAAGATAAGCGATAGATACCCATTTGTCCAAAATGTACTGAATATTTAATTTACTTTCGATTAAAACAAGAGCTGGTAGTAAAGGTTGATGTTGCGTTACTTGTATTCTTCCTGGGCCGATAGTGAATACAACAGTCGCAGCACAAGAGCTTTCGCGTAGGCAAACAATGAGGTGAGTTACACGCGTGGGTTCACTTGCCGTTATCTTAAGAGGACTGTCTCGGTCCATGGTCATTCTCGTATCACTCGTTGATCGGATCATGATACGAGATTGGGGTGGGTGACAAGGTACGACGTTTTACGCTGGCATTCAAGCAATGCAGTTGAATAGAGATTATTACGAAAGCTCAATAGATAACGCGATAGAACCCATTTGTCCAAAATTTAATGAATATTTCATTTACTTTTGATTAAAACAAGAGCTGATAATAAAAGTTGATGTGTTATTTGTATTCATGCTAGGTCGATAGTAAATACAACAGTCGTACCACAAGAGCTTTCGCGTAGGCAAACAATGAGGTGAATTACTCGCGTGGATTCACTTGCCATTATCTTAACCCCCTGCACTCTGATGTCGAGAATACTCGACACCTCCCCCACTCTAAGCCCCACCACACCTCCCTGCCATCCATGGTTATCCCCCATGTGTTGTCAGAAATTCAGCAATTTAGATTTTGGTTGACAGAGCTCAATTGGAGCTCTGTCAACCAAAATCTAAATTGCTGAATTTCTGACAACACAGGGGGGGGGGGGGATAACCAAGGATGACAAATCAGGCGTTTCGTCATCAGAGTGCAGGGGGTTAAGAGGACTGTCTCGGTCCATGGCCATTCTCGTATCGCTCGTTGATTGGATCACGATACGAGATTGGGGTGGGTGACAAGATAGGACGTTTTAAGATGGCATTCAAGCAATGCAGTTGAAAAGAGATTATTACGAAAGCTCAATCTATTAGAACAATGCGTGTGTCACGGCGTCAAGCCACGACATACGTTCCAAAACATAGAGATACCATTCAATTTTAACCCTTTACCTAACGTAACGGCCAAAACCGGCCAGCGCTATTCTCAAAAATCGCCAATTAATTTTCATTATTTTTTTCATTTTTTGTCTCAAAAACATAGGTTATGACCCCTCGTTGGAACGAGCTCGTCGAGCTCGTTCCAACGAGGGGTCATAACCTATGTTTTTGAGACAAAAAATGAAAAAAATTAGTTATTAAAGAATTATTTTTGCAAGTGTCGTCTGCTTTTCAGGTTAAGTAAAGGGTTAAGCAGAGACAGGTACTTGTACTTGCAACGTCAACGTATCTGCGACATTTGAAGACAACTCCAGGAGAGAAGGAACAGCAATTTGCATGTGCTTGAAATAGAGCAAAGGGTACTATCACCTGTCGCATCCTGATTGTCTACATTTGAGACAAACTTTGAAGAAGTACACATTATCATTTTCGTGTACCTTGTGTTTTCTGATCTTCATGAACATGAACTTGATTTGCGGACAGATGCAAATCAATGCTACCCATGGCATGTGTCTCATGCTGTATGCGGCGGCAGTTTGACGCATGTCAACATATCCCAAAGTGACAGGTGACCACAGAAAATGGTATTCATAATGTTCAGGGCGCTTGTAACCTCACATTCTGTACCCCCCCCCCCCCCCCCCCCCCCGTGTCATCGCTTAAGGTAGTTTGTCCCTATATCCCGATAAATCCTGTCTTTTGATTGGTTAGAATTATTTGGACAAATAGCCATGGCAAAGGGTGCACCCAACATCCGAGGTATATGATTGCGTGCAACATCCAGGGTATATTGGCACGCGAAATATAGGGGCGTATGGTTTAAATGAAATGTTTTCGCTTCCGCTGGCCTCGATATGAAAATCAAACCAAAAAAAAAAACATGAAAATAAATCACAAATATCATCAGATTTCCGACAATTCGATATTTTGTTGTTATGAATTAAATAAGCGAATAATTAAATGAAACAACTTGACAAAAACAAAATAAGAGCAAATATCGTCCCCTCAGTTCCAATGTGTTCTTTCTAAGTTCCAGTTGGCACATAGAACACATTGAAACTCGGGGGACGATATGTCAACAAAATACTGTTTACTCCTTTCCTTAACGACCAAAGGGATGTAACTCTATATGGTATCGCTGAACTAAATATTTGAATTAGAGTTACCCGCCTTGAACTGTCGGAAATGATGCAATCTCTAAAAATAAAAAGCCTTGAGAAAATATATTGTTTCAACAAACGTTTGAAACGTTCTATTGACATCTTGCATTGCTGTTGAATATTCCTGATAAAAAGAGGGTGATTTGATGACTTTCGGACCTAAAAAATACAATTTACGTTTTATGTGTTTTTGTAGGGAAATCCCTGAAAAATATGTGCACGTGACCGGTGCTTCCATCTGTGTCATTTTTTCTCTTTTATTTGTTGCATAACCCCTTGTTTTCTAGACAGAAAAAGTTGTCTGAAGGGCTAAACTTGACAAATATATTTGAATACCAATATTAAAGTGATGCGATCATATTTGTTTTCGCCTGACCGTTATAATGATGGTCTATGGGAAAATATGTAGTTCTGTGATACCTTATGTTGTCTTCTGCGTTTGTAAAAACAAAACGGTTATTCACGAATTTGGTCCAACTGATTACGGAGCTTGAAAAACGCGTCTACAAATTATTCCCCACTATGTTTCTATTGTGTTTCAGACGAGACAAAAATGTTATCTCCTGCAACATGTATGGTATATGGAGATTTAATACCTTCATGTTTTTTTTAAACAACTCGCATGTGGCTCGGTGTTTAAAACCCGACATCCAGGTATTAAATCTCCATATACCACACATGTTGCAGGAGATAACCTATTATAAACCTACTCAAATTAGAGACCCACTGGAGGCAACTCTAATTATATAACATATTGGGATTAATTTTCCCATACGATTCAAAGTATGGATTTTTGTCATGCTAATGGTTTGTGCTTACAAATCCGAATAGGGAATGCTGGTCGGATCGCTATCTAGTTGAAATTCTTTTGTGAGCAGAGTACTGTCGCCATCTGGTCGAAATGCGCTTCCCGTCTTTCTGCCAACGAAATTGTAAATGCTTACACATTATCTTTGAAGTGAAATTATTTAGGCTGCAAGGATTTGTCTTGTGTACAATTTATGGGAGAGTGCCCGCACTCTCCCATAAATTTAACGAGGCAAAGGCCTTAAACAAATTCTAACCACCAAAAATAATTTAGCGCCTCTACCGGTTAAAAGAAAACTCTAAAACACTGCAGATGTAAAAATCTATTCGTGGCTGATAATTTTCGTGATTGGAGGAAATTTACAGGAAAGTTAGCTCATCTGCAGGTATTCAGGCCTGGTTTTCTTAAAAATGCAGGAGGGCTAAAAATCGCTCCTCTCCCATGGCCCACGGGAGCGATTAAGCTCTCCTCAAGCTTCCAAAAGCTAAATGTGGCAAAATGAAGTTTTACTAATCATGAATTCTGCCAAGTGAGCTTTGTCCATTTTATTTGGTGCTGCTAAATAGGCAGTCTCTGTGAGAAGGCTACACTGCCCCTCCCACACTTCCGGGCCTCAGCAAGGCCCAGATGTGTGGGAGGGGCAGTGTGGCCATTTTACAGGGATCACTAACATAGCAGAGATCTGAAAAGGTGTAGCTTTTAGGAATAGGAAGTTATGGGGCGCGGTGGCGTCGCGGTAACCGGTTCACGACAGATCTCCGAAGTTAAGCAACGTCGAGCGCGGTTAGTAGTTGGATGGGTGACCATTTCAGCGACTGTTTCGCGATCCCGCGTTGTGCCTACATGGGGGCACGATGACGCTGTGTACTAAGGCGTACTGCACGTCGAAGGTGCGAATGTCTTCAACCAATCTAACCCTGCCTGTGCCGCAGTGCAGAGTTCAGAGATACGATGTTGGGGAGCTGGCATCTGCTCGTCGTTGCTCGGTGGTTCTCTCCGGGTTCTCCGGCTTCCTCCACCCGTAAAACTGTCACGGACATGATATGACCCTGGATGTTAATGTATCGTTAAACCCTAATAATATATAATAGGAAGTTATGGTAACATTATTTTCTAAGGCTAGGAGAGCTAGTTTTCGCCCTCATTAAAATGCCAGGCCTGGATGTTAATGTATTCGTGGCTGACAATTTTCGTGATTGGAGGAGATTTACATGAAAGTTACCTCATCAAGCTGTCAGTAAAGTTAACTTAAGATGTGGGAATTTCATATAAAATTTGAAATGTCATGTTCGCGAATTTTTATCATTGATGAGTTTGTTGGTTTGGCTAGGTCACTGTTATTTTGGCACCAGATTTTAGTACTGGACGTATAAATGATTTGTACCGCTTGAGAAGCACGTCTTTGTTTGCTCCCCAATTTTTATCTCCGTTTATCTTCAGAAAATTGATACGTTTAGTAGCTCTAACCGTAATGGAGTTTACGTGATTTTTAGACTGAGATAGCTATTCAGAATAAATCCCCAATATTGCTCACTTCTAATTTATGGTTGTATAACAGGAAATCAATTCTGGAAACAGTGTTTGGTTTTCTTTTCTTCTTAAAGAACGTAACTCTTTGAGTTTTGGTGGCATAGAGTATGAGGCGTCCTGGGGCGCACCATTTTAGAACATAGAAAACCCACCGACTGAATCTTTGGTTGATCTTTGAACGTAAACTCCATTACGGTTAGAGCTACAAAACGTATCAATTTTCTGAAGATGATCGGAGGTAGAAATTGGGGAGCAAACAAAGATGTGCTTCTCAAGCTCTACAAAACATTTATACGTCCTGTACTAGAATACGGTGCCATAATAACAAGTGACCTGAGCAAAACGCTACAGAGGGTTCAAAATTATGCCCTGCGTGTGGCACTTTGCAAACCCAAATGGACACCGATAAAGGAACTTCACCATCTCGCATCGCAAAAATAGAAAATATTGACACGCGATTAAAAGACCTAAAAACAAAACCCTCAACATAACTCCAGGATGGTGAATTAATGGATGAGCTGAATGAACACCGATCCCTTAACAGAAAAACAAAATAAGTTTCCAGAAAATAAAAAAAAATTATACAATATAACTAAATTGCGTGGAGTCAGGGAGGATTGCCTCGCTACTCATTGAGAATTTTATGATAAGAGTCTGTGAGGACTGCCTCGCAACTCTGCTAAAGCGTGATTGAAATGCGTTTAATAAGACCTTTATAACAAAACCCTCCACATACCCCAGGATAGTGAACCAATTGTGAAGCTGAACGAACATCGAACCCTTAAGAGAAAAACAAAATAAGCCACGGTGAATTAAAATTACTCAATAGAATTAAACTGCGTGGAATCAATGAGGATTGCCTCGCTACTCATTGAGATCGGGCTCCGAAGAAACCCTCCCCTCATCCCACCCATAGCAACAATCATACAACAGTCATAATATACAATAGCGGATACCTATCTTTATCATATGACTATGACATTGTTACCCTAAATATCACTACTGTTTGCCGATGTTTTCCAAACTGTTGTATCACACCGGGTGAGATTTTTCCGGATCAAAAGTCCATATCACACTCTTACGGAAATCAAAAATCCATATCACACTCCCACGGAAATATCCGAGAGTTTCCGTGAATAGTTTTCGTAACTAGGGAAGTCGTTGTTGTTTCGTCTGCTATTTTGTAACCGGCTTTTCACCGCATATTAATTAAAATGGCAAATTTGGGTGAATTTGACATCGAAACGATGTCATATGATAAACATATCATCATAACAGTGTGTTGATCCGTGTCGTCGCATCACGTCTCGTTGAGGTGGCCAGATTTTCGGATCACATTCGCTGCCTGCGGCAGCTCGTGTGATCCGAAAATCTGGCCACCTCAACTCGACGTGATCAACACACTGTTATGATAATATCTATTTCTCTCTACCTATAACTTTTCTAATTGAATATTCTCAAATTTTCTTGCAACACCCTTATCAAGACGAATGATAAACATATCATCATAACAGTGTGTTGATCCGTGTCGTCGCATCACGTCTCGTTGAGGTGGCCAGATTTTCGGATCACACGAGCTGCCGCCGCAGGCAGCTCGTGTGATCCGAAAATCTGGCCACCTCAACTACGACACGGATCAACACACTGTTATGATAATATCTATTTCTCTCTACCTATAACTTTTCTAATTGAATATTCTCAAATTTTCTTGCAACACCCTTATCAAGACGACGCATGGAAACAGCAGACAAAGCATAGGAGGAATTGGTACAACCTACCTTTCTGTTAACATACACAAGAAACCACCAAACACCAGGCAAGGATTGAAACAAGCTTGCCTGGCTGGGACGAGTGTACATTTTATATAAATAAACATTTTAATAAAGATAGAACAGCCCTTTTAAGGGCGTTCGAGTGTATATCTGTGAGAGGGTGTGTGTCTGTTTTATTTTATTTTTAGTTTAAACAATATTTATTGGAACATATTACATTTGCTGTATACAGAATGGAATACTTGCACAAAACTTAGTTTTATACATTACACAGCATAAGAATAGACAAGATACATTTTAAAGGAGGGATTTGTTTGTTATTGTTTTTTTTCCTCCAATCACCCCGTCATCTGTTCCCCCTGAAGGCAGACTAGATGGCCAAGATTCAGCATCCACTCTCCCTTGTAGGCTGATGGATGACTCCCAGCCTTCAAAAACATATATTGGTGTTTTTTTTTTCCTTTTTGTAACCGTTAAGGATAAAATGCTGGGGCTGCTCCCAAACCAGCCATGTTTGAGTTTCTTTTTCTTTTTTCTAAAATAACCACCAAACTGCGGTTCCAGTATTACCATAAATATGCTCACTTCTCTGAGCAAACACGGAGCAGAGCTCTTGTAGTTATGCAAAATTCCTAGCCATCTTCCAGTTCGAGGTTCTCGGGGATCTCAACCCACTGCCCTACTGCCAGTCACACACTCAAACTTAATAAGATTATTGGCTCTTGCTTCCGACTCTCGTGGATTTATAAGCAAATAAAGCTATAAAGCAAATAAAGTTATTGGGTTTGCAAGAAATTTCAACCTCACATCGTCCCTGTACGCCTTTATTAAAAGTTACAAAATGAAACTTGGCTTTACTTTCGACAGATGCCATAGATATTTTCTCAACGAAATTTACTTAATTGGACCTTCATCACTCATCTAATAATTTCAATAATTTCAGCTTTATCGGAAATCGATTTTTCAGACGACTGAAATCAAGGAGGTTCGTATATTTTCCTTGGTTCGGTTTTTCGTTGTGTTCATAAAATCTCGATAAGCTGGTTCAAATGTGTCGCAACATGACGACAACCGTAATGCGATTCGATCGATGAAAGACAACTGTTGCCATCATCACATGTAGGCGTTAAATACAGGCCTGAAAATAAGCAGCCTGACATTTGCAAAATGAGGTCCCCAGAGGGTGAATTTGATGATGCTATCCCATACAGTGGGCCAATTTATCCTCTGGGTACCTCTTTCTGTTTAGTTTTGAGACCCTGATTCAGACTGAGTTTCACAGAGCGTGAATTTAGAGATGCTACCCTGCTGTGCAGGGTAGCATCATTAAATTCACCCTCTGGGAACCTCATTTTACAGATGCCAGTCTGCTTATTTTCTGGCTTGGTTAACTAACATTATACAGTACAGTTGCCGTGGACAGGTCGTAATCCAATAAACATCACAGGAAGAGGCATCTACCGAAACCACACAAATAAATTGAATCTGAAGGAGAGACGAATCCTTAACAATATGAAACTTATGGGGAGAAACAGTTTCAATAAGGTTTTCGTGGGGAAAACCATTTGGGAAAAGGTGGGTCTGCCAAGTGTTACATATGGTACGGAAGTGGTACCCCTAAACCAGACGACTGTAAAGGGCTTGGAAATCCAGAAGAACGATGCAGGCCGATGGATAACGGGGTCGAGTAATGCCGCAGCACTGGAAGCAATCAAAGGTGAGCTTGGGTGGATGAGGATCAAGGACAGGATAGACTTACTGAAACTCGGTTATCTTAATTAGTTGGTAAATCTCCCTGACAGCCGAATATGTAAAGTGATGTTCCTGGGAATTTTCAACTCAAATATCAAGACAGGGTGGATGGTCCAAGTGAGGGAACTAAAAGAGAACTACTGATTGGAGATCTAGGACCTAGACGCTGGGGCCATCCAGGGTAACAAAATCGTCAGAGAAAGGACATGGAGGATGGTAACATTAATTGGCGAGATGGGGTCAAATCAAAGAGGTATTTGGGTGGCCTGCGTGATAAAGAGAAACCTGGCACCTTGATGGCACCTTTGGGGGGGGGGGGTCACTGTTGTTCAAGCTGAGGTCGCGGCCCCTGGAGTTGAGAGGAAAAATTGGGAAAAACAGTGAAAAGGAGTGCCAGATGTGTAATTTGGGCGTCATGGAGATCCTGGAACACTTTCTTCTAGAATGCCTAAAATAAAAGTCTAAAAGAATAAGATTCACTGGGAGTATAATGGGGAAGTGGGATGGAAGAATGAAGGACATGTGGTTAGTGGGAGACACAAAGGAGAGGGTTAATGTGCTAATCGGAGAGATTGGGTAGAATGGGGCAAGGGATGTCATCAAGCAGTTCGTGTCCGAGTATTGGGAGGAGAGAAGAAGCGGCGTGGGAAAAGGGAGGTAGGCGGGTGTACCGGTGTAACCAAGGACTCTCATTGGAGAACCGCGACAAAACAGCGGGTGGCCAAAGAGTTATTATTATTATTTTCTCCCCCCACTGCATGTGTAACATACGTCTGACCAGGGTGAGATAGCAGGGAGAGACAGATGTATCCCACCCCACCCACGTGACGTTATACATTTATAACGTTATTATGACGCTATGCATAGTTTTTGGCTACCAACTAATTCATATTGACGTCACCAGAATGCCGTGTGATCAAAGTTTGATGCTCTAAAACTCTTTAAACCCCAAGATGCCACCGTTCCTAACTGATTTCGTGGTATATACCTATGGTATATACGTAACTTTTGCCTGCTCTTTCCGATGGTGTCATTAGTTTTTCAAAACAACGAATACCAAATGAGTTGATTATTTCAGCACGTGACCGCCGATTACCTCTGACTAACGTTACCGCTGTATGGTGGGGGAGAAAAATAGTCCCTTATGGGTACAGGTGTGGGATGGGAAAATCTCACCTTCGGGACAAGATATTTGGTCCAGACACTCGGCAAGCCTCGTGTCTGGCCCAAATATCTTGCCCTCGGGTGAGATTTTCCCATCCCACACCCGTACCCATCAGGGATTATAATAATCCACTCATGGGAAGTGATGTCCACGAATGCCTTTAGCTGGTAATAAAATCATCATCAGCAAAAGTTTAATTAATGAAGTACCGGGTTGTTCCCGGTGCTTCATTAATTAATTTTTTTATCATTACTCCTATAATTAGTTTAAACAATATGTAATAATTACATTGTTAATGTAGTTATACGTTTTGGCTCCAAATACTCAATTCCCATTGGTCAGCTGGATGAAAACGTCATGACCAAATGTAATTCATTTTCCAATGAATACATTTGGTCGAACTTTGACCCGCATTTACGGTAGAGCGCAGTTGACAGAATGTAATTCGGACGGTGTTTGGGCGGGTTTTTAACGTTTTGCGCCTCTCGCAGTTATCAACTCCGCTGCTTTTTTCTTTGGTGACATTTCCCAACTGTGGCATAAAGCCCGTTACTAAAATACTCGTTTCCATTTCTAAGGTTGTGAAAATTAAAAATCGGAGTTGTGCGCTTTGTCTTTTGTGTGAGGGTGTTGTTTCGCCTCGTTCGTTCGTACATGTTTTATTTCGTCTTTCTGCTTTGTTGTTTGGTAAAAAGTAGTTTAAACAGTTGTGGAATGTAATTATAAGAATTGAATGCAATTTTTATAATCTTTATTGGAGTATGAACGTGTGGTAATGGGTACAAAAATCCCTTAGGGATTCATACATAATTTGTACCCATTCCCACACGATCATCCTCCAATGAAGATTATAAAAATTGCATTCAATTCTTAATTGAAGGGATATGCTATATGTTACAGAATTGAATACTAGAAGAATAAATAATAGTGCTAGACTAATAGCTCAAAATATAACATATATTAACTGTAATCAGACTGCCGAATGATGGAGGGATTTGGCAGGAAGCTTGTAGCTTATGTAAGTCATCTCCCGAAGTCATACATACAGTTACTCTAAAAAGGTGATATAGACCATATGGATTCACACATGGACTCACACATCGCCCTCTGGAGGCCAGGGCCGGTGGTCAATCACCATCTTGATTTGGTTTTCAGGTAAGTTATCGTCTCACTCCGCCCCAAAACCAAGTCAGGCCGTCGCCCCCCCACACTCACAGTGATGGTCCGCCAGAAATCCTAGGAATGTGAGCGAATGACTGTGATATCATTCACACATCACCCAATAACATCATACCCAGCATACGCTTGTAGCTGTAAGTGCACGGATGCGACGTCCAGACTGGACACGAGACCGAATGATCCACTGTTGTCAATTCCTATAATTAGAGTTTGGAATATAATATTATTGCGTCCGTGGAAATATTGTCCACCCCTCGAAAGTGACCAATCCATGGCGGCCGTATTGTAACTATACGCATAAAATGTTATACAGTACGTGGAGAGTGGATTGCAACTAAATCACCCGCAGAGTGGAGTTATCACCCAAATTATAACTTTTAAATTGTGTGCATATCTACAAAAAAAAACAAGCAATGTTTCAGCCAATGGACCTCCGGGTTTAACCCGGAGGTCTATTGGCTGAAACTTTACTTGTGCTGATTATGCTTTGCAACAAATTTGCAATTATTGCTTGGGTGGAATCTCCACTCTGCGGGTGATTTATTGATAATACACTCTCCACGTATTGTAGGTGATTTCGGAGCTCAGAATCCATGGTGCTAATTTCACAATATTAAAAACTCCAGTATATTCGTGAAGCTCGTGCAATATATATTTTGTTTCGCCAGCAGAACAGTTCCAAATACCTCACTTAACCCTTTACCCAACGTAACGGCCAAAACCGGCCAGCGCTGTTCTCAAAAATCGCCAATTAATTTTCAAGATATTTTCATTTTTTGTCTCAAAAACATAGGTTATGACCCCTCGTTGGAACGAGCTCGTCGAGCTCGTTCCAACGAGGGGTCATAACCTATGTTTTTGAGACAAAAAATGAAAAAAATTTGTTATTCAAGAATTTTTTTTGCAAGTGTCGTCTGCTTTTCATGTTAGGTAAAGGGATAAAGTTACTTAAAATAGTTCTTACCTTTATCTTATATTTTCACGTGCACATCTTCAATGGAAGTTAGAATCTATCAGAGTCATTGGTTTGTTGTGCTGTTCTGTACAAACGGTACCCACCCAGTTCTCACAAATGTTATTCTCGAATACTTGTTATAACAGTTATGTACTTGACATCTCGTTTAGATTACACTCAATAAAACGGCTTTTCAAAAAACGTGTACACCATTTAATTCAATCAACACGTTCTTATTTGATTCAAAGCAGATATTTTTCCATGTTAGAAAGCTATTCACAAAACTTGAATGGCCAAATTACTTCTCTTTTCAATGGATGTTTTGATAATATATAAAATGTTAATGCAGCGGTGCCTGATGTTTATCTGTACCGATCTAAACCATAAACTTCAAATGTAATCAGTCTGTCAGTGAAAGGTTTGATTTTGGAGGTTTATCTGCATAAAATAAACAAATAAAGTTAATCGGGTCGCAAGGGATTTCAAATCCCACATCGCCTCTCGGCGCCTTCGTCGCGCTGAAACGTTTGTTCATTCATTCGTTTTTTGAATGGGGTGTTTTTTGGACCCGAGACAAAATGCCTGATGAAAACGACTATTCTGACTATATCATACGTGCTGGGACATAACAATGAGGGGTGGGACCCCTCGTCACCCCACCCCCAATAATTTTATTATTTGGACATTTTCATCTGAATTGGAGTCAAAGATATTGATTCGCTCTTGCTGGTAACCATGTACTTTCTTATTGGACAAAGTCTGTCATTTGGAGTTACATTATAAACGCAGTCATGGTTATACAAATGAGCGTATGTGGCTGATTGGTGATGCAGGGGTCCAAGACTGGTCAATTGTGAGTCCGCTCCGTGACAATTAAATGAGAATATGTGGAGCTCATACGCCACGACCACAAAATGTATTTATCCACAAACAAATTGCCTGATTTTTAAGACCAAAATCAGCCATAATTCCCATTGACAGGAATATTCCAACTACATCATCAATGCATGCCTTCTCCGAAGGCATGCCTTGATAATGTGGTTGTAGTCTATTTCCAATTAGGTGGTGGAGGGGGGGGGGGAGTGGCAGTGGCTCATTGGTTACGGCATTGAACTCCAAACCAAGAGGTCCACGGTTCGATCCCCCCCAGGAGTAACTGCGTTGTGTTTTTGGGCAAGGCACTTCGTCCCGATTACCCACGTGGGGGTACGGTTGCGCTGTGTAGTAAGGCGTAATGCACGTCGATGGTGCACCTATCTTAAACCAATGTTAACCCTGCTTGTCTGAAGTTAGGACGTTGGGAGCCATGACAGTTGCTCGCTTTTGCAAAGTGGTTCTCTCCAGGTACTCCGGCTTCGTCTATTCGCAAAACTCTCCAACACGAGGTGACTCTGGCTGTCGAAAGTGTCGTTAAACCCCAATAAAAAACTCAATTCTATTAATTCTGCAATACAATGTCACTGAAAATGGGTTCTGGTTTGAAGTTACAACCATTACACACCCTAAGCTTTTTGATGTTCAGAAATAGACCTCAGTGCTGTTCGATGTGGAAATTATCACCAACAAAATAACGGACGGAACTCACTGACTTCTATAGTGACTTCTCTTCGTCATTTTAAGTGAAGGGGGAGCTCTGGTAGGCGCAGTTTAACATAAATAATTAAACCTTTTTCCTGTTCATGTATTTTCAGGCAAAATGATTAGTTAAAGTATTGCTTTTTTTTATAACACAATGAACCGAAAAAACGCATTTATGCCCGCCTTAAACCGCGCCCCAAAAATTACGTTGCTCAGTGTGAATGGAAAAGAGCCCTTCACGCTCATATTGTTTCAGCATGAAAAGTAATTAATATTTATCCCATCAAATTATAATTAATAATCCACAAACGAAACTCACGCCAACAAAACTTTCCAATTTCCAAATAGCCTGAATGAACTCTTTCTGAGACAAAGTTCAACCAACTTCATGTCATCTGGCTTTATATCGAACTCCACATTTACAAACTGTGTTTTCAGTTTTTCAGGAAATGGTCAAAATCAGAATTCAATTTAGCTCAGTGTTGCTTTGAACGACAACACCCTCCCGTCAAGTGAGAAAAGGAGATTGAAGTTTTGTGTGGGCGTGGCCTAGACATTCCTTTTAACTTACGCAATTCATTGGTCAAAAAAATTAATGACAGTGAAATGTATCTTTATTTCAAACAAACTTTTAGACAACTATGCCTTTTTATTCAGTTATCACAAGGAATATGATGCGACCTGGTTTTCTTTTTTTGAAGTCCACAAAGTAGATTGTGTTTACATTTATTGCTCCCCAAGTTTAATTATAAGGAATGATCGTTTGTTTATCTCTTTCTCTTGAGTTATGACCCCCCCCCCCCCCCCCACCAAAAAAAAGAAAAAACAAAGAAAGTCCAAACGCCCATTTACACTTTTGTCTTTTGGAGTTCATAACTCAAGAAATAGACAGAATCAAACGATCATTCCTTATTTAAATAAAAACAACTATAGGTAACATGGAATAACAGATCGTGACAGGACAATAAAATAAATTATTTGTTTTTGCATTTTGATGCACATCACAGACATCTGTCTGGAAAACTGTCTGTGTGATAACGGTTAGACCATGGATCTGAAATATAATGAGTCAAAAAAGAAAGTATAATAGAAACAAATGTGAAAAATAGCATAAAGGACGAAATATAATAGTTCTAATGTTGCATGTTTGTGGACAAGAAGTCATGCAAAGAGTTTAATGACATGTTGTTATTGTCCACCCAACCGTATGCAATTTTGCTAAGGATTTCAAAATAACACGTGCTACCCGAGAATGTATTTTTTTGTGTTATGTTGTGCTAGAGAGCCTGGATTATTGAGAAAACACGCCAGTTTTTGTCTTCCGACATTTTAAAAAAGGCCAAGGTTAACCGAAAATCAGAGATTGCGTGTCATTGGTGTGCATGAGGCTGGGATACCTCCAAATGAGCTCGCTGCTGAGTTCGGAGTCACTGTGGTCACTATTTACTGTCTCATTGGAAGGTATAGAACCACTGGATGTACTGCCGACCGACCGCGTTCAGGTCGACCAAGAGTTACGACCCCTGCACAAGACCGACACATCAGGACGTCTCACTTGAGGCATTGTTTCATTCAGGCGACGAGGACAGCAGCAGTTACCCCTGGTAGAACTAATGATAGAATCAGTGCACACACTGTTCGAAACAGATTCGCTGAACACGGCATCCAATGAAGGCGTCCATACCATGGACCAATCCTTACCCAACGTCACCGTACCGCCAGAATGGAATGGGTACGTGAGCGTGTTCGCTGGACTCAGCAGCGTTGGAGCACAGTTCTTTTTAGTGATGAATCACGATTTTGTCTACGGCGCGCTGATGGTAAGGCAAGAGTGTATCGCCGACGTGGAGAACGGTTTTCTGATGCTTGCATGCGAGAACGCGACCGTCTCGGCGGGGGTAGTGTAATGGTTTGGGCAGGAATTTCCTTGCACCATCGAACGCAGTTGATCTTCATCGATGGTAATCTGAATGGACAGCGATATATGGACGAAAGTCTTAACGCTTTTGTCGTCCCGTTGTCCAACGCTAACATCGGATTGCATGTATTTCAGCAAGCCAATGCCCGATGTCACGTGGCGCGTGTCTGTCGTGACTTTCTTGAGGAGCAGAGCATCGAACTTCTTCCCTGGCCCCCATTTTCGCCAGATTTGTCGCCAATCAAGCATCTTTGGGATCAACTGGACCGCCGGGTACGACTTCATGAATCTTCAGACGTTAGGCGATTTAGGTAATGTTCTAAGGCAGGAGTGGAACGAAATACCACAGGGTGACATCCAAAGATTCATCAGATCCGGGCGCCGTCGATATCTTGTCATCCAAGATGCAAACGGTGGACATACACGCTATTGACTGCATGTGTGAACTTCTCATTTCACCCCATGTGTGAACTGCGACGTCCTGACGTGACACTGGCAACAGTAAGAACACGAAATTATGCAATTCAAACAGCTGGACTCGAAATCTGAATTTACAATAATTTGTTTGGGATTAAAGTGGCTAATATTAAAAAAAATGCTCCTCGAAGTTTATTTTACTTTCTTTTTTGACTCAGTATAGTAGCCAACACTGGTAAGTACTGAACAATATCAAATGATCCATATTTGGGTGCATAAGAGGTAAGCCAGACTAAAGCATGCTCTATGAAACCAGCCAGTCGGATCAAACGCCCAAATCATAGTCTGTTGTTGTGTAATGAATGCACTGAACAATGGGTCGGAACATTAAAAATGCACCGAACAATGGTTTGGAACACTAAAAATGCACTGAACTCTGGGTTGGAACATTAACAGTTAGTTGTTCCTTTGTAGTTGAAATAACAATAAATAGGTGTCGTGGTTGCTAAAGTCTGCCAATGTGAAAACAAAATCGTCTACGTTCATAGAAGTGTTTGCACCCCCTCCCCAACAAAAGCATGATCGCAAGAAAGAAGCCAAACCGTAATGAAGCATTCACCAGTTTTGAAATTAATGTACCCAGTTCCGAAAGACAGGCTTGTGATAACCATGTCGACTGGACGGACATTACGCCTGGGAGGGTTAAGAACTGGTATTACGACAAGACATTATATAACCCCGTGTTCCATGACGTTTGTAAATATAATTTCGGAAGCTCTGTACCCAGAGAACGATCACAAAAAGTATTAGTCTGGAAAGCATTACAAATAGCGGGATAACACAAATCACGTATGAAAGCAATACAATTATTATTTATTGGTGTTTAAGGTCACATACTTATGCACAATGGCTAATCATGACCGTGACAGTTTTACAGGTGGAGGAAGCCGGAGTACCCGGAGAGAACCACCGAGCAACGGCGAGCAGCTGCCAGCTCTCCAACATCGCAACTCCGCACTGCAGCACAGGCAGGGTTAGATTGGTTGAAGACATGCGCACTATCGGCGTGCAGTACGCCTTAGTACACGGCGTCATCGTGCCCCCATATGGACAATCGGGGTTAAGTGCCTTGCCCAAGGACACAACGCGGGAGTCCGAATCGATCGCTCAGACGATCACCCATCCGAGGGCTAACCGGGCTCGACGTTGCTTAACTTCGATGATCTGACGAGAACCGGTTACCGCAACGCCACCGCGCTCCCGAAGGCAGTACAAAATCACCCGTCATTCCTTAAACAATCATAACAGAAAGAAATTAGCAGTGACATCATTTTGTCTGTGTATTCTGGTTCAGAAAGGAAGAGTCATTCGGACATGTAGGTGCGTATTAGTCCTTGACAGGTATAGAATACATTAATTGGACCCCAGTTATTATTGTATATAGGTTATTTATACCATGATAACCTATCCTACCATATATAAAAAGCCTATGATATAAATTTTAGCTTTACATACCAACCGTGGTGAACACGCCAGCAAAGGGATTTCAACAGTTAAAATTTACACCCACTGTGGCGCTACAACCAAGCTGACCTTCGGTTCCATCGATCTGAATGCAAACTTGTCTAATTTATCGCTCGTCGCCTCGCGAAGAGTGAAAAGGAAGCGGCAATTATTTATTACGTTTTTAAATGAGTTTACCCCATATGATACCAAAAATAAACAAAAATGCGTTGTCTCATCTTAATAAAATATCCAAAACTCGAAATAGTATGTAATTAAAACGAAAAAGGCCCCGTGATTTGTACGTTTTCTTTTTCCATTTCGTTTCGGCAATAAATTGACATCGGAAGTACCGCCCACCGGCGCTCATGTCAACAAAAACACATTCGCACGTAGGGTGGCATTGTTTAGAATTGAATACTGAATATTGTATTGTTTAACATTTAAACTCTTAATAAGCTGACGATCATCGTACAAATAAAACATATCCAAAGTAGCTTGGTGTATCAAATGTTCACCACTCGTGGTGAAGTGGTGTTAACAGCTCGCCACAGGCGGGCGGTTAGCACCACTTCACCACTCGCGCTGAACGTTTGGTACACTAAGTTACTATGGGTATATTCTATGCTTTTCAAAAAAAAGCAGGGGCTATTTGGTAAAAGTGAGATATCTGAAGAAATATATTTATATTTTTACCAAAAAGAGAGTTGTGGCATTGCACTGTGAGATCTGGTGAATGATTTCAGAGATAGTTCGGCGCTGACAAGCACACATTCCACGCACTGAACTGTAGAAGACATGGACGGTCAGTCAGAGAATTTACCACATTCAGTCCAAGACCTCAATACCTTGTAAATCCTCCTCGGTTCCCGAGACAAGCACGGATCCGACGTGGCATATTCCTCACCAAACGTCCAACATCAGCTTGACTGTTATTCCATTCTTCCTGCAGAGCAGCGTCGAGTTCCTGGACATTAGTAGGGGGGCTGCCGACGTTGTCGTAGGTGCCTGCCAAACATATCCCAGACGTGCTCGATAGGTGAAAGGTCATTTTCCTTATGTAAAAATATCGGGACACTTCGAACAAGTCATGAGGTATACGACACGACTCGGTGTACAGTTGAAATAGCCTTTAAGGTTGAAGATGCTGTCATTCATCCTGCATATGGGATCATAACTGATAAGGCTGCACGTCCCGCGTATATCTCGGTTACATGTCCGTGTATCATTTTTAACATCTGATGTATTATATAAGAAGCAATGTACATTAACTTACTTGTTCATGTTGAAGATAAGTGTTATATTTGAACAGTTCCTAAAAATTTAGAACACCGACATTAAAGGAAGAAGCGACTTGGAAAAACAATTTCTATTTTTATCGCAAACACGTATTTGGAATCATTAGCAGACGAAATGGTTTTTGCGCTCCGAAGGCGCGCGGGGACGCTGTGGGGCAAGTCCGTTTCGATTCTCTTTAACTGTAGAAGACCTTTGCGCCACGTCTGAGCGTGGTAAAGGAGGAAAAAGGAGATGAAAGTTGCTTATCCACGCTGTGTTTCCTGCGGGTCTTCTTTTGAGGAGGTGGCTGTGATGGGGATATGCTTGTTGTGTCTGGCTGTTGATCTCTTTTCTCTGGGAATTCCCTTGCTAGTCTGGTGATTTCATCTTCTTCAAGATTTGTTGACATTTTGTCAGTATATTCTCTTTGCGTGAAGTCTCTGAGGTCTGTGGTGGTTGATTGAGTACTTGTCCCTTTTCCGAGCTGCCTGGAAGCGAAGAGGGGTGTGAGGTTGCGAGAAAGCAACTTCCAGTTCCTTCTTAATCTCCACAGGACGTTCCTCATCCAACTCTAACGGCTGGGGAATTGGCGGCTACCTCCGAAACCTCCACACCCCTACTCTTCTCTCTCTCTCTCTCTCTCTCTCTCTCTCTCTCTCTCTCTCTCTCTCTCTCTCTCTCTCTTCTTATCCAGGAAAGCCTCCAAGCGTCGGGAATCCCTACGCTTGGTCGACGGGCTCTTCTTTTTTTTTGTTCTTTTTGTTCTTCTCACTCTCCTCAGGGCCACCAGACCCCTTGGGTGAGGACCAGTGAGAGAGGGGATACTCTCGCCAAAGGTAGTACCTCTCCCCGAGGAGGGTGGTGTTGTGGTGTTCTCTCAACATTAAATTCCAGCGTCAGATGGATGCTCTTGCCTATTTCCTGGATAGGCCAGGAGATGAGACAAGAGACGTCCAGAGCTGAGATGACTTTCTTTAATCTGGTTGGTAAATCCAGTGTTTCCATGATATCAATCAGTGTGTTCACACTCTGAGGTCAGAGGTGCGAATGAATGAATGCATCATTATCTCAACCTACGCCCTATTTATAGACAACAATAACAGAGTCATGAAATATCATGTATACAGTACGGTCGCCACGGGGTGGACAGTATTTCCACATGCGGAATAACAGTAGACTACAGACACTAATTACAGGAATAATTATCAAAATTTTAATTAAATTAATTAAAATTTTGCTGCTTGTGATTTTTTATTACTTGGTAAACGCATGGATGGACATCACGGCCCACGCGTGGATTACGACCAATCCACGGCGACTGTACAGTATGTCTATAGAAAAATAGAAAAGATCAGCAATACTGCAGTGTATAAACACATTTGACGACTGTTCAGCCAGTTAAATTTCCAGATTTTTTCTGTCATATAATAAAATAATATAGAGATAAATATATCCCTGGGATACACATACCTTGTATGAGAGTGATGTGTCTTGTCTCCGTTTCAACTCGCATGAGGGCCGTGGTCGACAGCAAATATTACCGCTCGTACCCTGGCGCTTCTTTCATTAACCCACTGCCCACTCTATTTATTTATCTACCGGTGCTTAAGGTCATATACTTATGCACAATGGCTAATCATGACCGTGACAGTTTTACTGGCGGAGGAAGCCGGAATACCCGGAGAGAACCACCGAGCAACGACGAGCATCTGCCAGCTCCCCAACATCGTAACTCCGCACTGCAGCACAGGCAGAGTCAGACTGGTTGAAGACATACGCACCATCGACGTGCAGTACGCCTAAGTACACGGCGTCATCGTGCCCCATATGGACAATCGGGGTTAAGTGCCTAGCCCAAGGACACAACGCGGGAGTCTGAATTGATCGCTCAGATGGTCACCCATCCAAGGACTAACCGGGCTCGACGTTGCGTAACTTCGGTGATCTGACGAGAACTGGTTACCGCAACGCCACCGCCCCTCCCCCCCCCCCCCCCACTGCCCACTCATATCAAGCAAAGAAATTTCAATTAGCGATTTATTCCCATAATTTAGCTTATAGTTTAACTAATTCAGTCTCTATCATACAGGATTCGATTGGTTAACTCTTAACCCGCTGAGTATTTCAAGATAGTTTTCATCAAATCTAATCACGGCTGCTGTTAAGCAGCCATGACTAGATTTGATAAAAATTCATCTAAATTTAATTCAAGAAATTAATGGTGAAAACAGCCATTCAATTTAGAGGGGCGGGGGGGGGGGGAGAGGGGATTAGGTTAAATGCTCCCAAATTATACTTGAGCTATTTCTGTGGTAAGAGGAATCCTCTCCTGGACGCCAAAATCCGCCAGCAGCATATAAAGAGTTAAATTACAAGTTGCTTGACGGGGAAGCATTCCATTTTTAAATTTCGTTATTTCGACATCGGTGTGTTGAGTGTTAACCCACACATGCCAAATTATATCTTCAAAAAAGAGCGTGGCCGTGAACAAATATTCAAACATGTAATCGTTAGGAACCTACCCTTACCTTCCGACAACTGACACACTTTCAATGAAGTGGTTTCCAGGTAGTCTTTGCTGCCTTTCCAGGCAGCAAATACTTAACTTGAAATTGCTGTCAAACCATTAGACAAGAATTTAGCGTGTTAACCATCAGTCTTGAAAACTATCAATGCATATAGTACTTAAACTAAAGATTTAGTATTTAGTGAGACTTTGTTGAAGTGAGGGTGGCGTGACATTTTCAACAAATTCCTTAAACATAAAAGAATACAGAAATACATAAAATAACTCAACATATAAATTGTTGAACATGTTTTATCATTTGGTGCTTTTATTTTTCATTTTAGAGATGGGTTTTGTGATTTTTAGCTTGATCTATTTTTACTCTCTATGCTTGTCGAATTCGCAATGTTACGAAAATGTATCGAAGACCCAAAATGAAGATAACATAGAATATTTGATGTGAGTGGACAGTCTATACTGTAAGGCGTCAATATTCTGTAAGCATTGACCACTTCAATTCGGTACAAGAAATGTTAAGACAGGTTGTAGACAGCAGTGTCCCATACGATGCCACTGTGATGAGAAATGCCTTTTCTATGTTGATGCGCACAATTTAACGAATTTGTTAGATTTGCCAAAAAGGTATACATGTATAAACTTTACTAAAAGACACCGAACACAGTAATGAGATTTTCAAAATGATATCATTTTGTCCAGTGAACTATATGGATCAAAATGTCGTCAAAAATGCAAAAAATCAAGATCATCAAATGATTTGGAATTGCGAACTGCTGTGTCGTCTCGAAATCTACAAACTTTCGCTAACAGATTCTGTGCTGAGTGCAACAATGAAAGTGACTTCCCGAAGTCGATCTTTCAGCCAGTGTGCACACATCTTATCCCACTGCCCTCCTACTTAAAACCAAATCGTGTATTAGAAGCTATGTGGAACCATGAACAGTGTGATATCCGGCTTATTCCACCATCCGATTCTATCAAACAATCGCTTCGGAAATGTGGTGTCAGCGGCAAGAAGGTGATATCTAAATGTAATATTAACAGGGTCCTGGGAAAACTATGACCGGAATATTGACGACGCATGTCATAGTTATGAACATGGATTCGCCGGAAGATATAGAAATCCATTTTGTTACCTGTGAAAAAATCCTAATGTCTCTTTTGAAGACTGTCAAACGAATGGGAGAAATGAAGGATTGCTCACCATTGTTTCGTTTTCTGCAATACTTGATTTCACATCGGATAATTATAAGCACCAACCTGCTTGTAGGAGAGGATACAGATACGACGCTTCTCTGGTAAATGTAACGCCCGAAGCTTGGTTCTCAGAATTTTCCTATATGGTTGGTCGGGTGTTAAAATCTTCCGTCAGTGTCCCCAAGTGATTGATCGTCGGTACGTTCAGTCTTATTCAATATTCTTGTTCAAAATAATAATGGACGAAAACAGATCGGAAATATTCGGTTATTATTATTATTTTAAAGAATTTCTTTTTTTTAACAAACGTAATTTCTTTTTATCATATAACTCGTCCGTTTTGTTCACTTTAAAACATTTGATATTTTGTTCTCATAGTAATCAGGGATAAATAAAGCCTTCCGTCAATTTCAAAACTAGACATTGATTGGCTGAACAAAATAAAACTGGGCCACATTTTTCACAATTTGCATAATTAGAGTTGGGAGCTTTCATTGGTCAATTTCAAAACTGGACAATTTGATTGGCTAAACAAAATACAACTGGGTGACATTTGCATAATTTCAGTAGGGAGAATTTAGGTTATCTGTCCTATTTAGGGTTGGTTATATTGTATTAATCTTTTACCTTCAAGAAAAACACCATTCATTTTTTTTTATATTTTCGCTTTTTGCTTCCAAAACATAGGTTATGACCCTTCATTGGAACCAGCTCGACGAGCTCGTTCCAATGAGGGGTCATAACCTATGATTTGGAAGCAAAAAATGAAAATTTTTAGTTATACGAGGATGTTTTTTCCAAGTGCCGTCTGCAACTCAAGTTAGGTGACGGGTTAAAAAGTCATACTAAGTGGCTAATGTGTTCGTGTGTGTGTCATATGATAAATAGAATATGAAATTAGTGTTTTTTTCATATAATATTTATGAAACTCGTCCGAATTCTCCGTTTGCGCTCGCCAGAGGCTCGCCAAAACGGAAAATTCTTAGACTCGTTTCATAAATATTATATGAGAAAAACACTCATTCCATATCCTCTTAGTCTATATAATAATGATAATAAATGAAGGAGCGCCTCCACACAGAGGATATATGAAATATAAAGGTACATGTATTGAGGCATAATGGAAATTGTGATTTCGTCAAATGATCAACTTTTGTTTTAAATTTTCGACGTTCGGAGCACATTTCGGCGTTACGGCGATCTCAATTTATTCCAACAGACAACAAAACATAGCTGCTAGCTTCGGGCCTGATCAAACCCTAATTTAGGAAAATTCGCGACCACTAAAATTTGATAATTTTTTTTAAGTTTAGTGAGTCACAAGCTAAATTCAAGGACATTGATTGTTTGCTAAGACCTTGTTTATTAAGAACACTATATTTCGGGCTCTGACCACAGTGCCACTATACCTAATAACACGAGTACACTAATATCACAGTGGTGGATCCAGAATTCTGGGTTTACGGGGCGCTACATTTACATCATGGGTTATGGAGCGATGTGTTATCCGACAATTTTCGTCATTGAAGAGATTTACAGCAAAGTTATCTCCCTTTAATTTCCCAAAGCTGTCAGCAAATTCAACTTCCCGTATGGGAATTTTATATAAAAATTGAAATTTCGAAATGTTAGCGAATCTGCATCATCGACGTGCACATCATTTATCTCTAACGGAGAGAACCAGCGAGCAACTATCAGACTCCCCGTGCTCTAAATTGTACTGAACATGCTATTTCCGTTCTTTTTCAGGGATCATGCCGGGAAATATATTGTGCACGAGGAATATATTTGAAGGATAGAAAAACCTGCATATCTATGCTCCGACCTGTCGGAAATACTTTTTATGAATTATCAATGGTATATAGAATTCCGTCAGATGGTGCTAGTAGAATTAGTTGTCCTTCTACTGATGTTGTGAGGTCCGATTTGGCTCCAACTATGGACGACACATTTATTCCAGAAAGTCTTATGGGTATGTTTGGGACAGATAACAGCGAAACAATTGTTATATGCCAGAATGAAGATGCTCAAGAAAATAACAAAATGATGAAATTAGAAGCACTGAAGAACATTGTGTTCAACGTTACAGTCTTTTACAACAATTATGAGGATTTAGATATGGACACAATTGAACAGATTTTATTAAACATGTCTCTTGCAAATCGTGAAATATCGGTACCAAATTATCGTGACCTCAGTCTAATAATCGATGAAGGAAAAACCTCATTATTCCGCTTATCAAAACACTATAATGATCTGGTAAACTACAACAGGACTACTGTAACCAGCACTGTCGACCACGAACGTTAACCAATGCAGGGTGACATAATAGTTATTAATGGACTTTGGACGTGTCCTTTTGTTATTCTTTTCGAAGATGAATTCCAGATAGTCAACTAATCTTCATTGTATATACTAAGATTTAACCTTTACGTTGACAATCTCGAATTTGCTTATTTAAATGAGAGTGCAATTGGTATTTGCTGGGAATTGTATTTCGCTAGGTTCGATATATTTTCAACCCACATTAAGAAAACACATAAAACGATATTAGGTATTATGACTGTGATATGTTCAAGCCTGTCTGTCATGTGTTTGTTAATTACGCTTGTTATTTATAGTATGATAAAACAATTACGAACTCTCCCTGGTAAAAACAACATGGGCCAAGCGATGAATCTTCTCATGGCGCAACTCCTATATCAGATTCCACCGGGTGTACTTGGTCTGGATTTAGTGTGCACAATATTTGGTATAGTCAAACATTACACTTGGGTTGCTTCTCTATTATGGATGAATGTTTGTTCGTTCCACATGTTTCGAGTATTTACACATCTCCGTTCTCAGAATAACCCAGGTAGCCACACTGAGAATAAAACCATCGTATACTATTGTCTGTATTGTCACATAATTCCGATTTTGTACGTTGGCATTAATACTTCAGTATCTATAATTGAGGCAGGTGATGTTGGTTATTCTTCTCAAATCTGTTTCATAAATAGAAAACAGCTTCTAGCATACACGTTCGCCCTACCAATTGGCATAGTAGTTATTGATGTTTGGTACTGTTGTTATTTCAATTATTAAAACATCCAACTCCGAAAGGCTCGCTAACACAGACAATCATCTTTTCCACGTGTATTTTAGTCTCTCGACACTGCCAGGGTCCATGTGGATGTTTCGTTTCATAGAAAAGTTGACTGGGTATGAAGTGCTTTCATATCTATTTACAATTACCAATACGTTGCAAGGTATTTTTATATTCTTGGCATTCGTTTGTAATTAAGAATTGAATGCAATTTTTATAATCTTTATTGGAGTATGAACGTGTGGGAATTTGTACCCATTCCCACACGTTCATACTCCAATAAAGATTATAAAATTTGCATTCAATTCTTATAATTACATTCCGTACAACTCTGATTTTAAATTTTCACAACTTGAGAGATGGAAACGAGTATTTTAGAAGCGGGCTTTATGCCACAGTTGGGAAATGTCACCAAAGCAACAGCAGCGGAGTTGATCACTGCGAGAGGCGCTAAAAGTTAAAAACCCGCCCAAACACTGCCCGAATTACATTCTGTCAACTGAGCTCAACGGTAAATGCGGGTCAAAGTTCGACCAAATGTATTCATTGGAAAATAAATTACATTTGGTCATGACGTTTTCATCCAGCTGACCAACGGGAATTGAGTATTTGGACCCAAAACGTATAACTACATTAACAATGTAATTATTAGGCGAACTCTCGAGATTATTCGAGGCAATTTCCGCTCAACGAAACACGATAGCAACGCTTACGGCAAAACAGACCATACTAATGGCGGATCAGGGCTCGACAATAAAGTTTAAATTTTCTTGTCTTGTATGGTAGTGCATACAACTGGAACACAGTGCTCGACAAGAACTTTTATATTAGCTTGTTTAGTGGGATAAACAGTTTGAAATCCACTTGTCCTGATCAAAATAGATATATGCTGACCATGAGTGAGAGAGCGGTCACCAAATTCTATTCCGGTGTATCTATGTTAGGATGAAGTTCGCAAGGTTCTCACTTTATAATATAAAAGGATACAAGTCTTTTGGAAATTGTTATATTTTAAAGAATAAATAGAGGATACCTTTGGTTTTTTAGCGTACGCCATAATTATTTCATCAATAACTAGCAGGTGAAATATAAATGTTTGTGTATTTATATGTGCTTAACGCCACATCAGCAACTTAGGCTATATCGTGGCGAGAAAATGGTGGAAAGTAAAAGATGACATTGTCAAGTATGAAGTACAAAGATTGAATAAAACTAGAAAATAATTAATTTCGAAATGTCAAAGACAGGAGTGATTTGAACCGTAATGTGTAATATGACAAAAAAGTGAATAACTTATAAAACAACCTGAAAATCTAAAATAATAGTAAGTTTTCTAAGATGCCAGGGAGGAATATGTGGGTGACGGTTCTCTTTTATTGAATCAGATTCAATTGTGACGGGCTCCGTATGGGGTTCAATTCTTATTCCCAATGGAGGAATATCTTTCTGTGGTCAGTGAAAAAAATTCTACATTTTGAGGGTCTGAGACACAATTATAAGCGGTGTTTGATGGATTGGCAAATCGTTTAGAAACATATTGAAGTGATGGTTTAATCCTGCGCTTCTCAACAGAAATCTCCCCTGCTTCAACGAGCATTGAATCTATAGGCTATATTCTAAATGCACCCAGGATAATTATAATACCAATATTATGCATAGCATCAAGTGGTTTAGAGTACGACTTTCTTTTTCAGAACCCTAAATCACACAGCCGTAATCTATTTGTGATCTAATAAGTGAACTAAACAGAAGTAAAAACAGAACAAGTAACTTGTTTTGGTCTGCAACACAATCAGTGCTACCAACTACCTTCGAGGGTGGGGGGGGGGGGGGTGTGTTAAGCGCCATTGTGCATCTCTCTCTCTCTCTCTCTCTCTCTCTCTCTCTCTCTCTCTCTCTCTCTCTCTCTTAGTTGTTTTATATGAGAAGTGGAATTCAGTTTGTTGTCAAACAACAAACCTAAGAATTTAGCTTCCTTAACAACTTTTATGGTACTCCGAATCGAGGCGATGTTTCCCAAGCTTACAAAAATGTACACAATTTGCCTTAGTCTTTGGGAACTTAAAAGCATTTTCTGTAGTGTATCTTCCCTTTTGCTTTCTTTATTTTTTGTACAGTCGACTGGGTTTGTGTAGATTTTGGTTCGGTTGAGCTGATTGTAAATGAGTCTACCAACTTTGGTAGAATGCCGTCGAGCCAGGTAAATTCTGTTGGACATTTGGTAGATGTTGTTGGTGTTTTCTGTTTTAATATCATTGTATAAGATGGAAGTGATACATTCATGCCAGACATTGATGTCACAATGTCTCTGCCCTCCTTGAAACTAATATTTTGTATACATTTTGTTTTTTGAAAGAGCTTTTATTTTTTCTAGATAATCTTGTGATGACGCTACGTGATTGCCCTGACAATTACAATATTTTAAAGCATTTGTGTGTGGGTTTTGATGTTGTTGACCACATTTGAAACATATATCTTGTCCTCTGCAATTGTTCTGACTATGGCCACATTTGTGACACTTGAAACACTGATGTGGGTTTGGGATATACAAGTCCACGTTGGAATTCATGTGACCTATTTTGAACTGAAGTTTTCTGAATTGAAACTTTGTAGGATTTCGTCAGCTCTTCCACATTTGACATTTTAACAGTCCCGATTCCTGACGAACCATTTTCAACAAATCACTGTAATTCTCAACCAGTTCTGGGGGATCCCCACCCCCTGCGCTTCAACAGCAAGATCTTCGTCACCCGCTTCTAAAATTCCTTACGTTTCAATCCCAAATTAATGAAAGAAATTGCTTCGAAAGCGGAAAACATTTCAGATTAAAAGCCATCAACAGATGAAATTAGTCATCCGCGAACGAAAATACTTCCCCCAGCTTTTCAATGAAAGCTACACAGAAGGATCAATGGATATTTTAATTTAATACTATAAATAACTTTGTCCCTATATTCCGATAAATTCTGTCTTTTGTTTTGTCAGAATGCCTTGGACAAATAGCCATGAAAAAGGATGCACCCAACGTCCAAGGTATGTGAGAGCGGGCAACATCCAGGGTACAAGCGCACGCGAAACATCGGGAGTATATGGTTTGAACAAAAACTTTCCGCGTTTGTTCTCCTCTACATAAAAATCGAACCCAAAAACCCGAAAATAGTCACAAATATCATCAGATTTCCGACAATTCAATCATAAAAATAAAATAAGAGCAAATAATTCGTCCCCTGAGTTGCAATGTGTTCTGTGTGCCAGGGAACTCAGGGGACGATATGTCAACAAAATACTATTTACTCGTTTCCTTAACGACTCAGGGGATGTAACTCTATCTGTTGTCTTCTGCGATTATAAAAAAACAAATAATTATCACGAATTTGGTCCAAGTGACTGTGGAGCTTAGAAATGTGTCCACAATTTTATTTCCACAATGTTTGTATTGTGTTTCAAATGGGACAAAAACCTTATCTCCGCCAACATGTATGGTATATAGAGATTTAATACCTGGATGTCTCATTTAAATACCTCGCCCGCGGCTCGGTGTTTAAAAACCAACATCCAGGTATTAAATCTCTATATATCATACATGTTGGCGGTGATAACTTATAATAACTTTAACCTTTTATCATGACATAGTACACTTATCTCACTTTAATAAGATTTATCTAGTTAAGTCATCAAACGACGTTGGAGTGATTATTGCGATCTTTAGATATTTTTGGCCACATATTTGACACTTGAAACACTGAAGTGAGTTTGGGATATACAAGTCCACGTTGGAATTCATGTGACTTATTTTGAATTGAAGTCTTCTGAACTGAAACTTTGTAGGATTTCGTCAGCCCTTCCACGTTTGACATTTTTACAGTCCCGATTCCTGACGAACCATTTTCAACAAATCACTGTAATTCTCAACCAGTTCTGGGGGATCCCCACCCCCTACGTTTCAACAGCAAGATCTTCTTCACCCGCTTCTAAAATTCTTTACGTTTTAGTCCCAAATTAACCTTAACCTTTTATCATGACATAGTACACTTATCTCACTTTAATAAGATTTATCTAGTTAAGTCATCAAACGACGTTGGAGTGATTATTGCAATCTTTAGATATTTTTGTCTTTTTCTTATTCAGCCTCTCATTTCTGCAGTTTTAAAGCTACACCCACGACATTTTTGACACAAATATTAATGTTGATCTGGACTGGATTGTAGTGGTGCCAGGTTTTGATTTTCGACATTTAACCAAAACAATTTACTGTTTAATATTTTTTCTTAATATTTTAATATCACACCCTGTATCAGGACTCTGTCATTCAAATTTTGGAAATAAAATAAGATCTCCAACCAAAAACATATAGTAGGAGTGCTGACACCTGATTTCACGATCTTTGTAGGTACAAATGTCTATTCGTATTTTTGAATGTGCTCAAGCTGGCGGATCAGAAAACCCATTTCTTGCGAGTTACACTGGCTGCCCTTGGTCGCAACAGCCATTGTTCGTCTTTTCAGGAGGGTTTTTTTTTAAAAAATTTTTTAAAGCAGTTTTTTATGACTTCCAGGCAGAAAAAAATGTTTTATGTACAGGAAAATTATCATACACCTGTATCCCCGCGTGGGAGGGTGACATGACGTTGTTTAGCCTCGCTTATAAAAAATATTGGGTGGCGAGCCTACAAGGATAGTCTGAATCCGGACAGGGGCCAAACTCGGCTCGAAGAGCAGAGTTGGGACAGCACTATGATTTTTTCCCTGCCGACTTGCCGAGTGAACTCGAAATATAGGTTCGTTCTTTGTTAGGTATGATTCCTAATCACTTCAGTCTGCGGAAAGGAAACAATGATTAAAGTAACAACAATTCTTTTATTTACATCTAAAATAAACTCATTTTCATATTCAACACAATTAACAATTTGATATAATATGGTAGAAGATTTATCACAGGGGTTAATCGTTTTTTTATCAATTTCAGTTTATCTATAGCCCTGTACTGGCGCTATAGTACACTATCAAAATGTCACTGTCGCGGGCTCGCAACAGGAGCTTAAAAAACACAGAGTCTTAATATTTTGCGTCTGTGTGCGTCAGCAGCTCTGACTGCCGGGGATCCCGACTAGCAATGTTAATTACCTTGTGGCAACATAGTTCTGATTTGGATTCGGTTCATCCACTCTGTCGGCTAGTTTAGCGAGTCTACGTCACATACAGTATGTGGAGAGGGTATTGCAACGAAATCACCCGGGAAGTGGAGTTATCACCCAAAGTATCACTTTCAAATTCTGAACATGTGGACAAAAAACACAAGCAATGTTTCAACCAATGGACCTCCGGGTATAACCCGGAGGTCCATTGACTGCAACTTTGCTTGTACTTGTTATGCTTTGCAACAAATTTGCAATTATCGCTTGGGTGGAATCTCCACTCTGCGGGTGATTTAGTGATAATACACTCTCCACGTACTGTAACTTATACATGTGTCCTTTGATAGAATGCTCTTTCGAGCTCGCGCGAATTGTCACTTGTCGACCTTGAATCGATATTCACAACACTTTGATACTAAAACAGGCTACTACGCGATCAATCTCTGCGTTCCTAAGGGTTAATACCACAATACAATAGCCTACACTTCGAGACAGGAGCGAGTCGATCCTCGCTAACGACATCTAAACTTCGCCTTTACGTGGGTTCGCAATCTATTCTCTATATTCGGGATTGTAGCCCTCCTGTGTCCATCTAATCTGACAATAGCGGCGTACAACGGAGCTTCGTGGATTGTCCCAGCAATTCCACTCGCACGAGACCCTATATGAGTCTCCTATTGGCCGAACACAACTTTACACAAGTCTCCCTCCTAAGCGGCAGGAACCCAAGTCTCCCTGAACCAGCTAGTTCTCCACACATTATACCTTATCCTAACAACATTTCAAGATGACTGAAAATGGCATGCGACATTTCTGAAGATAAAATCACCGTGTGCCAATGCATATTCTATCAAACGTATCTCTAGAAATAATATACTTGATAACCGTGACGATTGGAATCAGTCTATAAGTGCTATAGTCGTAGCGTGATTAATTGACTGTGGAGATAGCATGGGTACATTTTATTCTGACTAGTAATAAGCCAGAGAAGTATCCTACTGTGAATCGCATAAGGCTAATTATCTAATTAAAACATGTGTGCTTACTATACGGAGAGAAGAAATATATACATACATGTATATCTGGACTTGAAAGTAGCGGGAGGGGGCCTCGTCCATTTTAGACAGGCTTTACCCTGACAAAAATTGCTCGTGATTGTGTACATCACGCATCTCTATAGCATTATATAGTTTCCTGAGTGAATACTCCCTTAACATTCATGGACCGTAACGATTTTCATTTTCCACATAGTTTAGTGTTGCTGTTGATGGGGATTACATAAAACAGGCGTGTAATAAGAGTTTACATTCAATACGAAAAAAAAACAGATTTGAACTCGCTAAAAACATGAAACATGGGTTTTATACACTCCCTATTATCCTCGGGTAATCACTTTAGCGCCAATTCGTGGAATGACAGTGTTAAGATTATTAGCTGAGTGTAAATGCTTATGCGGTCGATGAGAACCTGCCCATTAACTTGAAAAGAATGAATGTATTTATTTTTAATGTAGCACTTTCCTGAAAATATGTAAATCTAGTTGTGTTCATTATGAGTGAGTATTCGAAAATACCTCAACACTTGCCTTTTTCGATGATTTTCTCAGCTAATTATTCCCATAAAATGGACGAAAATTAATAATTTTCAAAGTACTTGTCTGGGAAAATGGACTGCATATGTGAATGTCATAAGCAAAAGGTTTCTAACATCAACTGAAAATACTTCCATCACCATGCTACACATTAGACGTCGGCTTATGACCTCCCTAAAATCACTTTGACCTCACCTCAGAATAATGGATAGGGAACCTAAATTGCGACTACTCGGTCCCAAAATAATCGCGATAGGTTGGTGCAGGTTTTGCTCCCGAACGACTATGCGTAAGGTTTATAAATTTATCACCACAGACACTCAAACGCGAGTGTCTGGCTGAATCAACGACATATTTTTACATAACGTCATCGGATAACGTAACGGCCCATGAATGTTAATGGAGTATCACCCAAGGAATTATATAATGAAAAAGAGATATGTCACGAGCAATTGTGTACAGTACACCCGCCGTGGACTGACCACTTTCCACGATTGGGCAGTATTTCCACGGACGCAATAATATTACATTCCAAACCCTAATTATTGGAATAATGATCAAAAATTAAATTAACGAAGCACCTGGTACAACCCGATGTTTCATTAATTAACCCTTTACCCAACGATTTCAAAATTTATTATTTCAAATATATTTTTTTTAATTTTTTCAAAAAAATTTCAACAAAACCCTATCATGTTATCTCTCTTTGGAACGAGCTCGACGAGCTCGTTCCAAAGAGAGGTCACATGATATGGTTTTGTTGAAATTTTTCGAAAAATAATATTTTTTCAGCTGCTGAATTTGCATATTATGGGGGTGGATGCGGGCGATTCGTTGGGTAAAGGGTTAAGATGGTGCTGATGATAATTTTTATTACTTAGTAAACGAATGCGTGAACATCATGAACCCACGCGTGGATTATGATCAGTCTACGTGGACTGTGCTGCATATTAAACATTATTATTATCACTTTATAGGGCACTCCCTGGCGAATATTTTCATTTTCGGGGGCTGCACAAAACTCATATGTTTCCGTTCACATCCGGGTTCCCGGGCAATAATGAAAAATTCGTTTCAATATGGCCCGGCGGCCCGCACATCCCCGGATGTAGGCGAGGTAACACTGCTTTGAGTTTGAATATTTGGAGAAGAGAGATGTGATGGCGGAATTTTGTGATCTTTGGCGTGAAAGAATTAAGATATACATTCGCATTTAAGGCATGAGTTAGTTGCTGACAATGATTGTGTGGGAATTTCACACATCTACTACATTGAAAAATGATAATAATATATGAATGATGAAAAAAATAGCAATCTTGATTTTTCTTGGTTTAACATGTAACCTCTTTGAAATAGCACTGTATGTATTTCTGTGATAATAATACAAATAACATTATTTTGTACGGGCGTTATGGTTCATTAACGGACCTACGAAAATGATTAACAGCCCTTAGGCCTATTAGTGGCCCTCGACTTCGTCTCGGGCCACTAATAGACCCTTGGGCTGTTAATCATTTTCGTTGGGCCGTTAATGAACCATAACGCCCTCAAAAATAATGTTATTGTATAATTATGTCTCAAAGTTAGTTTGTCCAATCAAAATGCTGGAATACCTTCTAAAGATTCCACCGTATCGGGTTACTCACCTGATATTAATTAATATCAGGTGAGTAGCCGCCATTACTATTTTGATGCAATTCCCCTCACTTCGAATTTTCAAAATCTGAATTAAAACAAAATAAGAGAATTTAGGTTCCGAAAATATTTTCAAGATACCGTATTTTGTGATTTAAAACATTAAATATGTAAAAAGATGGGTAGAAGATAATATTTGTAGTCTGAAAAGTTCTTTGTTTTACGACTCCTTCAGTCACTGTTTGGATCGGGTTTTTGAGGTGAATAGAAAATTTGTGTTGCCCCGGCAACATCAATCAATAAAATCGGCAACATCAACATCACTATAAATAATAAATGAACAAACTTGTTTTTGAAATATTCCGATCAAACAGAATTAACAGAAAGTCGGTGTGCGTTTCAGATTCAACTTCAAAGTTCAAGTTGCGTTATTGTTATTGTTTGCTCTACAGTAAAAAAGTGATTTTTAATGTTCAAAACTGCTTTATTAGTCCTTTTTAGGTAGTAACAACAGTAGATGTACGCAAGGGGCCTCCAGATTATGCCGAGTTGGCAAGCAGCACTGATCTCAGTGGCAAGCAGCGATTCGTTTCATTTGTAAACAAGTACGGCAATCGCCCTTCGCAAAGTGATGATTTGTTTACAATTACCATGGTTACACGTACCAGTGCCTGTTACTGTTCATGATTCTGCGCGGTGCTATCAATAGTGGTTCCTGGAAAATAAATTCCGGGCCGGTGAGGCGAAGCCGAACCTGATATGAACACTCATCGCCTTGTATGGAAATGTATCAGCCAGCTACACGCCATGTAACTTATAATGTTTCCGCCTGTTATTCATAGAAAATTGTTTTCATGAAAATTTGAAAAAAAATTTCTCCCGAAAAAAAACGAAAAATGGCTGTTACAATCAAATTGTTTTTTTCTGATCCGCCATCTCCAGCACATTCCAAAATTACTAACAGACCTTTTTATCTCAAATCGTGAAACTGGGTGTCAGCTTTCCAATTAAACTCTAAAAATGTGGTTCCGTCCTAGAAAATTCTCAATCGTTATGGCCAACTCCGAGGTGACGTCATAGAGGGTCATAGGGTAAAAAATTCAAATGCAATTTTAGTATGTTGTAGAACTCAAATAAAAAATTAGGTTGCTGGTTTTTTCGACTTTTCGTATTATTGACGTTTTACGTCACTGCAAACGCGGATTTTCAATAACGCACAGCTCAGTATACGTAATACACGCAGCTATGAAATTCCGCAGGTCTTTGCTTTAATGATGGCTCAATTTAATGCATACATCTGTTACAATTTCAAACTTAACCCTTTATCCAAAATAACGTCAAGTTGACTTTTTTATTAACGTTCACTATCTGCCTGATTCTTGAACGCTCACACTAGAAATTTTGGATACATGTCACCCCCACCCCCCCCCCCCCCCAAAAAAAAAAAAAACATCTGAAAATGCCATCTCTTTTCGTCTTGGGCTGCCGTTTTTTCCGATTTATATGGAATTTTGTATGTTCTAAACTTAAAATTTTTTTAAAAAGATAGCTGTTTTGGGGAGTTTATCCGACGTTTTTACGTCTCTTTATATTTGACACCCCCCTCGCACTTTCTCCCCCCTCCCCCCCCCCCCCCTCCCATCCCCTTCCATTTTGTGACAACCCTACGTCAAAAACTGCAAAAGATACTCCTATGAAAGCAAGGGTAGTTGGGAAGATGTTGTGGCATAATTGTATGCTCATTGGCGCAACTAACATTACGCTATGACGTCAAATGCGACGGAGGTGCAACAAACGTGAAAATAAAACTCCACTTTCGGATGGTTTGACCTTATAACCCTTTAGCAAGCATCCATGTACCAAACACAAAGTTGAAAAAAAAAATAATTAAAATCAGACATCACTCTCCGAAGATATGACGTAAACAGTGTCGGAGGTACACATCAACCATTTGATGACACCCACTATGCCTAAAGCCACAGCACATAACACTAAATTGATATCACAGACGGCTAGAGGTATAATTGGAGTCAAACATTGCCAATTTTTATCAACATTGCCCTAAAAATGTTGACGCTATGACATAAATGCCTATCGAGGGTCGGACAAAATTAAATTTCACTTCATGGAGTTGAAATCAAAATTAAATTTCACGTCACGGACTTGAAATGTAAGGCAGTATTAGTTCTCGTAGTCCTGAATGCAAAGGTGAAGGGATTTTAAAAACAAAAGACTTCAAACATCCAAGATATGACGTTAATATCATCGGGCCTATTATTTCATCATTTAAGCCATTTTAGACGGTTTTTATAGAAAACGCTATCTTGTCATTCACGTAGCTCCGTATTTATAAATAACACAGCTACATGTATCAAAGTTTACACGCTGTTTTCTGGTTATTTGATATTGTGTAATTTTATTTTTTTATTTCAAAGTTCTCCACCCGATGCCAGCGACTCCCATTTTACGACTTTCTTTTCTTTCCCCTTTATTCTTAATCGCATTTTGAACCTTAGCCTTTCTAATTTTCGGTAGTATAATCTCCGTAAAAAACTTATCTGGAATGTGGTGCCGTGCTAGGAAATTCTCAACCCTTATAACCGAACGTTGAGGTGACGTCATAGATGGTCATATGGTCAAAAATTAAAATACGTTTAGTTTTTCTGAATTTTTAGTATGTTGTAGAGCTAACAAAATTAAGAGATAGCTGTTTTTTTTTTGTTTGAGCATTTGGCACCATTCTGACATGTTTATGTCACTTCAATGTTTAGCCTATTTTTTTTATATATATTTCGTTAACAACGAGCGACAGGGTGTACTTTATTGAACGACTTTCCACTTGAAAGGGCGACAGGCACCTTCCCCTCATTGTTAGGCACTTCGGAGTAGGTGGCCGTGCTTCGTTAGATGTCTTGTGGAAACTCGATGTGCTATTTCAAAACCATCTACTGTTAAAACTAGAAGTCCTGTTACGAACTGTGCGCTTAAGAATCTAGGCTTAATTACGCGTAGGAATTGCGCGCAATTGCCATATCGAATGGCATCCAAAACACGACAGGTTCTCCTGTTTACTTATAGCAAACACAAACAGGTCCATTGGCTGAAACATTGCATTTGCACAGGCCATATGTACAGAATTTGATAACCTTACTATGGTCATAACGCGTACATGTAGATTAACGCGTAGATTCTGGAAATTCGATTTGCTATTTCAAAACCATCTATATGTATGCTAGTTGGTGATCATTGATACTATTTTCAATGTGATTCGCCGGTTGTACCAATTGAGAAAAAATACGATTTTAAATAATTTAATCGAATATCTTGTGTCAGTCACGGCGAAAAATATGACGTTCACGTTTTCGCTATGTCCTTATATTTTTTTAGCGGAAGCATATCATGGATATGGAAACTTAGACAAGTATATTCGAAAGCCGGTATTGGGATTACTAGTTAGTATGGATGTTTGTGCCCTCACTCATTTAAATAATTTTCTACGTTCCGTTTCAAATATACATTACGTGAATGACAAATCAACTCTCGGACACGTAATATACAGACGAATCGAAAGCATTACACGCAAATTTGACTTGATCTCGGATGATAACGCAGCGTTTCAGATTTATGTTACTCTCTGCTATTTGAACTATTTTGATTTTTCTATATTTTCTCCACACGTTTCTCCTATTTCTTGTGTGGAAATAAATGTATATTTTATCGAAGATGTGCAGCACATTTTTCGCGGCAGTTAAAATTGAATATTCACAACAAATTCTATTCATAATTGATAAAAAAGCAATTGCCGAGGTTGAGAAGTTGATACAGTGATACAGTTTTACAAGTTTTCGTGCAACGCAAACACAATGACTGCCGTTTGGTAAAGTGAAACCTGTTATGCCGTGACTACAGTAACGGCGTTACCAGCGTTCAAACCACCAAACACCATTGACAGAAGGACTGATAATGTTGATTGAGGTGTTAACTGGGAGAGTGCTGGAAGCCCATATTCGGGCTGTATTCTGAAGTGCAGGTGCTACAACTTGATGCCTTAATATTCTGTGGATATGCTTCATATTAATTTGGAATTAACATTATTTAGTCAGTGAAGGTTTGCCTTGTTACAATTTATGGGAGAGTGCCACTAGGCACTCTCCCATAAATTGTAACAAGACAAAGAGACATGGACAAATTTGGATGACCAAAAATAATTTAGCACTCTACCAGTTAATGAAAGCGGAAACATTCTTTCTGCATTCTTAACTGTTCATCTCAGCCCAAGCACTGTGACGGGTAACAGCGTTCACGTCATTAACCAACACAGATTAGGAGATTTTTGCGTTCATTGACATGATGCCGTCTTGGGGGGCGGGGAAGGGACATATTGAGTTGTCGTGTTTCTCAATGACGTTGTATAGAGATCAGAGGTTGGGAACAACGAAGAGTATTTCACCGGTGGGGTCGACGGGACATTGTTGGCCTGAAGAAAGAAACTATGACGTTTCAAAATAAAGACGATATAAAAGAGTGTATTTTATATGTTAGAAGTAAATGTGAGTAATGTCCTGCGTGTGAGGACGGTGACGTGGTGTACTAAGGCGTACTGCATGTCGACGGTCCACTTGTCTTCAACCAATGCTAACCCTGCCTGTGTGGAGTTAGTACGTTGGGGAACCTGACAGATGCTCGCCGTTGCTCGGTGGTTTTCTCCGGGTACTCCGGCTTCCTCCACCCGTGAAACTGTCCGACATGAAGTGACCCCAGCTGTCGAAAGTGTCGTTAAACTCCAATAATTAAATAATTAGTAACATTCTGTCATTTGTTTGTACGCATAAATAAATTTATATTTAGAAATCATCGACGCAGGTGTTCCTTTTAATATAGAAACATCATTAACACTTTCAGGAGAGAATGTCTAGTTCCGAATAAACGCGGATGCCAGGGGTAAGGTTGCGAGGTAGTCGAATGCATCTGGGTGTATTTGGCAGTCTTTGAGTGCCGGCTGTGTAACAACTTTAGTTGAGCGTAACTCTCCCGTCATCATAAAAGTATCCCACCAATATAGGGAACATCGCAGCGTGAACTGGCAGCCGTCCACAGAGCGAGTGGACATTCACTTATCGCTCCTTAAAACATTGCATATGGCACTTTAGCCTTTTACCCAACGAATCGCCCGCATCCGCCTGCATAATATGCAAATTCAGCAGCTGAAAAAATATTATTTTTCGAAAAATTTCAACAAAACCATATCATGTGACCCCTCATTGGAACGAGCTCGACGAGCTCGTTCCAAAGAGGGGTCACGTGATATGGTTTTGTTGAAATATTTTGAAAAAAATTAAAAAATGATAATTAACATAATAAATTTTGATATCGTCTGCGTTGGGTAAAGGGTTAATGTATTCAATAGACGGTTTTCTATACTACTCAAAGTTTGCTAAGCACCAAGTACATCCAACTACCTGTTTTACGGTTTAGTTGAAATATTGTAATGAAAAGTGTATATATTTTTTTATTTAATTATATCTTTTATGATTTAAGTACAGAAATTAAGATTTTATTTGTGTTTGACATTATTTTGTAGCTTTTGAATACGATAACCATGAGAAATGGATATTATTGGTAAAAGAGGTAATTTTTCTTTATGCCAAACGTTGACGGGGCGAACTGGTATGGCTTCATTATCGAGTATGAGACCCATTACTGTTAATTACAGCTTGGCAACGCCTTCTCATGCTCCCAATCAGGTTCCTGGTGGACCTTTGTGGGATGCTGTTCCATTCTTGGACCAGGCTGGACTGGACGGACTGAAATTGCAAACTGCAACTTATTCCAGACATGTTCGATTGGATTGAGGTCAGGGGATCTCGCTGATCAGTCCATACGCTCAATCCTCTCCCTCTATCGGTAGTCCCCGACAGCATGGGCAACATGAGGACGGGCATTATCATCCACCAGAATGAATCTATCACTCACTGCACCTGCAAACAATCTGACGTGGACATCCAGGATCTCATCAATATATCGTTGTGCAGTCAATGTACCACGTTCAAGGACAAAGAGCTCTGTATGTCCATCCCACCTGATGCCGCCCCAGACCATGATTGACCCTCCAACATAGCGGTCATGCTCAGCAATGTTGGCTGCATGGAGTCGCTCTCCTGGCCTTCTCCATTCCCTAGAACGCCTATCTGTGTGGTCTAGGCAGTACCTTGACACATGTGTAAAAAAGACAGGTCGCCAATCTTTTTTGATCCATCCAACGAGGTCCATGGCCCATTCATATCGTGCCTGGTGGCGGTTGTGGGACAGCGGAATGCGAATACATGGTTTTCTCGATCGGAGACCACCTTCATGCAACCTCGCCCGGATAGTCTGCGTCGAAACATTTACCCCGGATGCATTCTGAAGGTCACTGCGAAGCTGGGTTGACGTGGCAAAGCTATTCCTACAGGCCTGAATGATCAAACACCGGTCTTCAGCTGCAGATGTTGCCCTGTCGCTGCCACCACCATGCCGTTTTACTGGTGTGCCATACTGCTGAAATCTTGCCCAGGCTCTGGCGATCACGGCATGGTGCACACCAAGGGCTTCACCAACCCGACGATGGGTAGCCCCTTGCTTCACCATCCCTACAGCCCGCCGCGTTTCTGCTTTCAGACAAATGTCTTACATTTGCATTTGTCATATTCAATCATTAAATCACAAGGGTTTGTGTTGAAATGAAGATTGAATACCCTACACATGTCATGTACATTTAGACAGTACACGAAAACATCATGAAAATCAAGGGGTGCATGCTTTCCATGAGTGTCACGAAAGGTCTGCCTGTCAAGAGAGCTAATGTAAACACTGGGGACCATCTCAATAAATTCCTCAATCATATCCACAAAAAATATCACAAATATGTCACAAGCAAATTTCACAATGATGTGTCAAATATTTGGTGCTTAGCAAACTTTGAGTAGTATATTACTTTCCAGTTCGGCAGGAAGTAGATTGTCCAATGAGTACACTTGTAAACTACGCAGCTGCTATATAACACTTAATGCACCCATACTAGGACAGCTCATTCGAACATTTAGTAATCATGCACAATTATATAAATTTTCCACATATTTTCTAATCGAACCCAACCACAATCAAATGCAGAAAAGGACGCAACAGTTACTTAACAGATGGTTGGGTTTTCATGCTTTCCCTGTCAGTACATTTCGGAGGTTGCCAATTGTATAGCTTTTGCAGCTGTGTGGGAATATGATATGGTCCTTTCCATGAATTGAAAAAAAAATAGACTCTCAGGCTCTGTTTGTATATGGAAAAGCATGTAAAAACACTGTATGTAAAGGGTATGACGTCAGAAGTAAAAATACAGTTAAAACTAGAAGTCCTGTCTCGAATAACGCGCCTATCTAGGCTTAATTGCGCGTTGGAATTGCGCACAATTGCCATATCGAATGACATCTGCAGAACGGCAGGTTCTCCTGGTTACTCATAGCAAACACAAGCAATGTTTCTGCCAATGGACCTCCGGGTTACCCGGAGGTCCATTGGCTGAAACATTGCTTGTGCACAGGCCATATGTACAGAATTTGATAGCTTTACTTGGGCCATAACGCGTACATTATCGCGCATATCAACGTGCTATTTGTGCGCATTTCATGACAGGACTTCTAGTTTTAACTGTACTTAAATCTGTAGTTAAAAGGGTTTAACCCTTTTCGTAACCAATGCGGTCAAACACGGCAGAAAATTAACGAGAATAAGCCTACCACAACGTTAAATATCTGGGAAGTTTTCAATAAAACCATACAAATATGGATATCATTACAACCAGCTCGTCGAGCTGGTTCTAATGATATCCATCATATTTCTATGGTTTCATTACAAAAAGTGTGAAATTTGTTTTCGAAAAATGTGAAGTTATTTTATTTTTTAAAAATAATGTGTTAGGTAAAGGGTTGAAGCAGAAGACATGTCAGAAGACGCGGCATTGAGAAGTTATAAATGAAGTTGCCCAAGAATTATCGGAGTGAATAAATCACCGTGTCATCGTTTCTGAATACACATGGTTTCTTATTTAACTTTGCTGTTGTTCGAATGAATTACAGCTACGGATAACAACTGTGCATTATTTCAGCAATAATTGGACATTATTGGATAAAAAAAACATTTGTATTATTTTTAATAAATTGTAGTTAAGCTTCCATTAAAAGTCACATTACGTTTATAGACAACGGAAACTGAAAAGAACCCATGGGTGCGTTCACAATAGATATAAACAAGTGAACACAAACTTCATCTTTGTCCAACGAAAGCTAATTTCTACGAATATGGAAAATGACATTGCACGGAATTTTCCGTGAGTGATCGGATAACCGCTTCGGGTTGAAAAACAACAGTACTGTCAGTAGTTTTTCAAATATTTATAAATTCTCGACATCAAGTTAATTTATTTAATTGAATAATATGTTTCATACAAATGATGTACATAAAATAAGAATATTTTCACACAACGTAAATTGTGGTTTTGTTAAATGGTTAACTTATTTTTTTAAATTGCGGTTTATTGTCCCTTTAACATTTTACACAATGAATCGGCCGCATCCGCCAACTTAATATACAAACTTGAGCAGCTGAAAAAAAAATTAACAAAAAAAAAAAAATCCCCAAAACCATATCATGTGAACCCTCATTGGAGGGATGTCGTCAGGCTTGTTCCACTGAGGTGTCACATGATACGGTTGAAATGTTTTGAAAAAATAAATTTTAAAATAATAAATATTGATATCGTGTCCGCAGGGTAAAGGTTTGAACCCATACACCAAACCACGATTATTAAATAACATTCCGGAAATAGATTTGTGGGTGCAGTTGTATTATTGTGCGAAATTATACTCGTTGACTATCACTCTTCAGCCCGTAACCAGTTCACGGTGAAATTTACGAAACTTGTCCAACAAATTAATTTCGACCATTGCCAAAGGCTCGTTTTCAGACGAAATTCAATTACCCCATTTCGTAAATGTCTTTGTGAACTGGGGACCTGTTGAGGATCCTCTCTTTATATGCCGACCTCTAAGGCTACCAGTCAAATTCTGTAAGAACCTCAGCGCTATTATGGTCTCTTCGTTTTACTGGTTGAGGGTTAGATTATTTTCTGTGGTCTCAATTTGTTATTCAGAACTTGTTTTATTACAAATTATTGGAGAGTGCCACAGCAAATTTATATACACAAAATATTATTTGCAGTTGAATGAGTATGAAACGTGAACATGGAAAATGTTGGCTTTTGCTTATAGTATCCTCATTTGTTTGGAAGCCCTGATAGTGGCTTCTAGCACTCAACCAGCTCTTCGTGGAGTTAGCGCATAGATTACCGTTAATGTAATGTGATATCCCTTTAGTCACAAAGATACACAGATATTCTTTCGTTCTCCAGTTGTATATATGCCAATCAATAGGTATTTAATTTACATTGAAAGCATCACACTATTCATGAAACTTACGCTGTCGAAAGCGACTATTGTCACCTATTTTATGATGAATACTGTCTGGTATGCGCAGATCAAATCTACCTTTCTGAGCCCTTTCTAGCAATTAATCAGGTGAAAGAGTTTCAAGTATGTAACAAATTTTATTAAACACCCTCGCATACAGGCGTACATACAGGTTCGCCGTATATGGATAAAGTGGGCGTGGCAGTAAAATGGTTAATAGTGCTGGTAATGTCATCAAATGGTCAGTTAAATCAAGTCTCTATTGATAAACACTTCTTGCGTTGACTCAAAGAAAGTGAATGTTTGATTTTCAAACCAACAAAAATAGTCCAGGTGATTGAATCTAAAAATAGGCGATTGTCTATTTAATGTGTGGATGGGTTCCCAGGCCTTGGAAGCGCCAGCTTCTTTTAAGATCTTGATTTGTGTCTTGAAAGCTTGAATAAACGCCTTGGCGTCATGAGCGGCGGATTTGTACCACACTATTTGAACACATTTTGGCAACGTTTATTTATAGATTATTAACTATGTTGCAGGCGCTGCTGAAGTATCTCCCAATCACTCGGGTGATACGACTTCTACAAGCAACTTACAGTTAAAACTGGGGCGCGGTTGCTCAGTTGGTAGAGGTGCAGTCTGCAAGCCGAGATGTCCTCGGTTCGCATCCCACCTGCGGCAACCGCGTTGTGTCCTTGGGCAAGACACTTCATCCCCTTTGCCCATGTAGAGGTGTCAGTGATTTATTGAGCCCACACGATAGTTGGCCAGTGGAACGGCACGGGGGAGTACAGGATCAACCCTGCGCCCAGTCGGTGCCACAATTCTAGATGGCAGCGAAATGCAGGGAGTAACTTACTGGATGTTGCCCCATTTTTTTCACCAAAGATCTCAGTAAAACAAGCCTAATCAAATCCCAAGGTATTCAAAAACTATGCCCCACTTTTACACAACTGTATCCACTCAAGCACAATCGATGATCGGATTCATTAAGGGGCGATAAATCAATGTTTGTTATGATTCAATTAGGTATCATGAGTATAGACATCTTATTGCTTTTATTTTAGATTATGAATTCTAGTAAACATGAGTACTTTTTCATACTTTAGGTCTGTCCTTTTAACTTTAACCCTTAACCCAACGCAGACGATGTGAAAATTTATTATTTTAAATATCATTTTTTAAATTTTTTCAAAAAATTTCAACAAAACCATATCATGTGACCCCTCTTTGGAACGAGCTCGACGAGCACGTTCCCAAGAGGGGTCACATGATATGGTTTTGTTGAAATTTTTCGAAAAATAATATTTTTTCAGCTGCTGAATTTTCGTATTACGCGGGCGGATGCTGGCGATTCGTTGGGTAAAGGGTTTACGTGATTGTCGTGAAGCTATCTTATAAATACGGTTAGATTAACAGACATGTCACACGGGACTGCTCCCAAACCACCGTTACGGATTGATTTCTTCAGATTTATCTTGAAGCAGATGATATTCGGAAAGGATAAAGGAGAGACCTATTGGCTATTATATCTATATTCCTTCCCCTGAGTGTATCAAGGTGCCATCGACAATGGCGCTTTGATGTGCACAAATGATAATCTGTAAATAAGATATGACACTTTGTATATATTTGTGTTTGTCATTATCACTATTTATTATCATACCAGGGGCCTATACTATAAAACGTTTACAACTGTATTTTCTAGAATTGTATTTTGTAATTATAACTTTAAATGGGTTAAAATGAAGCACTGGCATTTTCAAAGATCTGGCAATTTACCAACTGGCAAATTGCCATATTTTTTAAAATGTTGATGATTCATTTTAGTCAGTTATATTAACTGGTAGAGTGCTAAATTATTTTTGACCATAAAACCTTGTGCACATGTCTTTGCCTTGTTACAATTTATGGGAGAGTGCCTATGGGCACTCTCCCATAAATTGTAACAAGGCAAACTCTTACAGACTTAATAATATCACTTCAAAGATAATACAAAGCACATGCACTGAATATGAGCCTTCAAGTTGTGGTACCTGCACTTCAGAATAAAGCCCAAATATGGGCTTCCAGCACTCTACCAGTTAATAAGTAGAAAATACAATTATAGAAAATACAATAGGAAAGGTTTTATAGTATTGGCTCCAGATGTGCTATTTTAAATGTAAATTTTGTTTACATTTTGTTCAGTGTTTCTCTGCTTTTGTATTTTTGTACAGACTTAATTTTATCATTGATTAAATATTTTCAATATAAATATTATTGAACATATGTTCGGTTTTGTTATTGCCAAATAATTAAGTGATCTGTCCAGTAACCTGTCCTTTTGACTTTAACGTGATTGTCGTGCAGCTATCTTATAAATAATGTGACATTAAGAAACACTCCACACGATTCACCGCTAACATTTCTCGAGCACCATTCGCGCCTTGGATTCCAAGGTGTAAACATCAGCTGCTCTGATGGAATTACCTACTGAGATCCAAAGAAACACTGGTAGGCTTGAAGGCTGCCTTTGCTACCACTTGGCGTATCGAAGTGCACAAAGGCAAAATTCACCTAGTAGTGGATTTTGAGAGAACAACAAAACCAGAGTACTTGGAGAGGTGTAGTACTTTTCGCAGGGGAATCACCCTCCCACACTGATCACCCTCAAAGTGACTCGGACTTTCTGGACGTAGATTTAACCAACCACCGAAATAGTATTGAGGATGAACAAAAATGGGACCAGTCGCCAGGCGACGCGATGCACGCCGACTGACGGAGTTCGTGGAAAGGAAAAAGAGAGAAAAGGAAGAGTATGAACCAAGTGAGGGCATTGCCCGTTCAAAATCGGGCGCCCCGACCATTCCAGCTCCACCTCCAACTCGCCCTCCCCTCCCCACACGCAAATTGGGAGGGGCACGCAGGTGGAGGGTCCGATGGATGTGCTTCGCCAGGAGACAGATCGACCTCTACCTCACCTCACTATTCGCGAGAAGAGGAGATAGAGGATGGAAACCTGTCTTTGGAGCAGGAAGTTGTTCTGGATAACGCACCATCCACCACTTCTCTAGATTTCCCTGACGGGAGCCCCAATCGGAGCTGTTCTCAGCGGAATCCGTTGAAGAACCCCTGGCAGAAGGAATCAAATACAAGAGGCCCAAGTGGGCCTTAGGCGCTCACCGAATGCTCAATATTGGTGAAGGATTAGGACAGACTTGAATCAGATAACACAAAGTTAACCTTCAGGCTCCAGCCCAAATATTAACCCAAAGATATTATTTGAACAAACTTGAATTCCATGACCCATCTTCCAAAGGATATTTTATACCAATCGCTGAGGTATCTGAAGAAGATTTTCAAAGAATGAAGTCAAACATTAAACAAGAATGTGAATGTGGAGAATCAATTCAAAAATATTTCTGCCTAGCTGTTCTGAAAACATTAGATGTTAAATTTTGTTACTATTTTTATCCCCTGCCTCACCCCCAGGGACAGAGGGTAAGTTTTACAAGCAAATCAATCACATGCCCCTAAAGAATAACCATATCAAATTTTGACAAAATCCGCCTGCGGTTTACAAAATTAGGGAATATGGGCGTGGCTTAGAAATTTGCTCCACCAAGAACAAGTCTAAATATAGATACAGGGACTTGGCTTGAACAAACTTGAATGTACATGAGTCAAGGATGCTACATACTAAATATCAACATTTTCTGCAAGGTGTTTCTGGGGAAGAAGATTTTTAAGGTTTTAGCAGTTATCTCCCCTTTTGGAACCCATGTGGGTGTGACCATCTAATTTGAACAAACATGAATCTTGGGGTGGTAGGGATTATACCTACAATATGTGGTTAAATATTGTCCAGTTGTTTTGGAAAAATGACATTGTAAAATTTTCGCTGAGTCATCATACATCTCCATAGGGTTCAGTGTTAAAATAGAGATCTCTCCCTAGCACACTATGGGCAAATTAGGGGCATTAAGATCAGCTATGTACGGCGTGAATAGAAAGAAGAAATAAATTTTAGGTTTTCCGTATTTTATATGTTTCTGTCGCAGTTGACGACTACTTTTTTGCAGAATTATTATTCACTAACACTCCTTTAAAGCACAACTCCTATTTTCTTCACGGAACGAACCCCGTTGAGAAAGCTCCGCGGGAAGAAGATTAGCTATCTTTCCCGTGAATAGAAAAAAAGAAAGAAATTTTCCTTTTTTAAAGCCTGTTTCTTATGACAGTGAGCAAGCGCCGCATCACTTCCCGGGGCTCCCATGGGGCAAAGCCTGTTAAAGGTCCGAAACGAAGTGTAAGGCCGTTAATAATGCGAAGTTGAGCTCCTTGTGAAGAGTGAAATTAAGGATCTGAGAAACAGGCGTCGCTCGCAAAAAAAACAAGGCAATAGAGAGCTGTAATATGAGTCGTCTCACTTGGAGGTGCTTGAATCTGGTTTGAGTAAAGGGTTACAGAACGGATTCTGGTCACCCATCTCAGCGATGGCTCAACGTTGCTTAACTTCAGTGATCTGACGAGAATCCGTTCTATAATCCTTTAGTCAAACCAGATTCAAGCACCTCCAAGGATTGAGGTTCCCATGTTGTGTCCTTGGGCAAGGGACTTCAATCCAATAGCCCACTTGGGGGCGCATCGCTCTGAGTGCAAAAGCATATCGGACACTAATGGTACACATGGCTTCATCCAATTCTACTCTCGGTTGGATAAGTATCTTGGAGAGTCTGACGATGTCTCGCCACTATTCACTGGTTCTCTCCGAATACCCTGGATTCCACCACCTGTTACACTGTCCGACATGATATGACCTCAGCTGTTGAAACTGTCAAAAAAATCTCAATCGATCGATCAACTCGTCTGACTAAGAATGCAAATGTTCAATGACCACTTTTTGCTATATACAATAAATAGCAAAACATTCTATTCCCCTGGTCTGGGAGAAAAACTGTTTTGAGAAAAATCTTGCAAGTTGATTAATTAATTGATCGTGGTTTCATGACACTTCTAACAACTAAGGTAATACTGTGTCGGATATTGCAAGTTGACATAGAGATATGTGCAGTGAGCCCTATGGGAAGAGAACATGGATTGATTAAACCTGTCACTCTACTATGGTTATTAAATATGGAATTACTATCTTCGCGGCATTCCTTTCATGAAAAGTGTCAGTTGTAAGAGGTAAGCAATACTAGATTTTAATTCTACTGGCTTTCGGCAATATATTTAAAGTTTAATGTTGTTCACCTTTGTACACTCACAGTGGACATACATTATGGTAAGTATCTGTGTGGTAAATAAAGGGTAAGCATAATACATTTTCCTTTTGAGTAGTGGATCTTAAATTCAACTTTTATAAGAATGTCTTGAAATAATGAGCTGGTGATTTAAGCAATTTAGTTACCATGCTCCAACTTGTTTGAAATGTCTCAAAGAAATTATTACTACACGTAAAAAAGGTAATGCAGAGTATGTGCACTATTCACATTTTAAGATAAAAATTAATTTTAATATATTTTATTTTCAAATTCCCGAATTATAACATCACATGAGAAATAAAAAAACATTTAAAAAAAAACAGATGAAAAAATGGAGATCATTTATTATACACACTCAAAATACATTTGCAGTAAATCTAATAGTATAAAAATATATATCTCTGTAGAAAAGTGAGACAGGTCATGTTGCATTATGAAAGTGATACCATATGTTCAAGGGGCTCTATTAAACCTTCCGCTGATGAATTCCATAAACATTATTACTTCTTCAGGTCACTGTCACATTAAGTCATGGCTGCTTATCACAGTCATGAAAGTGCCTTGCCCTGAAATTAACTGACATATTTTCATTTCAATAACAAAATCTCTTAAAAGGTAGTTTTTCCCCTAAAGCTAAGTGGATACAGCACATATGTTGAATGCAAGAGCTTTTACTTTTATAAATTTATATAAATTAAAATTTCAACATTTTGGTCTCCAATTAGCTGAAATCAGCCAATTAGCTGAACTCTCTCACGCCTGTTATCAACAGCCTTGACGTAAGATAACAATGAATGAACACAAGTAGTAATATGCATATGTATGTTAAGAAGACATTTTGTTCAAATTGGTTAAGTGAAAATAAAGGGCTGTGTCTTTATTAGCTTTTATAGCAATTATCATTTGCGATCCTTTTGTACAAGGTTTCATCATTGAAAGTGTCAAGTTAGGCATATGTCTTTAAAATCTTAACACAGCATTATATGTCAAGACGGTACACTGGATACATTGGAAAATGTTCAAATGAACTCAACCTATAGTATTTTCCAAAACATACTTGGTGTAAGACTGTATCGCGTATCTCCTGTTCTGTTTGTTATTCAATTATAATCAACCACTCAAATTAAAGAATAGATGAAGGAGAAAATTTTTGCATTACTACCTTATCGGTGGGTCTTCATTTTCCCTTGATTTCACTCAAAAGCTCACCGTTGTTGTCATTTTACGCCAGCAGCCGACATGTTTGTTTATCAATGACGTAACGGATAGCATAATCTATTTTTACCTGAGGGTTTCGAGGTTGTTGCAAGGAGTTGTGTTTTGATGGATTTGGATACAGAACAAAACATAAATCTGAACCGTTCCACACAACATCGGTACGTTTGTTGCGAAATTCGGGCCCAAGTGAAACTTACGATCACAAAGTGATGACCGTTTCTGTATAATAAATAAAATACGTCGGAAAATAACTGTTGAGGCTTTCTAAATAAAATTTTGAAGTTCACACTGATAAATTTTGTAACAGCTTTAGAAACATTGTGCACGAAAGCAGACTTGTGATTTAATAATGTTTTTCTGCCGAAAATTCCTTTTCGATGAAAATTCTTTAGTAGAGTCGAAGTTTATCGCCGATTGGGGTGGGGATAAACCCCTTATTTTTTAATATATGGGGTTTATCCCCACTCCATTCGGCGATAAAACACCGATTTCAACAGGTTTCTGATTGAAGACCAAAACACTGATTTCAACAGATTTCTGATTGAAGAACCAAATTATGTACCGTTTTTAGTTAGTTATTGGTGTTTAAAGCCACATATTTATGCACAATATGGCTAATCATGACCACGACATATTTACGGATGGAGGAAGCCAGATTACCCGGAGAGAACCATCGAACAATGGCAAGCAACTCTCAGCTCCACAACATGGTAACTCCACACAAGCAGGGTTATAACATTGGTTGAAGACAGGTGCTCCATCCATGAGGAGCAGTAGGACTTAGTACACAGCGCCACCATGCCCCAACGTGGGCAATGGGGTGAAGTGTCTTGCCCAAGGACACAACCCGGTTGCCGCAGGTGGGGTTCAAACAGAGTACCTCTCGGCTTGCAGCCTGCACTCCTACCAACTGAGCCACCGCGCCCAGATGTAACGTTTTTTGCATCCAATGCGGATTACTTATCGAAAAATCAAGCTCTAAAATAGGTTGCAGTCAGAATACCAGCTTTTACTTCCATTTCGCCAAATTTACCAGCATGAAACCTAAAACAACCCTCCCCCCCCCCCCACCTCCACCACCTGAAGTCCACTCCGGCACTGTCCTGCCCTTGAACTGCGTAGAATATAATTAAGTCAAGCGAATCGCTTTGGAATCAAGTTCGGGGAAATGGGCTAACCATCTTTGGTTTATCGCATATATATGTCTTGCAAGGAAACAGATTCAAGACAGTATGGGGTTGAGATAGCTAGCGGCAGATCCTCGATCTGGCATCACTGACTGTGTACACGATGCTCACAAAAATGCACTCCACCTCTCCAAGTGACATATAGACACACGTTCCAGTTTTTCTCTGCCAGTGAATTTATAGCCCATACTCTTTGAGGTCTGGGCAGAGCATATAACTTGAACTAAATTTTAAAAGATTAACATGGCTATTCAGGACGTGTCATGTTTCGACCCCCTCCCCTCCCCCACCCGTCCGAACCAGTTCAATAACATTGAACTTGGACTTCGCCAAAGGAATTCGCGTTCGTTTTTTACATACGTTTTGGGTCGTCGGCCTTTAATACCATTCAAATAATAGTTAGAAAAAAAATTGTAACATACTTCGCGAGGGTAGGTTAATTTTAGGCTTGTAAAACTTGTACCGTAAGTAGTTTTCAGTGTGCGTGGATTATCTCTCTTCCACATTACTGAGAGGAAAAGTTACAACGTCTCAGTTATAGCTCAAAGTTTTAACTTTACAAACAAAATCTTCAAATATGAAGAAAAAAGAATATATAAATCGAATGCAAAGTCACATAGCGGAGGCAGGGAGTGAGATATTCCGTCATGGCCTGCGTGTATCTTTTCATCTTCCACCAATCTTGGGAGCCAGAAGTAAGCTTTTTAAAAGCAAATGTTTTTATATTTAGAGAGGGGAAACACACGAGATTTTATCCTATCGGGTGGGGGTGATATGTAGGGAGAAAGTTAAAGGGCTACACCAGAACTAACACATCATTAATTAACGGGAGGTCATTTGAATTTGTTCCAAGAACCATGCGCGCATGAGACGAGGGGAGGGCGGTTGCCACCCCTCTTGGTCACAGGGAATTCAGCTATAATCATTGTTACATGTATGTCGTAAAAAACGTCACGTTTCTCTTTGACGTGCGCGTTCGTTGTCGCGGGAGCGGGGCTCACCCCCCCCCCCCCAAAAAAAAAAAAAAATTAAAAAAAATAAAATCAACGTCTAGAAATTTCGAATTTCGAATCACTATTTGTCTAACAGCTGGTACCTTCACATACTATGGTAGAAATCGTGAAATACCTCTTGGAATGCAACGCAAACAGACAAAATTATATCCTGTGCAGGAGGTGGGAAGTAAATTCAAGAGGGGCAAAGTTTGGATCGGAGGTAGGGGTTGTCTAAAACAACTGTTTTTTTTCAGCCTAGTTTCTATATTTTTATTTCCAACCCCACCTCCTTCTCTAGTCTAAGTTGAGTTTTAACAGTTATTTCAAACTGAGCACCAGTCTTTCTCAAATTTGTTCAATCTGCGCCAAATGTCATCCACTATGCATGAAACGAGTAGATGAGGAGGCAAATATTCTAATCTATTTTACTAGTATACCATCAACTCAAAGTGGATAAGTCGTCATAAGTGGAAAATACAGAAACCGAAAGGTGGAACTCGCGAGGCGGAGAATATTTTGCTCCACCCATTGGGAGTGGTCTGTTTGAGTGGGTTCAGGGAGCGACCAGAGGCGCCCCCCCCCCAAAAAAAGAGGCGAAACGGTAAAACAATTGAGAGAAGAAAAGGAAGTATGCCAAAAAAGAAGGCGGACTGTTTTTATATGGGCCTTCGAGCCTCATCGTTCGGACGCCGAACACCGACATTTTCTGTCCGATGCCGATTGGATTCGCGGCAGCAAATTCAGTTTCGTACGCAACCGCACACATGTGCCGATGTCAATGAGTTCCTAAATCAGTTTTCTCTCTGACAAACGCTTCCATTAAAAATAACACATCGGACCCCAGATCTATTGCCGCAACTGCAAACATGTGCGCTTAGCTTCACTTACAAGCCACACGGAACGCGCTGCGTGACGCAGACCAATATGCCCCGGTTTTGAATTTGAATTCGAGAGTGAAACAAAGTTACAGGTATCACGGAACTAAATATTTTCCCACATGCGACAATAGTAACGTTCAGGCGAAAAATATGATCGCACCATTTTAATTTTGCCATTCAAATATCTTTGTCAAGTATAGCCCTTCAGACAATTTTTTCTCACCCGAGAACAGGGGGTCATGCAACAAATAAGAGAGAAAAACTGACATGAAAGGAAGTGCCGGTCACGTGCATTTTCAGGCAATTCCCAACAAAAACACACAAAAAGTAAATTGTATTTTTTAGGTCTAAGAGCCATCAAATCACTCTCTTTTTATCAGGCGTATTCAACAATAGTGCAAGATGTCAATAGAATGTTTCAAACCTTTATTGAAACAATATATTTTCCAAAGGCTGTTTATTTTTAGAGATTGTGTTGCGAAGTTGGCCCACAGAAGTTAAGCAGGCTCGAAAGAAGAACTATAGTTCTTCCATGGAAATTATAGAAATAACAGGACAGTTTTCTATTAGTTTGAATGGGACTCATATTATTGCTGTTAATTTTCCTCAGAGCCGATATTCGTAGAATTGGATAAACTAATAAGAAATATACTCCGACTTACACTCGACCGACTGACCTACACTCGGTGGAAGAGCTGATCAGAGATAACGCCGGTAGTCGAGTTTTAGTTGATAAATATCACGGGCGGAAATCTCCGAACTGGTACTATTTGAACTGTCATAGCTGTCGTCAACCCATAAATCACACTCCCAGAACAAACGGGCATCACATAATGCTAAAGTTGCAGAATTGTAAATTCTATCACATTATTCCCCCGGTTAACAGAACCCCGGCGGAAAGTGTTTGTGGAACAACCACTCGATAGATTGCATGCAGATTGCCGACAGTCTGCATGGCAGTACAAGCGTCTAACAATGGTGACTGCCACGTCACGGGAACTTTCCCTAACTATTCCGCTGACTGGCAGTCGCGTGATCAGGTTTGGCATAAAAAATCTAGTGGATATAAGCACCGATTCCTGGATGTTTGGGAAGTTGTCTCTGGGCTCCCGACGAGCAAGTACCTACCTACAAGAAGTAAGATGGATGCCGCCACAGTTGCTACAAGGTATGAACTTTGACTGAACATTGTGAATTTTACTTTATACCAGAGAAAACGATTGGCAGTTGAGTTTTATTTGTCAATAAAAATCGTAGATAACTGGTAAACTGGTCTTCATTGTGCTGAACACGACTAGCTCGTGAGGTAACCAACCTGAACCCAGAATCTGGAGCCTGTGTCTGGTATCGTCTGGTAAGGAATCACAAAACGCCACGGGCTGATGGGACTTCGCGGTTGGTGGGGCTCCGTAGTTCTCTCAGTAATCACAACGCTTGGAGTCAGAATTTACGATCGCAGATCGATAGACTTTTTACTGAATTCCATAATAATTGCATCATTTCCGAGTGCAACCTTTCAAGGCGGGTAACTCTAAATCAAGGCGGGTAACTCTAATTCAAATTTTTAGTTCCCTAATACCTATTGAGAGTATCAAAATTTAATAATAGAGGTTCCTCATTCTTATAAAAACCGATGTCAGATCCACTGTGTGCCGCGACAGATTAGGCGGCCGCGCGATGACAGCTATTGAGTCATCAGGAATTAAACGACTTGACGTGGACACTGTAGACTGAAGATTTTGCAGCGCTAAAGGCAAGGATGATATCACACAAAAAGTCAACCATCAATGACTGATCATGTCCAGTCTTTTCGCCGGCCATCAAATCTGTCGTAATTTTTACGATACACATCACAATAATTTTGATGACACAATCAGCGTGATGGTATTACAACGTGAAACTCTACTCACATGCATTTGCGACAATTGGTTCTGTTGTATAGGCCAATATATGTTTAACAAGTATCATATGATAATAGAATTAATAGTGAAGTGTCATTTGGCATTTAGTTTGGTTTTCGGGATTTGTTGCATCACTGATGTTTCATGCTATGACAGTGAATGCATGTCTGACGGGATCGTATCCAGAAAATTTACCATATTATCAGTGTGCGCACTTAAGCTTCAGGCGTCCCGTGGGAAAAAAATTATCAAATTTATAATTAAGTGTTGGGAAGGTGGGGGACTGTCGTTCCACGTGTAATAGAAGTGATTGATATCTTGGGTGTTCGGTCACTTCGTCTTTATCAACAATTATAAAAAATATAAACTTCATCACGCAGGACGCTAATGTTAACTGTATTTCTGAAAGTCTAACTGCATGATGTACTGTGCATTTATGTAACATCATCAGTACTAGATGTGGAGATCGTGCCACATGGGGGCGGGGGGGGGAGGGTCGGGGGGGGGGGGGGCTAAATGGGAACCCCAGGAAGGACGTCTTAGTCACGTGACCCAGTTACGCCAAGTTAGTCACGTGACCCGGTTACGTCAAGTTTGGTTGATGTGCTAGCCCACGTGAGCGGTCATCTTGTGGCGTCATTTCATAGTGATACCTGGTCTTAGTGCACATGTGCAGCTCGTGTTGTTAGGGTGATACGCTGTTCCGTCGGGCATTTTGAATACTCTCGTGTTTCGAATAGAAGTGCGGTCTGCAATATAAGTGCGGGATAGAAAAAATGGCCATAATTAATAAAAGTGCAGACTGGAATATAAGTGCAGGGTAGGAAATCCCATCGGAGCATGCAACATATCCATTAGAAGTCAAAATGAGTTGTAAGATAATGGTTAGATGACCACAATAGGCATTGTCACAGTATGTGTCCTGCGTTTCCTACAATGTTAACACCTGGTTCTCAAGGTTCTTGCATTATTTTTTTGGAAAGCCCACATAGAACCTGGTGCTACCAATGTAGGAAAAGTGGGACACATGTTTACAGTCAATATGGTGCCAAGTGGTGATCCTGCAACTTACTTTGAATTGTACAGTTTTTAGATTTCTTACCCTTGAGGCCAAAATAAACATACCTGTACAGTTTATTATAGAGGTACCGGTAAGTAAATGCATGCGATAATTTATTTGCTGCAGTCAAAATGCACATTTTTTCCCTCGAATGTGTTCCACTTTGTCGAAATTAAATAGAAGTGCAGACTGGAATAAGCATAGTGCAGGGTGGAAAATTTTCAGGAAAATAATAAACATGCGTGCATGTTTATTCCAAACACAAGAGTACTAGCTTTCCTCAAATACCTAAATGAGTCGAAGAAAGTATGTTCGAGTCACTCGAACGAGCACTTGTTCTATAGCTCATTTGCTCGATGGGATTCGAGTCGCTTGAGCAATGACTTTTCAGTAACTCTTCGATGGATTCGTGGCTATAAGAATCATATAGGCTTTCGTTATACACACTGAAGATAACTCTGCATACATGTTATGGGAAAGCAAGCACTGGTGATTATAAGACTTGGACGAGGGAACGAACTAGAGCTAGTTTGGGCTAGACATACTGCTAGTGTTAGAGTAGTATCTGTAATAGGCACAAAAATAGGGTTCTTGGAAAATCTGGACCAGTACTTTAGTGTAATAGAACATACTTTCGATCCTATAGCACTACGTGCTACTACTAAAAACCCTAGATGGGAGTACAAGTCCGTTACGGTTGTTTTGGGTGCATTTTGGTGATTTGGAGGGATTGTCCGCTTGTTTTTGGTAATTCTACAAAGTAAAACTACTCTTATACAAAGGAACGTACCTGTTATTGAAAAGAAGGATTCGTGAGGAATCCATATCAAGTAGTCATTTTGGGTGGTTTGGATGGATTGGTGGGTCTTTCTGGGTAATCAGATTTACTCCTATTCAAACGAACAAACCCTCCGCACATACCCCCGTCTTGGTGTAGGCCATTCAGGCTCATAGCAACCACGTGCTACCTTAGAAACCAAGATGGCGGCCTCTATCAGACAAAAATGTCCGACAGAAGTACTATCACCCTAACAACACGTGCTGCACATGCGCACTAAGACCACGTGTCACTATGGAGATGACGTCACAAGATGGCCGCTTCCGCGGGCTACCATGGCAATCTAACATGAGTTAAATTGGGTCACATTACTGTGACATCACTTCTTAGGTCCCCTCACTAGGTCCCCACAATGTGGCAAATAAGGCCAAGTGGCCGAAAGCTCCAGTTACTGATTGATTTTGTTATATAAAATGTCACACTATCTACCTACCCACTGAAAAATGTTGCAGGCTGAATGGGAACATAGTTTATTTAGTGGCCAAAAAGCCCTCGGGGATTGAAATCTTTTTTCCAATTTTCCCGCGGATACTCCCCGCCGCCATCTATAATTCTATTGGCATCCCACCTTAGGTCTTGGGCATATATGACACCCCTTGCTAAAGTATATCCAGAGGGGAGACACCTTTGAGCCGCCACTGGACCCAGTGGAAGTAACACAGGTATGTAGAAATATTAGACAGTCGAGATAATAATTCATAGCTTAGGGTTTTTAAAAATTTCGTTATAATTAACTGCAGTAATGGTAGAAGTTTGTAGGGATTTATCCAAACGATGTATCGAACTCAGAAATAGAGACAACCAAAGGTAAAAAAAAACCGTTAGAGAAAGAGTCATGGGGATTGTAACCAAAATTGGCGAGAGTAGGTCAAAAGAAAGAGGTCTTTGTGTGACATGCGTGACAAAGAGAAGACAGGTTTTGAAGAGTACCTTGACAATGGCACCATTGCAAGGGGAGGGGTGGTCACTGTTGTTCAAGCTGAGGTCGCGATCACTGGAGATTAGGGGGAATTGGGAAAGACGGTGGAAAAGGAGAGCCAAATGTGTAACTTGGGCGTAGTGGTGACCTTGGAATACGTTTTATTAGGAAGTCCAAAATCTCAATCTTCTAGATCAAAATTCACTGGGAGTAGCATAATGAGGACGTGGGATGGGAGAATAAAGGACGTGGTTAGTGGTTGACACAAATGCGATGGTTAGTATGCTTATTGGAGGGATTGTGAAGAATGAGGGTACAGAGTGTCTTCAAGCAGTTCGTCTCAGTATTGGGAGGAAAGATGCGTGGGAATCGGGAGGCAGTTGGAAGCACATGAGTAACCAAAACCTTCTCAACTGAGAACCACGGCAAATCAGCGGCCAGCCAAACTGTTATTAATAGTATATCGACCCACGTGAATAGTGTTAAAGCCTCATCCATCTGTAGGGGCACACAGGCCTTACATTACACGTATTTACTCCAGCTGAATCCCGAGAAGCATATAATGTTTTATTGCAGTTGACTGATACCAGACGAGACCGCTCGAACACATTCAGCCAGGCACCTCTACAAAAGCGATCGTCTTTTCTTCCAATTACAAGGTTCGAAAGGTAGTCTGGGTTCTCTAGAAACCCTCAAGCGGATCAGATTTTTAAAAATGTTCCCGGGGAGGGTTCCCTTAATCACACCAGTAGGAGAAGACACGCCCACGAACATCCACACCAGGGCTACGCACGTAGTTACTTTTCGGGCAAAATCTTCCAGCCCCCCCCCCCCCCCCCCCCCCGCAGCCATGGAAAAAAAGTTGGCCCGTTGGTCTATATACGCCTGTGCTGGGTATAATCAGTGACGTCGAAATATGATTAATATATATTATATAAATTCTCTGATCAACCGTTTGCCTAGTGATTTTTCCCTCAGAAGATTTATCAGGTGCTTGCTGAGAAATGGCGGGGGGGAGGGGGCAGCGTGATCACGAAGTGGCGTATTCGTGACGCCCCCCCCCCCCCCCTCCCCCCTACAATTTTCCAATAAGCTTTCTAGTGATTATACGTATTCGTCAGGGTTGTATTCGAAGATGCCAATCTCTCGTGCTATTAGTTATATACTTTCTTAAAAGAAAATTGGTTACTTGGACTTGTGTCGGGTTATAGCGAAAACGGCACCGTGTAAAAACGGCACCTGGAGTAAACGGCACCGAGTGAGCGAAAACGGCACCAATTGATTGTGGCGAGAACGGCACCAGTTTCGATGCTGAAATTAATTCATTTAAATTCTGCCCTTTTCTGTGTTTCGTTTTGAAACCGAGTATTTAGCCTATGGTTCTCTAATAAATTTGCGGAAAATTGAGCAGTTAAAAATGAGAGGATACATCTTCCCTCCCAACTATCTCATGGTTTTCTTGTTGTTTAGCAGTGACTTCTAAACATTAAAAGCAATAACACCCCTCCCCAACCCCACCCTTTCCTCGGCCCTGGAATCTATCCAACCTGGATTCACGATACACCTCCTTCTTTATTATTTGACACAGAAATCAGAACCTTGTGTATGTGTGTGGGGGGGGGGGGGGGGGGCGAATTCAAAGGACGTGCCAAGGTAAAAAAATTAAAACAAGGAATTTTAGGACATATTTGGATGGGGGCAGTCCAAACCCAAGAAATCCGGACTCCTGTGCCAAACCGAAAGTAACGGGCCCCGGATTTCACACGGTGCTGTTTTCGCCTGTACCCGTGTCACTGTCAAACAAACAATCAAAGCCTAAATGGAGAACACACTGAGGGCAGTTGTTGGCAAGACATGACAAATTTGGAAAACTGGTACGGCACGTATTAATAAAATAATTTACGTCACGACTACAATACATGTATATTTTATTTATTTACTAGTTCACTAACGCGTTTTGAACAAGACTTGAGTTTTATTTTGAACCATCATCACGACGAACTGATATTCCAACTTCGTCAAAACACGCCTTCTGCAAAGGCAAGCCGTGAAAATTCAAATTTACCTGTTCTCAAATGGACGGTCCCAGTTACGTCACTTGTGCATTGTTGCAAAATGGACGCTCTTCCGAAAATACACACAAATTCCCATAGAGAATTAAAAAATTCGTTCATAAAATTTTCGAGCGAGCTAAAATCACAGAAACGTAACGACGGCGAAGTTAAATATATTACACGTAATCGGGAGCTGAAAACTAAAAGATATTTTCTTGATTTTGTATTATTCCAGAGTTTATTTACCATTGGGGGGTTATGGAAAGGACAATAGATCTTTCAAAGAAAAGCGAATTATAGGATAAATGCTATAAGCTATTTGACTTGTATGTTTAGGGTTTTATGGCACTTTAACAGATAAGGTCAAATTGTGTTGGACAGTGTAATGGGTGGAGGAAGCTGAAGAAAACCAGCGAGCAGAAGCGAGTCACTGGAAGACTTCCCAACTTACTCATCCAACTGAGACAGGCTTAGGATTGGTTGAAGACATGTGGACCATCAACACGCAATATGCCTTAGCATACGGCACCACAGTTGGGGTGAAGTGCCATGCCCAAGGACACAATGCAGACAAACTATTTTTTAAAAAATTGTAATACCAAACTGCACATTATGTCATGGAAAGCTCTCTCAAAGACCCTTCCAAGAAATATCGCACAGAAAGAATCTATACAAATATGTATAAGTATTAGAATATATATATAATTATAAGTACATTTTTATAGTGTAATTTTTGCTATACTTTGGGCTCCTTTGGCTCTATCTTAGTTGTTGTTGCCTTGTGTAGTACAGTACAAGCAAAAGTAAGTTGTAGGATAACTATAAAATAAGCATGTCATTATGTTTGTTAGTGACATCAAGGTGTGCACTGCCATATCATACGAAGGTGAATATCATTGCAACTGGCCGAATGAGCTGGTTCAGATGGTATCCGAATTTGTATGTTTTTATTGATAATGGTCGTCCTGCAAATTATGTTGAGTTTCAAGTGTGGCAAAGGGTTGAAATAAATTCTGTTCATGTTTCAAACTGCTGTGGAGCATTTTTGTAATGCATTTCTGTATCAGAATATTTAAGATATAAATTCATCCTGCAGTAATTCTCCACAACGAACATACATTCTCTCTAAAATTTCAATAGTCATGTCAAGCAGACATTAACACAACAATCTTAGTTATTTATGCAGTTTCTACTAAAAATTCAAACATTTTGAATATATTTTTGTTATACATGTATCTGGACTATAGCAAAGGTATGTCATCTACATAACATCTGTGGCTGCTGTACATAATGTCTTTTTATTTTTATGGCGTGCAACTGTTATTATTCACCATCGGCGCTGACATCTTTTTCTATAATTTTCTTTGTTTTGACTTTGGTATTCCTCTTCATCTCTCAGGCTTGGAAATGTTGTTCAGTTCACCTTTAATGTTGTTTTTTCCATTTTTGGTATAGTGAAGAACTTGTGTTTTTTTTTTCAACACATAATAATATGTAAAATATGTAAAGTTGAGCTTGAAATAAAGCAACAAATTCACTTTAACTGTGTTCAGCTCACCAAGTATGTAGACAAGGCACTTAGCAGCTTAGACAAGAATAATTATTCAGTTCTACATGTAAGTTTCATAATGGTTGGGTGGAATGATAATTCGAAATGAACTTCACTCTTTTGTAAGTCTCCTCAATTATTGAGATTGCATCTGCACTTAGTCAATTCATTAGTGGTAATGATACATAATGTGGTAAATTACCATTGATGCCAATTCATATTCTTATGAGAACAACAGTTCTGTCTTTCTTCTATATGTCGAAGCAGTTTTTTATAAATCTGTAAAAGGAATATAGGTGCATATGGGTACAAAACTCTAGTTGCTTTCCATGTTCAGACTCCATAGATGGGATAGTCATTTGGTAATTAACCCAAAGCGTTCAGTCAACTGATACACAGATTTGCATGTCCGTCAAGCTCAATTTGTGTTATTGAATTGTTTGAAGATTACGGTTTCTCTCAGCAGTCTCTTTATCAAGTGTATACACATCAGAGTGCACTATCATAGTCAAGTTACACACATGTTAGTGTTGCTGAGAGATACACTATTCAACTTACGTGTAAACTTTGATTAAAAATATTTGAAATTGATATCTGCCAACACAATATTTAAAGTCCATTTTCACACATAAGCATATTTGGTTAATTGTTACTAGTTTACAGCAAGTTAACTACAATTATCAGTTGTACAGTAAGAACAACAAAAGTTTCTTCATTTACACCATTAACTAAGGCAGATTTGTGAAAATAATAATAATTTACATAAAAAATAACAATTTTTGAGTCCATGGAAATATGGATATCATCGAAATCGGCTTGATGAGTCAATTCTAATAATGTCCATTTTCTAGTGGTTGTCATGAGAAACTATGTTTTGGCAATTTTTTTCACTGATTTTTTTTATGAGGCAAGTGTTCAACTATATACCCATCGGTTTCTTTTTCGAAAAGCATATCATATTTCATGACTGAACAACAAATATCTTAAATTTTCATGAACACCATACATATACGCATATCATTGGAAATTGTCACTGAGCCAGTCCACATAAAATTCATACCAGTCTTGTTTTACTGAAAAATTTCTAAGATATTTCAGGTTGTGTAACATCAAGCATGGTTGGTCCCAAGATGGAAGACCATGTGAGTGATTGATTCAAGGGGTCCCGCTTTGTGTGTTTGGCAAGGCACTTCGTTCCCAATTCCATCTTGTGAGCATAATGTGATAAGACACATGATTCACATGCCTTCAACTAATGCAAACTCTGCCTTCACAAACTCAGTAAGTTGGAGAGTCTAACTGTGACTAGTTCATGTTCAGTGGTCCTGTACAGGTACCACCATTAACACTGTCTTGCAGAGTATGGCCTTGGCTGCTTATGTGCCACAAAATCCTAATCAATCAAAGAAACTAGCATGAGCTTTTCTCGAACTAATTTTCTGAGCCAATTTGGCCATTTGGACAGGTAAAGGTCAATTGACAAAACCTCATTTGTGTAACTACATTTAACAGTCAAGCACAAGTCAAAGTCCTGATGACAAGAAAGAGGCCTGACATTATTTAGGAGAGCTGAAGGGCAGTCCACCTAGAGCCCTCGCATTTTTTTTCAAGCTAGTCTGACTTTAGTGCACCTAGAATTCTGTATGACATGACATGACATGAATTCCAATATATCTTGCCTTGCACTCACGATCTATAGCGGATTTGAAAAAATGCCGGGTAACCAAATCCCAGGCAAAAAAAACAACTTAAAAACATGGAAAACCACTAAACCATCAGTTAGCATTTTACCGAAACCATAGTTTGGAGGGAAACTAAAATTTTTATGGGAGAGGGGAGGGAGGGGGGCATTTATCACCAGTTTGGAATAAAATTACACAAACATGAATGTCATTGGATCCGGCTCAAAGAGCCGTTTTCAATGGCATCAATATTTCTGTGATTTTTTGAAAATGCTGAAGGATATATTGGACTACTTTGGTCATATTTTGGGTGCTGTGTTAGCTAAATCATTAAGGGGGACTATTAACCCACGTGGATACTTTTGAAAGGGCTGAAGTAGCCCTCTTATAAATCTGAATAATGCCAACAATGTAGAATATTGTAAATATATTACATTTGTATTGGTTTTAATCAGTACATGAATTCTCACTTCTTGAGATAAGAATCTGTAGCATCCAAAATGAACTGTGACTGAAAGCCACTGTACTAAATTAGCAAATAATAACTGGGTTAGCATAAGATAAAATTAATGTGTGATATGTTTAGAGCTATAAGGTTGTGATATTTTGTTTCGGTTTCGATTGCAACTCGGTTTTCCAGAAAAGAGTTGGGTTTCGGTTCTGGTTGTGACGTAAAATAAATCAAAATTTGTCTTTGAGGCCAGAAAATAACCCCATACATGTGTAAGCGTCCATAGAAACATTTTACTGCCTCAATAAAACCATACAAATTTGGATAGCATAAGAACCACCTCACTGAACCGGTTCTAAGGATATCCATATTTGTATGGTTTTAAGGGAAAATATTTAAAATTTTGAGTGAAAATTTGAAATTGAAAAAAAAATTTCTAAAAAGCTGTGTTAGGTAATGGATTAACATGTTGCTTGCCAAACCAAATTCTTCATATCGCCAACGTTTTGATAAGCTTGGGTGATTCCCTTTCACATTTTATCATGAAAGGGGTATCCCTTCTAAGTAGTTATTTCGGATGAAACTGTGAGCTTTTCATGCTAATGACATGTAAATCAAAATAACCAAAAATGTCGGTTATTCGAAGATTTTCGGTTCGGTTTCAGTTTTTAATTTCAATAACCAAAAACAATTCTTTTTTCGGTTAACCTCCCAGCTCAAAATATGTTTTAGCGCGCAGCAACACCATGTTGCCAAGTGAATAAGAGAAAACTTGCTAAGATTTGCAAAATAGATTACAAGAACAGGATATATAAATCACCCTCCTACACTCTAGGGTGTATTCCACCATAGATGGTGTCAGTTATTAAGTGTATTGGCCAATGTGCTCATGCATGAACAAAGTAGCAGTGACTACTGTGGTCCTATTCTCATTCCATGTCTGGACACATTGTGAGTCTTGGACCAGAAACATATCCAGACATGTACCACAAGAGCCACATAGGGCTCAAAAATGGCCAAAGGTATGGTTTTGAAATGTTTTGTACTTTATAATGCTATGCTTGCATGCTATTAAAATATGTTGATTGAAAACAACGTAATAAGATGCCCAGCTGTTCCAAAAGTAAAGGCACAAAATTTGATGACTCTATTATTAGCAAATCTTCACATATTTCAATACAAATGAAAGGAACCATGTCAGGCTTTAATCTATTTTATCAAACTTGATAACCTCAAATCTGTTTTTATTAAATTATGTAGCAAAATTAATCTCAAGTTAATTCTGAAAAACTACATTAACCCCTTACCAAACACAGCTTTTTGGGGAGTGGGGGAAGGGAAACAAATTTATTTTTGGAATATTTTATCTAAAATTTCCAGGAAAACCATACAAATATGGATATCATTGGAATTCTTTAATTGAGCCAGTTTCAATAAAATCCATGTTTGTATGGTCTTGAGAAAACTTCAAGATATTGCAGGATGTGTAAGCTTTATGTATCGTTATTTACTGGGCCGTATGAAATGTTTTTAGATAAAGGTACAAGTAGTGGTAATATAGAATCAATGGCAATAATTTGGGCAAATATGATCTTCACAGAAAGCACCAATCTATGGCATACTTTTTGGAAAGCACTGTGAGAGCTTTCCAAGAAATGATACCAAAGGCATGTGCTATCAATGCAGGAAGATTTTTAAATGAAAGTGTTAATGACACTGTAGCTCAACTTGTTTAAGACATGTACATGTATAGTATATGACACAGCAATGACAAACATCATAACATTGATAACAAAGGTACATGAAAAGTATTGTAACGGTCTGTACATAAATGCTGACCGTAGCCTGTAACAAATATACGGGTAAAGTATTGTAAAGGTGGGGGACAGTTAGACGCTAAACTAGAAAAGAAATCTTTGAGTCCCAGAGTGGGTCTGACTGAACCCAAAAATATTTGTTCTCATAGCACAGTGATAACAAAGGCACCCAAATACACTCGTTCCTGACACAAGGTGATAACAAAGGTACCCCAAGAAGTTTGTGAAGATCGGTTCATAAATACAGACTCTAGCCCGAGTTCATCTAATTTGCATAATTTCTGCACAAGAAAAAAACCCGTATTATATGTGATGTGTTCTTTGTTACTAAACATTCCTACAAAAATTTATTCAAATCAGAACTTTCATACAGAAGTTCTGTACACAAAACTGATTGCACTAATTTTGGTACAAAATTGCTGCTGACGACCATCTTGAATTTTGGATCCCACCCCAAAACACTCATTCTTGTCCCACGGTGATAACAAAGGTACCCACGAAGTTTTGTAAAGATCGGTTCATAAATACGGCCTCTAGCCTGAGCCGTATAGAAGTTGTGTACAAAAAACTGATTGGACCTAATTTCGGTACAAAATGGCCACTGGCAGCCATTTTAAATTCTGGATCGCACCCAGAACCACTTGTTCTCGTCTCAAGGTGATAACAAAGGTACCCACGAAGTTTTGTGAAGATCGGTTCATAAATACAGCCTCTAGCCCGGGCCGTATTGACACGTGCACTTATTGTGTATAAGTAGCACTGAATAAATCAAAATTAATCTAATTTGCATAATTTCTGCTCGAGAAAAAAAACCCGTATTATATGTGATGTATTCCATGTTACTAAACATTCATATAAAAACTTATTCAAATCAGAACTTTCGTACAAAAATTCTGTACAAAAAACTGATTCCACTAATTTTGGTACAAAATGGCCGCCGGCAGCCATCTTGAATTTCGGACCGCACTCAAAAACACTCGTTCTCGTCCCAATGTGATAACAAAGGTACCCAAGAAGTTTCGTGACGATCGGTTCATAAATAAAGCCTCCAGCCTAGCCGTATTGACATGTGCACTTACAGTGTATAAGTAGTACTGGATAAATCAAAGTTCATCTAATTTGCATAATTTCTGCACCAGAAAAAACCCGTATTATATGTGATGTATTCCATGTTACTAACCATTCATACAAAAATTTATTCAAATCAGAGCTTGAATGATAAGCTTTTTATCAGTGGTTTTGGAAGGAACATTTAACCTCATATCAGTGTTTTTGGAGGGAACATTTAACCCAATTTTAGTGTTTTTGGTGGGAACATTTAACCCTATATCAGTGTTTTTGGAGGGAACATTTAACCCTATAATAGTGTTTTTAGAGGGAACATTTAACCCTTCTTCCTCTTTTGCACTCTGAAACCTATCCTTTTTAACCACTGACTTTTTCCAGTTCTTTCTTCTTGGCATCTTTCAAAGTGAAAAGAGGAAAAATGGCTTTCTAGACACAAGTTTAAATTAGGTCACACTTATTTAAAAACTTGTGTAGCATTATTGTACATATCGATTACGGGAGCACATTTGCTCAGTGATAATGTTTTTGAATTGTGATCCGAACTTTGCAAGGTTGAAACCAGTTCATGTGATGCTGAACTTTATCTCAAACCATTCTAAAGCTCGACAATGAAAGAGTTAAGAGAACAGATTAATTTTTCACTTCTGTGTTTTCTTATAGGCAATCTCATTATATCCTGATAGAATAAAAAACACAGCTAACACAAAGCTGCGCAAATTGATAAATGAAGATAAGCTAGTTCTCTTCCAACTAATGAAGAACATCCCAGTAGGAAAAAAAACAATAACATATGCAGCCTTTTATTCTTTTATTGTGTATTACTCTCCTGTTATCACTGCTGACAATGTCATGAAACACACTACATATTAAAATTGCTTTACAATATAAATTTTATGTTAGTGGTCACTTGAGCATTAGCAATATTCAGTTTCAATGTGATGTCTGATACGCTGCATAAATTAGATATGGAACTTGGTGTTATTTATCGACAAAATATCACTTCATAAAGTGTTACTTTAATAACAATCCAAGTTAGTAGTCTGTTTTAATGTAATAAATTTTTAACACACAAAACTCAGGTCATCACGCAATTTGATGAGCAAGCCTGATTTTGGAAATGGACAGCAGAAAAACATTGAACATAATGCCTATGCTCATAATGGTAAAATGGAAACAAAGCATATTTTGGTAAACAGTTTATTCATTTGTAGTGTACAACAAAAATAGATTAGATATACAAAATACTCTGTCAATATGTTTCTGGGTTTTTTAATAGTTTTGCTCCTCATAATGCGTACATGCTTCATGGATGTTTGTATTCAATGAATGTGGTAGAGTGAAGTGGATTACATGGACAAGTTGGGGTTCAAGTGGGTCAGAAGAGGCATATGGGGGCTAGGGGCTTATTAAATATGCGGCAATAGACCTTGCTGTTTTTAAACATGTCGTTGAGTCATCAGTGGCTCTTTATGATTTTTTTTCAGGAGGGCAGTGCTGTAGCAAATAACTCATTAACAGGTACTATTACATACCAATTTACAGTAGATTAGAATGGTATAGTACCTATTACAAAGCAATTAGCTGATCAATGAGATGAGCATGAAATGCCTACATCAGCAAATACGAGCCAGGCATTGCACATCGGATCTCCATCGAAACAACAGGGCTTGACAATGAAGCAAACATTGTTATTCACTAAATGTTAGCTAAGACTTTATTTCAGTCTAAGCCTTTTATACAAAAAAGTCTCATCTCACTGATGCATTTGAGTTTAATTTACAACTTTATATTTTACATTAGCTCTATATTATTTTATTTCCATTGAAGTTAATTTTCTAAAATTCTGCAAATGCTTGCTTTCCCCCATCAAAACATAAATCATAAAATCTGCTGTCTTTGACTCAAAGCAAACAGAGGAAAGCATTCTCTGAATCTTGATGTAAAAGAGAGCTACTATCAAATGGTTAATTGTAACAACTTGTACTTCAAATACAATATCTAAGCTTATAATCTTAGGCCTGCATACATGGCACAGAAATATGACAAGACCAACAATATTAATACGTGCAATTAAAACTGCTGTACAGTCTCTGACCATGGGAGTGGAAATAACAAAATGCAAATATGACCCAACATAATATGAAAAAAGAACATATCAAATCAATCAACGCACCTTACATGAACAAATACATTTTCTTTGTGACACATTCCTGTATTGCCCAGTGAAGTAGTGAACAATCCTGTTGACTCTTTTACTGCAAAGGCATAAACAAATAAATACTTACATTCATGTATTTAGTATCCTTATTTGCTGTATCATTTAAGTTTCTAAATTAACACTGGGTTCATTTGAATTTTCATACAAGTGTATAGATAAGTGTTTGTGCATTCCATCAGATACGTCATCAGTGTTTTTGAAAGGAACATTTAACCCTATTTCAGTGTTTTTGAAGGGAACATTTAACCCTATTTCAGTGTTTTGGAAGGGAACATTTAACCCTATTTCATTGTTTTTGAAGGGAACATTTAACCCTATTTCAGTGTTTTTGAAGGGAGCATTTAACCCTATTTCAGTGTTTTTGAAGGGAACATTTAACCCTATTTCATTGTTTTTGAAGGGACCATTTAACCCTAATTTCAGTGTTTTTGAAGGGAACATTTAACCCTATTTCAGTGTTTTTGAAGGGAACATTTAACCCTATTTCAGTGTTTTTGAAGGGAACATTTAACCCTATTTTAGTGTTTTTGAAGGGAACATTTAATCCTATTTCAGTGTTTTTGAAGGGAACATTTAACCCTATTTCAGTGTTTTTGAAAGGAAAATTTAATCCTTTTTCAGTACAAAATTCTGGAATCTATTTTCTTCACCAACAACTCCCATGTTTTTCTTCGGAAGAGTGTTTGTATGCCATAAAGATAAACATCTTTATACTTTTTCCCTCAAAATGCACTAAGTTAAATATGGGGCTCCCAATGAGAGCCAAAATATGCACCTAAATGTGTGATATGAACAAGTTCTAGTCAGAACCCCTCATCAATGCTGCATATGAAAAAATTCTAAAAGTTTTGGACCAATGGGTCTGCAGAAAAAGATTTTTCAACTTTTTACAAAAAATATCTGTGGTGCTATCAGAGTTATGCTCCTGTGAAAACCCATGTGGACGTGGGAACTTTTCTCAAACAAATTTGAATTGTGAAATCATCAGGAACATCCACAGCAAATTAGAACCCAATTGGCCAAGCCAAGCAGTGGCCAAGCAGTTTCTTAGATGAAGTTGCTTTCATAAACTTCGCGATGGCAGTCATAAGTTGAGCTACTCTCAGGTGAGCTAAAAACGTTTCTCCAGGACAGTGACAAAAATAATGGACTTCAAATTTCATTACTATCGTTACACATCTACAATTGACACAATGTGGGTTGTGTGGGAGGTGGAAGGAAGGTATCTGTATAATTAGTGAAAACAAAAATTCCCTACGTTGAACCCTGTAATAAAACAAGGGTTTTGCTGTTATCTCCATTTTTTGGGCCCCGTGCGGGTGGACTCAACCAGTTGAACAAACTTGAAGCTTTGGGTAATAGGGATTCATTTAAAAAATGTTCACGACGACAGACAGACGAATGGACACATGGTGAGCCCTAATATTGACCGAGATACTCGATATGAACAAACTTAAACCAAACCCATTCTAGAATGATGCATACCAAATACCAAAAGATTCTGCCCACTAGTTCTGGAATTTTTTTAATTCATGCTTCCATGGTGAGCCCCAATATTGACCAAGGGAAGTCGATATGAACAAACTTGAACCAGGCCCAAACGAGAATGCTGTATACCAAATATCAAAAGATTCTGCCCACTGGTTCTGGAGAAGAAATTTTGTAAACAATTTTACCTAAATCGCACAAAGTAAAAATTCATGCTCCCATAGTGAGCCCTAATGTTGACCGAGGAACTCTTTATGAACAAATATGAACCAGTCCCATACTAGAATGCTGCACACCAAATATCAAATGATTCTGCCCACTAGTTCTGGAGAAGATGTTTTAGTAATTTTTCTGATATACATAGGGTGCTATCAGAGTTATGTCCCATATGGAGCCTCAAGTGGGTATCTCCATTTCATTTGGACAAACTTGAATTGACATAGGATAATGAACATCCATATCAAGCGATTTCAGAGGAGAAGTCAGTTGAGAAGGAAGTTCACGATAACGGGCGGACGGACAAATGACTTCGAGAGTCCAAATATGAACCCAGGGGACCAATTTGATCAAACTTGAATCAGATACACCCCACAATGCTGCATACCAAGTATTAAAATATTCTGCTTGCCTGATCTGGAGAAGAAAATCTTTAAAGAAATTTCCTTGAATGCACAAAGTTCAAATTCAGACTCCTATAGTGAGCCCAAATATGAACTCGGGGGGGCCGATTTGAACAAAATTAAATCAGATCTACCACCACAATGATGCACTCCAAATATCAAAAGATTCTGCCTGATGGGTCTGGATAAGGAGATTTTTATAGAAATTTCTTTGAAATGCAATGAGTCTAAATTCGGCCTCCTCTAGTGAGCCCAAATATAAGCCACGGGGTTCGATTTGAACAAACGTGAATCAGATCCACCCCACAATGCTGCATACCAAATATCAAATGATTCTGCTCACTGGATGTGGAGAAGAAGATTTTTAAAGAAATTTCCTTGGAATGCATTAAGTTCATATTTGGGCTTCTTTGATGTGCCCAAATATAAACCCAGCGGGTCTATTTGAACAAGCTTGAATCAGATACACCCACAATGCTACATACCAAATATCAAAAGATTCTGCCTGCTGGATCTGGAGAAGAAAATTTTAAAAGAAATTTCCTTGAAATGTACTAAGTTCAAATTCGGGCTAACATATTGACCTCAAATATGAACACAGGGTGCTCATTTGAACAAACTTGAATCAGATCTACCCACAATGCTGCATACAAAATATAAAAAATATTCTACCTGCTGGTCTGGAGAGGAAAAATTTCAAAGCAATTTGAATGAAATGCATTAAGTTCAAATTCAGGCTCGAATAGTGAACCCAAATATGAACCCAGGGGGTGATTTGAACAAATTTGAATCAGATCCACTCCACAATGTTGCATACCGAATATCAAAATATTCTGTTTGCTGGATCTGGAGAAGAAATTTTTAAAAGAAATTCCTTGAAATGCGCTAAGTTCAAATTCGGGCTTGAGCCCAAATATGAATACAGGGGGTCGATTTGAACACACTTCAATCAGATGCACCCCACAATGCGGCATACCAAATTTTAAAAGATTCTGCCTGCTGGATCTTGAGAAGAAGATTTTTAACAAAATTTGACTGAAATGCACTAAGTTCAAATTCAGTCTCCTTTACTGAGCCCAAATATGAACCCAGGCGGCCGATTTGAACAAACTTGAATCAGATCCACCCCCACAATGTTGCATAGCAAATATCAAAAGATTCTGCCTGCTGGATCTGGAGAAGATTTTTAAAGAAATTTGCCTGAAATGGACTAAATTTGAATTCGGGCTTGAGCCCAAATATGAATCCGGGGCCGTTTTGAACAAACTTGAATCAGATCCACTCCGCAATGCTGTATACCAAATATCAAATGATTATGCCCACTTGTGCTGGAGAATAAGATGTTTTAGTTATTTCTCTAAAATACATACGGTGCTATCGGAGTTATGCCCCTATGGAGCTCCAAGTGGGCATGTTTATTTTATTTGAACAAACTTGAATTGACATGTGGTAATGAACATCCATACCAAGTTTCGAGCAAATCGACCTAGCGGTTTTATAGGAGTCGCTTGAAAAAAGTTCACGACGAAGGACGGACGATGGACGGCACAGGGGGCTAATTTGAACAAACTTGAATCAGATCTACCCCAGAATGCTGCATACAAAATATAAACAATATTCAACCTGCTGGTCTGGAGAGAAAATTGTTTAAAGAAATTTGCCTGAAATGCACTAAGTTCAAACTCAGGTTCCAACAGTGAGTCCAAGTATGAACTCAGGGGGTCGATTTGAACAACCTTGAATCAGATCCTCTCCACAATGTTGCATACCGAATATCAAAATATTCTGCTTGCTGGATCTGGAGAAGAAGATCTTTGGCGAAATTTCCGTGAAATGCACTAAGTTCAAATTCGGGCTCCAATAGTGAGCCCAAATATGAATGCAGGGGGCCGATTTGAACAAACTTCAATCAGGTACACCCCACAATGTTGTATACCAAATATCAAAAGATTCTGCCTGCTGGATCTTGAGACGAAGATTTCTTTAAAAAATTTGCCTCAAATGCACTAAACTCAAATTCGAGCTCCTATACTGAGCCCAAATAAGAACCCAGGCGGCCGATTTGAACAAACTTGAATCAGATCCACCACCACAATGTTGCATACCAAATATCAAAAGGTTCTGCCTGCTGGATCTGGAGAAGATTTTTTAACAAATTTGCCTGAAATGCACTAAGTTCGAATTCGGGCTTCTATAGTGAGCCCAAATATGAATCCAGGGGGGACGATTTGAACAAACGTGAATCAGATCCACCCCATAATGGTGTATATCAAATATCAAATGATTCTGCCCACTTGTGCTGGAGAAGAAGATATTTTAGTAATTTCTCTAAAATTCATAGGGTGCTATCGGATTTATGCCCCCTATGGAGTCCCAAGTGGGCCTGTCCATTTCATTTGAACACACTTGAATTGACATATGGTAATGAACATCCATACCAAGTTTCGAGCAAATCGACCTAGTGGTTTCAGAGGAGAAGTCGTTTGAAAAAAGTTCACGACGCCAGACGGCCAACGACGGACGACGGACGGCAAGAGATAAGTTGAGCTCCCTTCGGTGAGGTAAAAAAAGATTTTTAAAGAATATTCCTCATATTGAACTAAGTTATAATCCGGGCTCCCACTGAGAGCCCAAATATGAACCCAGGGACTTGGCTTTAACAAACTTGAATCTCACCTCCCCAAGGATGCTGCACACCAAATATCAAAACATTCCGACTGCTGGATCTGAAGAAGAATTTTTTAAGAAAATTCCTCATTTTGAACTAAGTTACAAGTCGAGCTCCCACAAGTGAGCCCAAATATGGACCTAGGGACATGGCTCGAACAAAACTTGAATCTTACCCCCCCCCCCACCCCCCCCCCCCCCCACCCCCGAGGATGCTGCATACCAAATATCAAAAGCATTCTGACTGCTGGATCTGAAGAAGATTTTTAAAGAAAATTCCTCATTTTGAACTAAGTTATCAATCGGGCTTCCACAGTGAGTCCAAATATGAACCCAGAGACTTGGCTTGAACAAACTTGAATCTCACCCCTCTAAGGATGCTGCATGCCAAATATCAAAACATTCCGACTGCTGAATCGGAAGAAGATTTTTAAATAAAAATTCCCCCTATTGAACTAAGTTATAATTCGGGCTCCCACAGGGAGCCCAAATATGAACACCTGGACTTGTCTTTAAGAAACTTGAATCTCACCCCCTGAGGATGCTGCACACGAAATATCAAAACATTCCGACTGCTGGATCTGAAGAAGAAGATTTTTAAAGAAAATTCCTCATTTTGAACTAAGTTATAATTCGGGCTACCACAGTGAGCCCAAATATTGACCTTGGGACATGGCTTGAACAACCTTGAATCTCACCCTCCTAAGGATGCTGCATACCAAGTATCAAAACATTCAAACTGCTGGATCTGAAGAAGATTTTTAAAGAAAATTACTCATTTTGAACAAAATTGTAATTAGAGCCACCATAGTGAGCCCAAATATGAACCCAGGGCTTTAACAAACTTGAATCCCCCCCGCACCCCCCCCCCCCCCCCTTGAGCATGCCGGATACCCATTATCAACAGATTCCGTCTGCTCGATCTTGAAAAGAAGGTTTTAAAAGAAATTTGCCTGAAATGCACTAAGTTCAAAATCGGCCTCCTATACTGAGCCCAAATATGAACCCAGGGGGCCGAGTTGAACAAACTTGAATCAGATCCACCCCACAATGCTGCATAACAAATATCAAAAGATTCTACCTGCTGGAGAAGATTTTTTAAGAAATTTGCCTGAAATGCACTAAGTTCGAATTCGGGCTTCTATAGTGAGCCCAAATATGAATCCAAGGGGCCGATTTGAACAAACGTGAATCAGATCCACCCCATAATGCTGTATACCAAATATCAAATGATTCTGCCCATTTGTGCGAAGATTTTTTAGTAATTTCTCTAAAATACATAGGGTGCTATCGGAGTTATGCCCCCTATGGAGCCCCAAGTGGGCATGTCCATTTCATTTGAACAAACTTGAATTGACATATGGGAATGAACATCCATACCAAGTTTCCAGCAAATCGACCTAGTGGTTTCAGAGGAGAAGTCGTTTGAATAAAAGTTCATGACGCCAAATGGCCAACGACGGACGACTGAAGGCAAGTGATAAGTTGAGCTCCCTTCGGTGAGGTAAAAAAAGGATTTTGAAAGAATATTCCTCATATTGAACTAAGTTATAATTCGGGCTCCCACAGGAAGCCCAAATATGAACCCAGGGACTTGGCTTTAACACACTTGAATCAAACCTCCCTAAGGATGCTGCACACCAAATATCAAAACATTCCGACTGTTGGATCTGAAGAAGAAGATTTTTAAAGAAAATTCCTCATTTTGAATTAAGTTACAATTCGAGCTCCCACAGTGAGCCCAAATATAGACCTTGGGACATGGCTTGCACAAACTTGAACCTCCCCCCCCCCCCCCCTCCCCCGGAGCATGCTGCATACCCAATATCAAAAGATTCCGCCTGCTCGATCTTGAGAAGAAGGTTTTTAAAGAAATTTGCCTGAAATGCACTAAGTTCAAATTCGGGCTACTACACTGAACCCAAATATGAACCCAGGGGGCTATCGGAGTTATGTCTCCTATGGAGCCCCAAGTGGGCATGCCCATTTCATTTGAATTGACATATGGTCAGAGGACAAGTCGTTTGAAAAATGTTCACGACGCCGGACGGACGACAGACGACAGACGACGGACGGCAAGTTATAAGGTTAGCTCCTTCGGTGAGCTAACAAGGCCCATCTAAACATCCTTCAGAGACAACTTCAAACACGAATCGAATGAGGAAGAGATTCCGAATACAACAAGGAACACCTTGATGCATACAGCGGACAAATTTGTAAATAAGCTGTGACATTTTGTATTTTTGTGTCAAATTGATTTAATTATTGATTAGACACGCAATTTCCAACGCAAATATATATTAAGTTTTATTTATTTCGAAATTTGGTCAAATAATTAAGTGATCTATTCTGCAATCTGACTTATTAAAATTAACCCTTTACCTAACCTGAAAAGCAGACGACACTTGCAAAAATAATTCTTTAATAACTAATTTTTTTCATTTTTTGTCTCAAAAACATAGGTTATGACCCCTCATTTCAACGAGGGGTCCTAACCTATGTTTTTGAGACAAAAAATGAAAAAAATAATGAAAATTAATTGGCGATTTTTGAGAATAGCGCTGGCCGGTTTTGACCGTTACGTTGGGTAAAGGGTTAAACGAACTGTAAGTGATAACCTTTGGTCAAGCCGATAGAGAATTAAATCATTATTGATGTAAAAAATAATTTAACTACAGCATCAACGTAAAGGGGAAATCGCCCTATCTCTCTTGCTGCTACCTTACCAGAACGTTTGCTGGTTCCAATAAATGATTCTCAAAAACTTAAGAGGCTTTCCAAACGCGGGTGCTATGATTCACAACAGAGGGCTTGAAGGTCAGCGGGTTAAGACAAACATTTCTCCCATCGGGCCGAACCATGATTGGCCCCAAGAGAGAAATTTCTGTTTCAATTCGCTAATCCGGAAAAAGTCGCAATATCCTGATTCCAGAGGCTTTTGACTCTTGATGCTTTGCGAAAGTTAAAAAGAAACGCAAAAAACGAAAAAAATAATTGGCTTGTGGAACTAGGGTATCAAAAACAGCTGTCATGGCAATTCGCCATGACAAATATCGCTAACGTATTACATGATATTCTTTTTCGATAGATGACATTCTTCAATACGGCTGCAAGGAAAGCGAAGAGAGAAATGCGATAAGATCTTGACCCAGAAACGTGTAATACCGCCCACTTTTGTTATACCTCACCAGTTTTGTAATAGCGATCGCCCATTTTTGTTATACCTCACCAGTTTTATTATAGAACGCCAGCTTTTGTTATAGTTTGCGGTCACCATTTTTGTTATAGAAATCGCCCATTTTTGTTATAAAAAAACAGCTAACCACTTTTGTTATATAAATCGCCAGCTTTTGTAATACATGAAATCAAAACTTGCATTCGCCCCTATTCTGACGTGTGTTTGATGAAAGTGATTTTGGTTGGAGTTGGGGTGTATTTGAAACGTACATGTAAGGAAAAGGGAAACACAAATTCGTTTTTATTCGATGGCCTGCATGCTTGCCTGCTTGCCTGCTGTCTGCTGTCTGCCTGCTGACCGACCGGCCTGCCCGCTTGCCTGCCTGCCTGCCTCTTTGCTTGCCTGCCCGATGATCACCCGAAAGCCCACCCGAAGCCCTCCCGTCCTCCCACCCGCCTGACCACCCGCTTGTCTGTCTGTCAGTCCGTCTGTCTGTCTGTCCGTTCAGGTTACTTCAGATGTACGTGTGTGAACAAGTTGTGCGTGCAGACGTTACTTGTGCAAACCGGTGATTCAACCACTGGTCCACTCCCCTCTTCTGAGGAGCGGCCCCTCAAAACACCCACCTTTGAGGTGCAAAAACGGTCGCAGGTGCGGAATTTTACCCTACCTAACACTGAAATCACCTCACAAGTACATCCGTTCTCCGTCCTTCCGTCTGTCCATCCCTCCGTCCGTCCGTCAGGAAGCAACATAAAACCCAAATGCCCGACGGCTCTCGTTTTCTTTGGTGGTGAGTAAAGGGAGGTTTCTTTCGATGATGAGCATTCTGAAATACTCATTATAATACTCACTATAGCAGCAATCTTCTTTTTGTCAATCTTCCTTGCAATATTTTGAAAACCGGATGTCTGATCGATCAGATTCAATTATGATGGATTGGTGCTTTATGACAACACCGACGTTCCACTTTATATTAGAAATTCTGAAAAAATGCAATATATCCACCTTGGTGGAGAATTGTGTACGCCTGCATGTCTTCATAGTGTATTGTAAACTAATGTGTATTTGGGTTCCCAAGATATTTTTTCCCTGAGAAACTTTGATGATGAATGCATTTACAGTAAGCAGCTAATTAATGCTGATATCGCCTACTTCCGGTTCTTAATTATGTCGTGGTGGATCGAATCCAGTTAAAGTGCATCGTTCGGGTTATTGTATGTGTTGTGGGTGTATGACGGCATGGGATGGGGCTCGGGTGGAGGGGGGGGGGAGTTATACTGCATTGCATGGTGGCGACTACATATTTGTTTGTAAATGTTATGTATGGTAGTGTTGTATTGACTCTCTAAGCTTTTCACCGCACGTTCTCAGCGGTAACGCGTGGGACTATAGTCTTGATCATGTGTTCTTTTATTGATATTATACCGAGGTGGTAGTCTTCGCCACTCCAATCTATTTAAGCATGGCCAAGTATCAATCTGAACTGTTATTGCCTTCTTGTACTGGTCGACTGTTCTATGCTTCTGGAAGGCGTCTACTCTCCAAAACACGTCAAATCTTGAGACTGAATCTAACCAACTCATCTGTCCTAAAACGATCGACAAATTCTGTAATCCACACATAGCACATGTAACAATCAAAAACATTCCTGTGGGGGACCCAGGAAGTAAAGCAGTCCTTTTTTACTAAAGTAAACAAAACAAGTTCTGCTTTGCTGGTAAAATTGTACCCAGTCCCCAAATGCTCAGATGGGACTTTTTTAAAAAGACTGCGATTTAAACGATTGATTAAGTTTGACTTTATCTCCATGTTGTGTTACTATTAGCTATTGTGCGTAAACATGTGGCGCCTAGGTTAACACCAATAAATAAATGGATAAATAATCAAAGAGAAGCAGCTGTTAAAGTCGCGTGTGTTCTATACACGTTTATAATACAATAAGAATCCATCAACTTCCACGGTTCTAGACATGTGCGAAATTCCGTTGTCAAAGGAAAGACCACAAATGATATGAGGGCCTGAGACAGGGGAAAAATTAACCAAGCGTTTGACATCCTGCGGCAGCATAGAAGGATCGGGTCATTTTCTTTCACCAATCTGCTACTACAGACAACTAATCTGTATATACGGATTATAATAAGGCAGTTTTTACAATTTATCAGTTGACTGTCATCAGTAGTATAGCTCGGTCACATCAACCCGCATTTGGGGGACTCCGGAATTGACGTCATCCAGTGGTGCATATGGGTGTAAAGTGTTTGTCGTGGTTGTCGTGGTAGCGTACGTAAGCGGTCATCTTGTTAGGTCATCATCATGGTAATACGTGGTGTTACTGCGCATGCGCAGCGCGTGCTGTTAGCGTGACGCGTGTTGCCGTCGTCCATTTTGTTTATAGGAGGCCGCCATCTTGGTTATTATGGTGACACATTATTGCTAAGTAACCCAAATCATAATACTACAATAGGAGCGTGTTCTACGGGTGTGTTCAAACCAACAGGAGTATTTCTAATTACCCAAATAAACCCGACATTGACAGGAATTTCTGAGTACCCCAGCCCCTATATATAGGCTTTCAGTAAGAAACAAAAGAGCATTCGACCCAATGGAAATACAAAGAATTACCCAAATGAACCCAAAAATGACCCAAAGTCTGTTCCGGGTCCCCTAAACGAGGGTTGATATGACCAAGCTATATCACTGTTATCGTGAATTAGATAAAACGGTTTATATAAATTACGTTACTAAAGTGCTAAAGTGGGCAAATTTTTACAAGAACCGCCTTTACCTCGCCACCCCTCACCCCCACCCCCACTCCCCTCCCGTCTCAGGTCCAAACACTTGCCCCCCCCCCCCTGAAATACCTTCTCTGTGTGACTATACACCACACATTACCTTGATGATTGAGTCGCAAAACAATCCTTGATGTAAGCTATCAAGACAACTCACATGACACCCTTAATGTTCTGCGATATGAGATCATTCGCATGTCCTTCAAAATATTGCAAGATATATGAATAAATTCGCAGATTGTATGTTCTGGGATTTTTAGGTCAGTCAATAATTGCATTTTTGCAACATATTGAAAAGTGTTAATGTTTATTGCCACATGGGTGTTTCCTCACAAATCATCTTTCATTTACCAGATCTCTTTATCAAAACATTTAATCCATGTTTTTTCACTTTGAATCATCTCAATTTTTTATACAATGGGGATCATTGACTTTCGAATTTTTTTTAAATTAGATGTGTACGATAAGTTATTTTTTTTTTTAAACTATAGGAGAAAATAAAACTGGCTTTTCTGTCCTATTCAGGGTCAATATGGTTTTTAACCATTTTTCCTCATTTCGAGATAGTACCTCGTTATAATGAGATATTAACTCGAGATAGTAGAAATCTTATCTTGGCATAAGGAGAAAGCATCCTTTTATAATGAGCAAACATCTTATTATTTTGAGATAGAAAGTGGTTATAACGAGAAACAAGAAAATACAGCAGTGCTGTGCAAAAAAGGACGATGATAATATGCCTATGCAGTTTTACTGAAAAGACCATCTTTAAAATAATAAGACTGAGTATCACAAATGTAGTTTCATGTAAAACATAATGTTGAGGAAAATCTGAGGAATAATTAATTTAAACATAAACAGATCAATTTGAAAACAAATCAAAATACATTTGATTCTCGGGCAATATATTGTGGAAAACAATGAAGATGGGAGGTTTTAATTATTTATTTTTTAAAAATTTTTTTAGTGTCTTTCTTCAGTAAATATGCAGTTTTCAGAAACTTGTGCATGAGGAAAATAGAACATTCTGGTGCTCTGGAAACAAAAGTTTTGCTGACAATTGTTAAGCTAAAAATGAAAGGGAATAAACTTTTTTTCAAAGAATGCATCTCAAATTATAGAAAAAAACATGACATGAAGAGCAAATATAAAGATTATTTTGTATGCAAATCACGTAGTCTTGATGATTTCTTTAAACACAAATCATATTTTTTTTCATTCGCTTTTCCAACAGCACTGAACGTTCTGAATACGAGTGACATTTTCCGTAAATACGATCAGATCTATCGGGATTTTCTATCAATAACCTCAGAGTACACATCGAACGTAAGAAAATTAACTCGTTACATGGTGTCTGAACGATTCGGACCGTGTACAATTCGAACCAGATTTTTATAAAGGACGTTTCGGCCCAGATCTATTGACGATTCCGACCATATTTCTGGCCGATTCGGACCAGATTATTGGACGATTCAGACCATGTTTGTGGACGATTCGGACCAGGTTTCTGGCCGATTTGCCCAACAGACACACAAACTACACAAGCCAGCACAGACATACACACTTCACAAGACAGCACAGACTTGTATTTTGAATTAAATAGTCCGAGAGCTTTATGTGCCAATTTCAGTGAGCCATTTTCATTAATTTCACTGAAAAAAATACCGACGTACCGCTATTGTTTGTAGTTATCACAACATATAATTCTGCGATTAATTATGAAACAGCTAATCCTGTGCTTCTGGGTCATATCAGGGAAGAGGAAAAAAGACGTGACGTCAACATTGACCTGCCTGTTTTTATTTGCAGTGCACTTTGGGTCCGTATATCGAATTTGGTCAAAATCAGCCCAGTAGCTGGCCCGTTGCTAAGGGGCACCCTCGTTGCGGGGTAAGTCACGTGACATCAACTTTGACCTGTCTGTTTTCATTTGCAATGCATTTTGGGGCCGTATACCGAATATTGTCAAAATCGGCCCAGTAGTTAGCCCGTTGCTAAGGGGGCGTTCTGGTAGCTAGGGAGGTCACGAGACGTAAACTTTGATCTGTCTGTTTTCATTTGCAATGCATTTTGGGTCCGTATACCGAATTTGGTCAAAATCGGGCCAGTAGTTAGCCCGTTGCTAAGGCGGCGTTTTGTTTGCTAGGGAGGTCACATGACGTCAACATTGATCTGTCTGTTTTCATTTACAATGCATTTTGGGTCCGTATAATGAATTTGGTAAAAATCGGCCCAGTAGTTATCCCGTTGCTAAGTGGTTGCTCTGGTTGCTAGGGAATCACGTGACATCATGGTTGATCTGTCTGTTTTCATTTGCAATGCATTTTGGGTCCGTATACCGAATTTGGTCCAAATCGGCCCAGTAGTTAGCCTGTTGCTAAGGAGACGCTCTGGTTGCTAGGGAAGTCACGTAGCGACACAGTTGACCTGTCTGTTTTCATTTGCAATGCATGTTGGGTCCATGTATCAACATTGGTCAAAATTGGCCCAGTAGTTTGCCCGTTGCTAGGGGTGTGCTTTATTTGCTATGGACGTCACGTGACATAATCAGTGACCCATTAACCTCCCCCCTCACCCAATATATTAAGGGTCCCTTGACCCAATGGGGGTGAAAGCAATGGTGGAGAGACATCACTTGTTCTAACGTCCGTGTATCCTTGAAAAAATGTAACCTCATTTGTCCCCGGTTCCTTTGGGAAAAATCCATAAACGTTTTATCAGCCAGAGTCATTCTCGTGAAGTCTCATCTCGTTAACTACTTCCTACGTTAAAAAAAGTGTGAGATTAGTATAAAGGACTCACGAGTTTCGACGTCGGCTTCGCCTCCGTCTCAACTCGGGCGCCTCCGGCGCCTTCGTCCTTTATAAAAAATATTAAATACAACTTTCAGAAGACAGTGTGCGCGCCCTCTTCTATTGCTAAATACGAAGAGCACTCAATTCAAATAAAAATACGACAATGACTGAAAATTGCACAAATCCTCTGTTTTCCAATGGTGATCCACGAATAATGGTCTGCAGTGATCCACAATCATCGGCAGAAAGTGGTCGTCCACAGTGTCCACAATTTCTTAAATAAGTCCAAGTGACGTATGTAAAGGCGTATTTGACATGTGTCACAATTCACAAAGGAGCACATTTATGGGCTGATATGTGACGTATATGAAAACGGATTTCTCATACGTCAAAAGGACGCACTTCTATGTGCCGGTTAGAGTCGTGTGTGCAGTCAAAGGAGATAACTCCGTAAGGGAAGACCGTAGGTGGATCGGGCAGAATCGAATGAAGCAATCTGATTAGTCAATTCGAAAGAAATAGGAGAGGGCTAAAGAAACTGAAGCATTTTGATTGGTCAATTCAAAAGACAGAGCAGAGAAGACGGAATAAGTTCTGGTAGTGAAAGATACAAATAGTAACACAATACAGCCTCGTTTTTATTGCATAGTCTCTTCTGCACTACCGGAGTAAACTCCAGAACAAAGATACGGGACCATGGCACTACGAGTCAATCAGATACATGGGTTAGATGTACTTAGAATAGATGGAATGGGCACTAAAACAAGAACTTGAGCGATTTCCAGTCAGTGTCGGATCCACTTGGGTAATTAGACATACTCCCGTTGGATCGAACATGCCCCAAGAACACACTCTACTGTAGTACTAGCCTTTGGATTGCTTAGCAACAACGTGCCACCATAGAAACCAAGATGGCGGCTTTCTATAAACAACATGGACGATGGAAACACGTATCACCCTAACAACTCGCGCTGCACATGCGCAGTAACCCACGTATCACCATGGTGATGACATCTCAAGTTGACCGCGCCCGCGGGATTCCGTATGACGTCACATTGTTGCTATTTTAAAGAAAAACCATGACGTCACAATGGGGCCCGGGAGGGGTCCGGCAAGTAGGGGTTAAAAATCACACCATATACTACTCACGGCGATTGGCAAACACGTTCTTCAACAACATATATTAACGCACTCTAAAATCGGTTGGATTGACAATCAACACACATTTACATGGATGGGTTAACATGCACCCAATTGGGTTCATATTTTCTCAGCCCAGTTGATTTGCATTTATTCTCAATCCAACTGATTTCAGTGTAAGACTATCTTCAGCTCAATGGGAAATATTATACGGTTGATCTCAGAGCAGAACCTTCAAAACCTGCTCTTCTTGAACTCAACGAAGGAACTTTTAGTCTGTACGAATTGTGTCACTCTCCGTTTCCAGACAATCAATTCAAACTCGAGACCAATACTGTGAACATAAGTGCATCTCTCTGCATAAAAATGCAAAGGAAAACCGAAAGAGACACAGTGTGTGCGATGAAGATAAGAACGTATATAGGTCTACGTGCTTCAAAGTGTCAAAAGCGGCACTGACCATCACATGGTTCAAACAGGTAAGGCCACCTCAAATTCAAGGTCTATTCAAGGACTTTTCCAGGACTCTTGTAATTTTTTTCAAGGACTCTTCTACACCCAATACTTCGATGAACGTAGCAATTTATGCATGTTCGTACCTTTAGAAAAAGAGTGATACTTGTGGTACAAAGTAGAGATAATTTGTAGAAGAAGCAGAAGTGAGCAATAATCCTAAAAACTCAACACTTGACAATTTTCTGGAAAGCTTCAAGACACTGTGTCAAGGGTGGATTTATTTTGTGCCCATTTCTTGTGAACAGGAATATAAACTGTATGAATTACTTAGTCCGCTGATATGTTTGGGAAATTCAAGAGCTATGCAAGGCTGTTGGCCAATTTTCAAGAGCTTTTCACGGCTAAAAAGCAGAGTCAATGACTTTTTAATACAAAAGTGAAATTCAAGAAATTTTCAAGACCCTGTATGAACCCTGCATCAAGACTCCACTTAAAAAATGTTGAATCGGAAATTCTCATTCCATTCTAATCCATTCGTGAAAACAACAAACCTGCCGCCAATGTCTGTGAAGTGAAGTCACTTCAGGTGCGCTTCGCCGCCCGAATGCCCCATATAATAACAGGGATGTGTTTTTTTTTTGTTTCTCGACTCGACCATCCAATTTAGAAAACACAAGCTATTATTCCCCCGACCCCACAATCTGCCATGATTCTTCACTAACCCCGAATGTGCATCGAAACATTAGCGTTATAGTTCTAATTTCAAGTATTACAAAAGCTGGCGATTTATATAACAAAAGAGGTTAGCTGTTTTTTTATAACAAAAATGGGCGATTTCTATAACAGAAATGGTGACCTCGAACTATAACAAAAGCTGGCGTTCTGCTACAAAACTGGTGAGGTATGACAAAAATGGGCGATCACTGTTACAAAACTGGTGAGGTATAACAAAAGTGGGCGGTATAACAAAAGTGGTTGCCACAAACGTGCGATCCAGTCGACATTTTATGTTCGCCTTTGTAATCAGACGAACGTACCTAGTTTTGTGTCTCAAAACTTTCGCCCTGTTCGATATCCTCGTCGCCAACACATAGGCGTCAGGAGAGCTGTCAAAATACTGTGTATGACGAATTTATTGGACAATATCGGGCATTGAACTGATAAAAAAAATCCAAAAGAAGGAAAACATACAAAATATGGCTGATTATGACAGATGAATCGACACCATTTTATAACACCTGAGTCCACTAAAATGAACCTTATAAAAATATCTCTAGTTGTGTCAGGTTATCTGATTCCAGTAGAAAGAGTTTTTTTTAAATAAAACGGAACACGGCGAGGGTGGAATACGAAGGACTGGAATCAACGACCCCTCGGCGCTCGTGAAACACAGGAAAAACTACAATAAGAGTCATTGGTTCCTGTCGACCCAACTCTACCCGCGGGTTGTTTTCAGTATCTATACCGCGATTAATATTGAATTTAGTGCATGGAGCTGAGATTTAAAAAGTATCACTTCCTGTGTTCTGTTTACAGTCTTGCTAGACACTGTTTTGTGTAAAAGCATTTCATTCACTTAATGACGAAACTTAGATGCGTAACGATCAATCAGATGCTTTCTTGCATGACGTTTCTCGTACGTATGCCAGGGATGTGGCGACAGAGAGGGGGTGGGGAGTGGGGGGGAGTGTCTCACCCCCCAGATAGGAGTATTTTTTTCAATAGTTGGAAATTCCGAGGTCAAAAATCAAATAGCTGGAAATTCAATAAATTAACATTGTTCATGAAAAATATTAAAATTCCAACTTAATAATGAGAAATTTTGATCTTTTATTTCCAACTGGAAACTTGAGATTCAAATTTCGTACTCTAAAATTGACATTGGCCTCAAAATTTCGACTCTGACATCAATCAGGTAACTTTTCTGACCCAGACACATTATAAATGATGCTTTTTTCCGTTTCAGGACTAGGGAAAATTTTCAGAAGGGTTAATAAGCATGTGTATATATATATATATATATATATATATATATATATATATATATATATATATATATATATATATATATATATATATATATATATATATATATATATATTTATAAAACGTCCTTTATAATCTGGGTGCAAATTTTATTTTGCGGAAAGCGTTTTTAAATGTGAAAGTGATTTTATTTCAGACAATGTCATTTAACCCGCCGAGTACTTTGATACTTTCCTACTTAACACCTTACTTAATATATCGTTAAAACGGCCAAAACAAATGTTTTGGAGGGCTAAAAATGAAAATATTTTAGTACTTCGAGAAATTCCTTTGGAAACGGCGCCTGCTATTCGAAAAATGTAACAGGTTAAATTTCACGGTTAAACTTACATGAAAACATTCATGGAGGCGGAGAATTCATATACATTGAATCAGGTTGATTTTCTTAAACAAACGAACCATGAACAGTGTTCAGGATTGTTTTGTCGATGTTTGAACATGTGAATTCACGGTCGTTTCCCTGAACTTGAGAAAAGCGGTATTGGCAAGTATTATGACTAAATTTCTTTAACTGGTTGAGGGCTAGATTATTTTAGAGGTCTGATTTTGTTTTTCTATTTATTTTTTTTTTATTACAACTTGTTGGAGAGTGCCTGCGGGCACTCTCCAACAAGTTGTAATAAAACAAATTTATGTGAACAAAATATTATTTGTGTTTGACTGAATTTGAAACATGAGCACAAAAAATAGTGGCAATTGCTTTGGTACGCTCATTTTTTGAAAGCCCTGATAGTGGCTTCTAGCACTCAACCAGTTAAAAAAACAATTGTAAAGATTGTAACGTTTCCGTGAGGGGAACAAGACGCCATCTGAAATGCTTTACTGCCGATGGCGACTTGTTGTACTGAAGGGACGACAATAGGTTTAAACCGTTTATTGAAAAATAATAGCACAATATCTCAAGCAGTGCGATGGCTGAGTGGTTACGGCATTGGACTTCAAACCGAAATGTCCACGGTTCGATCCCCGCCAGGGGTAACAGCCGGGCATGACACGTAATCTCGATTGTTCACGTGAGGGCACGGTGGCGCTGTGTACTAAAGCGTATGCTGCACTTATCTTCAGCCAATGTTATCTCTGCTTGTACGAAATTAGTACGTTTGGGAGTCGGACAGTTCCTCGCCGTTGATCGGTGGTTCTCTCCAGTTACTCCGGCGTCATCCGCCCGTAAAACTGTCAGACGATGTTCGACCCTGGCTGTCGAAAGTGTTGTTAACCCCCAACCCTCTCCCTCCAACCCCCCAAAAATAAATAAATAAATAACACAATACTTCATAATGACAACATGTTTACACTTATTAGATTTTTTAGTCTGGGGGCGTGAATTAATCACTGATTATTCACACATTATGCAGCTTTTTAAATCTGGTATGAAGTGGCTCGATGCGCCTTATATGAGATAAACACAACGGACCAAAGACACAACTGCATGCAATCAAAAGTCAGATTCTGAATGGAATTCGACGCTGTTATGGTCTGGTACCAGTCTAGCCTTTAAACAGTCCATCGCCTTCGTTTAGATTCACTCTTCCGGAATATGTCTGAAAAAATCCAGACAATTGAATCTAAAAGTACCATAAACATTCATTTTCTCTGAATAAATGAAAGAAATGTTTCTCAATCGAGAATTGATGTGATTGAATCTTTAATGACATTACAATACTGTTAGACATGTTTGTCAGTTCAGTACTTATCAATGAGGACTCACTACGGCTGTATTTGTACAATTACACTGCCTAGTGCCATCAATTGTAATAATATTTTGATGTTTCCAAGGCGAAATAAATACTTATTGATTGGAATATCTATACCTGGAGCCTTAAGAATATCTGTATACATTTGCGAGTAAAAGAACACCGCATTATTTATTTATATTTATTATTTATTGGTGTTTAAGGTCACATACTTATGCACAATAGCAAACACCGCATTACACCTGTTGTGTGCTCAAAAATACCGCGAAAGGTAAGAGAACAAATTGCCCATGACAGCATTGAATTTCCAACACAATTAGACTAGTGGCCTGAGAGCAAGTTGATCTGATGGTACTATCGTGTAAATTAAACTCTTAATATCGCTAGCTGGTATGAGGCAATACCGACAACAATAATATAAAACATTTACAATGGTGTTATTGGGAACTGAACTCCCTACCTAAGACTACATTTGGTTGAAATGAATCATTAACATCAAAATTTATAAGCTCTCAGGCCACCAGTCTAATTTTGTTCGGAATTCGACACTGTTACAGGTTGTTTGTTTACTCATTTGCGCACGGATGACCGTTAATACAATGCGACGTCCATTTACTTACAAAAATATACAGATATTCTTCCCTGCCCCAGTTATAATTTTCTAATCAATAAATATTTAATTCGCGTAGTGGAACTACGAGTCATTATCATAAAACTATGGCTGCGGTGTGCCTCAGTTCCTCGTGGTAAACGTTCAGTCAAATCAAGCCTCGATTGAGCAACATTTTTTTGTTGATTCACAGAAAGGGAATGTTTATTGTATTTTTCAATCGTCTAGACTATATAAGTTGGTCAAGAACTCGAACCAGAGGTTCACTTTTCCGACCAACTGAAATATTTCAGACGAGTGAATCTAAACACAAGCGATGAATTATTTAAGAGCTTGACTGGTTCCAGGCCATAACAGCGTCAAATTCCTCACAGCATTAGAGTGACAGCTTTAGAACTCGGAAAATTTCTTGGTAGATCCCGTACTTGTATCGCAGAAACAAACAGTGAACTTTCCCGAGGCGGCTATTTCGCTATGAATCCGCTGTGTAATTTATATAAACAAAATATCTATCACTGGTAGATATCATCGCCAATTTGGCTGTCTACCTGACATCCCCCTTAAGGAACATTACATAATTATCATACACCATTTCCTAAAAAAAAAATGAAAACAACGTGCAAAACTAAATTATGAAAGAGATTGCGAACCGGGACCCTGAAAATTATAAAACCTGCTTGGTCTGGTCTCTCGATGCAACCAAAGTAGTGATTATGCGTGTTCCATATCGTGTGGGAATCATAACTGGATTCAAAAAGATATAGTAGCGAAATCGAAAGGAATGATAGTACTCTCTGCCGATATTTTCGGCTTTTTATAACAGAATTAAAGGCGAATAATAATAATAATAATATGAAGAGTAATCGTTTGACTGGACTGGTTACGTAAAATAATTCAGGAGAGGTGAGGGACGTTGTACAAACACAAGTGTGTGCATGCGCACGGGTGTTTTACAATATAGACCCTCGCCTCGAATGAATTATTTCACGTAACCTGTCCAGTCAAGCGATTACTCTGTTTATTACTTTTCATCATTACCGATAATTATATTATTTAACCCTTAGCCTAACGTAACGTCCAAAACCGGCCAGCGCTATTCTCAAGAATCGCCAATTAATTTTCATTATATTTTTCATTTTTTGTCTCTAAAACATACGTTATGACCCCTCATTGGAACGAGCTCGTCGAGCACGTTCCAATGAGGGGTCATAACCTATGTTTTTGAGACGAAAAAAATGAAAATAATAGTTATTCAAAAAATGTTTTTGCAAGTGTTGTCTGCTTTTCATGTTAGGTAAAGGGTTAAAAAAAACAATGAACTCCCCATTATATCCACGGCAAAGCGTCTTCGTTTGCGCGCGCGGATACATGACCCAATTGTTGATTGCATAATTCACTTGTTAAGTTATCGTTTATAAACAAACCGGGAAATCCCAGTAAGTCACACTTTGGAACGTAATAAAATAATAGTAATATTAATAATAGTGTACCCGACATCGAAGCGGCAATACATCGTCGCCAATAATTCATTTGCGATCACAACTCCACGGACGTTTAATAGAGCAATCAGGACATAAATGGTTGCTACAGTGATCGTAGTCAAGGTAAGCGGATGGGAATATAGAAATCAAGTTTGTCATCAAAATATTCTTAATAGTTAAAGAACGAATTTCCCGATTCAAATCATTCCATGGAAATGAGAAAGATGGACGCCTTTCCAAAGTTTTGGTTCGTGTCCTTCCCACATGAAGCAGTTCAGACTGACCAGTGTGAGCATTTTGTCAGAATAAATTATTTACTTTGAGGATTTTATTCTGACTAAATAAATTTGTTAAATTTGTTATTGTTTACAATACGCAGAGAATAGTTTTGCAACAGGAGTAGTCTGTGGAGTGATCTCGAATCTCTCCAAACGTAGATTGCGTACTCAAGAGGACTATAAACTAGCGCATAATAAAACGTTTTCATGGCATCATGCTGAAGGATTTTTTTTACTTTGCTCAAGACAGAGTTTGTCCGAGAAACTTTTGAACATACGCTCGCTATATGCTTTTTGAAAAAGGGTTTGTCATCATTAGAGATCACAAGAAACTTCAGTGATATATCCTTCTCTCTGGAGCCAACGTTTTCTGAATTGTTGGTTATTAATAAGTATATTTTGAGAGTCAGATGTATTTTGGGTTAACTAGGATATATTCAGTTGTATTAGGATTCAGAGCAAAGCGGTTTACAAAACACCATTCATAATTTTTTATCTAATTCCCTATTAATTAAATTTGTCAAGATATTAATATCTGAATCTGAAGAATATATTGTGGTGCCATCAGCACAAAACAATAAATTTAATGAAGTTGCACCTCGTATGTCATTGATGTATTTAAAAATAAAGTTGGACCTAATACTGAACCCTGCAGGGCACCACCAGATATTTCGACCATCATATCTAACATACTGGAATCTGTTACTTAAGTAGCTTTTAAACCAATTATCTGGTATCTTATTCCATATTGTTCAAGCTTATCTTACAGTATATCATGGTTTATAATATATCAGAGGTTTTAGAGAGGTCGAGGAATACAGCCAGGGTGCTATCCAAACTATGCTGTTATTAGCCTCTCCAATATACTTCAAAAATAGTAATACGGTATGAATGGTCGAATGTTGTTCACTAAAACCGTATAGTTTTGGGTCTAGAATTTCACATTTATTTTAGAAACTAATTAATCTCACGCACGTACGTTTTTCCAAAACTTTCAAAAATGCGGGTAATATTATAATTGGCCTGTAATTAATGAATATGTACTCATCCCCAGATTTGAATAAAGGAATCCGCCTTGGCTATTTTCAATCTATCATTTCATTGATTTGACTAGTTCAGTTATTTCAAACGGCGTTGTATGACTAGAACAGACATTGTTGCGACAATGCCTATCCACGTAATCAAAAAACTTTTATCGGGCTCAGGTATTTTTTCATTGGTGCACCTTCCAACGTTGGCGAAAATTATTAAATGTTTTGGCTATTTTACAGGAATCACTAATTTCATTACTCTCATGGACGAAGAACGCGGGAACTTTATTAGCACGCTTAGTTTTATTTATAGTTAGTCTGTGTGAAACACACAAACTATTGTTTTTGCACGGTTTCTTTTTCTTTTTTTTCTTTTTTTTCTTCTTCTTTTTTTTCTTTTTTTTTCTTTTTTTTCTTCTTCTTTTTCTTTTTTTTCTTCTTCTTTTTCTTCTTCTTCTTTTTCTTCTTCTTCTTCTTCTTTTTCTTCTTCTTCTTCTCCTGTCTTCTGTCTTCTCATCACTTTTTTGTCCGCACGATAACTCGAAAACGAATTGCCCTATCTCGTTGATTTTTGGCATGCTAATAGACAGCCACAAGTTCTCGGCCACCTATGTTTTTCAGATTCCTGGGGTATCAGGGGTGTCTGTAGGGGTGTTTTGAAAGTGGGTCACGCCCATATCTCAGGCGTGGTATGACCTACAGACCTGGCACCAACACCAAATGAGTCGACATTCGATGGAGGTTCAAAATATGGGTCAAGGTCACGGAGGTCATCTAGGGGTCATTGAGTGCATTTTTCAGAATTGCTGGAAATCACATTTTTTGACCCCCTAAAGTATTCCTGACGTATACACATGCATTTTGACGTAAAAAAAGTGGGCGTGGCCAAACTTTTTGAAAGTGGGTCACGCTCATATCTCAAGCATGGTATGATGTATGGACCTGGGATCAACACCAAATGAGATGGAGATTCAAAATATGGGTCAAGGTCACAGAGGTCACCTAGGGGTCATTTAGTGCATTTTTCATAATTGCTAGAAATCATATTTTTTCACCCCTAAAGCATTCCTGACATAAACACATGCATTTTGAAGTAAAAAAAAGTGGGCGTGGCCAAAATTTTTGAAAGTGGGTCACGCTCATATCTCAAGCATGGTATGACGTATGGACCTGTGACCAACACCAAATGAGTCGACACTCGATGGAGATTCAAAATATGGGTCAAGGTCACTGAGGTCACTCAGGGGTCAATGAGTGCATTTTTCATAATTGCTGGAAATCACATTTTTTGACCTCCAAATGCTTCCCCAAAATTCAGACGTGCATTTTTTCATGAAAAAAGTGGGCGTGGCAAAATTTTTGAAAGTGGGTCGCGCTCATATCTCATGCATGGTGTGATGCATGGACCTGGAGCCAACACTAAATAAGTTGACACTTGATGGAGGTTCAAAAATGTGGGTCAAGGTCACGGAGGTCACCTGGGGGTCATTGAGTGCATTTTTTCAGAATTGCTGGAAATCACATGTTTTAACTCTCTGATGCATTCCTGAAGTCCATACATCCAATTTTACGTAAAAAGTTGGTGTGGCCAAAATTTGTGAAAGTGGGTCATGCTCATATGTCGAGCATGGTATGATGTATGGACCTGGGACCAATACCAAACGAGTCGACACTCGATGGAGATTCAAAAATTGGGCCAAGGTCGAACAGGAGTCACGAGGGCTATTACCAGAATTGCTGGAAATCATATTTTTGAACCTCCTTGTGCATTCCCTTGATTGGTCCCTTTGAATGCTGTGAAGATATATACCTTATCTGGTTTCTTGGAAAAAATTATCTGATTTTTGAATGAATATCTATAAATACTGTCATTGTAAACCTATTTCTTATTTCTTTAAAACTATTTTATCCCCAAAATAAGCCTCTAAAGTATTCCCATTACATTCATAGAGGGGCACGGTGGCTAAGTAGTTAGAGGTGCAGGCTGCAAGCCGAGAGGTTCTCAGTTCGAATCCTATCTGCGGCAACTGCCTTGTGTCTTTGGGCAAAAACACTTCACCCCCATTGCCCACATAATAGCATAGTGATGTTGTGTACTAAGACATACTGCATGTCGATGATACACTTGCACTAACCCTGCTTGTGTGGAGTTAGCATGTTGGGGAGCCAGACAGTTGCTTGTTGTTGTTGTTTGGTGGTTCTCTGTGTTCTCTGGTTTCCTCCATCCGTAAAAACTGTACGACACGAGGCGAGCCTAGCTGTTGAAGTGCCGTTAAACCCCAATAAATTAATAACATTCATAGAATGTCTTCTATGCACTGTTTGTCAACATGATAACCCAAATACAATCAATCCTATCTCAATGTTTTTGGTATACTGATAGACTGCCTGCCATTGGTACTTGGTCATCTATGATTTGGAGGCATGTGGGGCCTTCGGGCTCTAGATGTTAAAAATATGTTCACAACATTTACTGGGAAATGAGTTAGCTGAAGCAGTAACCATTATCTAAAACAGAAATCTCCAGAGAGAAAGCTGAGATAGAATTCTTTGTTACATTGAACAGCACTGTATATTTATGTTGTGTCATGTTACAAAACTTCAGTCTCAATCATTGAAAAGAGAGAGAAACCTTCACTTTTCAAAGCATTTTTTTTAAAAATCTATTTATTCTCAGTCATAACTCAGGATTGAGAGGTTTTGGGATGGAGTGGTGTGTGGCTTTCTCGAAACACCTATCACAGTTACAGAGTAATAAAATGGAATATTTGAATGGCCAGATTTTAACCCTCTTAATACTTCGATGTGAGTAAAAAAATATCTTTAATATAACTCATGGCTACAGAATGTTTTTCGCTTTCTTTTCTGAAACTTTAGTTCTATGTGGAATGAGACACCTTCAGTGTGCTTTCCAAACTAAGGGATTCTTAACCCTTTAGCCAACATAACGGCAAAAACCGGTCAGCTTTATACACAGAAATATCTATTCAGTTTTTACTTTTTCAGTTTTGCTTGAAAAACATAGCTTATGACCCTTCATTGGAATGAGCTCATTTTTTAAAGGATTATTTATTTATTAGTGTTTAATGTCACCATGCATGCACTTCATCATTGCCTTGCTAATATGAACATTTGCCATCATCTACAAATATGGCAGATCCGGAGTTGGTGGAGCCAATATTTATAAAGTAGTTTATGCTCATACTTCAGGTTTGGTATGACCTATAGTAATGGTACCAACACCAACCTACACCAAATGAGTTGAAACTTGCTGGAGGTTCAAAATGTGGTCCACCTCTATGCGGTCAAGAGAGGTCATTAAATGCATACTTTTTCGACCTGTTAGGAATTTCATTTTATACCAGTTAGTGCAGTTCTGAAGATTATACATGTATCTCATCATTCAAACAAATGGCAGCGGCAGTAATGTCCATTTCTTATTCCTTGATCGAACCCTATAAATGGTGTACACATATATATGCCTTTTCGGATTTCTTAGAAAAATTGTTCTGATTCCTGTATGAATATTTTCTCCATGAAAGAATTTCACAAAAAGCAGTAGTGAGAAAGCTGTGACTGTCACATACAATAACATGATCTATTTATTTAATCTCATTGTACAGAATTAATTCCCAAACCAAGTTAATATAAAAAAAACAACTTGATCATGAAGAATTCCGGTGTACATTTAATTGTAAAACTAAACTGAAGATTTGTTAATGAAACCTATCACAATACTGTCAGGATGCTGGTAAAATATGCAATACTGACATAGTTGACTGTACTGTTAACTGTGTTAGTGCTATGACTGTTTAAAAATAATTTATTAGAGAAGTTCTAGTTTTATGTATGCCTTGATTAGGTCAGTAGATGCTCTTTTAAGAGCAGGTCTTCAAACGAGCTCTTGGATTTTTTTAAGGTTTTTATGACAATATCTCCAACATGGAGTCTATGCACCCTTTGTCAGCGCGACAACTCAAATACGGATCGTCCTATCTCGATGCATTTTGGCATGCAGGTTAACAATAACCAGTTTGCACTCATCTATGTTTTCACCCGTTCCATCTGAATGACAGATGACAGATCTGAATTTGGTGGAGCCATTATTTCAAAGTGGGTTGTGCTCATTCTTCAGTGTAGATGTAGACATGGGACTACACCGACTGAGTTAAAAAGTGTTGGAGATTGAATAGACAGTCCACCTGAATGAGGTCATCAAGTGCATATTATTCAGAAAGACTGGGAAATGCATTTACACCTTAATGTATTTCTAAAGTTTATGAATGTATTTCATCACTCAAACTAGTGGGCAGAGCCAAAATTGTCCATTTCTGATTCGTGTATCGAACCCTTTGAATGCTGGTCACATATATGCCTTTGCTGGTTTCTTATAAAAATTGTTCTGATTCCTGTATGAATATCTGTTAACGAAAACCCATTTCGTATTTGTTAAAAAATATTTTACACCAGAAAATAAGCCTCCATAAATTCTCTTTCTGTAGACTTTATTCCTGATACTTTAACCCTTTTCACACAGACTTAAATTTACTGGATGCAGTAAATTTTGTTTCTCTAGTTTCGTTTAGAATTTGCCATGTTCTACGCATGTCGTGTTTATTATCCGTCACTAACTTTTTATAATACATAAATGTACATTGTCTCTTGACCCTGTTGTATATTTTACAATAGTTTTGTAGTTTATAATATTTTGTTCATTGGGATACTTCAACTTCAGGACACATCTTTTTCTTGAGTGTACTTCTTTGACACCAGCGGAAACAAGTCACCCAGCTGCAAAGCACAGATTTAAGCTGGATTGCCTCAAGGTCGGGATCTGGTCCAAATTCTCTGCCCACTTTTCTGCCCACGGTACTGTGGAATCCAACTGGTTGCAAAAAGAAATGCGACAACATCGAATCTCAGATAGTAGGGCCCAGCGGAGCTTCGAGATTCGATTCGATTTCGAATCTTAAGTAAATATTGAGTTCGGTTCGAAATCGCCCCACCCCCGATTTTTTTTTCTCTCGAATCTTTGTCATAGGAATACAGCCCTGTCGTCTCACAAAACGTATAGTTCAGATGGACATCGTGCATAAATAATGTTGAAATAAATGACTGAGTATAACGTCCTCTACATTAACATATATAACATCTGTATTTATGCCACGGCCACGCAATTTCAATATCACTCGTCCCTGCCATTAATAAATGCAAATTTAAGGTTTCAAAGCAATGTCGACGATGAAATATAATCCTTACAGGGTAATATTCCAACTACATCACCAAGGCATAGTTGGAATATTTTATCAGTCGGGGCTTGAGCCAACGCAGTCTGAACAAATCAGATTTATAGCACCCCAACCCCCATCGGTCATCTTTAAGACCCCACTGATTCGATCTGAGATTCGATTCGAATCGAAAATATGTAATTCGCAGGGCCCTATCAGATACCAATTTCGTTCATTCTTACTTTATTCAGATTTAATTTTGTATTATTTTATTTACGAAATCTGATGTGAGTGCACCGCGATCGAGAAACAGGCCACTTTTGTGATCCAAGTACTCTAAATTTCGTCGTCTTACAAAATATTAATGATTCAATTCCGTTATGTTTTTTTCAGAATCTAAATATATAATTCTGTAATAGACAATAGTTCACTGCTCGGATTCTAGTATGATTTTTATCCTCGAATTCGGCGCGCGGGGGATTATTTCACGAGGCGTTAGCCGAGTGAAATTATCAGTGCGGCTCACGAGAAGATAAAATCGTACGCGAATCCAAGCAGTGAACGTTTGTATTTATTTAGTTTCTTCTTATTTGTTTTCCCAAAACAACCCTTCATAATTGATTGTTTGGTTACTTTCAAAACATGTCGAAAAAGAGTCCGTCATCGCCTAGAGTGGAATACCATTTTCGGCGAATGTGAGTGGGAATTGTTTTAGGGGAAGACTGGTGAATGAAAATAAAATCAACAATTGTAAGTGTTATATAGCATTGGCCATTGGCTTAAATTCTGTCGATCAATGTTGTGAAGGCAGTTTTTCAAAACTCGTATGGACGTAAAATGTCTTTGACGGCATCTCTATTGAACATGTGTGTTGTTTATTTACAGCGTTCTTGTGTTCTTCTTGTTGTGAAATTGGATACTGTCAGAAGATTTAAGTTTAAACCAATCGTTTAGATAAAATGACGTGTAGACCAGTTGTGCTTCAGAACAGATGTATATATTAAATAAGTTGTGTTTAAACTAGGGCTGCACGGTATATCGATAAACCGATATATACCGGTATTCAAATCAATATCGATTGGATACCGGTGTAATTACAAAAATATCGGTTTATCGTCATTATTTATTTACACACAATTTAATTTTCAAGATGTCATGAGTTTTTTAACTGCAGACCCGAATGAATAATACAACCCCTTTATCCAAGGAATCGTCTGCGTGTACCCTCGTAATATACAAATTCGGCAGTTGAAAAAATAATTTTCAAAAATTTCAACAAAACTATATCATGTGACCCCTCATTGGAACGAGCTCGTTGAGCTCGTTCCAATGAGGGGTCACATGATATAGTTTTGTTGAAATCTTTGGGGAAAATCTGATAAACTAATTTTGAAAATAATAAATTTTGATATCGTCTGCGTTGGGTAAAGATTTTTCGAACCGCATCATCAAGGCATGCTAATTCGTTCTGACTGTGATGCCTCGAGTCTCGATTGTGGTACTTGTGTTCATATATCTGAACAGTTTTCGATATATCGGTATACCGCGGTATTTTTTTAATACCGATACCGGTATTCAGTTTTGAATATCGTGCAGCCCTAGTTTAAACTAAATGTCATGAACCTAATTTTCGTCAAACTCTTTTCATGAATTACCTATCTTTTACCGTTACTACTCACTCCACCAAAATGAGTCCCATCCACAGTATTTGATTTCTTTTTATACTTGCCTTCAAGGCACAACTTATAACCCCTTGCAGGAACGAAGTCTGTCAAACAAACATTACCTATTTTAACAACAGTTTACTATTTTATAGCAGTGGTGTCACACGAAATGGCCGTGCTGGTGTCGAGAATTTTATCTCATGTAGTTTTTTCAAGTCAAATATTAATAGCACGAGGGCACATTCTAATGTTCTCAGAGAGAACATGCGTTGTCTAAAAGCCCGACAACTCGGATGAAGAACGTTTATGAGGACGAAACGTTGCACCGACACTAATGACTGCGAGCAACAGTGCAGTATGAATTTGTTAGTGTCATATATTCCTGACAAAGTAGCTCCACGGTAGAAAATGAGATCCACCTAGAAGAGTTGGCTACGAGAGACTTTGTGATGTTGGGAGAGACATTATTTAAACAAATGCTTTCCCTGTTATAAGGCACAGCACCGAACAGTCCTTCCCAGAACAGCCCATATTAGACAAAATAGTTCTTCTCACACACAAAAAAACATTCCCAAGTGTTACAGCAAGCACATTGACAGAATTAGCTGCTTTCGTATTAGCATAGTTTCCACCTAATTGATTTTTCTCTAACACAAATCCTTTAATAAATGCATGAGCCAAAACAAATGCCGAATACCAACATAGGACTCAGAAGGAGGACACCAATAAGAGTCACCGTTCCTCAACCCCTACTGTGACTCCTCAAGAAACTCACCCTCTGATTTCTCCAATATCAGTTCACAACACCAACCGTGTTCTACGATTCTATTCTGCCTCAACTTAGTATCAGATACAAACACCGATCAGACATCCGGGATATGTTCAGACGCATTGCAGTTTCTTCCACTGGGGACTAAATCTCCCCCCAAGAGCAGTCACATATAAGTCTTCACAATTTGATGTGAAGTGTAGAACCCACAACTCAAATTGAGATGGGCTGTGAATCGATGGAACTACCACCCAGGAACGCCATAACAGGAGAGGGAACTCGCTCCAATTTAACCTCCAACAAGGGGGTAGGAAGAAAGAGTCCGTATCCTTTCATGTGTATATCATTACCTAAAATGCTCCAGTGAACAATCTTCAGCTCAGTGCAGAGATTACGATGCTATTTCCTGCTGATCCAGTTGGTCCGTTAACCATGGCATGTAAACACTAGGTTAAAAGTGTTTTTCATGACACACAGATTGGGCAAAAAGTTTATTTTTCAAACAAAACTCTATTCAAAGTTGTACAATAAACATACTGATAGCATCAGATGCTCTCTTCTTAAAGTGTATACTTTCCACTCTCCCTGTACCACTCCATCTGTGGTGGATTTTTCCCAACGCAACCCTCATAGTGGAATTCATGAACCATGACAAATATCTAACACCAACACTGGACTCATTATATAAGAGACCCCATTCCTTTCGATCCCATCCCTCTTTATAATTCTACAGTAAGGCAGTTACCAATTTTCCCAACACCAGTTCGCAATACGATTATATTCAAATTAGCATCTTTTGCCCCAACCTAGTACCAGACACCGACACTCACCAAGCATATCGGTATCGACATCCACAAACATTGTCAAGAAAGAAAGTCAGACCGCCGAAGGTGATATTTTTCATAAAATATATCAGCTTCATTCACTACATTCATGTTTAATCGTGATATAAATACAGAACACAATACGAAGAGAGTACGGGAGACAGGAATCAACAAATTTTATTCCGTTATTTCACGCTCGAGTATAATATAATAAATTTATGGCTTGGAACCGCTATTTTTCGCAGTTTCCATTTAGCTCAAATAGGCCGACTATGATCTGCGCGGGGTGGCAATTGATACTGCGTACAGAATAGAAATACACAAAATTTAGGGGTGTTACCACATGCTCATGTATTTTTATTTTTTATTGGACTCCAAATGTTCCAAGATAGTACCATTAGCAGCATATCTTTTTAAAAAACATTTTCACGGGAGGGCTGTGATTGGTCTTTCTGCCAATTTACATATGTTTCAAAAATGCGTTCGTTCCTTTTCAATCAAAATAGTTTACTATTGGGTGGTTTTAACAATGAGTTTATTCTTATTTTTCATTTTCAATAAAAAAAATCGGAATAGAAACTATAATTTCTCTATTTTTCCCTCCCTTTCGCGTGTTTTATTCTAGCAATATTTTATTTTAAAACAACCAATACAACCCTTATTGGTTCAATAGAAGATGTTTCTACATCTGGAGAATCGACAAGAGAGTTTGAGAACTCTCACACTTGTTAACACAAATCAATTAAATATATGTTAGAGAGACACTGAACGATGGATAAATTTTCAACTTTCTCGATATGCCAACAATTAGAATAAACAAAATAATTTCGCTCGGATTATTTGCTTAATTACCCACCAATTAAATGTTTGATCAGATTTCCGGTGGCATTGATTATTTTCTGTACAAGTCTTTCTACTCTCAGAACGCACAAACACTAACATCTAAATTAAAACGCAACATGTCTCACACTTCACAACGCAGCGCGAAGTAATTTGACATGCCTTATTGACATTTAAAACACATTTTACATTTAACCCCTTGAACCCTGATGGTATCTCCCATGCCAGTTCAATGACAGCAATTGGAAGAGTCCATATTCATTATTTAGGGGTAGAATAATTAAGAATTTTAACGTGCAGTCTTGGTCTTCCTCACACTTGAACTTAGCACCCATCCTATTTAATGAAATTGTAACTCTCATGTACCTGGATCGGACAAAAACTACCTCTATTGTTCAGTGGTTAAAGAAATACAGTGGACATATATCCATGAACTGCATCTATGACCAGACCCGTAACTACCGAAAAATATTGGGGGGGGGGGGGGTATCATCATTTTACCCTACTGTCAGCGCATATTGCCCTGCATATATATCACCACACCGCCCCATACTATGTTTATCATTTGCCATGTAGGACAGGGAACTCCACACGGGAAGAGAAATGAATATATTCTGAACACAATTGCTGAACTTACAAGGACAGACAGGCCTCCTTTTGCATGGGCAGCAGGTCATATGAACTTGTTCAAGACCATGATATATCAGGTGCCCAGCGTGCCCTAGCTGTTCAGCTCTATTCTGTTAGGTAGGGCAACATTCTGGCAAATAATTCCTTGGCAGGGCAGTAGTTGTGTAGGCCGTGGACAGTGGTAACCGGGCAGAGGCTGACAGTGGCGGCGCCAGAAATTTTTTTGTGGGTGGGGGCAACTAGGGGGGCAGACTCCCATGAAGGGGGGGGGGGGCAAATACGTAAAGGATCATAACATTACTTTGTTATGAGGTAGTCCAAACTTGGACCCAAAGTCCGTAATATACTTTTTTGGTTTGGTATGTCCACAGGACGTACCAAACCAAAAAATTATATTACGGACCTTGGGTCCAAGTTTCGACTAAATGTAATGGTAATTAGCGGTCCTCCTTTCAAAAAATCCTGGATCCGCGTCTGGTGGGTCTGTGCGTGAGAGAGAGAGAGAGAGAGAGAGAGAGAGAGAGAGAGAGAGAGAGAGAGAGAGAGAGAGAGAGAGAGACTCATAATGCCCGTCTGTCATAATGCGAAAGCCATGAATTTTTTTAGACAAGGGATATGGATAGACATGCCTTTGTTGGCTCATAACTTAATTATAACTTATAAGTATCTGCATCCGAGTCTTTAAATCTCTACTGCCTGGATGTGTTCATCAGCTAGCCTGAGGCTTTGGGCTAAGTGTGTATGGGAAATTATTGGGAATAAAAAAAGAGAGGGGTGTGTGTGTGTGTGAGAGAGAGTGACTGAATGTGTTTGTGTGTGAGGGTGGATGGAAATGCATGCGAGATGGTTGGGGGGGGGGCAACTGGGGGCAAAGCCTTCGTTTGGGGGGCAAATGCCCCATGCCCCCCCCCCCCCCCGTAGCGCCGCCACTGGAGGCTGGGCCTGCCCTACTCGCTGCCATGAGAACAGAAGATCTGAATATTTGTGGTGGGGGGGGGGGGTACACCCCACCCCACCCCAGGATATACGCCTCTACGTCTATGACTGCAAACGGCAAATACAGATCTAAACATATTTCTGAGCCTTTCATTCTTCCCTGGTAAAAGATGACACCACTGACATTTTTAAAAAATGTCATTTGTCACTTAAAGGATGTTACATTTTGGTGTCATGTATTGAAGAGAAAAATTGATCTAGCTCAAACTATTGCATAAGTTATGCTGTCAGTTTCTTAACTGACGCCTTAACCCTTACGCCCCCATATAGCCCCAAACCGCCACTTTTATATTGCATTGAAGCAGGTGCTCCCTTGTGTAATCTTTTTTAATACTCTTGTGTGTAGGCTGAATTTTCCCTGGCAGTGGTTCTACATCTTAACTGACGCCTTAATGCAAAGACACACGGACTGATTGTGACAACGGAGAATGATTTAACACTCAGTTTGTGCATACCGATTGAATTTTTCGTGGTCACCGATTGATGTCCGGAAAAGAAAAAAATGCAATGATAATCCAGGCATTTAATTGTTAGGGCCTAACTTCATGAAAGACGCGACAGTCCTCACTGGCTGACATTAACGACCGTTTAGTCTTTGGCCGGCTGTGACGAAAGCGTAATAATTCAATGCAGAATTAACGCAGAGTCATGCTGACACAGTTTTCATTAAATGAATATGTTTCAATATTAAAATCATTCAACCACAGATCAGGACCTTTTCTTGATTTAACATATTAACAACTAGATAAGGTACAATTTGACAATTGTCGTCACTGGAAGAGATTTACAGGAAAGTTAGCTCCCTTTTCTAATTTTCTAAAGCTGTCAATAAATTTACCACCAAGGGTATGGAAATCTCATATAAAAATGGAATTTCGAAACGTTAGTGAAGTTATATCATTGACATGAGCATCATTTCCCAAACTTCGGGCATCTTCCTGTAGAGGAGTATAAAAATGGCTGTTTACAATTTTTCCCGGATCAGTTTGAATGTTTGATTATTATTCTCTGTTGAAACCCATTTAAAAATAAGAAAACGGCATTTTCACCACCTTTTAATGTTCTGTAAATTTTTTTCTGTTCATTATCAATTTAAACATTTTACTATTGTTCTCTGTCAAAACTAGGGCTGTCGCGATTTTTGGATATAGGAATCGATTAATCGTCAAAACTAATCGATTAATCGTACCAAGATGACCCCCCCCCCCCCCCCCCCCCCACTCGTCCTCTCCCTCTCTTTGAAGTCGTTAAAAATGAAGTTCAAGTCAGTTGACCTACCTCGAGTAAACAATGAAGACGGTCCTCTTTTAGGTACATTCAAAGCTTTGATGTTCCGAACTTTTGAACCGTCAGTGTAATAATCAAGACCGGTCGGCAGTTGCGAACTTGCGAAGTTCGCAACTGACGACCGGTCTTGTTTATTACACTGACGGTTCAAAAGTTCAGAACATCAAAGCTTGGAATGTACCTAAAATACACGTGCTTCTAGCGGTTTTGGGGGTTTAACGTCGACTTTCTTGGCCTTTTACCTTTAGAAAAAATAGTTTTTTCATCAATTTTTTTTTAATTATTAAACGTATAAAACGGGGTACAATTTACCGATTCTTCGACAACGAAAAATACTAATCGATTTCGGCGTGACCGATCGACAGCCAATTAATAGATTAATCGTGACAGCCCTAGTCTAAACCCATATGAAAAGGGCGCTTTCACCATCTTTTGATTTTCTGTACCTTTTTTCTGTTCTTTATATCAACAGTGTGAGCATCGTGACATATAATACATACTCTATCATTTCTATTAACCCTTTACCTAACATGAAAAGCAGACGACACTTGCAAAAAAAATTCTTGAATAACTATTTTTTTTCATTTTTTGTCTCAAAAACATAGGTTATGACCCCTCATTGGAACGAGCTCGACGAGCTCGTTCCAATGAGGGGTCATAACCTATGTTTTTGAGACAAAAAATGAAAAAATAATTAAAATTGATAGGCGATTTTTGAGAATAGCGCTGGCCGGTTTTGGCCGTTACGTTGGGTAAAGGGTTAATATACAACTCTAGGAGGTAAGATTTCCAATTTTTTTCCGGACAAGTATAAAAACACATTCCTTAAACAAAGAGCCAAAGTTGACATTTACTTAGTTGCTTCTAATTAGCTTGCCATAAAATGCCAAGTTTCCTTTTGTAACTTGTGGTCTTCCCGGAATGCCGACATCTATTGTTCTCACCTCGACCGACGGAAGCGTTGAGGCGCCAGTTGAGTATTATTTCTATCTTGCACGTGCAACTTAGCTATCTTGCACCTGCAAGTTACTATCTTGCACGTGCAGGTTAGCTATCTTGCACCTGCAAGTTACTATCTTGCACGTGCAGGTTAGCTATCTTGCACCTGCAAGTTACTATCTTGCACGTGCAGGTTAGCTATCTTGCACCTGCAAGTTACTATCTTGCACGTGCAGGTTAGCTATCTTGCACGTGCAGGTTAGCTATCTTGAACGTGCAGGATAGCTATCTTGCACCTGCAAGTTACTATCTTGCACTTGCAGGTTAGCTATCTTGCACCTGCAAGTTATTATCTTGCAGGTGCAGTTTACCTATCTTGCACCTGCAAGTTAGTTATATATATATAGTCATATTTGAAGTCGAGTTCATCAAAAGTAGTATATAAGGGTCCAACCTAGCCCCAATTTGCCGGCCGGACCTCGGTTCGGATTTGCCGGCCCCCTCCCGGACTACGGAAATTCCTATCGCTGAGACAACCACTATAGGCTCATTGGCCATGTCTAGCCGCCTGTATATGTACGTTTCGCATCGATTGCATCGCAGGCTAGGTGTGGATGCTTTATGCTGGGGGTGTGAATGGGAAAAGTCAGGCATAAATAGTGAAAAACGGTTAGAGTTGCAATAACGTCGGTGACGTCACGGTGAGCTCGCGACGTCATGACGACGTTGGCCGCAGTCGATGTCCATAGAGGTGAGTGACTGGACGTCCGTAGGGTCTTTGAATAGCCGATGTTTCCCTATAGGTGGCCGTGCCGTTGGTAGACCATGCTCGGCCGGGTCTCAATACCCCTTAACAGGAACAGGGATGTCCCTTTTCAGGCTTTCGACCCTTCTTCTCCCTGATCGATTCTGTCCTACTCTGTCGGCTCGAAACAAGGAGCTACTAGAGCAGCCCCTCGAAAACTGACACCTCGAACGACTCATACTGATATGCCACTGGGGAGCTGTTCCAGAAACAGCTTTTCGAACGACTCACTGAAATGAGCCTTCGAGGAGAAAATTAGTAATCAAAGAGTTAGTCGCAGCGACTCTTCGAATGATTCTTCTACATCTGGATTATAGTGATCACCAGCATTGACTGACCTGTCAGGCGACTGTTCGAGCTTGTTGAGGTAGGGGTACTGAAAAAAGGGGAAGAGTGGCTGTGCCGCTCTTAATCGGAACGCTCGGTGTAGGGTTCCTGGTTCACTGGCGCAGGTCGCGGAGGCCTGGGTCGTGGAATAAGGTCGACGGGTCTCTGATGTGATTAAGGTATTCGGTCGAGAATGCAGGGTTAGGGAATCGTGGCGTGAAGGGCCTCTGGAACAAGGGGAAGGGCGAGTGTCGCTCTTGGTCAAGCGGCAGAGGTAAGGACACCCGGTCAAATACGGGAATGTAAGCCTCTGAACAAGTATGGGGAGCCGGGTCTTCTGAGATAGGATGGCTGTCAAATATTGGAATGTAAGTCACTGGGCAAGTATGGGGAGCCGGGGCTTCTGACATAGGGTGGTTGGGGTGGCTGTCGCAAGATAACTAACTTGCAAGTGCAAGATAACTAACGTGCATGTGCAAGATAGCAACTTGCAGGTGGAAGATAGCAACTTGCAGGTGCCAGTCACCCATTTCTGTGGACATCGACAGCGGTCAACGTCGTCATGACGTCGCGAGCTCACCATGTCGTCACCGGCGTCATTGCAACTCTAACCATTTTACTCTTTATACCTGGCGTTTCCCATTCACACCCCCAACATAAAGCATCCACACCTAGCCTGCGATGCGAGCGATGCGAGCGATGCGATACATAGCCAGGCGACTAGACATGGCCAATGAGCCTATATTGGTTGTCTCCGCGATAGGAATTTCCGTAGTCCGGAAGGGGGGCCGGCAAATTCGAACCTATGTACGGCAAATTGGGGCTAGGTTGGACCCTTATATACTAATTTTTATGAACTCAACTTCAATTATGACTAAAATGATGTTCCTCAAATATAACTAACTAGCAGGGTATTCCGCGTTGCACGGGAAAATGTAGGGCTCATATGAAAAGCACCCCCCCCCCCCAAAAAAAAAAAAATATAGGGGCCGCGTATTTTTCGAACAAGCCCGCCATACGGGCGGTACACTCGGACCCGCCCTCCAGGCGGGGCCTTTAATCCCTTCACTTTTTAAACCCCCACCATTAGATTCCTGGTAAAAAGTTACCCTTGGTAGACCCCTTTGAGGACCTATATCAGTGAAATCCATCAATTTTGCCTCTCCCCACCCACCCCACCCCCGCCACTTTTTTAAACACCACCATTAGATTCCTGATAAAAAGTTAGCCCAAGTAGACACCTTTAAAGACCTATATCGGTGAAAAAAATTTGGTCTAACTTTCGGTGCCCCTCCCTGCCTCCACTCCACCCCGCACACTTTTTTAAACCTGATGAGGACCTCCGCCATAAATAAGTACCCCCCCCCCCCCCAAAAAAAAAAAATAAATAAATAAATAAAAAATAGAGGCCGCGTATTTTTCGACCCAGCCCGCCCTACGGGCGGCACACTTCGATCCCGTCACTTTTTTAAACCCCCACCATTAAATTCCTGGTAAAAAGTTACCCCTAGTAGACCCCTTTGAGGACCTATATCGGTAAAATCCATCAATTGTGCCCCTCCCCACCACCACTCCGCCACTTTTTTAAACACCACCATTAGATTCCTGATAAAAGGTTACCCCAAGTAGACCCCTTTGAAGACCTATATCGGTGAAAAAATATTTGGTCATAACGTTCGGTGCCCTTCCCTGCTCCCACCCCACCCCGCACACTTTTTTAAACCTGACGAGGACCTCCTCCATAAAAAGTACACCTAGTAGACCCATTTTCGGCATTCTGGATGGCCCCACATTCATTTCTATAGTGGACAGACAGACAGACAGAGAGACAGACAGACATATAGACATTCTAAAATGTAGTATAGACTTGCATGTGCAAGATAGCTAACCTGCATGTGCTAGATAGTAACTTGCAAGTGCAAGATAGCTATCCTGCACGTGCAAGATAGTAACTTGCAGGTGCAAGATAGCTAACCTGCACGTGCAAGATAGCTAACTTGCAGGTGCAAGATAGCTAACCTGCACGTGCAAGATACCTAACATGCAGGTGCAAGATAGCTATACTGCACGTGCTAGATAGCTAACCTGCACGTGCAAGATAGTAACTTGCAGGTGCAAGATAGCTATCCTGCACGTGCAAGATAGCTAACCTGCACGTGCAAGAGAGCTAACCTGCACGTGCAAGATAGTAACAGGTTCAAGATAGCTATCCTGTACGTGCAAGATAGTAACTTGCAGGTGCAAGATAGCTAACCTGCACGTGCAAGATAGCTAACTTGCAGGTGCAAGATAGCTATCCTGCACGTGCAAGATAGCTAACCTGCACGTGCAAGATAGTTAACTTGCAGGTGCAAGATAGCTATCCTGCACGTGCAAGATAGCTAACCTCCACGTGCCAGATAGTAACTTGCAGGTGCAAGATAGCTAACCTGCACGTGCAAGATAGTAACTTGCAGGTGCAAGATAGCTAAGTTGCACGTGTAAGATAGAAATGATACTCAACTGGCGCCTCAGCGCTTCCGTATCGACCAGTAAGGTGTAATAAGGTGTGATAATTTAATTAATCACCCATAACCTTATTCATATTTGTGGGCAGTTCAGACGGAGTTGTAATTAACAGAAACCCAGTTCACATTTCGATTGATTTTAATGGGGATTTTCAAGGATATTCTTTACACATATTAGATAATAAATAATACATAAATATGATTTTGAAGAAAAATTGATTTTTTCCCTTAATTATGTAGTGGAAAAAATCAATTTTTCTTCCAAATCATATGTTATGATTAAAAACTAAATGTTGGACCCGATGCCGACAACAATATCGAATCTAGAATTTTTTAATAGTTTTTTTAGGATTTCCATTCAACAAACCACCGTTAGTAAATGCATTTGATGAACAGGGGATTGAATCTCGTTCCATTTGATATCTCCTATTGGGGGTGCGGTGGCTCAGTAGGTAGAGGTGCAGGCTGCAAGCTGAGAGGTGCTAGGTTCGAATTCCCCCTGCGGCAGCCGCGTTTTGTCAATGGGCAAGACACTTCACCTCCATTGCTCATGTGGGGGCACGGTGCCGTTGTGCACTAAGGCGTACTGCACGTCGGTGGTGCACCTGACGTCAACCAGTGCTAAACCTGCTTGTGTGGAGTTAGTATTTTGGGGTGCCTGACAGTTGCTCGTCGTTGTTGGGTGGTTCTCTGCGGGTACTCCGGCTTCATCCACCCGAAAAACTGTCCGACACGTAGTGACCCTGGCTGTAGAAAGTGTTGTTAAATCACAATAAATAAATAGATATCACCTATTCGAAAGAGCGTTCAGTGAAGTTGGTTTGCGGCGAGCTGAGGACCGTTAAAAATAAATTTAACCATTTGCTTAACATAATTTGTTATTCTATAAATTTGTTTGCAAATGTCTTTTATTCGTAATAGATTTGTTTTCCAGCAAATGTTATTATAGTCCATTGGCTAGGGTGTGCCTGTGTGCATTTTGGTGGCAAGAATATTACTCTGCATTTTCCTTTTATATACCATCTGAAGTTCAAACAAATCAGGGTAGACTGTCCTCATCCTGGCAATAAGGGAGAAACTTGCACTTAAAGTTATCCCCCCCCCCCCTTCCTGAAAAACCCCAACATTGATATATTTTGATAAATTCCCCAAAAATTAATTATAGTTGAGATAAACTATTATTTTCTTTATTTTACATAATGCGCAATAAACAATTTTGAAGTTTGAAATAGCGAAAATAATTTATTTTCAATGTTTGGTATAATTTTTACCAAAAATATGCATTTTTTCTTGTTTTTGGGGGGAATATATTTTAGACAAAGAAGTTACGTTTTCGTTCTGTTACACAAATTTAGCCATAACATGTATATTTCCTGAAGGATACTCGTCTTAGCTACAACTGCAGGAACGTGAGCTGTATAGGTGAATGGAAGCCGGATTTATATGGAAATGTCGTCTACCCCAACCTCCAAAATAAGAAAACATGAAAATGTCGTTAAAATCAACTAACAACAATCATTTTTTATTTCCACCCCTCTGAACCTTCCCAAACAGTAATTGTAATCAGGTATGACGTCTATGGATTATTAGCAATTAATTCATATGCCATGCACAAATTGGCCTCTTGCTTTCAGGGACAGGCTACTGCCGTGAATATGATCGTGGTCCAGGGAAGGGATGACAAGTGGAACCCGATGGTGAGAGAAGTACTGCAGGCAAAGAGGAAAACAAATGCTTTAACATGTATTCGTATTGGTACATCGTGAGCCCAAACCCAGTCGTACTGAACGCAATTACGACACCATGTAGTTTGAAGACGTCAACATCAGAGTCGAAACTCTTCCGGCAAAGGATACTCACCGTAGGGGAGGACAGCGAATGTATGCGTGAAAAGCATTTGTTTTCCACCGACCCATGGCCCTTATCTGAGCGCCAGTATAATTCTCAGAAGCGGCAGGTGTTGCAGCCCCGATCCTGAAGTTATGGCCTTTAAAGGTTTTTGGATCTGAGCCACAGAATAGCAGGGAGTCGTGGAATGTAGCATCGAGGTCACGACACAGGATAAGGGAACCATCAGGGAACTCAGATAGAGGGCCTGTGCATATCCCTCGCTCGTGGAGAAAAGCAGATAGCAGGGACATTGCGCAGTGAGGCACATTGGGACGTGCGTGAACTGCGATTACATGTGGACGCAAACCTCATTTGTGTTTAAAATCTTTGTAAATAAGTTGAACCTTATCTGTGAACTGGTGAACTCACTGAGCATCCGATGTTTTGGATGGGCAGAGTTCCCGAACACGAGCGAAAGAGTAAGATTCTGTGGAGTAGAGAGTTTGGAAAAGGACAAAAATGGTACCAGCTAGCACAGCAAGATGGAAGGTTAGCTAGCAAGTTGCTAAGTAGACCTGCTGTTATGGACATACGTAAGTCTGTTGATGATCGTGCCAGCTGGATGTCACGCAGGAGTTTGCGTACTACAAAGGCCCTCGTGGGATCAGAAACACCATGAATTTTGTGACAATACGCAAGGCCCGACAATTTGGGGGAATAATTAGCATTAAAGAGGTAGGCTTTTAATAAATAAACCATTGTCAAAGATATAGGCAATGTACACTGAAACTGGAATATGAAGCAAATTTATGGTAAATCTTTAAGTAGAAACTCGTGGCTGGGGCCTGGCTCAACAGAGAACTCATCGTATCAACGAGGCTTTCAGTTCATGTCCTGATGAAATGGCACTGGACTGGAAGACAAGTTAGGGATAATCTTTGGAATTAGTCAACCTGCAAATGAGAAAACGTATCAGCTGGGATATCGCTCATACCTGGGATATGTTTTGTTTTAAATAGAATATTGAAATGGAGGCAGACGAGAACCAGAGAACGAAGAAGAGTTAGCGAGTGGAGATCTTTATTTTGGAGTTTACGACAGGGACCACTGCTGCATTATCAAATAAAAATCGAATCCGTTCCTTACTCAACGATGACCCGAATAGATGTACTGCTATGACAATGGGCTAAAACTCAAAGACAGCAATATTAAGCTTTTGCCTGGAAGAGTCGGGGCTCCGTAGAACCATTGACAGTCAAATTAATTCCTAAATCAACCCGAAGATGCGGATCAGTATGCAGAAAAAGAATAACACTGCGTGCCCATGCTTCCTCAAGAAAAATAACTTTACCATTAAAGGAGTCTAAGAAGGTGGACCACATACGCAAGTCTGCTTTGATGTGTCTGGGTAGTCGGATCCTTTTTCTGGGGCTGGGTGATGCCAGTTGTGAGGTTGATAAGCTGCCTTAAGAAAACCTGACCAGGGAGGACTATTGAAAAGGTTAAATTCAACAACAAGATTAAAGACTGCAATTCGCGAAGAGTGACCTTCTTACGTATCAGGAATTGGGGCTGTAAGCCACGACTCTTATCTAGCTTAGCGACAGGAGGGCATGAAGACATGGGTAACGTGTCCAATTCAATACCGAGCAATGTGAGACATTTGTGTGGAAGACACCGTTCTGTCCGAAGTGATCGGAACCCCAGGTCCTGTGCCAGCTCTATAAAGCGTGTGAGCTACAGTTAAAACAAGAAGTCCTGTCATTAAATGCGCACAAATAGCACGCCGGTCTGCGCGTTAATCTACGCGTTATGACCATAGTAAGGCTATCAAATTCTGTACATACGGCCTGTGCACAAGCAATGTTTCAGCCAATGGACCTCCGGGTAACCCGGAGGTCCATTGGCAGAAACATTACCTGTATTTGCAGTGGGTAACCAGGAGAACCTGTCGTGCTTTCGATGCCATTCGATATGGCAAATGCGCCCAATTCCTGTGTGTAATTAAATTCGTGACAGGACTTCTAGTTTTGACTGTAATGGTTACAAGTGGATTGTGGATTGGTTCTCAATTGCTATTATCGGTTCTCAACTGCTGCGAAGCGACCCACTGAAGAGCCGAGCTGAAACATTCAAAGAATTGGCACGCGGAAGAGCAACCCATAATCAGACAGCGATCAAAAAAGATTTGGCCTTGTCACCGAAAACCCAGGAAAGGGCGGCCACTGGGGTGGACAAGGAGTAGACGAAAAGCGGACTTCACATCAGTCGTCGCCATAAAAACAACCCGGGTCAAGATGACATATGCGATGGATAGCGTCCCCGATAGTGGCATATTGCGCAGTGAAAAGTTCTGAGGGGAATACACTCATTGATGGAGGAATCTTTGGGCTGGGACAAATGGTGGATAAGCCGAAATTCTCCATAGTTGTACTTGGGAACTAAGTCTATGGACAAGAGACCCAATCTCGAAAAGGCGGAGAAGAAAATGGTCCTGATATCCGACCCGTTTGAAGCTCCTGGATTATTTCAGTAACTTTACCGGAGTAGTCTAAGGCAGATGTTAAATTACGAGAACAAGACTATGAAGGCTTGCCCTTCAAGCCTGAAGAGAAACCCTGGGAAAACCCTTGAATAAGCAGCTGACTTTATACTCATGCCCGACCAGGAACACCTTGAACATTTCCTCCACTTTGATTGGCTTTACTAATTTCCTCCAGTGCCAGTGCCCTGGGCTTGTTTGAGTTCTAGTTTTGAGAACCTACCCCTTGTCCCTGGGTTGAGGGGCTAAATAATCCACCCCTCTGTTATTCAGAAAGAAGCAGTGGGTGACACTACAAGACTGTTGGAATCGAAAACATTGGTGATAGAAGCCACAATGCCCTTGAGAAGACAGACCTTGATGGAATTTGAAACGGTAATCACTCGACATGTAATGCCCCCTCCTCCCCCCCCCCACCCCGACTGAGAGAAAGTTTTTTGCAGCAGGTGAAGGGAAGCGTTGTGGAGTACTGCCCCCACCCCCGGTGCAGCCTTCATATATAGCTCTCAGTGAAAACTATCCCACTGAAGTGTCGGTTGGTGTTGTTTGAGGGAACGGAAATGAATATCGTAAAAGGACCAGTCGAAACCGATGGCACCTAGGTGTCTAATGTTAAGATTGGTACTTTATCAAAACTTGAGATTGTTGAGGAAACTGATCTAAACAAACCGCCATAAACTCCTCGAAGGTACCCAGCCACTGATTCAGCGAAGTGAGAGTCTTCGAGGTCTTCGGCACACAAACAATGATAGGATTTTCCTCCAACGACAGGGCTAATGCTTCGGAAGAATTGGCAGAATGTTGATGAAGCAGGGGAGCCAGATGAGCAAATTCCTTAGCCCACATTTCGTCTTTTGGCCGGGGCGACACGTTAGTGGACAATGGAATGAATTGCGTCACAAAGTAAGATCCACATTCCTGGGCAGAGTAAGGAGAGGGGAGGGCCCACAGCCCGCCACAGGAAGTGGGGTGACCCCACAAACCTTGCAGGGGTGATCAACGGGGCAGGGTTAGCCTCTAAGGAATCAACTGTCTGTCTAAAACAACCGAGCCCTTGATGTACATCTGTGTGGAAAAGTCATCCTTATAATATGAAGAAATCTGGAGGGAATAAGAACAGTCGCTGAAATTAAATCAGCTGCTGAAGTATTTAACTGGCCCATAGCATCGAGTGAGGAGTCACCAGTACTGATTGTCGATGCCTGTAGAAATTAAGGCTCAGGTGAGTGTGTTACCACATCGAGCGCAATATTATCATGACTGTCTGTAGATGCCGAGAGAGAGAGAGAGAGAGGGAGAGAGAGAGAGAGACTGTATTATTCTCACTTGTATATTTAATGACTACCACAGACATGTTTTTTAATTGATGTAATATACTTCATAGTGCTTTGAATACCTTATATAAGGTAAAAGGCAGAAATAAATCATCATCATACACAAAGGTAGATTGGGAAGCTGAAGCTGAAGACATGCACTGAGTCATCACAAGGGGATTCGCTGATATGTAAACTGAATCTTAAAATGTGCCGGCACTCTGAAAACTGAAACTGTGTGTCAGCAAAGTGGATACTCACTCTGAATGAGATGCGGTACTACGAATACATCTGGGTGGTTAACTGTATACACATACACGATAAATCAACTAGCCCCCGTCCCGCGTCATGTGCTAAATTATACCTATAAAAAAATAAACAGAACGCGATGTGTGTTTGAATCGGTGGGTGTTTTACATAACGAGTTGGAATGGCGTAGAATACGCCATTCCAACGAGTTATGTGAAACACCCACCGATTCAAACACACATCGCGTTCTGTATTTTTTACACAACCCATGCATTAAAATTCATTTAAATAAACAAATTTTAATCCCGATGTTTAAACCCAAAGGTGGAGAGTTTGTTTTGACTGAAGCTGTACTGATCATATGGATCGATAAAAAATCAAAACAACCTTTTCAGAACCAGTGTTTGTTGAAATTCCTATCGCTGTTTACTAACAGTAAGAGCCACCAAATGGTTAGGCGTGAATGGGCTGGTGCCCATTCACGCGTAACCATTTGGTGGCTGTTACTGTTAGTAAAAATATAAGTACAAATATGTGCAGATTTGCAAAACAGCTGGGAGATACGTTTCTAAAAGAAGTTCGAAGCCTGTCAAGGTGTACGAAGATTTACCGAAATAAAGTTGACCAATTTAGATATAATGGGATCCACAAAACGAGACGGCAACGGGACTCGGTTAATGTTCCGGTTAGAAATGATTGGGATTTTTTTAAATATTATCTCATTTTTGGCTAATTTTTTGTGAACCGACTTTATTTTGATTTGGACGTTTTCATTTTCACACTATGCGACAGACGGTCGTTGATTGTATAACGAAATTTGGAAACTTTTCGAAACGTAACTAAACGGTACGGTAAAAAAAAGTTCCGGCATGTATATCACCCGTTGAATACAGACTCATTTATATCATAGCGGCGATTCCGTTGAATACAAGGGTTTAAAGTGTAATGGATGTGTAATAAAGGAAGTGTATTAAACAAATATTTGCTGACCAACTAATCAATAAATAGCACTGTTACTTTATATTTTCTATCTGTAATTCATTACCTAAAATTATATACAATGTGGCCATAAAAATAGAGCATGTGTGGTAACCTAGCATGGTGGTCTGGGGTGGGGTGAGGTGAGGTGGTTGTGGTGGTTTGGTTTCAAGTTTATGTATGGCTTATGTATAAAAATTAACTGCTTATCATACATTGGTGCCATACTTGATTAAAATCTCTGTATGAGAAAGTTCAGGGGGGGTCGAAATAAAATGAATTGTTGTTATTTGGAGTAGACTGGATTTTAACGATATTTTCATGTTTTCTTATTTTGGGGGTAGGGGTAGACATTTCCATATAAATCCGGCTTCCATTCACCTAACCAACTCACTTTTCGGCACGTTGTAGCTAAGACGAGTATCGCTCAGAAAATAAACAACATGTTATGCTTAAATTTGTGTAACATGATGAAAACGTAACTTTTTTTCACTTTGTCGAAAATATTTTCCCTAAAAAAACAAGAACAATTTCATATCTGTGGTAAATCATATACCAAACGCTGAAAATAAAATTATTTGTGCTATTTCAAACTACAATATAGTTTATTGCGAATATGTAAAATAAAAAAAAATAGTTTATCTCGACTATAATTATTTTATTTTATATTTTTTTTTTTTTTTTGATTTTTCAAAATATATCAATTTTGAGATTTTTTAGTAAGGGGGAAACTTTAAGTGGTATTTTTTCCCTTATTGCCAGGGTGAGGAAAGTCAGCCTTGATTTTTTTTTAAACTGTAGATGATATATAAAAGGAAAATTCAAAGTTATAATCTTGCCCCCAAAATGCATACAGGACCCACCCTAGGCAATGGACTATTAAGGCCAATTCGTTTCAGTTTTTCTATATTTCAAATCTTGAGTTGTCCCAGTAGATAGATTGATTGATATTTTATTTAACAATATACAAAGTAAAACAATAATACAAAGATAATTTGTATTTTACTTATTACTTTCCAAAGTGTGATTTACTGGGATTTCCGGGTTTGATTATAAACGACAACTTCACAAGTGAATTTATTTATGTGTTTATGTATGTATGTATTTATTTATTGATGTTTAAGGTCACATATGTATACACAATGGCTAATCATGACCGTGACAGTTTTACAGGTGGAGGAAGCCGGAATACCCGGAGAGAACCACCAAGCAACGACGAGCAGCCGCCAGCTCCACAACATCGTAACACCGCACTACAGCTCAGATTGGTTGAAGTCATGCGTACCATCGACGTGCAGTACGCCTTAGTAATCGGCGTCATCGTGCCCACATGCAATCAGCAATTGTGTCATGTATCCGTGCGAGCAAACGAAGACGCTTTGTCGTGGATGTAATGGGGACTTCATTGGGGCTTTTTTGTTTTTTTTAACCGTATTACCTAACATGAAAAGCAGACGACACTTGCAAACAAAATTCTTGAATAACTATTATTTTCATTTTTTGTCTCAAAAAATAGGTTATGACCCCTCATTGGAACGAGCTCGATGAGCTCGTTCCAATGAGGGGTCATAACCTATGTTTTAGAGACAAATAATGAAAAAATAATGAAAATTAATTGTCGAGTTTTGAGAATAGCGCTGGCCGTTTTTGGCCGTTACGTTAGGTAAAAGGTTAAATAATATAACTATCGTTAATAATGAAAAGTAATAAACAGAGTAATCACTTGTCTGGACTGGTTACGTGAAATAATTCATTCGAGGCGAGGGACTATATTGTGAAACACTCGTGCGCATTCGCGCACTCGTGTTTGTACAACGCCCTTCACCTCTCATGAATTATTTCAAGCAACCAGTCCAGTCAAGCGGTTACTCTCTATATAATACAAATATGCCAAGTGTTTCGTAAGACGATGAATGGTTGTCTTCCTGCCATCACCTGGAATATTAGAAAATATATTTTGAGTACGGTGAGACAAATAGACGTGGGCCTACGTGTATTTTAGCCATATCTTCGGGTGGAAGCAACTTGTGCTTTTTAGAATATTTGCCTCGGTATTAATTTTATATCCTTTAACGAGGTCTGTCTTCTTGGAATACGTTTCTACCCGATTTCATTTTTTTTTTTTTTTTGTAGGAAGTGGCAAGACTATGACGTCATTTAGACTCCTCTACTGTTGTATTCTTAAACTTCATTTCGTCTTCGTTTCTGCGAACGTACATAGAAACGTCAACGAAACTTTCCTAGATTATTTGTTAAGGGTGGAGAGCCTCTATTGTGAAAACGCAGAATTTTGTTATCAGCAAACATATCATCGCCGCCCAGCTAATATCGACTTTCGATGTGTGTCTCAATGCCCTGTGCCGTGTCGGTGTGATAAAGACTGTATTTCATATGGCGATTGCTGCCCGGATGCATTTAACTCAACAGATTTACCATTGACATCTAGAACACATTCGTGTGTCTCGGCGTTTTTAAAGACGAAACGATTCAATTCACTTTTCTATAATATGATAACATCATGTCCAGTAAATTATACTGATCAGATGATAGAAGCGAAGTGTAACCAGTCTACAACATCGGAGCAGGTGGAGCTGAGAACGGCTGTGACATCATCGAGTTTACAAACGTACGCAAACAAATACTGTGCCATTTGTAACAATGCACATGATATTCAGACATGGACATTCGCACCAACTTGTAAACATCTTATATCTTTCCCGTCATATACTGATGCTGATGACGTAATGGATGTTATTCTGAAGAATGAAGGCTGCAACATTCAACTGATTCCACCAGATGGCGTTAAAAAATCGACTCGAACGTGTGGTGCTGATGATTTTGTCTCGGTCTCTAAATGTAACATGACAGGATTGTGGGAACACTATGATCATAATATTGAGAAAGGATGTAACCATTATAGACACGGATTTGCTGGTGGATATAGAAACCCGTTCTGTTACATTTGTAACGGTATTGACGTGGAGTTTACCGACTGCAAGTTGAAAAATATGTGGTCATTTACATCTGATCTTGTACCTTTTTCGGCAATACTTGATTTCAGATCTGATCTTTATGAACAGGAACCGACCTGTCCGAAAGGATACAAGTACGACGCCAGTCAGGTAACGTACCATACTTCACTGTATTTACTAATAGGGTGAGCAGTGGCTTATTGGCTGGAGCATTGAACCTGAAATCGAAAGGTCGGCAGTTCGATCTTGACCCGCGGCATGTGCGTTGTGCCCTTGGACATGACACATTATCCCGATTGCACACGTCGGAGGAGGGAGCTGCTAATTCTTCTTGTACCGTGTTAGTAACTTTATAAGTCTGCTAGTTACTCACCGCTGCTTGGTGGTTCGCTCTGGGTTACTGCGGACACGAGAGGACACTGTCTATTGAGGGTGTCGTCAGAACCCAATAAACAAGCAATACTGTAAATATAAGCTATCTTTAACTGGTTGAGGCCTACATTATTTTTAGTGGTCTGAATTTGTTCATCAAAATTTGTTTTATTACAAATTATTGAAGAGTGCCCAAAGGCACTCTTCAATAATTTGTGATAAAACAAAGTGATATAAACAAAATATTATTTGCGTTTGACTCAATATGAAGCGGGAGAAAGCAAAATGTTGGCTTTTGCTCTGGTACCATCATTTTTTTGAAGGCCCTGATAGTGGCTTCTAGCACTCAACCAGTTAAATAAAAGACTAATAACCCCTTTATTTAACGCGTTGGTCATATACAAACAAATGTATTCTCAAAAATCGCCACTGTGATTTCAGTGGCGTTTTTTTTTTCGATGATTCCTGCGCAAACGCAGCTTATGACCCCTTACTGGAACGAGTTCGTTCCATCGTGGAGACATAAGCTATGTTTTATCCCTTTACCTGACGCAAACGACATCAAAATTCATTATTTTCAATATTATTTTTTCAAAGATTTCAAAAGATTTCAACAAGCACATATCATATGACCCCTTATTGGAACGACCTCGTTCCAATGAGGGGTCACATGATATGGTTTTGGTTGTATTTTTAGAACAATACCTTTTTTCAACTGCTGAATCTGTATATTACGCGGGCGGTTGCGGCCGATATTAGGGAAGGGGCAGGAAACCGACATAATTCCGACCCGATCCCGATCTAGTCTGTCCCCCTGTTGTGACCACAGGGCTATATTTCCACAATATGGCCAACAGTCTTTATGCCAAGGGGCGGTAGCCTGTAATGGCCGGCCAGAAAAGGGGGAGGAGGCAAGGTTACATATGAAGTGAGGCAAGTCCGCAAGTGGCCTTCAAGGATCCTAGCACTACATTCCGATATCGTAGACATCTGCGTAGGTTAGGGACCCGTGTTAGGGACTCGCGCAGATGTTTTTGACGTCGAACATGAAGTGCGAGTACGATCGCGCCACTTTCATATCAAGATGCATCTAAGGGTATGAATCACAGCTGTGTTTAATTTTGTTCAGTGGGCTGCGTGGGGGGGGGGGGGGGGGGGAGGGGTCTCTCACAGCAATAGAAATTTGTGCTCGATTTATAAATCTGAAGCATTTCATTGCATAACTACTAGTTAATACTTACCAGACAAGAAAAGCAGATGACACTTGCAAACAAATTCTTGAATAACTAATTTTTTTTCATTTTTTGTCTCAGAAACAGAGAGCTCGTTCCAAAGAAGGGAGTGAAATATCTCTAACGCCCGACCATTAACCCTTTACCCAACGTGACGGCCATAACCGGTCAGCGCTATTCACAAAAATCGCTAAATAATTTTCCTTTTTTTTTTTTATTTTTTCTCTCAAATACATAGGTTATGACAATGTACCCCGGATTTTACGTCATTAGTCAGGTGACCCAGTTCTTAGCAGGGACGTAGCTAGGAGATTTTTTATTCGTGGGTGTGGGGGGGGGGGGGAGTGTAGATCTAAGAAACTTCCAACTAGGGATGGCTACTTAAAGGGGTACCTCTCCACAACTATCCTCCACCCTCCCCCATTTTTCAAAATGTTGATTCCAAGTGACTGTACTGGTAGTTTTATGGCATTCTGAGAATATTTCCAAGCAGTTTAAATGATTGCAGCTAAATATCTATATTCATAATTTAGTGTTTTTGGCACCGCTCATACTGACAATTTCTTAAGGTACTGTAGTCTGTAAGTAGGGCCTATCTGCCTTCATAGAGCATTGTGTCAATTACATGGATGTACATGTATAGTGAATGATCAGAATCAGTATTCAACCAATAATTTATTTATTAACCCTTTACCCAACGCAGACGATTTCAAAATTTATTATTTTAAATATCATTATTTAAATTTTTTCAAAACCATATCATGTGACCCCTCTTTGGAACGAGCTCGACGCGCTCGTTCCAAAGAGGGGTCACATGATATGGTTTTGTTGAAATGTTTCGAAAAATAATATTTTTTCAGCTTCTGAATTTGCATATTACGCGGGTGGATGGGGGCGATTCGTTGGGTAAAGGGTTAATCATCTCCAATACGAGGTCATGCTGAGCAGTGAGGACACTAATCTTGAAACGAACTCAATGACTAACAACCATTAATTATGCTTGCAATGTGTGTGATAACTAACTCATCCTAATTGTCATATGTGCGAGATATTAATTCAACAATACCAATTGCAAATCAAAATTTTCAACCTGGCTTTTTTTGTCTTTCATGAGAGTACAGACTGCAGGGCCAAAGAAAACTGAGCACAATTTTGGAAGTGACTTTAAAAATCCCAGGACACAGCCTCACAGGGGGATCTTTTTGAGTCCAAATATAAACAGCAGTCTGCGAGTGCATTGTATATAGAGAAGAACAAAATGCGTAACATGGCCACGGTTGTGGAATTAACCTCGCAGCCGCCGAGTAGTCGGAAAATCTTGTGTTGTTCGATCAGATTTCAGTCTCTGGGAGTCGGCGGTTAGAATGTTCACGGAAATGTAATAATACATTCGGAGAAAACCTCCGTTACAACAATGCTTCGAATTTCCAACTGTTTGAATCTTTGCCTGAAAAATTTTCAACTATCTTGATGTTTGGACAAATTTTCGATGGGGGGGGGGGAGACACCTCCTAGCTACATCTTTGGGTGTTGGTGTGCATGCACAGCGCGTTTTGATATGGTGATACGTGTTTCCGTCGTCCATTTTGTATACTTGAGGCCGCCATCTTGGTTTCTTTGTGACCTAAAGGTCAACAATATGATGGGGATATGTTCTGAGCGTGCATTGATTGACTGGAGTAGTTTGCTGGTTCGGATTTAAAAAAAAACCTCGTTTACTTCGAACAATTGCCCAGATAAACCCAACAACTTCCTAAATTCGTCCCTGAATCCTTCTTTTTCCAATAATAGGCACAAATATCCCCCAAAATGCATCCTCCAAAAATATCCTTCTTACGGAATCACACTAGGAGAATCCCTTTTTAGAAAAACCGTCTGTGGTTATGGAATGCTTTTTTATCTTAGATGACGCACCATCCGAATATACGCCTATTCTATTGTAAGCCTTTGGGTCACATGACAACCGCGCATTACCGTAGAAACCAAGATGGCGGCCTCCAGTATACAAAATGGACGAGAGAAACGCGTGTCACCCTAACAAAACGCGCTGCGCATTAAAACCACGTATCACCCTGAGGATGGTGTCAAGACATTGCCGCTCACGCGGGCTGTAATGACAACCAAACATGACAATACTGGCTCCAGGGTCAATCCAATGAGGGACGTCTAAGCTCTCTTGTACTACTAAAAAACATTTTTAGTTAAAGAAACCTTTTTGCAAATATCGCCACTTAATCGTTACATGTAGTTGTCCACTCGAATGAAAATATTACAAAAGCTGAAAACTGAAACAAAAATACGGCCATTAAAGATTAGTGCACTACCTGAAGGATTGCGAATCCAAAATAAAAATTATCAACTTGTTTCAGAATTTATAGACGTTAGTACCAGCATTCAGCTACCTTTAAATGACTGACTGACTGACTGACTGACTGACTGACTGACTGACTGAATGAATGAATGAATGAATGAATGAATGAATGAATGAATGAATGAAGAATGAATGAATGAATGAATGAATGAATGAATGAATGAAGTACCAGCATTCAACTACGCTGACTTTAAATGAATGAATGAACGAACGAACGAACACGAACGAACGAACGGACGGACGGACGAACGAACAAACGAACAAACGAACGGGCGAACGAACGAACGGATGAATGAATGATACTTTATTTGCGGTATATAAGGAACAAGCTGTTAACCCTTTACCCAATGAATCGCCCACATACGCCCGCGTAATATGCAAATTCAGAAGCTGAAAAAATATTATTTTTCGAAAAATTTCAACAAAACCATATCATGTGACCCCTCTTTGGAACGAGCTCGTCGAGCTCGTTCCAAAGAGGGGTCTCATGATATGGTTTTGTTGAACTTTTTTGAAAAAATTTAAATAATGATATTTAAAATAATAAATTTTGAAATCATCTGCGTTGGGTAAAGGGTTAAATACATATTAGATACTAAAATATGCTTCACTGAACTTAAACGATATTGCGTGGCTAATAATCACTTCCTTCCAAGTCTTAATCAAAGACAGTAGTAATCCGAAATGAGCCAGCCAGAAATATGTTGGATTAAATTTTTGTTTCAATAGACCTCACAGTTTTAAAAGCAATTCCAGTAGTTTTTGCAACGGCACAGAGTTTGTAATCAATAACTTAGCAGTTCGTGCGACAGTTAATAATCCTTTTAGACACTTAACCTGCTGAATATTTTTTAAATATTTTTCATCAAATCTGGTTATGGCTGCTGTTAAACAGCCATGACTAGATATGATGAAAATTCATGTATATTTGACTCAAGAAGCCATTGGTAAAAAAAAATTTACAGAGGAAAATTTAGCAGAATATTCTCAAAATTTCCTGTCCTGGGCGGGAGTTAACGAAGAGCTAAATTACACCATCAGTGTGTAGAACTATTTGCGCTAATGTTTTCGAGTGAAGTTTCCACAATATTAGTAGAAAACAGCAGTACTAGTGGGACAAGGGTCACGTGGCCATCCAAATTGACCATTTTTTATGATAAACGATTACACGATCAGTTAATCAACCAGGATTTCAATATAAATGCGATCTTGTAATATAAGTAGTATATCCCTCTTTATGAATCAGCCTTTTTGTCGGAGATACCGCAAGGGAAAGTGGCTTAATATTCACGCAACCAAGTAACTTCGAGGGGTTGTCATGATAGCCCGCTTGAGCGGCCATGTTGTGATGTCATTATCATGGTAATACGCAGTGCCAGTGCCTATGCGAAACACTTGATGTGAAGAGGCACATGGATGCTATGCGGGCCAAAGTCCTACGCTATGACGGGTGTGCTCTGGTTGTGTGTTCGATTCCGCGGTGGTGAATCTAACACCCACATAGCCCCGACACAGGATAGGGTAGCCAGAAAAGAATTCGAAATTTAGTCTACAATCATCGATTTTTGCCTCTCCAGATCACCATCCATGACGGGTCGTGACTGCAATGTAAATGAACAATAAGGTGAGACGTATTCTGGTGGCATGTTGCACATTATACACTAGCACGCAAACAAGCATGGAGGAGTCGGAATACATAGAACAGGGCCGGGAATGGAGAGAATACGGTAGTCAGAATAGGGTTAGTCATAGACAGAAAACAAGGATTCTGAAAAAAAAGTTTTAGCCCCCCCCCCACCCCCCACCCCCCAAAGGCACTCCTGTTCAATTGAACACACCATAACATATTCAATAGCACTACGTGCTACTTTTTGAATCAGATGTTTTCGGGATGAGGGTAGCCAGGAATAGGTCAAAACAGGCTTCTACATCCAAAAGAAGTGCGTTTCGGTACTTTTCGGGGTGTTTTGGTAATTTTAAGCAGTTGTCGGGCATTTCATGTAATTAGATAAACTTTAATCGAACCGAACATACCTTCAGAACACACCTCCATTTTATTTAGCTCTTTCGGTTACATAGCAACCGCGTGTCATCAGATATGACGGGCTGAAATAGAAGATTCTGGATGAATACGAACTAGATAAATAAATTGTTAGGTCCATTTGGGTAATTATATTTACTCCAGTCGAATGGAGTAAACCCCCAGAACTCAATGGCACCCTATTGCAAAACTTTGGTCCCCATAGCACCCACATGTCACCATAAAAGTAAAGATAGCGATCTTCAGTAGACAAAATGGACGAAGGAAACACGTGTCAACATGCGCAATGACACCACCTATCACGTTACAACACGGCTGTTTACTTGGGCTTTCATGACAACACCATACGACTTTACTGGGTCACGTGATTATGACGACACTTCCTTCCCAATCATTCTCTCCGGCAATAAGAGCCGACATATTACTGATATATTATGTGCAAATGTGATCAAATTTTTGTTTATTTGGCAAAACTAGATATCACGGAGATGGAATCCATCTCTGCGGGCCCCGCAGCAACTAACCGATGTTATGTATAAACTGATGTGAACCGTAATACTAAAATATTTCAAGCAATAGGTAAAATCTGATTAAAATCCCTTCCCGGACACGAACTTGTCAGAAAAAAACCCAAATTCTGAATAATTTGACCTTCAGGTCAAACTTCAAGGTCAAAGCAGGGCAACCTTGGTACGCGACACGTCGTCATGAGATAATCTACCCACATACCAAATATCAAAACCCTATCTATTAAGGGAAACAAGTTACAGTCCGGACACGAACTTGTCAGAAAAGAACCCCGAATTCGGAATAATTTGACCTTGAGGTCAAAGTTCAAGATCAAAGCATGGCAACCGTGGTACGCGACACATCGTCTTGAGATAATCTACCCACATACCAAATATCAAAACCCTATCTATTAAGGGAAAAAAGTTACAGCCCGGACACGAACTTGTTAATTCGGAATAATTTGACCTTGAGGTCAAAGTTCAAGGTCAAAGCATGGGAACCGTGGAACGCGACACATAGTCTTGAGATAATCTACCCACATACCAAATATCAAAACCCTATCTATTAAGGGAAAACAGTTACAGCCCGGACACGAACTTGTCAGAAAAGAACCCCGAATTCTGAATAATTTGACCTTGAGGTCAAAGTTCAAGGTCAAAGCATGGCAACCTTGGTACGCGACACATCGTCTTGAGATAATATACCCACATGTCAAATATCAAATCCTTATCTATTAAGAGAGAAAGATTACAGCCCGGACGCACGGATGCACGGACACACGGACGCACGGACAGAGCGATCACTATAGGGCGTCCGCCTCACGGCGGGGCCCTAATAATTCCACCTTCGGCCAGTTTAGTCAGTTTCTTCTTCGTCAGCTATCTTTCCACGAGAATCGAGTATTCGTACAATTGCTGAACAATGATTATAATAAATGGCCTGTCCCGAAAGAACGTCGGCATCTGTTTATTTCCAAGGTGTAGTATATTCACTGATGCCATTTCTTCCCCACACCCACATTTCTGACATCCCCAATGTCACGCGTTAAGATCTGACAGTCAATAGAAAGGTCATAATGTAGATGTATAGTTATTTATTTATTTATTTATTGGTGTTTAAGGTCACATATTTATGCACAATGGCTAATCATGACCGCGACAGTTTTACGGATGGAGTTAGCCTGAGTACCCGGGGAGAACCACCAAGCAACAGCGAGCAACTGTCAGCTCCCCAACATACTAACTCCCCACAAGCAGGGTTAGCATTGGTTGAAGACATGTGCACCATCGACGTGCAGTACGCCTTAGTACACAGCGTCACCGTGCCCTCACATGGGCAATGGGGGCGAGGCGTCTTGCCCGAGGACACAACGCGGTTGCCGCAGGTTGGATTCGAACCCAAGTCCTCTCGGCTTGCAGCCTGCACCTCTACCAACTGAGCCACCGCGCCGCCAGATGTATAGTTCAATTTTCCTCCTGCAGGATCGAACTATTGTAGGTCCGGTGCGTCTTTTAAATTTGCTCTTCCGCATTCATTGGGTTTTAGCTGCATCCACCTACTAAAGACCGGGCGCGACTTTTCTTCGGTTTCTGCCCAAGTATCAGTTAACCCTTTCGTTGGCACGCCCACTTTAGCCATATATGGAGGACATCTATGCACGCCTTTATGTGAGGAAGTTTAATAAAAATTACGACATACTTGAAACTCTATCATCAGATTAATTGTTGGAAAGGGCTCTCTGAGCCCTTTCCAACAATTAATCAGATTGTAGGATTGGTCTTTACCAGAACGTACAGATGACCTTCATAACATAGGTGAGAATAGTCGCTTTCGGCAGCGTAAGTGTTTAATCTAGAACATGTGAAAAAGATCTTTTTCAGATTATATATCAAATTATCTGTCGTCATTCTGTTCAGGATATTTTTTCTACCTAAACTGTTTCTTAATCATTCGTCTAAAGCTTTCAGAGCAAGACCATGCCTAAGCTTCTTGGACTTCCACTCAAGTGTTTTCACAACGACGGAACGAGACACTTGAAATCATATCCTAAATTACATTTCCGAAGAGAAACTTCACTCATCCCCGGAAATTAAAAGCATGTTTTTCTTCTCACATAATATAATACCCAAAACAATGATGTGAATGTGAGAGGAAAGTTGTGTCAAGAGCTTTCAGGGCAAGATTATGCCTCAGCTCATTGGCTTTCCACCTAAGCGATTTCTACAGCAACGACGGAACTAAGTTTAGTTCACCCCTGACTTGTGTCGTCATGAAAATCGACTTCCGATAAATGTATCTCCTCCCAAATTCCTGATAAAAAACATGCAATTGTAGCAAAAATACATATGACATCAGTAGAAAATACATGTTTCCTTTTGTTACTCATAACAAACGAACACAAGTAAAAGCTATCGGGGTGTTTGTAGTTTTCGTTTATTAAAAGTTACAAAAGGACTTTTTATGTCAAGCTAGAAGCAACTAAAGTAACCGTCCACTTTGACTGTTTGTTTGGCGAATTAAGAAATAACTGTTGTTTTTCTTCGGTTTATGCGATATAAACCGAAAATTTTCAGCACAAGCTTCATAACTCGCATAGCGAGTTATGATTAAGCTTGTGCTGAAAATTTTCGGTTTATATCGCATAAACCGAAGGAAAACAACAGTTATTTCTTATAATTTAATCCGGCTGTAATATTAAAATATAAAAACTATGTGTACGTGAACGAAAAACTTTTAATTTTCGCATAAGACAACAGTCAAACTCAGGAAAGTGTGCCACAAACAGGTCACGTGAATCATTGTCAAATTGTTTGTTGTTTTGATTTTCGATCGCAGACGACAGATATTTAGCAAGTCACGTAACAATATCATTAGGCCTAAAAACATTTTTTTAAGTTCCCGCAAAATCATGTTTGGGTGTATGATCTTTTATTCGTCTCCCACTTCGGTATATTTTATGAAATTCATTTGTTCCTGAGAAATTATCATTATATTCTCGCTGACTGGAGGCGATGAAAAATGGATCATTGATCTTTGGTTGCAAGCTTGTTATTCATCTATCAGTCTGCCGTCACGCCCTCACGATGACAATTGGATTGAGTGGGTAGGGCTTCCATAGTCTTCAAAGTTTGGTCGGATGTGTGAACGTGTAGCGACATTCCAAATCATGACGTGATTTGGTTTATACGATTTTGACGACTTTCACGCTGTATGCGTTCAACCAATCAAACGCAGAGGCGGGGCAAATGATTAAATTAGTGTGGTTTTACAGTAATATGCAAGCTTTTATTCTTTCCTGGAAACAAATTAGCGAATCTTACCGTCTCGACTTTTATATTAATGGGAAAGATAATGTCTGTATTTTATGTCACGATACGCGCATTGTTGATATAAAGAAAAGACCAAAGCTTACAGATCATCAAAAGATTGTGAAAGCGCTGTTTCTTATTCTTAAATGGGTTTAAATGGAGAATAAGAGTCAAAGTCCACACTGTTTGGAGGAAAAATTGTAAGAAATCCAGCCTCTGTATTTTTATTAGACTCCACTGAAGGTTGTGAAATGGTGCGCACATCGATGATACCGCTTCGCTAACATTTCGAAATTTCAATTTTTATTTGAAATTCCCATACACGTAGTGTTAACTTTACAGACAACTTTAGAAAATTAAGGGGAGATAACTTTTCTGTAAATCTCTTCAATGACGAAAACTATCGGATGATACACCACTCCATAGTCCATGATTTAAATCTAGCGCCCCCGTAAACCCAGAATTCTGGATCCACCACTGCATATTAGTGTGCTCGTGTTATTAGGTACAGTGGCCCTTAGTGTTAAATTTACAGACAACTTTAGTAAATTAATGGGAGCTAACTTTCCTGTAAATCTTCCCCCAATCGTCCCCTGAGTTCTAATGTGTTCTATGTGCCTACTGGCACATAGAACACATTGAAACACAGGGGACGCAATGACTAAAATTATCAGTCAATGGTTGACAGGATTCTAAACACTCTACTGGAAAATGCTAACATTTCGAAATTTCAATTTTTATTTGAAATTCCCATACCCTTAGTGTTAAATTTACTGACAACTTTAGAAAATTAATGGGAGTTAACTTTGCTGTAGATCTTCCCCGAATCGTCCCCCGAGGTCCAATGTGTTCTATGTGCCTATTGGCACATAGAATTTATTTATTTATTTATTTATTTGTGCTTAACGCCACATCAGCAGCTAAGGCTATATCGTGGCGAGAAAATAGTGGAAAGTAAACAATCATCATTTCAGAAGTAAAAAAACTGAAAAAAATAAAATAACTACAATAGATCTGTCAAAGACCAGAGTGATTTAAATAACAATGGGTAGAGAAGGGAAATGAATAACTTATAAATCAATCTAATGAATTGAGACTTGATGAGTTTAGATTAAAAGAATAAAAATAATTTAAAATTTGTTAAAAAGGTTGATTACTTTCAAAAATGATACAATTTTGTGTGGGCTCGTATTGTAAGATAGATCTCTAAGGGATCCAACTGTGAAGTACTGCCCTCTAACAAGATAAAAATCAGTACAATTTAAGAGAATGTGCTCCACTGACAACACCTGCTGACAGGGAACACATTCAGGTCACATATTACCCTCTAACAGAAGGGAATGTGTAAGTCGTGTGTGACCAATATTACACCGTGTCAGAATAACATGATCTTTTCTACAAAGGTTACTGGATGGGTAGTGATCAAATATGTTTGGTCGGAAGCGATGAAGCTTGTTATTTGTCGCTCCATCCCCTTCCGCCTGCCACATAGATCTGATGTAGTTACTAATATGTGGTTTGAAATCACTGAAGGGGATGTTAAAATCAGTGAGAGGCTTTGTTAAAGCCTGTTTTGCCGCACTCTCTGCCTTGGTGTTACCAGCGATACCTACATGTCCGGGTAATCAGCAAAACACGATATCATACTGGTCAGACATGAGAGTTGTTAACTTCTCACGAAGTTCCAAAATGAGAGTGTTCTTCAGCGTGGGGTTGAGTAAAGCAAGGAAAGAGAGTTGGAGAAGGCACATAGAACACATTGGAACTCAGGGGACGCCATGACTAAAATTATTAGTCAATGGTTGTCTAGAGTAATTCTACTTTTTTACAAAGAAATTTTATTCACTAGACATGGGTTTAATTAATAACCTATTTGCAATTAACATGTCAATTTTGAACTGAAGGTGCTGTAAATTGCTTGGTGTTTGGAAATTATACGCGATATATATTATACGCGATATATATTTTTATTAGACTCCACTGGAAAATGCTTGAAGTCACATGGGCCTCAGTGATTCATATTCGCTAACATTTCGAAATTTCAATTTTTATTTGAAATTCCCATGCACTTAGTGTATGGGAATTTCAATTAAAAATTTAAATGTACAGACAACTTTAGAAAATTAAGGGGAGCTAACTTTCCTTCCAATAACTAAAATTATCAGTCATGGGTTGTCAAGGGTAATTCTACGATATTACAAAAACTGTTATTCATATGGGTTCATTTCATAGCCTATTTGAAGTTACCGTGTCAAATTTGAATTGCAGATATTGTAAATGGTTTGGTGTTTCGAAATTATATGCAATTAACAGGATTACTTTATTACTTCAGAAATATCCAATTAAATGGGTACATTATATTATTGATCCATCTTATGAAATTGTTGACATTTATGATCTACTTGCCGAATTTAATTTTCTGCAAATTGGTATAAAAATATTTGTATTTTGTTGTTGTTTCAGAAATCATGTCGGGAAATATTTTGTGCACCCGGGAAATTTTTGGAGGATGGACTCAACTGTACCACTGTACTTAGACCAGGCAATACAATTCTGTATGAATTGATACTTGCTTACAACGTACTGTGGCTACGGGAAAAGATCATTGGTTGCCCTACTGAAAAAGAGGTGAAGTCTTATATTACTACAGCGCTTGAAATTGATATACTGCCTGCAGGTTTATTCGATATCCTGTCTCTACAGTCTAGTGAAACGTGTGTCCTGTGTCGTACCATACACGACGTGCATAGAGAGTCAGGTAACCTATCTTGGACCGAAGTTCCCGATGTTGTGATAATTACTGCAACAATTCGTTACGAAACCAAGGGAGACTATCACATGGATGTTATTGAAATGCGACTATTAGAAACTTTTTATATGAATCACACCGTGTTAATAAAACAAATGCCATTGATTTTGGCGATTGATGAAAGAAAAACGAAAATATTCCAACGATCTAAGAACTACAGCAGTATTGTGGACTACAGCCCAAAAGTGGTTGATGTTTTTGTTTTTTATTTTAATGTGTGGGGTGAAAAAAGCGACCTAATTCTTGTGAATGAATTAAGAACGTGTTCATATGTAATTCTACAAGACAATGAGTTCCAAATAATTAATGATTCAATATTATACTTAACAAGCTTTAATGTTTACATTCACAAGTTTCTTCAAGTGAACGAAAGTACAGCTGGTGTTTGTTGGGACACGTACTTTTCACAGATTGAAAAATGGAAACAATCAAATGAGGAGACGTACGATCAGACATTAGGCATCATAAGTCTGGTATGTACGTGCCTATCAGTCGTGTGTCTCGTAGTAACCCTCGTTGTGTATAGCATGATAAAACAACTAAGAACCGTACCCGGAAAAAACAATATGGGTCTAGCAGCGAGTTTATTAATGGCACAGCTACTGTTTCACTTTACATCTAACCTTTCTGACCAGAAAACGCTATGTACAATATTTGGTATTGCTAAACACTATATGTGGATTGCTGCTTTATTATGGATGAATGTATGCTCGTATCACATGTTTAAGGTTTTCAGACAACTGCGTTTACGAAGCAACATCAGCAGTGATCATTCACAGGACAAAACCTACTTTTATTATTGTTTGTATTGTTACCTAGTCCCTATTATTTTTGTCTCTATCAATCTATCTTTGTCACTGTCAGAGTCGGGGGATTTAGGATATTCGTCTCGAATTTGTTTTATAACCGCCAAACGTTTATTGGCATACACTTTCGCATTACCAATTGGCGTGATGATTTTCTGTAACGTCTGTATGTTTGGCATTGTCGTTATTTCTATTTGTAGGACAGCTAACTCGACAAGGCTAGCTAAGGCAGATAATCATCTGTTGCATATATATTTCCGACTCTCAACACTAACAGGCACAATGTGGGTGTTTGGTTTTATAGACCAGTGGACTGGGTATTTTCTCTTCTCGTATCTATTTACAATTCTTAACACATTACAAGGCGTCTTTATATTTCTTGCATTTGTATGTAACGGAAGAACGTTAAAATCTTTGAAAGAACACTTCTCATCGCAAACATCTGTTGATCATACCCAAGGAAGAGCAGTTTACACAGTCAAAACGGAAGTAACAACCGTAACCGATGATTAATCTTGTTTTTATTATTCCATGCAATAAATGATAAATATTGTACTGGTTGGAGACCTCTTGGTCCACTGTTTAGGCATAGCGGACGACGAATGTACATGCTATATCGGGAGCCAATTTAGCCAAATGCACTAAAATGTTGATTTGGTACCAAAACCTCTTCACTGGCTAATATTTTGGCACGATAAATATTCGTAAGTCATCGCAGCAATAAAGAGCGCAATCGATGACGAAACAAAACAAACAAAAAAATTAATTGGATAAAATGCTCCATTACCACTTACAGACAATTCACGTTGAAAATGCGTCTAAACAATATTTTGAATACCTCATTGACGAAATCACTAGGTTTGAGTGTGGGTAAACATTTGGCTTCAGTCAGTTTTGTTTCAGAGTGAAGACTGTCAACGATATCCCGTGTAATAATTATTATATTACATAGAATACACTTAGGAGAAACATCATACTACCCACCAGGATTTAACTCCTGAAAACACTATATATTGGTAAGTACCTTTCCCAAGATTTTTTCATTTTAAGGACACTTTCGACAGCTAGAGCCACCTCCTGTCGGACGGTTTTACGGATGGTGGAAGCCGGAGTATCCGGAGGGAACCGCAAAGGAGAGAGGAGTAACTATCAAACTCCCCGCCGCAACGAGGGTTAGCATTGGTTGAAGAGAAGTGCACCATCGACGTGCAGCACGCGTTTGTACACAGCGTAACAGTGTCCCCAACCCTCCCACGTGTGCAGTCGGGATTAAGTGCCTTACCCAAAGACACAAAACAGTTACCCTTGGTGGGGATCGATCTGTGGACGTTCAGTGTGATGTCCATTGCCGTAACCACCGAGCCACTGCGCTCTCGACCTTTCCTAAGATAAAAATATTCATTCTTAAATTAGAAATAACGAAACAGACTTCAGCCTTCGAACCCAAGAGTCGTTTTTCCGACCCAGGAACATGATGGGTCATACATGTAATTTCCTGCTAGGATGACTGAATGTATGGGGTAGACCAATCAATATTTTTAACGTGCAGCCCAAATGCTGCACGTTAAAAATATTAATTGGTCTACCCCCAAAAATGAATATGGACTCTTCCGATAGCTGTCTTTGAACAGAATGGAAGATACCACCAGGGTTCTATCAGTGTTCAAAGGGTTAAGAAAATATCTCTTAAAAGGGCGTGTTGTTGTATCCTGTTAAGCGGACGTCCATTAATATTGCACGACTAATTGTTAAAAATGTACTGTGCATGGGGAAAGTGCACGATTAATTTTAGAACTAAGAGGTTTTAATCTTTTAGATTCGGTTCGGTTACGGTCCCGTTTCAGGAGAAAAAAAAACACTTTTTTGGTTCAGTTTTCTGGGTGTTAAGAACATTCACTTCAAGCGCCTAAAGTCGGAAAATAAATCCCCAATAGTTCTCGTGAGACAACTCGTCAGAAAAATCCCAGTCTTTTAGTGTCTCTATTTGGTTCTTCATAATTTCGCTTTGGTCATGTAATCATACCTATAGCAACACCAGACCGCGCGGAAAATGAAAATCTGTTCTCCAAATATGGGCGGAACGGAAATCGTTGACGGGCTACTTTAAAATAGAAGCGAATTTTCACTGGATTTATCTAACAAATCATGCAACGCAATTACAATTTGAATCGCTAGCGATAGCTGAAAATCGTCCTCTGAGTACCAGTGTGTTCCATGTGCAATCAGGGGACAAAACAGTAACACGGGTTTCCCTCGCAAATTTAGTTGGCCATAAAATGTATTCTTTTTGTTGATAGTTGTCAAATGAATTGCTGAATACCTTTCTAATAATTTTAGATAAACACAGAACGACACACGCGCGTGAATGGGTTAAAAGATATGGCATTTGTGCCATAGGGGAAGGATAAAACTCGAGGCCTGTGGCCTCTCGTTTTTTATCCTTCCGCACTGGCACTCGTGCCATATCGATTAACCAATTAGTATCGTTCTGTGTATTTTCTGACTCAATCCGTATGTGGCCAGGATGCTGCCCTCACAGACATCGCTGAAAGTGGAAATAAAAAAAATTCTCTCAAAATGAATGAAAATAAAAAGATAAACACTTATTTTGTATTTTTTTTTGTTTTTTTTTTTGATTTACTAAAGTTCAATGTTTGCATATTCTGAAACGATCGATGTCCGGTTTGTTTTCTTCAGTTGCAAAATATTAAAATATTTAGTTAATAAAGAAAATTCAATGCAAGCGCAGTCTAGTAGTCGTGTTGGGTTAAGAGAAATGATGGTTCGTGATAATGGGTTGTGGAGAATCCAAATATGCATGCCAATTGTCTGTTATTTCTTAGTTACAGAAAGGTTTTGGCAGTGTCGACTCGGTATTGAATGAACTTATAGGATTAAATAACAAATTGTAAAAGAGCCTGTCAATAATGAATTGACGAATTATCCAATTAAATCAAAAGGTTTGCTCGTGTATACAATGATGCAGGGGATTATTTTACATCAGACTCCATCAGCATGATGAACATATTTAGCGTTATAATTCCGGCATTAAATACAGCTGTGGTTGGCCTTGTGTTATAATTAACTGACTGACTGCTAGACGCTCATATTAGTGCCCCGTGAAAAACTCTGGTACCATAAATAAAAGGTTTCATATTCTGCAGACTACATCTGATGCTATTCGTTTCATGTGGAACTTATTAGAGAATGCCAAAAAGACATACTATAAATATGGAATATACCCATAGTAGCTTGGTGTGCCAAATGTTCACCACGAGTGGTGTTAACCGCGAGCCTTTGGCGCGCGGTTAACACCACTTCACCACGAGTGGTGAACATTTGGTACACCAAGCTACTTTTGGTATACTTTATTTATACCATTATCGTCAGATTATTAAGAGTTCAAATGCTAAATAATACAAATTACAATATTCACACGTGCCAATTTGTTTTTGTTTACATGAGCACTGATGAGCGGTACTTCCGCTGTCACTTTTATCGCCGAAACGAAATGGAAAAATAAACACGCAAATCACGGGAGCTTTTTCATTTTAATAACACAATTACATACTATTTTGAGTTATGGATGTTTACTTAACATGAGGCAAAGCATGTTTGTTAATTTTTGGTATCTAATGAGGTAAACTCATTTAAAAACGCACTAAATAATTGTGGGTTTCACTTCACTCTTCGCGAGGCGACGAGTGATAAATTTAGACAAGTTTGCATTCAAGTCGAGGTCACCAAAGGTCAACTTGGATGTATAGTTCCACTGTAGGTGTGAATTCTCAGTACTGAAATCCCATTACCGGCCTACTCACCACTATCGGTGTGTAAAGGTAAGATTTGTGTCAGAGGCTTTTTATATATAGTAGAATTGGTAATCATGGTATAAAAGACTGCAAACAACTAATCCATATGAAAATACCGTGCTCCTGAAAAACTACCAACAGGTCTAAGCGAGTCTAAAACCCTCACTGGAGATCAAGTTGTTCAAACAGAAAGGTAGAGAGAGAAAACTTGACGCGATAAAAATGACGCCACGTATCTTTTGATTGTCTGCACAGAAGTGTTTCAGCTAGGCCTAAGTTTTCGCCCCGGTTTACCAAAACAATGTACAGAGATGGAAGATAAGAATTTTCGTGTTCTTAGTCTATAGACAAGGCGGGTTGCCTCAATGTTGGTTTACTTAACCCCCCCCCCCCCCTACCCCATGTTTTGGAAGAAAAATGCAGTTTTAAATATGTGTGTATTGTTTGTGAATGATTCATGTCATGCGCAAATAGATTCCGTGTTAGATAAAAAAATAACCACCGTAAAGCAGTAACGGAAATAATTTGAACAATAACCAGGATACACCTCATCACAATTAAATAACCCATTTTGTAAATATCATCCACCAAATATCTGATACATATACAGAACCCCACAAACCTTTGAATGGGTTAAGAATTATCGCACTCGATTGCTTTGGTCCAGGATATCACTCGAGCTGAAGGCTCGAGTGATATCCTGGACCAAAGCAATCGAGTGCGATAATTCTTAACCCCTTTAAACGGTATTTATCACACACCTCCCATGTAACAACCAAAAACTAAAAGTACATTTCAGTTGGATAATTGCTGCGTTTCCTTCTTTGCCAACGCGACATAACTGTTAGGTGGTGGGGTACCACTCCTAATTTGCTTTTTAAATCCCGGGTAAACAAATCTAAATGAGGAACTCGGAATTTCCAAGCGATCTCGACTCCGGTGCATTCGACCAATGATTGACGTGATTTATTTAGACAGGTTCCTTCCCTGTATATGTTGGAAACGACATCGAACGTGTTTTGTTTCAGTTGGATAATTGCTGCGTTTCCTTCGTTGCCAACGAGACATAACTGTTAGGTGGTGGGGTATCACCCCTGATTTGCGTTTTAAATCCCAGGTAAACAAATCTAAATGAGGAACTCGGAATTTCCAAGCGATCTCGACTCCGGTGCATTCGACCAATGATTGACGTGATTTATTTAGACAGGTTCCTTCCCCGTATATGTTGGAAACGACATCGAACGTGTTTTGTTTCAGTTGGATAATTGCTGCGTTTCCTTCGTTGCCAACGAGACATAACTGTTAGGTGGTGGGGTATCACCCCTGATTTGCGTTTTAAATCCCAGGTAAACAAATCTAAATGAGGAACTCGGAATTTCCAAGCGATCTCGACTCCGGTGCATTCGACCAATGATTGACGTGATTTATTTAGACAGGTTCCTTTCCTGTTTATGTTGGAAACGAAATCGAACGTGTTTTGTTTCACCACATGTGCGACACAACTTAATTGTTATCGTACAGGCAGAACAGTGGAAATCTCGTGTTTTACATTAATAGGTGTGTGATAAACAATGTTCACGTTGTCGATTGCCGATGGTGCACTAAAATCTTCATTTGATACCAAAAGTTGGCACCCAAAATATACTTTTGGTAAGTCTTGAAAGATTTGTGTTTTATTATTTCAATGCTTAGTTTTCGATAGTTTATCAATTTAAACTGATTCTCATCAAAACATTTCTTTGTTACTTATCCATTTTAATCCTTTGCCTAACATGAAAAGCAGACGACACTTGCAAAAATAATTCTTGAATAAATAATTTTTTTCATTTTTTGTCTCATCATTTTAACCCTTTACCTAACATGAAAAGCAGACGACACTTGCAAAAATAATTCTTGAATAAATAATGTTTTTCATTTTTTGTCTCAAAAACATAGAGCTCGTTCCAGAGGGGTCATAACCTATGTTTTTGAGACAAAAAATTGTCATTCAAGAATTTTTTTTGCAAGTGTCGTCTGCTTTTCATGTTAGGTAAAGGGTTAAAATGATATCGGAAGATTCGTATGGACCTGACTTCAAACACATGTCCATAGGGGATACATTTGAACCCTTCACCTAACCCAAATAATGAATAACTACACAAATTTCATTTTTTCGCCTCATTGCTCATGATTCCATACTGGAGAGATATGTTTAAAGAGTTATTAAATTTTGAATGGCGATTTTTGTCTGTATTAGAGAGAGAGAGAGAGAGAGAGAGAGAGAGAGAGTTATTGCTTATTCTTTGTTATAATTTAATCATTTGCTTTATGATAAACTATATTTAGTGGTTAACAAAGTGCATGACGTAATCCCCAAATACTGTTCCGCTTTCACTTTTAGCGCTGAATTTTTTTATAATTGTGTCTCAGCTCTGTGTTTTATTTTTCAGGTTTAACGCATGCGTAATCAGTTTTCGATGAGGGCATATAAATCCGAATCGAATGATCGCACGTGTGGTTGCTACCCTCAGTGAAGATTTGTATTTCGTCTAGACGTTTTTGCTTGTAATTGGCGTTCTTGTAAGATAAATATAGATATTGCAGTATATACAGACATATGTAGCAAAATATATATAGAATATTCCCATAGTAGCTTGGTGTACCAAATGTTCACCACGAGTGGTGAACATTTGGTACACCAAGCTACTTTGGGTATATTTTATTTCTACCATGATCGTCTGCTCCACACTCATGAGATAATTCCAGATATCCACTAAACTAGAGTAGATTATTTGCTACGTGATATTTCACTGCGAAGTATTCAACCCAATTCGACTTCAATCACTTTCGTTTCAAAACAATAACAAAGATCAGCTGATCATTCTTTCCAGCCTGTACCAGCCAAATCACTCACACATAAAAAATAGTCCCACTTTCCCACGATGATTTAACCAACTAATTGTTCAACTCACAGATGAAATTTAATTATTATAATACTACAAAGAGAATATTCTCTTATTTTCAATTAATGTTCAGAATATTTTAAATGTTAGTTTAAAACAATGAATTTGGATTTCAGTACGCCGATCCATCCAAACAAAATATTTCCCAGCGAATCGATCAACAAGGTTTCTCGAAATAATTACCAAGTTCACTCGCAGTCACTTTCTATACATCTAATTATTTTCCTTTTCATTTTATTATTATTACCCATCTAATTTTTCAGTCATAGAATCACCAGAACGGCTTGAAATAGCATGAACGTTTCTTACTGCTTGTTAGGCCGGCAATAATTTAATCATTTGCCCCGCCTCTGCGTTTGAATGGTTGAAAGCATACAGCGTAAAAGTTGTCAAAATCGTATAAACCAAATCACGTAATGATTTGGAATATCTACACGTTCTTACATCCGATGCAACTTCGAAGACTCTTGAAGACCCACCCACTCAATCCAATTGTCACCGTGAGGGCGTGACGGCAGACTGATAGATGGATAACAAGCTTGTAAACAAAGATGAATGATCGATTTTTCATCGCCTCCAGTCAGCGAGAATATAATGATAATTTCTCGGGAACAATTGAATTTAATTAAATAATATATAAAAAATATACCGAAGTGGGATAGGAATAAAAGATCATACATCCAAACATGATTTTGGAGGAACTTAAAAAAAAAATGTTTTTAATGATATTGTTACGTGACTTGCTAATATCTGTCGTCTGTGATCGAAAATCAAAACAACAAACAAAACTCTGAAGTATTTTTCAGATTTATTCACGAAATTTTCAAGATTTTCTTTTACGATGGCCAATGAATTTTATGGAAATTTGTTATAACCCTTCTAGAAGATAATAAATTTAGTATTAGTTTATTTGGAATGAGTAAACAGTGAGTAAATAATAATCATGATATTAATTTGTAAACGTTAATAATATTTATTTTTTATGTTCTATAATTTTTATATTTGTGTTTTTTTTCAACTTAAAAGAGCAAGGTAATTCTAAATTAAAGCATCGTAATTGCACTCAAATGACGATGCATAGTTAATTTGTTTTCATTTACAATCAGATTCCATTTGGCACTATAATTTTCATTTGGCACTAAAATGTAATCAATATGTTTCAGCTTAGTATAATCATTGTTCTTTGTTAACCCTTTACCTAACATGAAAAGCAGACGATACACGCAAACAAAATTCTTGAATAACTATTTTTGTGTCTCAAAAACATAGGTTGTGACCCCTCATTGGAACGAGCTCGACGCTCCCGTTCCACAAAGGGGTCATAACCTACGATTTTGAGACAAAAATGAATAAAAAATAATCAAAATTAATTGACGACTTTTGTGAATGAATTGTGTTGGTCGGTTTTGGACGTTACGTTGGGTAAAGGGTTAAAAGTTAATGTTCTTTAATCTTTTTTATCTTGCTTAATCTCTTTTGATATAAATTATTTACTACTAGTATATTTGGAGTGCGTCAACCGTGAGTCAGTCCCGAGTTCGATCCCCGTCCGGGACGACCCGCGTTGTGTCCTAGGGCAAGGCACTTTATCCCGGTTGCCTACATGGGGGAACGATGACGCCGTGTACTAACGCGTACTGCACGTCGATGGTGCACATTGTCTTCAATCGTAACCCTGCATGAGCGGAGCTTGGACAGAGTTAGAATGTTGAGGAGCTGACAGTTGCTCATCGATGCTCGGTGGTTCTCTCCGGGTACTTCGGCTTCTTCCCCCCGTAAAACTGTCACGGTCATGATTAGCCATGGTGCATAAGTATATGTGACCTTAAACACTAATAAATAAATAAATGCCGTGAGTCAATAATCATCATGAAATTATATTGTGAACGTTAATAACTGTCTTTTACATTTTCATTTTCTGTATCTTTGTTGCAACGAAAATTCTTAAACGAGCCAGGTAAAACTAAATTAAACTATCTTACTTTGCTTGATTTAGCATTGCAGATGACACCATATTGCACTCATTGGGTGATACATGGTTAATTTGTTCTCAATTACAATTAAATTTCACTTGACATTAAAATCTTTCACTTGGCGCTAAAAAAATTATTTGGCACCGAACAAAAATTCTACTTGGTACCACAAATTGTCAGGCCAGTGTTAAAGCTTCTGTTAGATAGATGACGTCATAACGTCAACGCGACATCGTAAGAGTTGATTGCGGAAGTAGAAGTGAATGAATTGCCCTTATTTTTACGTTTTTCATTCCATTAACGGTTTTCCTAATGCGAGCAGCAGACATCATTTGTAAAACTATATTCTAAATAACTACCATTTTTCATTTTGTTACTTCAAAACCATTGCCTGTGACTCCGTCAATGACCGAGCTGTCCCGCTCGATCCATTGACGATCATATGCTGTGTTCTTGAGGTGAATTATACAATAACATGATTTTGGGCATTACGGTCTATTACCAGCCAAGTAGAAATAGTTGACAGCCCGCGGGCATATGAGAGGCCCGAGACGAAGTCGAGGGCCGCTAATTGACCCAAGGGCTGTCAACTATTTCTACTTGGCGGGTAATAGAGACCGTAATGTCCAGTAAAATCATGTTATTACTATTATTACCACTCATCTTCTCACACACAACTCTATCGAAATGATAAGCCTATATTACTGATAATGATTTAATTGAACTGATAAGATGAGAATTTAAAGAACAACAAAATCAGAAGTCTGTGGATTTTGTAAACAGGATCAATTTCCGATCAAAACAAAAACAGATGAAAGTTCACTTAGGCACAGAATCCTAATCAATTCCGAGAAGGCGTTACCGAGAGCGTGAGGAAAACGAAAATGGCGAACTTGGAAAAACAATTATAATACCGAGATTTACCCAATAAATAGCCAGTAGTAGGCAAAAATAGGAGCATACACTGATCTACCTTTTAGTATTAATCCTCCCCACCGACGAAACTATTTATCAATCATTCACAAACTAACGGAGAAGTAAAAACAACAAACTTTTAGGGCATTTATTTCCGTTGTTAGGGCGAACTCCATTTAAAGTGGTTGTTCACGAGAAAAACGATGCAGCCGGGCATTGCTGGTACAACAAGGACAGAGAATAGTGAGAAAAACGAAAAGTCAGGGAGTCACGTGACAACTGTGCACTTGGCGGATAATGGAATGACGTTTTCATTATTCGCCAAGTACACGGTGCGACGTGCATTGTGCAGTTTGATTGACCCCAGAAATGTTGTTAATGCACTAGGGAACGCCCTGCTATATGGTAATAATATTGAAAAAACATATTGATCGATGTTTTGGAGAAACAGCGCAGGTCAGTTTTGTTCGTTATGTTGGGTAAAAGCTTAACCCTTTACCCAACGCAGACGATATCAAAATTTATTATTTGAAATATAATTTTTTTAAATTTTTCAAAATATTTCAACAAAACCATATCATGTGACCCCTCATTGGAACGAGCTCATTGAGCTCGTTCCAATGAGGGATCACATGATATGGTTTTGTTGAAATATTTTGAAAAAATTAAATTTTTTCAACTGCACAATTTGCATATCACGCGGGCGGATGCGGGCGATTCGTTAGGTAAAGGGTTTTAAAGCACTCATTATGCGATAAAAAGAATCTGAAATTCGTCACTATTTGAAATGGAAATTTCTTAATGTCGTTCACTAAATTCGAACTCGGACTCAGTAAACCTCGCTTCGGGTCAAGTTTATTGAACTCAGTTTCATATCAAATTTTAACGTATTCCTATAATATGTTCCCCTTTTGATAGTTCCAATTCTCGACATTATTTCTTGTGAAACTCGACGGAACATTCTTGAGAGAAAGGTGACGGTTGGCATTGTTTTGGCCTCACGCAGTGCCAAGAAGACCACCCGAGAGGTCTGCTGTTGCTGAGGAGAGCCCCCGATAGAAATAATATAGTTTTGAACATCTGGTTGGAGATGCATTCACATTCTGAAGGGAATTCGACACTGGTATGAGCTGTTTGTTTACCCAATGTCGTGGTGTTTGCGCACGTACAACCGTTCGTGTAATGTAATGCAATATTTCCTCTTCTCCGAAAATATATATTTTTATTGCTTCAGTTATAGATATTCCAATCAATAAGTATTTAATTGGCCTCGAAAACATCATGATATTAACATAGTGGAACTACGCGGCGTTATCATAAAACTACAGTTGAAACTAGAACTCCTGTACAATTAGCGCAGAAAATGCGCTTCAGTTAATGAACTCACTTACATTATAAGAATGAAGTGGTCTGAAATACACTAGAGTGTTTACGCTGTGCAATGCAACAAAGAATGTGCTATTAGCAAGTGAAATCGCGAACTGAAACGTTCAAACAGAAAGAAAATATTGAGACCACATACTGTATAACCAGTAATTATTAATAATTTCTGAGGGCAAAACAGCACTTGCTAACTTTCATCACATGGACCACCGGGTTTCAAGTGTTCTTCAAGTGGAGAATATATGGTGCTGCGATTAAGTGGCAATCCACTCTCTTTATTCTGTATATGTGGTTGAATTTTAATATCTATTTACGTCATTACATTTGCATATATCCCAGTAAAAGTTAAGAATGATGATAATGATCTCTTGTTTCCATAGTTTTAGTTTGATAGGGACAAAAATGCACTTCCTCCGCGCGCTGTTACTTCAAAATAGTGCAGAATACAGTGATAAGACTTCTAGTTTCAACTGTACAACTTTAGTGAATCTTCATTAATAATATTTAGCGAACACACATCGTCCCCTGAGTTCCATTGTGTTCTATGTGCCTACTGGCACATAGAACACATTGGAAATCAGGAGACAACAGGGGGCGCGGTGGCGTCGAGGTAACCGGTTCTCGTCAGATCACCGAAGTTAAGCAACGTCGAGCGCGGTTAGTAGTTGGATGGGTGACCATTTCAGCGACTGATTCGTGCTCCCGCGTTGTGTCCTTGAGCAAGGCACTTAACCCCGATTGCCTACATGGGGGCACGATGACGCTGTGTACTAAGACGTACTGCACGTCGATGGTGCGCATGTCTTCAACCAATCTAACCCTGCCTGTGCCGCGGTGCAGAGTTCAGAGTTACGATGTTGGAGAGCTGGCAGCTGCTCGTCGTCGCTCGGTGGTTATCTCTGGGTACTCCGGCTTCCTCCACCCGTAAAACTGTCACCGACATGATATGACCCTGGCTGTTAATATGTCGTTAAACCCTAATAAAAAAATCAGGAGACAGCATGTCTAATAGTAATGGAAATGCCATTAAAAATTGGCGAGATATAGCTGGATCGACGCTTTTTTCAAGGGAACTCTTTATTTCTCTTAACCCTTTACCTAACGTAACGACCAAAAACCGGCCAGCGCTATTCTCAAAAATCGCCAATTAATTTTCATTATTTTTTTCATTTTTTGTCTCAAAAACATAGGTTATGACCCCTCGTTGGAACGAGCTCGTCGAGCGCGTTCCAAGGAGGGGTCATAACCTATGTTTTTGAGACAAAAATGAAAAAAATTAGTTATTCAAGAATTATTTTTGCAAGTGTCGTATGCTTTTCAGGTTAGGTAAAGGGTTAACAGTATTCTATCATTGGCATATCACGAGCCCCTTGGTTCAGATATTTTCAAATCGTTGAGATGTTCTCAGAATCCTACCAAGTGTTTCCTCTTCAACTCTTCTGTCATTAGGCCTTCTATACCCGATGATAGAAGAGTCCACTAGGGCCCTGCGAATCACATCTGTTCTACTCGAATCGAATCTCGAATCGAATCGGCCTTGTAGAGGAAGTCATAAGCTGCTGATTGAACTGATAGGCCCATGTTCGGTATTTCTGCAACCCACGATGTCACTGGAATATATTTGTTGCTATTTTATGTACAGGTAACTTTTAGTAATCTAAATTCCGTGGTTACATTATTTTACCATGGTTAAAACTAACAAGTGTAAATGCTATCTGAAGAAGACTTCCCACGGGAGGAAATTTATCAGACTGGAGGTACTGTACTCAGTTACGCCCCTTGGATGTATCCCGCGTTTCTTTCAAAGAACGAATTATCGTTTCCAGGAGAGAGGGTTGGGTAACATTGAACATGGGCGCTTACCCGGACGTACGGATGGAGGCGCGGTGGCGGTGCGGTAACCGGTTCTCATCATTACACCGTAGTTAAGCAACATCGAGCCCGGTTAGTCCTTGGATGGGTGACCTTCTGAGCGATCGACTCGGACTCCCGCGCTGTGTCTTTGGGCAAGGCACTTAACCCCGATTCTCCACATTTGGGCACGATGACGCCGTGCGCTAAGGCGCACTGCATGTCTATGGTGCGCATGTCTTCAAACAATCTAACCCTGTCTGTGCTGCAGTGCGGAGTTACAAATGTTGGGAAGCTGGCAGCTGCTCGTCGTTGCTCGGTGGTACTGTCCGGGTACTCGGTGGTACTGTCCGGGTACTCCACCTGTAAAACTGTCACCGACACGATATGACATTCGCTGTTAAAGTGTCGTTAAACCCTAATAAATTAAATAAATATGAACGTACGGATAACCATCATAAAATAGGCGATATTAGTCGCTTTCGGCAGCGTAGGTGTTAAATATGGTCTCAACAAAGGTAGTGACCACTGAGATTGGTATTAGCATGGTGGCAGTAGTATGGGAAAAGATTCTGTTTTTGTTAATATCTCGGCAATTACACTCAGTCTGTATTTTTAGCTTCATTTATGTACAATTTCCACCTCATCTTGACGTTTTGTGAGACAATGTAGATGACTGACACCAGGCTATTTTCTACTGGAAAAGATTCGAACAGACAGAAAGAGGGCAGCCGATATCGAATCGAACCGAATAGCAACTTGAGATTCGAAATCGAATCGAATTTCGAAGCTTCGCTGAACTCTAACTAAAAAGCTTTTACAATTGTATTTTCCCCAATTGCATAAATATATATACTTTTTATTTATGTAACTTACTCATTCAATCAACTCTGATTGTATTCCTTTATTATATAATCTGACCATTCTTCCTATATTGTTAAGGCCATTCATTAACCCTTTGCTTACATGAAAAACAGACGACTCTTGCAAAAATAATTCTTGAATAACTATTTGTTTTCATTTTTTGTCTCCAAAACATAGGTTATGACCCTCATTGGAACAAGCTCGACGAGCTCGTTCCAAAAAGGGGTCATAACCTATGTTTTTGAGACAAAAATTGAAAAAATAATGAAAATTAATTTGCAATTTTTGTGAATAGCGATGGCCGGTTTGGCCGTTACTTGGGTAAAGTGTTAAATAATGCGCGGCCCATGGGGAGACGGTGGTGCTGTGCTGAGGCGTACTGCACCTCGATGGTGCACTTGTCTTCAACCAATGCTAACCCTTCTTGTGTGGAGCTAGTAGGTTGGGGAGTCTGACGGTGTTATAAATACAGTGGTATTACGAGGATTACGAGGGACATGAGTCAACAGCCTTCGTTGGAGTTTCACAAATACACAAAAACTCCAACTTTGGTTGTTGATTCCTGTCCATCGCACTCCACCCTCGGTGTGCGCTGTCATACTAACGCCTGGGAATAATGCACAGGTTGCTCAAATTGACATTGTACGTTATCTCCTCCAACATGTATGGTATATCGAGATTTAATATCTGGATTTCGGTTTTTAAACACCGAGCCGCAGGAGGAGATAACGCGTTAGTCTCGTTTGAAACGCAATAGAAGCACTGTGGACGGGTTTCTCGCGCTCCACAATCAGTTGGACCAAACAATAATAATTGTTTTGTTATTACAAACGCACAAGACAATAGATAGAGTTACAACCCTTGGGTCGTTATTGGAAACTCGTCAACTAATCGGGGGGCTATTTTGTTGACACATTTGCACTCATTTTATTTTTCTCAAGTTGTTTGATTAATTATTCGACTATTTAATTTATAACAGTAAAATATGATTGAAATGTCAGACATTTGATGATATTTGGAACTATTTTCAGGTTTTCTGGTTCGATTTTTACATAGAGGCGAGCGAAAACGAAAAGCTTTCATTTAAACCATATACCCCCCGATGTTTCGCGAGCCCTTATACCCTGGGTGTCGCACGCTCTCATATACCTTGGATGTTGGGTGCACCCTTTGCCATGGCTATTTGTCCTAGGTATTCTGACAAATCAGAAGACAGAATTTATCGGGATATAGGAGCAAAAACACTTTAACATTTCTGCTGAAGAGACCCACTGATTCTCAGCTATGGGAACGAACTCTTCCATGCCTTCGAGAGCACCCCGGGCCCTCTGCCATTAACAGCAAAATATTTCACCGACCCTATTTAAGTTAGCCTGGCCACATCACTGAAAATAATTCAAATCGTCTCACATCTTCAGATAAAAAAGAAAGAAATAAAGCACACACTGTCTCAAAAAATTGTTTACTGAACACATTATTGAAGTAAAATATACCATGTTCGGCGCATTTATTTCCTTCTATAGCGTAACTCATTGTCTCTCTCGCAATATATCCAGCCATCTTGTTTCTATTAAGATGCCATTACCCTGTTTTGAGAGAAAAAAATGTGTTTTTTTTTAATATAGCGGTTTGCATATTGCTAAATTACACCAGTAGTTTGTTTGTTTAGAACACTTTGTTGTATGAAGTCTTGGATATCATTCACAGAGCTTTGTATGTTTCAAGTAATTGCAGTGATACACTCATGCTTTAATGGATATAATTGTCACAGTTTTTTGGTTATGTTTTTATCCTCTATATACTTTTTCATCTTAATCTTACCATAAATATTATCTCAAATTCAAAAATGTATATTGCATGTTAATGTTGCTCGTGAAAAATAAAACTTTCAGGTCCACACTCATGAGATAATTCCCGATATTCACTAAAACAGCGTATATATCATCTATTTAATGTTGAGTGGGGAGGTAATACACATGCGAAATATTGCAACTTCAGGATACAGGCGCTTACTAGTAACCAATCACATTCGTGACAAATTATAGCACATAAAAGCTTTCGAGAGGCATTTGTGAGAGAGCGCGTACATTCTTCACAACGCATGAGAGATACGTTTCTAACCTTTTAAACCCTGGTGGTACGTTCCATGTCAGTGCAATGGCAGCAATTGGAAGAGTCCATAGTCATTGTGGGGAAAGACCAATCAATATTTTCAACGTGCAGCCCCAAGGCTGTTGATTGGTCTACCCCACACATTTACTTAGCTGCCATCCCACTTAATGAAAATTATGAGAAAAAAAATATTATAAAATTAAAAAACCCACAGTTCGCAAAAAAGTATAATTATCAGATTATAGAATCACATCGTCACTATTCTTCTGTATCTGAATCATTCAAACTGAAACAACACATAGTTATGGCGCTCCAATGTTTTCGAAGCAGAAAGTGGGAAAAAACGCGCGCATTAATTTTATTTGGTGATCCCAGTTCAAAGCAGCTGCGAAAAGATTTCATCGAAACGGAAGGATTTTTTGATGGTTGAAAAGATTTTTTGAAATAAAAATGCATGTTCATCTAGTTAGTACTGCCTCAGTTTTTCTTTATTAGGGTTTAACGACACATTAACAGCCAGAGTCATATCATGTCGGTGACAATTGTACGGGTTGAGGAAGCCGGAGTACCCGGAGAGAACCACCGAGCAACGACGAGCAGCTGTCAGCTCTCCAACATCGTAACTCTGAACCGCGGCACAGGCAGAGTTAGATTGGTTGAAGACATGCGCACCTTCGACGTGCAGTACGCCTTAGTGCACAGCGGCATCGTGCCCCCATGTTGGCACTCGGGGCTAAGTGCCTTGCCCAAGGACTGCACCCCATTTTTCGAAGCGAAGTGTTGAAAAAACGCGCGAATTAATTTTACTTGGGAATCCGAGTTCAAGGCAGCTCGGAAAAGTTTTCATCGAAACGAAAGGATTTTATGGAAGTTGAAAAGAAATTTCGAAATAAAAATGCACTTTGATCAAGTTAGTACCGCCCCAGTCGGAAATTGGAGATTGTAAGTTTGACCTATCATAAGCATCAGGTTTTCGTACGAAATGTTTATCAGGGTCAATTTTTTTTTATTAGGGTTTACCGACACATTAACAGCCAAGGTCATATCGTGTCGGTGACAGTTTTACGGGTGGAGGAAGCCGGAGTACCCGGAGAGAACCACCAGGCAACGACGAGCAGCTGCCAGCTCCCCAACATCGTAACTCCGCACTGCATCACAGGCAGGGTTAGATTGGTTGACGACATGCTCACCATCTACGTGCAGTATGCCTTAGTACACGGCGTCATCGTGCCCCCATGTGGACAATCGGGATTAAGTGCCTTGCCCAAGGACGCCACGCGGGAGTCCGAATCGATCGCTCAGACGGTCACCCATCCGAGGACTAACCGGGCTCGACGTTGCTTAACTTCGGTAATCTGACGGGAACCGTTTACTGCAACGCCACCGCGCCCCCTTATTAGGGTCAAGATTTTGCTTCTAAAGTCAGTTCTTGACGAAGTGAGATTTGGAAGTTATTACGTGGTTAGTTTTATATCGACCAAGATATCAGCCTGGGGTAACTTCAGATCAGCATCAGACCGAAGATCGAAGACAAATGTGAAGTTGGTATCTCGGACGATATGAAACTAACACGGTAATAACCTCTTTATTTATTATCCAGAACAAATAATTACAAAATGTTCTCAGATCTGTTACAGTTTTCTGAGATTTCCTCTTCTTGTTGCGCTATTCGTATATCTCGGCTTCTCCACTGAGGAAGCTGCGACGTTCCCGTAGCTGAATTCTCTCTTCTACAGTTCCACGAATCTCTGCTTACGACTCTGAATCTTTGTTTGAATAGAAGTTTCTGTACAATTCACTTATTTCTTCTCTTCACTCATCTAATCGTAACTTATTGTCATCATGGAAAAAATCAGCTTCAAACTACAGCATAATGCCTAGTAACGCCAGCTTTCCTGATTGCGTTCGACGAATAACTGCGAACTATTTAGATGACAATCGACGTTGTAGTCATAGATGCCTAGCTTGACAATGTGCAATTCTGGGAAAGAAAATCAAATCTAATAAATAAATGGCTATAACCGAACCATGTGTGTACCCTCACCGAAACCGGTCTGGACGTTCGAGGAGCCAGCATCATTGGGCTCGAACCCTGGACCGTCATACCGATTGAGCCGATGCACAAAAAATGGCTGGGATTAGAAGGCCAGTATCTGAGTCACAACAACAAACGGTTGATATTAGGCCGGCCACTGTTTTGATTCAAATTCAGAACCCGTCCCAAGTCCGATATTCAAGGATTGATAATTCCTGAATCCTGTTATTATTATATGACAGTAAACATCTAGTAATTTGATTGGTTAACACACTCGTCAGAAGTGTTGATGTACTCCAGTATTGTTGGTCTATTCTATTTTATCGAAATTGACTTGATATTTCACAACTCTTTCATTGTTGTCTATAAACATCGGAGGTAAGTTGATATAATTATTCCAAATACCTGTTTGCGATTAAAATAGAAATGATATTTTCAACTTACTGATGGGTTGGAGGTTGGAAGGGACTCATAATTTAGCAATTTTTTAGCATATTTTCATGTACATAATGACAGAGATGATATTTATTTATTATATATTGGTGCTTTACGCCACATCAGCAGCTTAGGCTATATCGTGGCGATGAAAGTATGTATTTCAAAAAGACCATTGATTGAAATATGAAATGAAAGGAATAAGAGGTTTAAAAATGATGAGTTTGAAACATAATGAGAAAGTGAGACCAGTTGTACAAAAAATGCTGTGTAAATCAACCTGTGAAATAAATATGGAGGGATGAAATTTAAAAAGGTAAAACAATTTAAAATTTATTAAAAAGGTTGATTACTCTCAAGAATGAGATGACTTTTTGCGGGCTCGTAAGATAAAATAAATCTCTCAAAGATCTGACTGTAAAATACTGCCCTCTAACATGATTAAAATCAGTACAATTCAAAAGAATGTGTTCCACTGACAACAACTGCTGGCAGGGAACACATTCTGGTCGCAAATTACCCTCCAACAAAAAGGAGTGTGTAAGTTATGTATGACCAATATGACACCGCGTCAAAACTGCAAGATGCTTTCTACAAAGGTTACTGGACGGGTAGTGATCTGAAATAGTTGGTCGGAAGCGATGAAGGTTGTTATTTGTCGCTCCATCCCATTCCGCCTGCCACATAGATTTGATGTAACTACTGATATGAGACTTGAAATCAATGAACGGAATCTTAAAATCAGTGAGAGTCTTTGATAAAGCCTGTTTTGCTGCACTGTCTGCTCTGGTGTTACCAGCGATACCTACATGTCCGGGTAACCAGCAAAACACGATATCATATTGGTCAGACATGAGAGTTGTTAACTTCTCACGAAGTTCCAAAATGAGAGGGTTCTTCAACTTGGGGTTGAGTAAAGTAAGTAGAGAGGAAAGAGAGTTACAGAGATGATATTTTATGTAAATCTGGTAATAAGTTATATATAATGTTTTAAAATTAAATTTATTTTGTTGCATGTGAATAAGCTGGTTTTCGTCGAAAAATATGTAATAAAGCAAGGAATTTGTAACAGAATGTTTTGGGCGTTAATAATAAAACAATATTTGACTTTCCTTGAGGTTGATACAAGGAATAATAAGCCCCTTAAAGGGTTGATAATTTCTTGAATCAACCAGAAAGAAAGTCAAATTTTCGTAACGACCGCAGTCCGAGGATGAATAGTATCTTTCGTGGGTTGATAATTCCTTGCATCAACCTCAAGGAAAGTAATTATTTGTATATTATTTCAGGGAATTGTCCACGTGGGCGCTAAAAAACTTTTCTTTCAGTGCAGTTGGAACAAAGTGTTGGTGTAATGGTCTGTGGTTCTTCTTTTTAGTTTTAACGCAGAACTCACAATTAATGTGACTTCCGCGAGGTTGCACTTACTCAAATTTAATCATATATCGTCCACGTGAAGCAGTTATCTCAACAGACGACTAGGAAAACCCAGCCCCAATACTCGGGGAATCTATAGCATGGAACAGGGAATCATGCGTGACACTGTTTGTTTGTTCAACTTAAGTTTTCTGAATTGAAAAACTACACCACCGTAACTTTTTAAGATTTCATCAGCCCTTCCATGACTGAACTTTTTACAGTCCTGATTCCTGACAAACCTTTTTTCCAAATCATTGAGACTCTCAACAAGTTCTGAAGCACTTCCCTCTTCGCCAGCAAGATCTTTGATGGGTTCAAAGTTCAAACTTGTCTTCATTTTCAGAAACACTAGTATCACTATTCTCTACCTCCTTTAACATCACCCCCCCCCCCCCCCCCCCTTCACAGCCATCAACAGAAAGCAGAGGAGACTGTTGATGGCAGTGAAGAGGATGTTGATGTTGGAGAAGGTAGTGGTGATAATGCTAGTGATTCTGAAAATGAAGATGAGATTGAAGCGGGTTTATTTTCACACTTCTCAAAGGAAAAGAACTTTGTAATGTGTTTTCATGAAAATAAATACGTGTTGTTACTCTCGTAAATTTCCTTGATATTACCCAGGAAATTTCCCAGTTCTGAGGGTAAATTCCTTCCCCATGCCGGTCCCAAGAAAACCGGGCAATATATTGAACCCTAACGTGTGTTTTAATGGAAACTGGTCTAACAATTCCGAAGAGTTTTAAAGCGATTACGATGGAGTCCAATCCCGGAACTACGACACCTTGAGCCTAGCCCTGAATATTTCTGCTGCCATACTGTCAGAGCTAATTCACAACCTCCAAAAGAAGGGAGGGGGAGGGGATGAAACTTAATGATCATGATATGTATTAATTATGTACATACCTTGTATATACTTATCTGTAATTATACAATGTGAATTATTTTTCTTAGCGCGTTGTTTCATTTTTTCAAATAGTCCCAGTGCATTACATAAACTTTTGGAAACAATGTCGCACATAACTAATATTCTTGTCAATGTTTTATTCTGATTGGAACTTCATTTCTCTATTTATCTAGTTATTAAAAAAAGGGGAAAAAGTAAGAAGTCACCAATGCTTGGGAGGTGCAAACCCTCTCTGAAATGGGCAACATGGCTTATTAATGCTCACCCTTGGTTTTGAGTTGATACTCATGTTGTGGTCATGATTAGCCATTGTGCAAAAATATGTGACCTTAAACACAAATAAATATAAATAACACAGTAGTTCTTGTAGCTCCCATTTGGATTGAGCAAAATTTATTTCAGATAGTCACGTCAAAGAACGAGAAACATGATATACAAGAAAATGAATGAACTGAATTGCAAGAAATGCTCGACTTAGTGAACGACTGTCTCAAAAATGGTGTTAACCCTTTACCCAACGAATCGCCCGCACCGCCCGCGTAATATGCAAATTCAGCAGTTGAAAAAAAATTATTTTTAAAAAAATTTCAACAAAACCATATCATGTGACCCCTCGTTGGAACGAGCTCGTCACATGATATGGTTTTGTTGAATTTTGTTGAAAAATTTGAAAAAATGATATTTAAAATAATAAATTTTGATATCGTCTGCGTTGGGTAAAGGGTTAAACACAATAAATATCAACTGTTGATAGGGGAATATTTTAGTATCCTTGACATGATTGTATGTTATAAGTTATGCAGGGTTTAATCTAGGTCCTTCTGGGGCCGAAATGAGGCCCCTTTCCCAATGGGGTATAAATTTCCCAATTTCTATCACAAACACGATTATCCCGATATCTTACACAGCATAATCATGTTATATAGCCATTATGCTCTTGTGATGGTAAATCATAAGGAAGTGATACCCATTGTAACCTGTATTCTCTCTAGATGGATTTATGTTCAGCTGACCAATTGAATAATTTTCATAAAACCAAAAAAAGGACCCCTTTCCCTCTACGTGGATCATACCCTGAGTTATGGTGCGCGTATTTGGCGGATGCGGTAACATATGAAGTAGAACAAAACACTATTGGGTGAGGAGATACACCGAGCCCAATACTGTATTTTGTAGAGCCTCATATGACACCGTGTCCAGCAACGAAACACACCACAACTTATTTAATAAGCCGCCTGATTCACTTTTACAAAAACGTATTTGCACAACGATCGTTCAATTTTATTGTATTTACAGATTGCACTTTCTTCTTTTTCTCCGCTACATCATATTTATTTTATTATTTCTTTATTTATTTATTAGGTTTAACGACAATTTCAACAGTCAGGGTCGTCTCGTGTCGTATAGTTTTACGGGTGGAGGAAGCCGGAGTATCCGAAGAGGACCACCGAGCAGCGTAATTGTCAGACCTCCCAACGTACTAAATCCACGCAAGCAGGGTTAGCTTTGGTTGAAGACAAGTGCACCATTGGCGTGAAGTACGCCTTAGTACACAGCGTCACCATTCTCCCACGTAGGCAATCGGGACTAAGTATCCAAGAACACAACGCGGTTACCCCCCCCCCCCCCCCCGAATCGAACCGTTCATCTTTTGGTTTGAAGTCCAATGCCGCAACCTCTGAGCCCCCTACTTGCTCCGACGTCTTTCCGAAATGTTTCGTGATGTAACTGACAGATTTTTACACGTGTGGCTTTGTTTATATACAAAACGTGTGTTTCGGGTGATGCAAATGTGGCAACAGTATACAGGAGCAGCCGCCTTGGACTGGTAATTTTCAACGGTTGGGTAATATTTACACGGACGCAGTAATATTAGATTCCAAACACTAATTATAGGAACAATCATCAAAAAGTTAATTAACGAAACACCGTGTACAGTTAAAACTAGAAATCCTGTCATGAGATGCGCACAAATAGCACGTTGATATGCGCGTTAATGTTCGCGTTAATGTCCAAGTAAAGCTATCAAAATCTGTACATATGGCCTGTGCACAAGCAATGTTTCAGCCAATGGACCTCCGGGTAACCCGGAGGTCCATTGGCAGAAACATTGCATGTGTTTGCTATGAGTAACCAAGAGAACCTGCCGTGCTTTGGATGCCATTCGATATGGCAATTGCGCGCAATTCCAACGCCCAATTAAGCCTAGATAAGCGCACTATTCGTGACAGGACTTCTAGTTTTAACTGTACAACCCGGTACTTCTTTAATTAAAACTTTGCTAACGATGATTTTTATTACCTGGGAAATACACGAACGGACATCACTGCCCAGGCGTGAATTACGACCAGTCCACGGTGGCTATACTGTAGAGCCGGTTCAGTGTAGAAGTCATGATTTGTTTTGCTAATTGAAAAAATGTATAGACGACACGACTCATTATGACAGCAGCGACAGTTCGAAATAAATTACGTGTGCTCGAAAACGTAGTTATGCCAGGTATATGTAACAATGCATAGCGATTAGTTGTATTTGAAACAAGTTCAAGTCCGCTATAAGTTCGCGTTTTTTATCCAAATGCTCAAAGAGAAAGCAATATCAAACGCCTATCCACATGTTTTACACGCTGTAAGCGGATGTCGAAGTATCAAAATTTCAATTTTTTATTTTTTTCACATAATGCAATCAGGAAATTGTCGAATTTAATATTGTTTGACAGAGCTCAGAGAAAATAAGCCAAATTTCTAGTTGCATTGTGGGAAAATCAGCTGCTTGAAATTTCGATATATTGTTATCAGCGAAGAACGGTTAAATGGATATTAAATTTAGTTCATTGGTAGAATGAAAAAATAACATATTTTCAAAGCAACTCGTAAAAATCTGTTATTTTCCATTCTCACACGCTGAATAACTTCAACGTGGGTTACAAAAAATGTGGATATCGTCTGCTTTGTGCCATCCGACTTGATAATGCCATTCGTGAACCGAAAGTCTGTAACCGGAAGACCGATTTTAGAAGCCTTGAGAAAACAGAACAAACTGTAATTACAACACCTCGTAGTTTTGTTTACATTAATCAATAACACGAAAAACCGGAACTCTCATTTAAGTTAAATTCAATTTAGCAAGCAATTAATTCTACAGAAATGAACTGATCGAAAGCTGTTATCGGTGTTTGTAATAAACCTTTCAATACTAGACAAATGGAGAAGCAAATGGGTGGTAGTTCTGAGTGAATTAACTAGTAGCTAAAATCAGTTCAGCATTACTATCACCATTATATTTGATGTCTGTTTATTCGTGACAAGGACAAGCTGGTTAAAAGCATTTCTGTACACTCGAAATAAAATAATGGAAAAATCCCAGTCACCTTTTTCTTTGGAACAGAGGACTCCGCAAATCATTCAGTGGACTGAAACGATATACGAGAATTTAGTTCTTAATAACTCGACGCTAATGCCTCGCTAGAGAATAAAAAAAAATGCTCTCAGAAGCAACTTTCTGATTTGATGAGATGTTCCATCTAGGGCTGTCACGATTAATCGATTAATTGGTTGTCGATCGGTTACGCCGAAATCGATTAGTATTTTTTGTTGTGGAAGAATCGGTAATTTTACCCCGTTTTAGACGTTTAATAATTAAAAAGAATTGATGAAAAAACTATTGTTTCTACAGGTAAAAGGCCAGGAAAGTCGACGTTAAACCTTAAAAGGAAAGTCGACGTTAAACCTTAAAAAGTGTAACGTGTAATTTAGGTACATTCAAAACTTTGATGTTCTGAACTTTTGAACCGTCAGTGTAATAATCAAGACCGGTCGACAGTTGCGAACTTCGCAGCTGCCGACCTGTCTTGATTATTACACTGACGGTTCAAAAGTTCGGAACATCAAAGCTTTGAATGTACCTAAAAGAGGATCGTCTTCGTTGTTTACTTGAGGTAGGTCAGTTGACTTGAACTTCATTTTTAACTACTTTAAAGAGAGGGATAGTGGGGTCATCATGGTACGATTAATCAATTATTGTCGATTATGTTTTACGATTAATCGATTCCTATATTCAAAAATCGTGACAGCCTTGGTACCACCTTTCCGGAAACCTGTAAAAGGGGAATCGGGAGGTTTCGTCCTTGCAATAAATCGAATTACATAAAAATCGTACAAGTATTTGTCTTTTAAAGCATATGATTGAATGCTTGTGAACGTATCTGCCACGAACTAATACTATATCGCCGGGTGGCAAGCGGGGTATGGATGTTTTAACAATTAGAAATTACGTCACATAATTTTTATTTTGAAGCACGAGGCGAAGGTCTACATTTTTTCTGGACACACAAGGCCATGGCGGTTAAGGTTGGAAATTTACTAATGTTTGTCCCCTGTAAGCTTTATACCCTAGCGTGAGTATAACAAGCCTGAGATTAATGTCATTTTAAACTGAAACAGACCTTCCATGAACATTAACACTCTGTCTAGGTATCAGACGAGATATAATGCTTAAAAGCTGAATGATCTTGAGTTTCAGGTTTCTTATGAGTTCTTTCCGCAGGCAAAAAAAAAACAGGTTTATATTTTTGGCAGAAAAGGCACACCCAATTTTTTAAAATCTGTTCTACAATTGAATTATGTTTGTAGTGTTGTGATCCAGGTTTGAATGGTAAACGTATGAGAGAATTCGCCCTCGAATGTTTTGTTGGTGGATTGTTACGTGGAGATCTGTCCTGGGACGATTTCAGGCAGAGCATACTCGAGCACGCGTCATCGATTGACGTTTCCTTGATTCATTTAACCCTTTACCCAACGTAACGGCAAAAGCGGCCAGCTCTATTCTCAAAAATCGCCAATTAATTTTTCATGATTTTTTCATTTTTTGCCTCAAAAACATAGGTTATGACCCCTCTTTGGAACGAGCTCGTCGAGCTCGTTTCAATGAGGAGTCATAACCTATGTTTTGAGACAAAAAATGACAAAAAAATAGTTATTCAAGAATTTCTTTTGCAAGTGTCGTCTGCTTTTCATGTTAAGTAAAGGGTTAAATCCTTCGCTGATAGAGATCCGTATTGAGTACGGGTATAAATTGTAATGTCCTGTGCTGTAAGTCCATTCATAGTACGGAAATACCACATCCAAGGAACGAATACTATAGCACATTATAATTCTCAACATAAGGCACACTTAACAACAGTAAGCTACAGACGATGTGACCGTATCCTTTTCTTCCATTATCTTTTGCCATTTTGCGGAAAACCCGAAATAAGGCAACTGCATATTCGATGCCACAGGACCGCAAAACAAAACACAAATATGTGTTAAGCTACCAATCAGAGTCAGCTTTTGATGTTTGGAAACACACATATGACTGAAACAATTAGAGTTACCTTTCTTGATGTTCTCCAAACGTTTGTTCGTCTCGAGGAAAGTCAGTCCAATGGGAGCTTACTTCAGGTAGAAAGTGACTCGGACTGTTTTTCACCACCTGAAGTTAGCTCCTATTGGACTGATTTTTTTCGAGTCATGCAAGCGTCTTTTCTATTGATATGTTTAGAGTGTAGGTGATGGGTGGGATTGAGAGTATTTATGTAAACAAGTAACGACATTACTTAATCCGTTCCACGCGGTGTTCATTTTGAGATGGGTGCATAATGTTTAAATCTGTACTAACAATCAGTCCAGTCAATCAAGTCAAATTTTTCCCCAATCGACAAATTTCTGTATTGTTCTGGGGCGGGAATTAGTATGCAAAATAACATATAAAAAAAATCCTCATTAATCCCATCATGGGAAAATTGATAATATCACATGAAACGTCGTTAATTTTGACGTAACAACCCATGTCTTATTTCCTGATTATCAACTAGTGTCTAATCGGCGCGTGGTCCCATAGCAACAGCATTGTATTCTTGACATGACGTTCACATGCCGTCAATTACGACAACAGGTTTAAGTAAAGCGCATTCATGACGTCATGGGGTGAAGAGTCTGAGCCAACGAACTGATTGTCTGTTGTTTTGGAAGAATTTAGCGACAATTAATTAAATAAAAAGTGTTAAAAACATTCGAAAACTCATGTGATATACAGAATCTTTAACTCGTGATGTTTGGATATAAGATTTTTTGAAACTCGTTTGATGAATTCGATTCACAACTCGCCTAAAGGCTCGCTGTGAATCAAATTCATCAAACTCGTTTCAAAAAATCTTATATCCAAACATCACTTGTTTGTGATCCTGTATTTATGGGGTAAAAAATTCAAACAAATCAACGGAAGTTGGAATTTACTCAGTTCTCATTATAAGAGTTCAAACAACAGTAGATCAAAATAATCGCATATATTATTATACTTGAAATGCCAATTACTGAATATAAGAAAATGTCTAGCTTTTGGGAGTGAAAATGCAAATAAAATGTAAGTAAATTATATTTTCATCTCTACTCGAACAAACAGTTCCAAGCATAAACACTGTCATCGTATTATACACTAAATCGATATGATTAATACCTCTCTTAAACTCTCAAAAATGGTAGCAAGAATAATGTAATTTGGGGGTAAAATGTTTTAGAACTGACCGTTACATATCAATTTCATATATAAATAATAAATATAAAATAATAACAGCTACAATGTCAATGAAGATAATCTGGTAAATGGTTCTATTTATTCATTTATTTATCGGTATTGGTGTTTAAGGTCACATATTTCTGCGCAATGGCTAATCATGAACATGACAGTTTTACGGGTGGAGGAAACCAGAGTGCCCGGAGAGAACCATTAGGCAACGGTGAGCAACTGCCAGCTCCCCAACATACTAACTCCACACAAGCAGGGTTAGCTTTGGTTGACAGGTGCACCGTGTGCATGCAGTACGCCTTAGTTCACAACGCCACCGTGCCCCACGTGGTCAATGGGGGTGAAGTGTCTTGACCAAGGACACAACGCGGTTGCCGCAGGAGGGGATAAATGGTTCTGCCGCTATGCAAAATCCGATTTCCAGATTATCTGCATTGACATTGCAGCTGTTATTATTTTCCTAGCATTTCCCACATGCATTTGAACAGGTGAGTCTGGGTTTTTTTAGTAACTACATCTTGACGTCTCGTAACCTGTAGTACAGGTACATCTTACCATTTTTAGCAAGGTCTTTGGCGCATGTGGAAGGTCAGTCGTGAGTGGCACAAACTTTCTTTATTTATTTCACTTACCATTTTAGTATTATTATTTGAGAGAAGAGTGACGTTGTTCAAATCTTGAAGTCTCTTGAGTTTGTAAAACTTCATGTGGCCTTCACTTTTAGAGCGTCCACGATCTACGAAAATGTAATTAACCCTTTACCTAACGTAACGGCCAAAACCGGCCAGCGTTATTCTCAAAAATCGCCAATTAATTTTCATTATTTTTTTCATTTTTTGTCTCAAAAACATAGGTTATGACCCCTCGTTGGAACGAGCTCGTCGAGCTCGTTCCAACGAGGGGTCATAACTTATGTTTTGAGACAAAAAAATGAAAAAAATTAGTTATTCAAGAATTATTTTTGCAAGTGTCGTCTGCTTTTCAGGTTAGGTAAAGGGTTAACTTGAAATACGTCAACACTTCGTGGACATTTCTGAATCAGACACTGACTCCATCCCATTCTGCCTACCACACAGTTCTGTGGTACTTACTAAAATCACTGAAATGAATTTTAAGTCAGCGAGAGGCTTGGTTAAAGCCTGTTACACTGCACTGTCTGCCCTGGTATTACCGTATATACCAACATATCCAGACAACCTGCAAAGCACGATATCATGTCGGTCAGACAAAAAGAGTATTCAACTTCCCACGAAGTTCCAAAATGATAAGGTTTTTCAACTTGGGGTTGAGTGACCAATAGCATTAACAATTTTTTGTGTAAAACCAAGAAAAGGATGATCAATGATCGACTTGTCTGGTTTCTGGAATCGAACAATCTACTTGCGAATGTTCCGAGTCGGGTGGGCTTGCAAAGAGAAGCTCATTCATCGCTGTGGGCCTTGCAGTTGCACCTATCTGTTCTGCATGGCTGCTGACTCGCACATGAACATCTTGTCATGGGCCGTCCTGTGTCCTGTGCTAACGACATATCTGTTGGAACAGCCACGACTTTGAGTTTTCATTTTTGATGAAGCCATAGCCCGTGGGATCCAAGTTAGGGTGATCTATGTCCAAGGCATTCTTCCAACTGCACGTCTGAAAATCAGTGTGGTCATCTAATGCAATGTTGCTATCGCTCTTGAAGCGTGGATGCAATTCGTTATGAAGATCATCACTATAAATCGCACTATTAGCATTAACATTTTTCACACGCTTGACTATCACTTTAACAAAACGACTTGTCGAATTTGAACATTCGTATACATCTTCGACATTACACCTCTTCGACATAGCTATGAAACAGACCTCAAAGATCGAAACCGAGGAATCTCACTCAATAAACGACTTAGACAACTTAATAAGAACATTCGAATAGCAATTGATACCATAAAAAAGAACTGAGTCGTGATGTCATGAGTAAAGTAAAATATAACAAGCTATATAGTCAATCAAATAGGAAAACTGTTCGATTACAGACAATCGTAGATACACGTGTTCGCTCATTGAACAATCAAACGTCACTGAATTATCCGCAGTAATATCGCATGGTATGGCGCATTTCGTTAAATCAAACAGCGCTCTTTATTTAAGGGCAACGTGGATTTAAATTTGACTGGATAATATGTTAGACCAAAACATGATGAGTCCTGATGACTGTTAATTAAAATATACATGATTAATATGTCGAGTGGCATCGAAAAACATACGACATTAACGGTGAACCTTTTATCTCTCCCTTTTTTATCTTTTTGGCGGCTATGTTTTTGGGGCGTGATGTACAAAAGTGCCCAGGGCTGCCGGCAGCCGACGGAATTTTAATCCATGGTGTTAGAACTTGCAGAAATAATCTCAAGTATTCATGCATGAAGAATTGTGAACTTGTGTGTGTGTGTGTGTGTGTGTGTGTGTTTTAAATGACACAATCATGTTTTAGAGGAATTTTGAATGTTGCTTTCCGATCCCCCGTTGGAATTCGAACCCTCGGCAACACCGCCTGGCAATCAGGAATTCACCGTCTAAACCACTAGACCATTGCACGCCATCAAAAAACGATGGCTGGAATCTAGCTTTTTAGATGTCCTCATGATTACTTGGTTCATCTTCCTTTCGGCAGCAGCATGAAAGTGTGGAACGCACTGGCTACAGTACGACGAAAGTGCTGTGGATGGGCTCAGACGAAGACTGGCACGGGATTGTGTGTGTTTTTCTAATGACACAGTCATATTTTAGAGGAATTTTGAATGTTGATGTCTGATCCCCCGCCGGGATTCGAACCCTCGGCAACACCGCCTGGCAATCAGGGGTCCAGCGTCATATTTTCGGCTACTCACGCCCATTCGCAAGACGGGAAAGTTTACGGGTAAATGATACATAGAATCGCATACGCCCTATAGGGGAGGTATTGGCTCGAGTGTTCGGTGTGGGTGGGGGCTGTGTTGGAGGATATGTGTATGCTTGTGCATGTGTGCGTTCTTGTTACATGTGTATGTGCGGGTGGTGCGTGTGTGTACGTGCGTGTGTGTGTGTGTCTGTGCGTCTACGTGCATGTTTGTGTATCTGTGTATGTGTCTGTGCGTGATTTGATGTGGGAATATATTGGAGTGCACACTAATTAGTACTGTTGTATATATGTTACATTCTTTAGGTTTGTATCTATATTTAGTTATATGTAATCATTTGATTATCTCACCAATCAATGACAGCTTTGGGGTGTTATGTGGGTGGTGGGAGGTTTAGCTTGGGGGTCGATGGCGTGCTGTTTTTCAGCGGGGTCGGATATCTGGAATTTGTTACAGGAACTGTGAAGCGTTGTTTACAATACGAATTAACAGCAAAAAGGTACTTTGTTTAGATCCCCGGGGATCCCCGGGAATGGCTTGTGGACTATTTTCGGGTTGGCTTTCTACTGCTTATATGGCGCCTTAATTCAAGTCTTACCATTCAAAAAGTGTCAATCCTTTATCCATATGAACAGGTCGGGGAAATGTGCCGATCTGTCTATAAAAGATCGATTTGTCTATAATAGATCGATCTATCTATGCAAATTGGCCGTGAATTTATGTATTAATTGGTGCTTTACGCCACATCAGCAGCTAAGGCTATATCGTGGCGAAATTGGTCGTGAAGCTAAACATTCGGACATATCGTCGGACATATCGTCGCCTGAGTGCTAGAATGTTCTATGTCCCATAGGGACATAGAACATTCTAGCACTCAGGCGACGATATCTCAAAAAATCGCAACTTCTCGATGTCAACAACCGATCGACCAAGGAAAACGTCGTAAAATGACACTTTGCAAACAACTGCATACACATGTATATCGAAATAAAGTAATCGTATATCACTGGTCATTAGGAACAACTCAACATTCCAATGCTATTTTTCTTTTTTTTTTTCCTTCAATTCTCACACCATGCTCGAAATGATCGACATAACCGGAAATGGAGACTCGTTCAAAAACAGGACGTAAAATATAGGCATTATCTCGAGTAAGTAAAAGTGGTATGCCAAGTTTACCATTTCTGAAACTCAGTTACGAATGACTGATGGGCCCTAAATTTTAATTCTATAACTTTCGTGATAACTCTCAATCTTTTTCTTGTCTGTTGAAAATTGGGAATTAAAACCTCGCTGTGGTCAGCAAACAGCTTTAAATTCGTGCCGGAAACTAATCCCAACACATTTGACAATTCATTTTCAAGGTCACGCCGTAAATTAAGTTGTTTTGAATAAGTCTTTTGGATTAGTTTCTTTAGCTTATTCAAATTGCTTCGAAATGTGGATGCAGCAAACATTCCGATTTTCCAATGGAAAGGAGTTTACAACATACAAACTGAGTGCCAAAAAATACAGGAAATCAACAATAAAAACTCTTATCGATAATTTTCTGATTAAGGAGAGGACAACTTATCTTTGCTCTGCATGTGCCGATCACGCTGACGAATTTCTGAGCCCACTAGAAACCACGCACAGCAGTAAAAAACAAAAATCTGATAATGACAATGAAACTGATAATATTATTTTAACAAGAGGGATGTTACATCCCAACGCTCACCTACATTCGCGCTTGATAATGTCGTTCCAATGTAACATGCCTAATATTTAGTTAATATAAATCATCAACTAGGCATCAAATGATTAATGTGGTTTATGGTATCGCGGAACTAAATATTGAAATTAGAGTGAACCGCCTTAAAATGTTGCACTCGGAAATGACGCAATCTCAAAAAATAAACAGCCTTGGGAAAATCCGTTGTTTCAATAAAAGTTTGAAACATTCTATTGACATCTTGCATTATTGTTGAATATTCCTGATAAAAAAGAGGGTGATTTGATGACTTTTGGACCTAAAAAATACAATTTACTTTTTGTGTGTTTTTGTGGGGAATTCCCTGAAAAATATGTGCACGTGACCGGTACTTCTCTTTGTGTCAGTTTTTCTCTCTTATTTGTTGCATGACCCCCTGTTTTCAGATCAGAAAAAGTTGTCTGAAGGGCTATACTTGACAGAGATATTTGAATGCCAAAATTAAAGTGATGCAATCATATGTTTTTCCACCTGAACGTTATAATGGTCGCCTATGGGAAAATATTTAGTTCTGTGAGATCTATAGGAAATATGTTTTTTGGCTTCCAGACCAGATTCAGTTATTATTTTGGGGGATTATTTCACATTTAAATATTTATTTGGGGACCATACACCTTACCAAACCATTTTATTGTTTTGAGAAGTTACATTTTTGTCATAGTCAGCAATTAAAGCTATATATTTCCAAAACTAAGGCTGTTCATGCAAGAAAATTCATATCTTGAGCAAGTGTATTCCCCAGGAGCACACTATAACCTCTGGCAGCTGCTAACTAACAGCCTATCTTACCCTATTAACATATTTATTTAAACCATGGTTTCTCCTCATATTTCTAGGGGCAGGGAGGATTCCAAATCTTCCAACCCCCTCCCAAATCACCATTCAAACACAGACAGAAAACCTACACTGCCCTTCTATTCACTATTATTTAGAAGTTTTTCTCTTCTATATTATGCTCTTCAAAATGTTGAAAAACAATTCCTTCATTGAAAGAGTATCCTGGAACACAAATTTGAGGAAGGGGTGGGGCTACAGTAGAAAATAACATAATAAAATTACAAATGTGGGTGAATGGCATTTGTGCATAGCTACCAATATAGTTGTCTAGTACTAGTGCTGCCATGGTTCCCCTGATACAGCATAAATTTACAGTGACAGTTGTGAAATATTGCTCTTTCCCTGAACCAAGTCCTCTCTCCCACACATATTTAACCCTTCTGCTGATGATAAACATTTGGAAAGACTGAACAGCATGTTTTTAGAGACTGAAGTTAGTATCATACACTTTCAGTTTCTTATGATTTACTTTGAGGCTTCAGCATTCATGGTCCACTGAGTTATTTTTCAATTTAACCACCTTGCCCTGGCTCTTCCACTATATTTTTCATTGTATGCCATTCAGTACTCTCATGTAAACCTCCTACACGTGTGACAGCAAGCCTATCTGTCTGTCTGTCTGTCTGTCTGTCTGTCTGTCTGTCTGTCTGTCTGTCTGTCTGTCTGTCTGTCTGTCTGTCTGTGTGTCTGTCTCTTCATCAGACATGGTGTTTCTTTGCTTTTCACTTGCCTGGATCTACATTTTCAATAATTGGCAGCTGACTAACTTTCACCCCCCCCCCCCCCCCTCCACACACACACACACACACAAGTATATTAAACATCAAATACCACTATATTCTTGAAGCAAATGTCTGATTCATCCTCTTTGGAAACATGTTTTCAACAATTTCAATCTTTTTGTCAGAATGGTTGTCCGTGGGGATTAAAACAAAGGTTATGAAAGTGCACTTATGGGAACTTGCAGCATAAGCATAGCACTATAGAATCAATATTTGATGGTTTTAGGCATCTTACCAGTGTTATGAGATATCACAGTAGCAGGTACTGGTCATTCTTTTGGAAAAAAACTCTGTTTTATGTTTTGTCCTAGGGGGGTTTGATCATCCCCTACTAGGCGGGTCCTCAGGTGGCGGATAGAGGACGGCCTGCTCCATTGGGCAGGTTTGCTAATTTCTAATTGGCAGGTTTGCTCAATTGAGTTGGTTCGCTGCGAAATACATAAATACGCAGCCCCGGACCAAAATGATCAATCCTGCTAATACCATCTGGCAGGCACCTTGTTCTCCCGTGAGGTGCATTCCGAAGGCCCCGGAAGAAGGAATCCTGGCAGTTGAGGACTCGTGGCCCCGGTTAGGGCAGTCTCCGGGATGGAGCCCTGGTCTCCATTTCGGAGATAATCTTGTTCAACACACTGCTTTGGCCCCAATTTCGGGAGTAGAAGGATGGTCGGATGGTCCGTTCTGGCCAATCGGGAGCCCCCACCCCAAAAAGTACTGGGTGTCACGTCGGGGGGCATTTGGTGGTCATTCAATCAGTCATTTCTTTTTCTCACACATCACATAATTGCCAATGTGTACTGTTTTAAACGTTCTATTTTATGAAATACTTTGTTTTGCTGCGCTGTCTGTTTAATTTATACATGGCAACTGTAATTATAGTGTTTCGTGTAATGATTGGTTGGATGATCGCCATCTGAAGACCTGGCACTTCCACGCACGGGCCAATCAGTCAGTGGTATGCCTTGGCATCAACACTGACTGAGTATACTGCCCCATACCAGGTATGTGGGAATACCGGCAACCCGATGGGTTCACTGCAAAGCAGTAACCCTACCCCTTGTTGGACTCCGCGGTGGGTGGGAGCCGGGGCACTGAACTTTTAAAACAATAAACATGGCTAAAATACCACAAAAAAAACAAAAACGAGGGTACGAATTTCTATTTTCAGACAATGACTCCGACTCAGATCAAGACAAAGAACAAACCATTTTGAAAAGCTGGCCAAAATTTATCATTATATATGCTAACGATGAGAATAAAAAAGCATCTGATATTAATCCATTTGCTTTAGAAAAAGCCATAACAGGAATAGCTGGTGATGTTAAAAATGTTAGAAAGTTAAGATCAGGGGCAATTCTAATTGAATGTAAACGAGAAATGCAGGCTTTGAATTTACTTAAGATAGATAAACTCGTTGATATGGAGGTCAATACCTTTGCTCATAAAACATTAAACAGCTGCAAAGGTGTTGTACGTAATAAGGAACTGTCAGGCATTGACGTATTGGAAATTCAAAAAGAACTAGAATCACAGGGGGTTACTAACGTTAAAAGGATTGAAATTAAAAAAGAAGGAAAGCCTATACAAACAAATACATACATACTGACATTTAACTCTTCTCAGCCACCAAAATCATTAAAAGTAGGATACATGAACATCGGAGTGGATTTATTCATTCCAAATCCACTTCGATGTTTCAAATGTCAGAAATATGGTCACGGACAAAATAATTGTAGAGGAAGAAATATCTGTTTTAAATGTGGCGAAGAACATCCGGACCCTTGCACAAATACCATCAAGTGTTGTAACTGCCAGGGCAATCATGTGGCTGCATCAAAGGATTGCCCTGTATGGAAAAGAGAAAAAGAAATTCAAAAAGTTAAATGCGAAAGACAAATCAGTTTTAAGGAAGCGAGAACAATAGTGACATCAATGCCTGGCATGAACCTATCATCACCAACTTATGCAAAAAAATTAACACAAAAATTACCAACAACTTCAGTGGAATGTCAAACGCAATACACGTGGCTTAAAGGGACGATTCCCTCTTTAGTACAGGGTTTCACAATAGAACAAACAGAGATACAGTCAACACAAACAAATTCCACAACACAAACAACAGAAAAATTAAAAGCAGGACAAACACATGGGGGAACCAAAGATTTAACAAAATCAGACCAGAAAAAAGAACAAAATCCCAAACCAACAGATGATAAAACAGAACGAAAAGTAGGAAAGGATACGCCCAAAACTGTACAAACTAAGGAACATAACACTTATTCAGAAAAGAAAAATGAACAAAACCAAACAAAGTCTAAACCAGAACAAAGATCACAACAGCACAATCTGAGTCAGAGTCAAATTAAAAAATTAGAAAAAGAGGAAAAGAAAAAAGAAAAAATGAAACAAAAACAATTATCGGACAGATTACCTAAGGTTCTTCAAAATCCTGTTGTTCGCAACAGGTTTGAAGGTCTTGAGGATATGGATGTGGGTGATTGTATCGATGAAACATTCGAACAATTACGTCCGATTTCTTCACAGAATAGATCCCCGAGGAAAAATTCACCGAAGAAAACTACAGGGGCCATTTCGCCCATACGTCCACCCTCTAAATCTCCATTGAAATATGGCTAAAACAAACAAAAATAACATAATACAGTGGAATTGTCGAGGTTTTAGAGCAAATTTTAATGAACTGGGTCTTCTCAGCCAACAATATAAACCTGTTGCTTTTTGCCTGCAGGAAACTCTTTTAAAGAAACCTGAGGCTCACGATCATTCAGCTTTTAAGCATTATACTTCGTATAATGCCTGGGCAGATGATACTGACCTTCACATTCGTGGAACATCTGTTTTGGTTAGAGACGATATCATTCACAGATCTGTACCTTTGAATACAAATTTACAGGCTGTGGCGGTACGCCTAACTTTAGACAAAACAGTCACGCTTTGTTCGATTTACGTGTCACCAAATAAAGCACTACATCTGAATGATCTTGAGCTTCTGGTCCAACAGCTTCCAGCCCCATACATTTTGTTGGGTGATTTTAACGCTCATAACCCTCTTTGGGGTAATTCCTGCAGTCAAGAAGATGTAAAAGGTAAAACTGTAGAAGAGTTCATTACTAAATATGACCTGTGTTTGTTTAATGATGGTTCAGACACTTATTTGCACCCCGCATCTGGTTCGTATACATCAATTGATCTTTCAATTGCATGCCCTTCTATCTTCCTTGATTTTTCTTGGAAGGTAGAAGATGACTTGTGCGGGAGTGACCACTTTCCAATTGTGTTGGAGAGTGTAGTTCCGGCGGATCATGAGAGGGTACACCAGTGGAACTTGAAAAAGGCTGACTGGGAGACTTTCTCATCGCTCTGTTCTGAATGCCTAACACGGGAGAAATTTGGCGAAAATGCTGACCAAATAGAACATTTCACCACAGAGTTGCTTAACATTGCAAGCAAGGTCATTCCTAAAACCTCGGCAAATCCTAAACGTTTCACCAAACCATGGTTTGATGCTAATTGCAAACAGGCTATTAAAGATCGCAAAAAGACTGAACGGGAATTTAATAAGTCACCAACCACACGTAACTTGGACAAACTTCGTATAAATCGGGCAAAAACAAGACGACTGATTCAACAAAAAAAGAAAAGTTCTTGGAAAACATATGTGTCTAAACTAAATCAAAACACCCCCATCAATAAAATTTGGAAAATGATAAGGAAAATTAATGGAAAAGACACAAAATCAACGGTTCAACATTTGAAAGATAACAACACACTAATCACATCAAAAAAAGAAATTTCAAATACATTGGCCTCCACATTTTCGAAACATTCGTCGTCTGAAAATTGTAATCCTGAATTTCTCAAAATTAAAAAACAACAAGAAAAACAAAAGCTCAAATTTGCCTCCAATAATTTAGAGGATTACAATGAACCTTTCTCTATGGAAGAGTTAAATAACTCTTTACATAGAGCGAAGGATACCGCCACTGGACCCGACGAAATACATTATCAAATTTTAAAACATCTGCCGCAATCATCTCTTGAACTTTTACTCTCTATTTTTAATGACATTTGGGTGACTGGCCAGTTTCCATCGTCTTGGCGCAAAGCAATAGTAATTCCCATTCCTAAGCCTGATAAGGATCACAGCAACCCCAGTAATTATAGGCCTATTGCCTTAACAAGTTGTCTGTGCAAAACCATGGAGAGGATGATCAATGATCGACTTGTCTGGTTTCTGGAATCGAACAATCTGCTTGCGGATGTTCAGTGTGGTTTCAGAAACCAGAGAAGTACTGTGGATCATTTGGTCAGACTTGAAACGTTTATAAGGAATGCCTTTGCTAGAAAAGAACATGTGGTCGCCATCTTCTTTGATCTAGAGAAGGCATATGATACAACGTGGACGTATGGGATTTTAAAAGATCTTTTTAACATGGGGTTGAGAGGGCGTATGCCTCTTTTTATTGAAAACTTTTTAAAGGACCGCCAGTTCCAGGTTCGTGTTGGGTCAACGTTATCTGATTCTCACGAGCAGGAATTGGGGGTCCCTCAGGGTAGTATTTTATCTGTTACCCTATTTTCAATTAAAATTAATAGTATCATCGACGCAATTGAGAATATGGTAGATTCGTCATTGTATGTCGATGACTTTTTGATCTGCTATAGTAGCAAAAAGATGAATGCTATAGAGCGCAAACTTCAGCTGTGTTTAAATAGGATTCAAAAGTGGGCTATCGAAAATGGTTTTAAATTTTCAAAGACAAAAACGAATTGTATTCATTTTTGCAAACTTCGGAAACATCACCTCGATCCGGAGTTGACAATTGATGGTAGTCCTATTAAGGTTGTTAAGGAAGTGAGATTCTTAGGTTTGTTGTTTGACAACAAACTGAATTTCACTTCCCACATAAAACAACTAAAAGTTAAATGTAAGAGAGCACTGAACCTACTGAAGGTTATTGGTAGCACTGATTGGGGTGCTGACCAAAAAACTTTGCTCCATCTGTATAGATCACTTGTTCGATCAAAATTAGATTACGGTTGTATAGTTTATGGTTCTGCAAGGAAATCATATCTCAAACCACTTGATGCAATTCATAATAGTGGCATTAGAATTAGTCTAGGGGCCTTTCGAACATCCCCAATAGACTCGATGCTTGTTGAAGCAGAGGAGCCTTCTCTCGAGAAGCGTAGAATTAAATTGTCTCTTCAATATGTGTCTAAACTTTTGGCCAATCCTTCAAATCCTGCTTTTAATTGTATTTCAGAACCACAAAATGTTGACTTTTTTAACCGACATCCGAAACATATTCCTCCATTGGGAATTAGAGTTAAACCCCACATGGAGTCTGCAAAAATTGATTCTGAATCTATAAAAGAAAACCGTAAATTACACATTCCTCCTTGGCATCTTAAGAAACCTACTGTTATTTTGGACCTTGCTTCTACCAAAAAATCTGATACCAATTCCTTGCAGTTCAAACAAAAATATGCCGAAATAAAGTCCAAGTATAGTGCATATACAAGGATCTATACAGATGGATCTAAAGATGGTGACAAAGTATCATCAGCTGCTGTTACTGGTGATGGTATCACCTCAATCAGAATACCGAATCAGAGTTCTATTTTCACAGCTGAAGTTAAAGCCATACAACTTGCACTTGAACATATCGAAAATGTACAGGAAAAGAAGACGATTATTTTTTCTGATTCTCTTTCCTCTTTGCTTGCTTTGCTCAACCCCAGGTTGAAGAACCCTCTCATTTTGGAACTTCGTGAGAAGTTAACAACTCTCATGTCTGACCAATATGATATCGTGTTTTGCTGGTTACCTGGACATGTAGGTATCGCTGGTAACACCAGAGCAGACAGTGCGGCAAAACAGGCTTTAACAAAGCCTCTCACTGATTTTAAGATCCCTTTCAGTGATTTTAAGCCTCATATTAGTTGTTACATCAAATCTATGTGGCAGGCGGAATGGGATGGGGCGACAAATAACAAGCTCCATCGCTTCCGACCAAACATATTTGATCACTACCCATCCAGTAACCTCTGTAGAAAAGATCATGTTATTCTGACACGATGTCATGTTGGTCACACACGACTTACACATTCCTTTCTGTTGGAGGGTAATATGCGACCAGAATGTGTTCCATGTCAGCAGGTGTTGTCAGTGGAGCACATTCTCTTAAACTGTACTGATTTTAATCTTGTTAGAGGGCAGTACTTCACAGTTGGATCCCTTAGAGATCTATTTTACAATACGAGCCCACACAAAATTGTATCATTTTTGAAAGTAATCAACCTTTTTAACAAATTTTAAAATTGTTTTTATTCTTTTAATCTAGACTCATCAAGTCTCAATTCATCAGGTTGATTTAGAAGTAGACATTTTTCACTTATCTCATTACTCATTGTTCTTTAAATTTTTCTTGTCTCTGACATGTCTATTGTGATTATCCTTTGTTTTTATTCAATCTTTTACTTCATAATATTGACGTTTTACTTTTCTCTGATTTCTCGCCACGATATAGCCTTAGCTGCTGATGTGGCGTTAAGCACCAATAAATAAATAAATAAATAAATGTTTTGTCAGTGCCATACCATTGACTCTATGTGCCTTTAGTGAGAAAACTAAGGCTTTTCCTTTACAAAAATTGCAAAATATTCATCAATACAATGTGAAATGTCTTCAGAAGCCAGACTGTGATTTAAAAACTGTTACGGATGGGAAAGTTCATATCACAGTAGGTTTGTTTTGGGTCAATATCAATTAAATTATGAATTATATCACATATTTTGATGAAAAGGGGCATACCGGGGGGTCCTATTCAGGGCAAAATTTTACTACATCAGATGGTGGAATAAAATTTGACATCAGTTGTTAGGATAAACTGGTAGAGTCCTCTCATATTGGTGAAATATATAGCTGCATCCCAAGTTTTGGAAACAAAATTGACATCCATATTGTTCCATGGGGGTTGGGACACTGTTTTGCTTGCAGTGTGGTTAAATGAGACAGATTTTTTCTAAAAATATTTTGTGCTGATGCAGATGTTAGTTTTATTTTGGGATCAGGGTAGTTTTTTAAAGAAAGCTGTAAATTCTCATCCTTCTCAGTTAATTTATAAAGTAACAGGATAGAAAAATCTTTTGGAGGCAATACCAGTTTTCAAGCCCACTTGACAAAGTTTGGACACTTTTCCTTAAAAGAGCAAATTTTCCATGTTTTTGACTCAGCCAAAGCCAAAAGTTGGATTCTAATGCAGAAATGACTCTTTTATCTCATGGAAGTGGTAAAATGTTTCTTTGGTGGGGTTGGGGATGATTATAGGAATCGCGGAACTAAATATTGAAATTAGAGTGAACCGCCTCAAAATGTTGCACTCGGAAATGACGCAATCTCTAAAAATAAACAGCCTTGGGAAAATCCGTTTTTTTTAATAAAAGTTTGAAACATTCTATTGACATCTTGCATTTTTGTTGAACATTCCTGATAAAAAAAAGAGGGTGATTTGATGACTTTTGGACCTAAAAAATACAATTTACTTTTTGTGTGTTTTTGTAGGGAATTCCCTGAAAAATATGTGCACGTGACCGGTACTTCCCTTTGTGTCAGTTTTTCTCTCTTATTTGTTGCATGACCCCCTGTTTTCAGATCAGAAAAAGTTGCCTGAAGGGCTATACTTGACAGAGATATTTGAATGCCAAAATTAAAGTGATGCGATCATATTTTTTTCCACCTGAACGTTATAATGGTCGCCTATGGGAAAATATTTAGTTCTGTGAGACCTTATGTGATGGCTTTGGAAAGTCTATATTTCTGCATTTATTATATATCAATTCAACATAGAATCATTGGATATAAAAGCATTTTTTTCTTTTAGAAATGTTTATGATTAAGAATATGAATCGTGAGACCAGATATTAAATCATAAGTAAGAATTAGGAAAGGCTTTCATAAATTTATTTTTTACCAAATGTGCTGAAAAATAGACATTCATTTACAATAGAGTTAAAAGAAAACAATGTATTCAATGAAAGTCACACAAATTCCTTTGTTACATCGTGAGAACATTTTCAAAACATAACAGTTAACCAAATGAAACAAACATTGAACGTGTGTATCTCAAATGAACAAGAGACAGTGAAGTTGTATGTCTGTTAAACGTGGCTTTCTCTGTTCAAATTTTTCGGTAGAAATCAGTTCACCAGTGATGATCACACCAAAACTCCATCAAGAATATATTTACGTGCAATATATTTCATGTTGATGTATAAATTCTCCACAATTTAGGTCATCAGAACATGAAAATATTCAATAGAAATCTGAAGAACATTTATGTTAAATAATAATTTCCACCACCAGTGCAACCACTGAAATGATTCAAAACATATCAAGTTTCAAATTTTATGTGTAAACAATAGTTTCCATCACCTTTTTCCACAAAATTGTGAGAGGAAGAAGCTAAAGTAAAGTGAAATTTTCAAATTCTGCAGCAACTGGTTTTAAACTGTTTGAAAGAGAATAATTACTTGCATGATGCTGTATAGTACTCTTTGAAGGAAGAATGGCATCTAAAAAAAAAATTTATTCAAATTAATTTTATGCATATTATTCAACATTTTTATAACACAAAAGTTGAACATTGAGATAAATTAACGAAAATGATAATGAAAACAGCTGGCAAACACTAAACATTATTGCCCATCCAGTTTTGAAATCTCCTCATCTGAACTGTAAAGTTCTTGGGAAATACCAAAATCACCAGTAGTATTTGTGTCTTCCTGAAATGGAATATATATTATCCTAAAATGGTAACATATATGAAATTTCTAGTAATGTGGAAAAAAATCTTCTCATTTAAAGATACAAATTTATATCAGACAAGGCTATACCAGGACCTACAAATATTCTTTTCATTCGTATTGTAATTTTTTCTTTGAAACTAATTCAATAGGGGTCCTATTTGCAAATGCACAATCATTTGAATTGAGCTGAAGCTGTCTAACTAAATAGACACACTGGAAATAGGGTGAAAATTTAAAATTTGGGCAATTATAAAAACGAACAGACCAAAAAACTTATCATTAAGTTTGTCATTATTTTTCATCTCATGACATACGCACAGCTTTTTTAAAATTTTAATTAGGCAGGCAATTGGTGGCAATCTGTGCTATTGGATAAGGATTCGCCAAAATACTATCAATCAAGCAGAATTTTGAAGAATTAAAAGTGAGCATCGGAACAATTCAGAAGAATGTTTTATTCATATTTTTCTTAATAGATAAGATGCCTAGAACCACTATAAAGAGAAGAAAAGTTTCTTTCATAAATTCATTCCAAAGAATTCCTTCAAGTGATTGATGTCAGAATATCAGAATGTGAAATTAGCAACAGTTTTGGATAATATTTCCACTAACAGTTTAACCTTAAGAGATGCAAAAATATGTGAAAGGAATACATTGCAACAATATTTTCAGATCAGTACTGCAGTGGTCCAAAAATTCCGAAGACTAAGATGACTATTCCAATTGGGATTTGAAGTCCCATCCATAGTACTGATTCTCCTGGCCCTTAAATGATTAGCAAAGAAAAAAAACAATTTTTAAATCATGGGTGGTGCTTATGGAAGAAAGTAGCAGGAATACACATAAGAAGGGGAGAATCATAACAGTTACAGCCAACTGTTGGATATACTTGAGGAATTTTTTAAATTATGTAAATAAGAAAGAAATAAATAAATCAAAGTTCAGATGATTTTTTCAGTCTTACTGATACTTGTTTAAAATATAGACGTTCACAGGTAGTAATAACATGCCTTTGTTGCTGGCTTTGGTATATCCTTTGGTGTTATGAACTCCTGCATCACATTAGCAGTTTCTTACATCGAATTAGATATGTTCTTCATAGTAAAAGAAAATGAATCATCCAAAGCCTCCACAGAATCCAATGCTTCTATGATGCCTGGAACATTGAGTTCACGTTGTGAAGTTTTAACTTTATTGATATTCTCTTCCATGTCTTTTATGTTGTTTAAAGGTTTAGACATTATCTTTTCCACTAATTGTGCACTTAATCTCTTTAACTCCGCTTTATGATGGTTGATAGCTGACTGTACGCTGGTGAATTTTTCAGCAGTTTTTTAGGTTCTGTCTCTCTAGTTTTTGATAATTCTTTAATATTTGAGGTGACAGCATCTGCAGTCTTCTGCAGTAAAGTCAATTGTTGCTGTATATCAAATTTTTCCGTCAGTTTTAATCAATCTGTCAAAATAAAGTACACCAATAATTTATCTTTAGGGGAAAAAAACACAAAGAAGGATGTGCCATAACACAACAATCCTAATACCTAGTAAAAAAATACTGTAATTAGAATTAGATGAAAATGATATGAAAAACTCTTTTGGTAACCTGAAATAACAATCAAGGAATGCACATGTAATGAAAACACCGCCATCCAAATATGAATGCATATATGTCAAAAACACAACTTTTAAAACTCGGTGTGCAGAAAGTGACTTGTTTGACAAAACATGCTTTCATCAAATTCATGTTTTGTCTTCAAATATGCATGATGTAAAAACTGTGATGGTATCTTGTGCTGAAAGTGCATCAACATTAACACATTTTGATGAGCTCATAAAGTATTCACATTAGCAGCCCCCTGTTCATTGCATCTTTCATCATTCGTGAGAAATAGTATCACTCAAACTAAAGGTACTCTAACTCATGTAATCATTGCCCATTCATGTTGAAAAATGATATAGAGCAACAAAATATTTATGCAGGCTCAAAGTATAACCAAAAGTATAAACTTCATATAACTTTTAATATATGTGTTGAAAGAGTGAATTGATGAATAATGATTTCCAAAACCCAATATCCAATCGAACTTTGCATCTTTAGAAATTGTGGAGGGCAGAGTGAATCAACACCAGTGCGTTGAATTTAAGTCAGAAATGCAGAAGTAACTATTAATGACTGAACATTTGCAGTGCATAAAATCAGTAAAAAACAGGATGTGGTTGAGAAATAAAGGTATTCAAAATGAAATACCTGTAGCCAAATGGAATTTGTTCTCTTTAAACTCGGATGTTTCCTCGGGTAAGGCTTGTACACTCCCCTTCATGGTGACAGTCCTCACAAACACTAATCTCTTCAATGATGCATGTGATGAGCACGGCTAAATTACTGATGGGCAGATAGGGTCTTCACACATTCTAATCCTTACACCAAAATAACACTTCTTCAGTACATATTCTTTTGTTGAGCAGCAAGGCAGTTCTCACACATCCAAGTATTTAAAATGCTATTTTTGTTGAATACATCTTATTCTCCTTGGACAGCAAAGCAGTATTCACGTAACCCAATACTTCAATACTTGCAAAGTTATACTTGTTGAATACAGATTAATTCTTGTTTGACAGCGAGGCAGTCCTCACACATTCCTGATACTCCCAGTGTTATACTTGTTGAATGCTATTTCATTCTTCTAGACTAGCTAGACAGTTTTCACACATCCTAATATTTCCACCAATGTTACACTTGTTGACTTCAGGTTTATTGTCGAAAAGCAATGTTAACACAACCGAATACTACCCCATTTATTCTTGTTGGACAGCAAGGCAGTTTTCTCAAACCATAGTTCTTCTAACGTCATACTTGTTAACTGAAGGTTTCTTCTTTTTGGGCAGCAAAGCAGTATTCACACATCCCAATACCTCACAATTTATTATACTTGTTGAATACAAGTTTGTTCTTTTCAGACAGCAAGGCAGTCTTCACACATCAAATATGCCCACCAATTTTTCACTTGTTGAATATAGGTTTATTTATGTTGACAGTGAGGCACTCATCACACATCCCAATAGGCTGGCCAATGTTATATTTGTTGAATACATTGGGCAGTGAGGCAGTCTTTGCACATTCCAATACATTGTTTGTTATACTTGTTTCATGAAGATTTATTTTTGTCGGACAGCGAGGCAATCCTCACGCACCCCGATGCTTCCACACAAGTTATATCCATTTGAATACTGGTTTATTTTTGTCGGGCAGCGAGGCAATTCTCACACACAGAAATGCTCCATCAAAGTTATATGCATTGAATAGTGGTTTATTATTATTCGGCTGAGAGGCAATCCTCACAATTCCAATGCTTTCACCAAAGTCATATTTGTTGAATATTGGTTTATTACTGTTAGGCAGCAAGGCAACCTCACAATCCCAATGTTTCCTTTAAAGTTATATTTGTTGAATGCTGGTTTATTATTGTCAGGCAGGGAGGCCATCCTCAAACACAGCAATGCTCTAATGTTCCGACCAAAAGTATAATTGTTGAATACTGGTTTATTATTGACTGGCAGCGAGGCAATCCTCAAACATCCCAATGCTTTATTGTTGGACCGTGAGGCAAACCTAACACATTCTAATGCTCCACCAAAATTATATCCAGTGATCACTAGTTTGTTATTGATGGGCAGCGATGCAATCCTCACACATCCCAATGCTTCCACTAAAGTTATATTCATTGAATACTGGTTTATTGTTCGACCGTGAGGTGAACCTCACCCATTATAATGCTCCAACAAAGTTATATCCGTCGATTACTGGTTTATAATTCTTGGGCAGCGAGGCAATCCTCACACATCCCAATGCTTCCGCCAAAGTTGTATTCATTGAATACTGGTTTATTATTGTTGGGCAGCAAGGCAATCATCATACATCCAAATATTTCCAGTGTTAGACTTGCTTAATGTAAGTTTATTGTTGTCATGCAGAAAGGCAATCGTCACACCACCATATTTCAAGTGTTATACTTTTTGAAAACCAGTTTATTCTTGTTGGGAAGCAAGGCAATCTTCACACATCCTCACACTTTTATGTATCTTATACTTGTTTACAACAAGTTTATGCTTGTTGGACACCAAAGCAGTTTTTACTTATCTCTATTGTATAACATTCATTCTTGTTGGGCAGCATGGCCATTCTCACATCTCATTACTTCCCATGATACTATATTTGTACAATACATGTTTACTCTTAGTTGGGTCGTGAGGCAGTGCACCCACACATCGCAGTACTTCAATGTTACACAATCCACTTTTCATTTTTACGTGTTCAGTAGAAAAGCTGTCCTCACAGTTCTACCTTCAATGCATGGCAAATGTAAAACACTATTTACATAAACAGAAGAAATAATTCTTATGGAGTCAATTTTAGATGCAAATCCAAATCGGCTTGTGATCAGAAAAATAATTCTGAAAAACACAGTGTAGAGTATTTGGCAATGTAAAGTTGGTGTATATGTGATCTAGTTGAGAAGAGAAGTCAGTGGTGGACTCCCAAATTCTCTATCCAAAAACCCTTTGTGGTTGTCAAAAGCTTATGGTTTGGATTTTGTTTCAGATCTATATTAAAATCCCACAAGACAATAGTTGACGTTTTACTGGCATGTTTTAAAATATCTTTCAGTAGTGCCTGAATGTCTTTCAATGAACATTTAGGAGAACAGTAGATACCGACAATGCAAATTTTTTTACAAGAAACTAACTCTTCAGGAATTTCCAGTATTACAGCTTCCACATATTTGTCTCTACCAAGTTCTCTTTTCAAAGATACAGTTTTACTCTCATCTATTGTCAATGTGGTATATAGAGCAAGGTCATATTGTGATCTTTTTTCTGGTAAACTCCAGTCAAATCTATATTGTTGGTAATTGCTGATTGCATAGCTCTCCAGTGAATCTTGGTTAGTCAGCTTTGTCTCAGAACAAGATGTAAAATTTCTGTCCTCGCGTATATTATCAATGTTTTTTCGCAGTGATCTTACATTTTGAAATACAATGGTGGTTCGTTTTAACAAATCTTTCAAAAATGTCTACTTTATTTTCATAGGCATTGTTCTGTCAAGTCTATCCATTTCTTTACCAACATCTTCATTCAGGCAAATCTTTTTCTCATTGAGATTACGTCTGTAAAGTCTGTTCAGCGTTTTAGCACTACATAAGGCAACATAATGGGCATGAGGTGTCCGTCGACCTGAGAAATCTACCACATCTGAATCCATGGTAGCTCCCTGACATCTGATGACTGTTTTTGCTGCAGAGGGTCTTAGTGGAAACTGGGTTCGAATTACAGAACCATTTCTGTATCTTCCTACTGTAAAATGTAATTTCACCTGGGAAATAGGTGTCCAAGTAGGAGGTATGTTGTTGTAAAAACAAATACAATCCCTTCTTCTAAGCAATCCAATTCTGTCCACATCAAACTTCACCCATAATAATGATATTTTGTCTTGACTTCTATTTTTGGAAATACCCATAACAGAACAGGATGCTCCATTGGCTAAACCGTCATCGACATCAACATTAGTCGATAATTCGGCCTTCAATCCATTTGCTAGGTACAGATTTTTTGGAAGCCCCATTGTTTTGTTTAAATCCTTTGGTATTTTTTTTAAATTTTATCATTCATTTCCTTAGATACATCACCAATTACAGTATCTTCTGCTTCCACAACAAACTTTTTATCTTCTGGAGACTTCTTAAAAAGTAATTCATTATGGGAGTTTACAGAGTCATTTCTTAAAACAATATGAGGAACAGTTAATGGATATTCATTGTGTGAGTAGTTACATGGTACCATCCTTGTTTTTAACACCCTGATATCTTCTATTGCATGCTTGTTCAAGCAGAGTCGATTCAAAAGCCTGGCATATTCCGTGTCTTCTTTTTGTCTCATTATTTCAGTACGGTGAAAAACCTCAAAATATTCTCTCCACAAATTTGTAGCCAGAGGTCCGTAATCATTCGTCAAATTTTCAAATATCCAATCATCAAAAACAGGTTGCAGCTGATACAAATCACCAAGTGTTATGACCAACACCCTTCCAAAAGGTTGTTCACAGCTCGTTATTGACTTCAACTGTTTATCAATGAAACTGAACATCTTATTTCCCACTATGGATATCTCATATATGATTAGAACCTTCAAATATCTGTATTTACATCTGTAAGTATTTAGCTTCTCACTGGATAAAGGTTTATAGTTAAAGCCTTGAGGTGCTGGAATACTGAAAAGACTATGTAAAGTATTTCCACCCAGAAGAAACGCTGATTTTCCTGTAGGAGCTCCAAACAAAATTTTAAGTTCATCAGGATTATCATCTGGACCTTGGTTTAGAATTCGTAACAACATCTGATATACTGAAGTAATCAGTAACGTTTTACCAACACCTCCACCGCCAGTTTAAAATACATAGAATGGATTTGTATTACATTGTATCTCATGCATTATGTGATAAAAGAATACTTTCTGCTGTTCATTCAAAGACTGAACCATTTTTTAATACTCCGCATCTTCAATCATTTTATTAACTATTTCTGAACTGTGTGACAACCCATGATTTCCAGTGAGTTCCACACCTTCGGTCTGATTTTCATCACATGGTAAAAAGGAGTTGAAATCCTTCGCAATGTCAGGACCAATTTCTCTATCTGAACATTCCATATGCTGTGTATTGGGAACTGACTCATTTCATCCTCCATCTAGTGCTTCTTCAGGAATATTCTCCAAGTGTTGAATAGCTTCATCAAGTTCAACATATTTATGATTATATTCATCCATTTTTTCTTTAAGGTTATATGTGTTGTCCAAAATCACAGATAAAAATTTTGCTTTATATGAATCTTTATCATGCAGTATTTTGCCTTCCTCTCTCCATGGATAATATAGCATTAATATTTCTCTGAAATAATTCTCCGGGTCTCTTTCATGGCTGTATCTCACATATCGAAAGCTGGAAGCTTTTCTCCTTTTTCTTAAAATATACCCATGTTTTAATTTAAAGTTGCATGCAACAACTTCTTGATTGATATCACATTCTTCTAGAATGGGCTCTTCATCACATGAGTTTTCATCAGAGTTGTTAGAGGATTTTTTCTGTCTCTGATACAGTGACACATAATCAGCCAGACACAAATCATTCAATTATTTTGGGCGTCAAGCATAATGAGCAAGAATTCCCTTTCATGGCTATCATCAAGAAGAGATTGCAAAATACTATAATGTATGAGCATTACTGTTCTTTCGTCCTCTAGGGTTGTATTGATAAAGATTACATCTCTTGAAGATCTATAAAGTGGGAGTTGAAGAATAAGATACACTGCTTCTTGGGCTGATACTTCAACATGGTTGAGGAATTTGTTTCCAATAACTTTGACCTGGTCTCTAATTTGCTGTTTTCCAGACTGCGTTTCTTTACATGCATTGTACAACAAATCACTCATTCCTCTTTGTGATTTTGTTATATAGCTTACTATGTACATTGCACATGAATAAGCATCAACAATGTACTGCATGTCCATGTTGGCTCTCCATCACCTCAGCAACAAACGATTGTAATTGTTGATACTGATCTCTGCAGGAGTGCGTTTCATAAATATTTTTCTACTAGACATTGGTGATCTAACAGCAAGAAGATATTCTTCATCACTCATATTCAGCATTTCCATGAACTGAGTAAATGACAGAGATCTAATTTCCTTTTTATCTAATACTTCGGTTATTTCTGTCCAATGCTCCTGGTGTTTCAACTGCTCACTTTTCTCCAAGTCATCAGTTAATGGATCTAAAATAACTGTTGATCTCATAGGAGGCATGGGAAAATGAAATCTGTAAGCTGAATGGTTATTTCTGCAAGTTCGTGAATGAGAATGTTTTTGATATTCCACCAGGGTCTTCAATTCATCTTCAACAGGTTGATGGCAAGTGACATATTTCGTCACCTGAGTTCCAACGTGTTCTATGTGCCTACTGGCACATAGAACACATTGGAACTCCGGGGACGATTTGTTAATAAAATTTATTACTGCACCATGGTCTTCTTTGGCAATAGTTGGTGCATTTTCTACCCACAACAGAATATGAACATGTGGAGATCCCCTCATCTGGAACTCTCCTTTGTGGAAAAAATCAACTATTTTACCAGCAGGACAACTAGGGTGTAATAAAACAGAAGAATAAAATCGCTTAACCTGATGATCAAAATGTCTGGCAGAAGTTACAGGATCTTTTTTAATCAGTTCCTGCTTTTTCAACCAGGTGAAGTTCCTAACTTGATCATCACTATAGTTATGTTTGTCAACAGTCCGGCCAAGTATCTTGAGAAGATGTATCCATCGAATATCAGCTGAAAACAAAGACATAAACCATGTGGGTATGCCTTATGTTTGGATAAGAGCAAACAGGTATTTCTTTACTTTCACCCAGTAAGGTGGGGATCCTCTGAAATCTTCAAAAATGTTATAGCCTTCATCTCTTTGCACAAGTTTTTCAACATTTTCCTCAGACTTTAAAAATCCGGCTGACAAAACACAATTTTTCTTTCCTTTTCCTTTTCTTAAACAAAGATTTGCCTTGTCTGAAATATGCTTCATTTGTAATTTCTTCAATTTAAAAAATATATTTGGAATATTTCCAGCAGCCCGTCTTTCTGATCTTCTAAGCTCTGATTTGCAAAGATCACTATAGAAAACAGTTGAAGTATATTCTTTTGGAGCTTTCTGCTTCTGTCCACAGTATATAGATGGGGATGCCAATGTTTCTGCTTGTTTGTCTAAAAATGTGCTTAGAGGGTAATTTCCTTCTGCAGGAGCTAATGACAAAATGTTTCGATATTCTGTATTCACAACTTGTGGCAACAGCATTGTATAATTGTTGAATACTGGTTTATTATTGTCTGGCAGCGAGGCAATCCTCAAACATACCAATGCTTTATTGTTGGACCGCGAGACAAACCTAACACATTCTAATGCTCCACCAAAATTATATCCAGTGATCACTGGTTTGTTATTGTTGGGCAGCGAGGCAATCCTCACGCATCCCAATGCTTCCACTAAAGTTATATTCATTGAATACTGGTTTATTGTTCGACTGTGAGGTGAACCTCACCCATTATAATGCTCCAACAAAGTTATATCCATTGATTACTGGTTTATAATTCTTGGGCAGCAAGGCAATCCTCAGACATCCCAATGCTTCCGCCAAAGTTGTATTCATTGAATACTGGTTTATTATTGTTGGGCAGCAAGGCAATCATCATACATCCAAATATTTCCAGTGTTAGACTTGCTTAATGTAAGTTTATTGTTGTCATGTAGCAAGGCTATCGTCCCACCACCATATTTCAAGTGTTATACTTTTTGAATACCAGTTTATTCTTGTTGGAAAGCAAGGCAATCTTCACACATCCTCACACTTTTATGTATCTTATACTTGTTTACAACAGGTTTATGCTTGTTGGACACCAAAGCAGTCTTTACTTATCTCTATTGTATAACATTCATTCTTGTTGGGCAGCATGGCCATTCTCACATCTCATTACTTCCCATGATGCTACTATATTTGTACATTTATTTATTTATTTATTGGTGCTTAACGCCACATCGACAACAAAGGTCATATCGTGGCGAGAAAGTCATGAAAATGAGTTAAAAGGTAATGGTCAGGACTGCTTTTAAAAAGAAAAGTGATAGATGAACGATAATACAATGAAAATGTGAAAATGAATATTCATAATGAAAGAAGAACAACAAATATAATACAAATCAACCTATTGATACCAAATCATGATGGGAAGATTAAAAGACAAAGCTCCAAAACTTGCTAAAAAGGATGATTTCTTTTAGAAAAGACAAAAGCTTGCGCGGACTGGTAGTGTAAAAAAGGTCTCTAAGAGACTCCACAGTGAAAAACCGCCGCCTAACGTGATCGAAATCTGTACAATCTAAAAGAATGTGTTCCACTGTCAGCCCCTGCTGACAAGGAACACATTCAGGTCGCAGAGTGCCCTCTAATAAGAAACTATGAGTGAGTCTGGTATGACCAATATGACATCGTGTAAGGATAACGTGATCTTTTCGACAAAGTTGAGAAAGAGGATAATAATCAGACACAGTTGGTCGGAATCGGTGGAGCTTGTTATTGGCAGCTCCATCCCATTCCGACTGCCACAAAGACCGGATGTATTTAGAAATAAGTGGTTTGTAATCACTGTAAGGAATTGGAAAATCAGTGATTGGCTTACTCAGAGCCTTTTTCGCTGCACTGTCTGCCCTGGTGTTACCAGCAATACCAACGTGTCCAGGTAACCAGCAAAACACAATATCATATTGGTCAGACTTCATTACAGTAAGTCGTTCACGAAGTGACAAGATTAGAGGGTTCTTCAACCTGGGGTTGAGAAGAGCCTGTAAACAAGAAAGAGAATCGGAGAAGATAATGGACTTCCATTCCTCTTCAGCCTCAATCTCATCGAGCGCAAGGTCAATAGCTTTTACCTCAGCTGTAAAAATGGAACTCGTATCAGGTATCCTGGTTGAGGTGGTCTGATCACCACTAACGACAGCAGATGATACTCTATCATTATCCTTGGATCCATCTGTATAGAACATAGTGTATGCTCTATAGTGAGACTTAATCTCGGCATACGCTTGCTTAAATTGCAAAGAATTTGTGTTTGCCTTTTTAGAAGAGGCCAGGTCTAAAATAACCTTGGGTTTTGACAGACGCCAAGGGGGTATATTTGGTTTACGATTTTCTGCCACAGAATCTGGAGCAACACCAGTAGCCTCCATGTGGGTTTTGACTCTGAGTCCCAGTGGAGGAATCTGTTTTGGATTTTTATCAAAAAAAACTTTATTTAGAGGTTTAAAAACATAGCAGTAAGCAGGATTTGATGGATTTGCAGATAATTTTGAGACATATTGCAAAGAGAGTTTAATTCGACGCTTCTCAAGAGAAGGCTCGCCTGCTTCGATAAGAAGAGAATCTATAGGTGACGTACGAAACGCACCAAGGCTAATTCTGATACCACTATGATGGATGGCATCAAGAGGTTTCAGATAGGATTTCCTAGCCGAACCGTAAACCACACAACCATAATCCAACTTTGACCGTACAAGAGCTCTATACAGATGGAGCAGAGTTTTTTGGTCGGCACCCCAATCAGTGCTGCCAACAACTTTTAGCAGATTAAGTGCTTTCTTGCATTTAATTTTTAGTTGTTTGATGTGAGACCTAAAACTTAGTTTCTCATCAAACAACAAGCCAAGGAATTTCACTTCCTTTACAACTTTAAGTGGAGTTCCATCTAAAAATAACTCCGGATCCAGGTGGTGTTTCCGGAGTTTACAGAAATGAACACAATTTGTTTTACTTTTTGAAAACTTGAAACCATTTTCAGTAGCCCAGCGCTGAACCTTGTTTAAGGATAGCTGAAGTTTGCGCTCAATAGCAGGCATTTTCTTGCCACTGTAGCAGATGAGGAAATCATCTACATACAATGAAGAATCAACATTTGTTTCAATAGCTGTCACAATGCTGTTGATTTTTATTGAAAAAAGAGTAACAGATAGAATACTACCCTGAGGTACTCCCAATTCCTGGTCGTGAGGGTCAGATAATGTTGACCCAAGACGAACCTGGAAATTGCGGTCCTTTAAAAAATTTTCAATAAAAAGTGGCATTCTGCCTCTCAACCCCATGTTGAAGAGGTCTTTTAAAATCCCATACGTCCACGTAGTGTCATATGCCTTCTCCAGATCAAAGAACACGGCGACCACGTGTTCTTTTCTGGCAAAGGCATTTCTGATAAACGTTTCAAGGCGGACAAGATGATCAACCGTGCTTCTCTGGTTTCTGAAGCCACATTGAACATCTGCCAGCAGATTGTTCGATTCCAGAAACCAAACAAGCCGATCGTTGATCATTCTTTCCATGGTTTTGCAAAGGCAACTAGTGGGTGCTATTGGTCTATAGTTGCTTGGATTGTTGTGGTCCTTATCAGGCTTGGGAATAGGAATGATTGTTGCTTTGCGCCAGGAAGATGGAAACTGGCCAGTCACCCATATATCATTAAAAATAGAAAGTAAAAGCTTGAGCGATGAATTTGGCAAATGTTTTAAAATCTGATAATGTATTTCATCAGGACCAGTTGCTGTATCTTTTGCTTTACTCAATGACGCTAGTAGCTCATCAATAGAAAATGGTTCATTATAATTTTCATCATTATCAGATTGGAATTTTAGTTTTTGTTTCTCCCGTTGCTTTTTAACAGGGATAAATTGCGGAGTGCAATTTTCAGAAGAGGAATTTTTGGAAAAGGTAGAAGCTAGGGTGTTCGAAATATCTTTTTTAGATGTTATTTTATTATTATTATGTTCGAGGTGCTGTACTGTAGATTTTGATTCTTTACCTTTAATTTTCTTGATCATTTTCCAGACCTTTTTGATGGGGGTATTTTGATTCAATCTTGAAACATAATTTTGCCAGGACGTTTTCTTCTTTTGTTTGATGAGCCGTCGGGCTTGTGCTCGACCAATACGTAATTTATCTAAATTATTCGTCGTTGGTGACTTATTAAAATCCCGTTCAGCCTTTTTGCGTTGATGAATAGCCTGTTTGCAATCCGTGTCGAACCATGGTTTATGGAAACGTTTTGGATTTGCCGAGGTTTTAGGAATGACTTGGCTTGCAATGTCAATCAACTCTGTGGTGAAGTGTTCAATCTGGTCAGTACTGTCCTGAAAGTTCTCCCGTGTGAGGCGTTCAGAACAAAGCGATGAGAAAGTGTCCCAGTCAGCCTTTTTAAAGTTCCACTGGGGCACCCTCTCATCATCCGCCGGAACTACACTCTCCAACACAATCGGAAAGTGGTCACTTCCGCACAAGTCATCTTCTGCCCTCCATGAAAAATCAAGGAAGACAGAAGGGCATGCAATTGTTAAGTCAATTGAAGTGTAAGAACCAGATGCGGGATGCAAGTAAGTATCTGACCCATCATTGAACAAGCACAAGTCATATTTTGTAATGAACTCTTCTGCAGTTTTACCTTTTGCATCTTCTTGACTGCAGGAATTACCCCAAAGGGGGCTATGTGCGTTAAAATCACCCAACAAAATGTATGGAGTTGGGAGTTGTCGGACCAGCAGCTCAAGGTCATTCAGTTGTAAGGCTTTACTTGGTGAAACGTAAATAGAACAAAGTGTAACTGTTTTGTCTAATGTTAGGCGTACCGCCACAGCCTGTAAATTTGTCTGTAATGGTACAGAACTGTGAATGATGTCGTTCCTAACTAAGACAGTCGTTCCACGAACATGAAGATCATTATCGTCAGCCCAGGCATTATACGAAGTATAATGTTTAAAAGCTGAATGATCCTGAGCCTCGGGTTTCCTTAAAAGCGTTTCCTGCAGGCAAAAAGCCGCAGGTTTATATTTTTGGCTTAATAGACCGAGTTCATCAAAATTCGCTCTAAAACCTCGACAATTCCACTGTATAATATTTTGTTTGCGCGTGTTATCCATGTTTTAGTGGTGATTTGGAAGGTGGACGTATGGGCGAAATTGCCCCCGTGTTTCTTGTGGGTGATATTTTACGTGGGGACTTATTTTGAGAAGAGTTTGAGCATAAGTGCCCGAACGTTTCATCGATGCACTCACCGATTTCCATAGATTCAAACCCTTCAAACCTGTTACGGGTAACGGGGTCTTGAAGGGCCTTAGGTGTTCTATCCGATAACTGTTTCTGTTTTTCTTTATCTAATTTCTTTCTGAGTTTTTCTTGATTTTTTTTCTGACTCTGACTAAGATTTTGAAGTTCTGCTTTCGACTTTGAGTTAGGTTCATTTTTCCTTCCTGGTTTCGATTCTGGTGCTTTATCATCCTCTGGTTTAAGTTTTGCTTGTTCTTTTTTCTGACCCCCTTTCAAGTTTTCTTTTTGTAGTGTTTGAGAAATTGGTGTTGTTTTTGAAGTTTGTGGTGTTTGAGTTGACTGTTGCAGAAGGTGGTCACTGTGCTGTATTGTAAAGGACTGTAGTAAGGTTGGTATTGAACCTACGAGCCATGTATATTGTGTCTGGCATTCTATCGACTTTGTTGAAACTTTCTGTTTTGTTACTGTAGCGTATGATGGTGTTGTAGTATGTATGCCAGGAAGCGAAGAAACAATTTCTCTGGCCTGTTTGAAACTTATCTGTCTTTCACATTTGATTTTTTGTATGTTTTTTTTTTTTGCCAGATGGGGCAATCTTTTGATGATGACATATGATTGCCCTGACAATTTACACATTTAAAAATATTGGTGGTACATGGCTCGTCATGTTTTTGGCCGCATTTGTAGCAGATTGACTGGCCTCTACAAGAGTTCTGACTGTGTCCGTATTTTTGACATTTGAAACATCGAAGTGGATTGGGGATATATAGATCCACTCCGACGTTCATGTAACCTATTTTGACTGATTTTGGTGGCTGGGGAGTATTGAAAGTAAATATATAGGTGTTTGTACTGATTTCATTGCCATTCTTCTTTATTTTTATTCTTTTTACACCTGTTACTCCCTGTGTTTTCATTTCCGTAACGATTTCTAATTCATCAATATCGGCAAGCTCACGGGTTCGAACAACGCCTCTGCTGGTATTGAGGGTTCTGTGAGCTTCCGATTTTACTTCAACATCTAATAGTTTCTGGGTCTTCAAGAGATTGAATGACTGGATTTTACCAGCACATTCAATCAATATGCCACCTGACCGTATTTTTTTCAAATCTTTAACAGTGCCAGCGATCCCCTTTATTGCCTTCTCTAATGCGAAGGGGTTAAAATTAACCTTTTTGTTTTCATCTGCTGGACGTATATATATGAATCTAGGCCAGTCATCTGTTTGGTAATCAGTATCAGAATCAGAGTCAGACGATTTATCATTAGTCGTATCCAAAGGTCGTTTTATTTTGGTTTTGGTAGCCATAGTGTATAGAATTTATGATTCACTGCCCCGGCTCCCACCCACCACGGAGTCCAACAAGGGGTAGGGTTACTGCCCTGCAGTGAACCCACCGGGTTGCCGGTATTCCCACATACCTGGTATGGGGCAGTATACTCAGTCAGTGTTGATGCCGAAGTATGCCACTGGCTGATTGGCCCGTGTGTGGAAGTGCCAGGTCTTCAGATGGCGACCATCCAACCAATCACTTTATAAAACACTGTAATGACGGTTGCCACGTGAAACTGAAACAAACAGTGCAGCAGAAATAAGTATTTGGTTAAAAAAATGAGTTTAAAAACAGCACACAATGGCAATTATGATAAATGATTAAAAGAAATGACTGATTGAATGGCCACCAAATGCCCCCCCGACGTGACACCCAGTACTTTTTGGGGTGGGGGCTCCCGATTGGCCAGAACGGACCATCCGACCATCCTTCTACTCCCGAAATTGGGGCCAAAGCAGTGTGTTGAACACTATTATCTCCGAAATGGAGACCAGGGCTCCATCCCAGAGACTGCCCTAACCGGGGCCACGAGTCCTCAACTGCCAGGATTCCTTCTTCCGGGGCCTTCGGAATGCACCTCACGGGAGAACAAGGTGCCTGCAAGATGGTATTAGCAAGGGTTGATCATTTTGGTCCGGGGCTGCGTATTCGTGTATTTCGCAGCGAACCAGCTCAATTGAGCAAACCTGCCAATTAAAAATTAGCAAACCTGCCCAATTGAGCAGGCCGCCCTCTATCCCCCACCTGAGGACCCGCCTAGTAGGGGGTGATCAAACCTCCCTAGGCTATATTTGTACACTACATGTTTACTCTTAGTTGGGCAGTGAGGCGGTGCACCCATACATCGCAGTACTTCAATGTTACACAATCCACTTTTCATTTTTATGTGTTCAGTAGAAAAGCTGTCCTCACATTTCTACCTTCAATGCATGGCAAATGTAAAACACTATTTACATAAACAGAAGAAATAATTCTTATGGAGTCAATTTTAGATGCAAATCCAAATCGGCTTGTTATCAGAAAAAATAATTCTGAAAAACATCGTGTATAGTATTTGGCAATGTAAAGTTGGTGTATATGTGATCTAGTTGAGAAGAGTAGTCAGTGGTGGACTCCCAAATTCTCTGTTCAAACCCCTCTGTGGTTGTCAAAAGCTTATGGTTTGCATTTTGTTTCAGATCTATATTAAAATCCCCCAAGACAATAGTTGACGTTTTACTGGCATGTTTTAAAATATCTTTCAGTAGTGCCTGAATGTCTTTCAGTGAACATTTAGGAGAACAGTAGATACCGACAAGCAAATGTTTTTACAAGAAACTAACTCTTCAGGAATTTCCAGTATTACAGCTTCCACATATTTGTCTCTACCAAGTTCTCTTTTCAAAGATACAGTTTTACTCTCATCTATTGGCAATGTGGTATATACAGCAAGGCCATATGGTGATCTTTTTTCTGGTAAACTCCAGTCGAATCTATATTGTTGGTAATTGCTGACTGCATAGCTCTCCAGTGAATATTTGTTAGTCAGCTTTGTCTCAGCAAATATGTACACAGAACAAGATGTAAAATTTCTGTCCTCGCGTATATTATCAATGTTTTTTCGCAGTGATCTTACATTTTGAAATACAATGGTGGTTCGTTTTGACAAATCTTTCAAAAATGTCAACTTTATTTTCATAGGCATTGTTCTGTCAAGTCTATCCATTTCTTTACCAACATCTTCATTCAGGCAAATCTTTTTCTCATAGAGATTAAGTATGTAAAGTCTGTCCAACGTTTTAACCCTACTTAAGCCAACATAATAGGCATGAGGTGTACGTCGACCTAAGAAATCTACCACAACTGAATCCAAGGTAGCTCCCTGACATCTATTGACTGTTTTTGCTGCAGAGGGTCTTAGTGGAAACTGGTTTCGAATTACAGAACCATTTCTATCCATTGAGTATCAGCTGAAGACAAAGACATAAACCATGTGGGTATGCCTAATGTTCGGATAAGAGCAAACAGGTATTTCTTTACTTTCTCCCAGTTAGGTGGGGATCCTCTCAAATCCTCAAAAATTTTATAGCCTTCATCTCTTCGCACAAGTTTTTCAACATTTTCATCAGACTTTAAAAAACCGGCTGACAAAGTACAATTTTTCTTTCCTTTTCCTTTCCTTAAAATATGCTTCATTTGTAATTTCTTCAATTTAAAAAATATATTTGGAATATTTCCAGCAGCCCGTCTATCTGATCGTCTAAGCTCTGATTTGCAAAGATCACTATAGAAAACAGTTGAAGTATATTCTTTTGGAGCTTTCTGCTTCTGTCCACAGTATATAGATGGGAATGCCAATGTTTCTGCTTGTTTGTCTAAAAAAATATGCTTAGAGGGTAATTTCCTTCTGCAGGAGCTGATGACAAAATGTTTCGATATTCTGTATTCACATCTTGTGGCAACAGCATTGTATCAAAGTGTCAGATGAATCTACAGCATCATCGTCACCATTTCCATCCATTTCTTCTATGCAAATATTCATATCATCCACAACACCATCATTTCTTACAGAAGACCATCCTTCATCAAACTCAATTCCTTCCTCTTGATACAATTTGCTGTTTTCAACTAACCACCTCACAGCATTTGTCACTACATTGGGACGAATATTTCTCTGCAGATAAGAATACTTGAAAGCGATTTTGCATTTCAAATGAATACAAATGCAAGTACAATCATTTTCTTGACGTGGTAATTTTTTAACAGTGAAATTAACATTTGTTGACACATTGACATTTCCATGTACAGATAACTGTCCACCTCGTGGAAGATGACGTATCTGCATGAAGGGAATTCTAGCCGCTACTAAACGTTCTTCGAAATCTGTTAAATTCTGAAGAACTGTGGCCTGAGGTGGAAATTTAACATCATTGCAGGTAACAAGCTTTGGTATTTTCTTATTTCTCATTGCAACACAACAAGTACTGCATATCCATTTCCTTCCATCAACACTTGAATTTTCAGTTGAGCATGTGTCTAAAAGCTGTTTGTCAAATGATGTACTTTCCAATAAACGTACATTACTTCTGTACCATAATTGATCACACACAACACAAATATATTCTGCACCATTTTCAACTTCTTTGTGGAACATTTTCACCATATTATCTTTTTCTACTTCACTGCAATTACTTTCTTTCTCACGTTTACGAGACCTCTTTGCTTGGGACTCTTTTAAAACAAAAGATGGATCTTTCCGTTTCAATGTTTTCTGTCCATTGTTAGGATTTTATTCTTTCTTTCATTTAGTTTAACCATTATGTCACTCCTTTTTTCTGTTGATGCATGCATTCTTGCCATCTATTTTGGGTTTCCATTTTTAACTTTTTCTCCTTTATAACATTAAGAGGATATTGTCTCTTTTTGCGCTTATGTATACATTCTAGTTGGTTATCTCGTGTTTTCATTCTCAACTTCTCTTTAACAACATAAAGAGGATCTTGTCTCTTCTTCTGCTTATGTATACATTCTTGTTGGCTATTTCTTCTTTTCATTCTCAACTTTTTCTCGTTAACAACATGAAGAGGATCTTGTCTCTTCTCCTGCTTATATATACATTCTTGTTGGCTATTTCTTGATTTTTTTTAAATTCACTTTCTCGTCTTCGGAAATTAAAATTCTGGCGCTGTTCTTTTTTACGGGCACAGTCACTTTCTTTTTCTGAACATGAAGGGTCATGTCTCTTCAGTGTTTTATAGTTTTTCTCCCTTTCTCTATTTTGTGGCAACAGTCTTTTCTCTATTTCGCTTGTCATAAATTCTGGGTTGCTTCTCTGTTTTCTTTTATAACTGGCCCATTTACTTAGTTTTGACTCTTTGTCATTTACTGGTGTAACTTTAAAACTCTTCAAAAGAGATTTTGATTGGCTCAGTTGCACCTGTCTACATATCTCTTTAATTGTAGCTGTGATACTGGTATCATGTAAAATGGGTGCTTGATGGTAGTCTTTAGTTCCAAGTACAACATCATAGTGATCACCATTAGTATGATTCAAATAAATCGACTGGTTGTAAGTTACCACATTATTCTGTAAAATGTCGGCACTGTACCTGCACCTAGGGCTGTCGCGACTATCATTTTTTGTAATCGACTAATCGTGACCAGTAATCGACGGTTAGTCGATTAATAGTCGCTTCCCATGATGTTTTAGCAAATCATTCTTCTGTTAAAAACTCTGAAAATGACAATGGCACCAGTGTGTTCAGACGAAGTGGGGTTGTGGGAACAACAAATCGGTCCCGACTGAAGCTACATGTAGTCCAATCTTGGACCCACAGTCCGTAATATAACTTTTGGGGTTGGTACGTCCTGTAGGACGTACCAACCCCAAAAATAATATTACTGACTGCGGGTCCAAGTTTGAACTAGATTGAAGCCGATGAATTAAAATGAATTTACCAAAGAACGTCCCTGCATATGTTTCCTTTCTGCAATAAGTTTCTCGAAATTTTGAACATTGAGATCTATGCATTCCCTCGTCAGTTGTTAAAATTGGATCTTAGTCTAAAGTTCTGAACTTTGAGAAGTGATCTGACGTTCTGACTTTCGTCATAATTTTGTCACTTCCGCGCTTTGGGTTTTCCAATGGGTGCATTCGTGTGTACAAGACTGGAGAAATTCAGAAGAATCTATTCTTCTGGAGTAACTGCGAGTGTTCTTTCTTACACAGTCAGTGACAGATATTTAAAGTTATTCACCTTCATTGATCATTCACCTCACAAAACAATGCAATTTAGCCCCGACGTGTAGTAGACGTGTACCACCTTGAAAATGAACGACGATCGACTAAAAATAAAAAAACGTTGACTACTTCAATAGTCGACGGTTAGTCGACTAATCGAATAATCGCGACAGCCCTACCTGCACCATTTCTTTGAAGGACCAAAAACCATATAAACATATATATCGGTCATCAACATTTGTGCTGTTGTTGAAATTTATACAGCAGTTCCCCACGTTGAATCATATTCGATGTCAGACTGGTGAAGGTATTGTGTAACAGATGTATTTTGTGGCAAAATTCTGCTTAATATCATCGTGCCAAGGTTTCTCATATTGTCTACAACTGCCAATCTCACTGCATGATAATCACTACATATAAGGTAAGATAAAGATCTAAAAAGGCAATTACCATCACCACATACTTTTTTCAACAGAGAAGGTGCCTGTATTTCTTGACGAAGTGAAGGATCTGAACTTTGAAATGTTTATGGGTGTTGAAAAATTATATTAAAAATTGCACATTGGTGCAGCTGCCATTCTACATTAATTGGATTGAAGTAAACACTTTCAAATGTGTCCCCATTAGTAGTGACAATATGAATAGGTGATTCTTCACTGATGTTTCCATCGTGCAAAGAACTAGGTGATTCCAATTCAATATTACTTTCAGTGTTACTTGACAGAAGATTCTGCTTTATGTCTTCCAATGCAATACCACTTCCACAAGTACCTGTTTTATCATCCTTCTGATAATGCAAATTTATTTTTTGGGAAGACCTTTGATTTCATTCTCCTTTCCATAACAAACCTTGGGTACAGACATTCTATCAAGCAAATGATCTTTAATGCCCACTTGTGATTCATCACCGTCTGGCAAAATGCATGGTGTGCCCTCAAATGCTGTTGTCACTGCATTGCCTGTGTTTTCAAGGCGTTTCTCTTCATCATCATTTTTCAAAGAAGGCTTATCATAAGGAACATCGTTCAGTAAATTGTTTTTTAAATGTACTGTTTCTTGTTTTGATGTTATTTCATCTTTAAAATTGGTGTGATGTTCGGGTGTTGGAGAAATATCCATCACAATTTCTTGGTTATCTACCTGATAATATTCATTAATGGTCTCTTTCTCTTCATCTCCTGTATATGGATTTTTATTATCATTATTTGAAAAGCATGTGGAATTATTTATCATTATCCAAACATTTTGTTTTCTGTTATCTCTGCCACCAGACAAGAGTTTTTTTTTCAAATTTTCATTCTTTAATAAATCTCTATCACCTGTACAACTATCCTTAGTGGTCCCAATATGAAGTTCACTAACCACAACATTTGTGATTATTGAGTCTCTGCTTACTTCCCAAAACTTTTTTACAATTCTCACAAAACAGACATATATGTTTTTCCAATCTACTCTTGGTTGTATAATTTTTATTACGTTTGGAGCATGTGTTTTTCTTTTCTTTATCTAAGCAGACATGACCTTTTAACCTCTGTAGAGATGAAAATACTGTATCACATTCCTTACATTTCAAACCCTTGTGTTTTACAAAATCATTCTTAGTTTTATATACTTTTCGGCAGTCTTGGCATGTGTATATATTTCCAAAATATGCATGGGCACCTTTGTTGCCCAATAAAATATCCATTTGTGCTTCAGCCGAAATGAGAAGAAAAGACATTGGGATTAATCAATGGGTTATCACCAGTGGAATTTATGTGCGAACTGCTTTCAAAACCAACAGAAAAGAACAGAAACAGTGAATGGCGCACAATCTCATGAGTTAGAAAGAGGATGGCATATTTTTTTCAAATTACAAAATTTTAATTTGGTAAAATGAATTATTCTTGCATATCTTTCCAAAGACTTTTAACATGTTAAAAGTTTTCAAGTCCTGTATTTAGAGACAAATGAACATATAAGCAGTGAATATAAGAAAGATCATACACACATGAAGACTCGAAAGAACACTTCAAACTTTGTAACTCTTCAAACATGAAACATTCCAGAAGTTAAGTTTCAAATACAAACATAGTAGCTGGGGCACCAACCTCATTTGGGTTAAATTAAAAAGGCCAGCTGGATTGGGTTAAGCATTTTAAAACACACACAGATAATAAATTTAATTAAAATGAAGGTCAAATTATCCATTGTAAAGATAAAGAACATGGTTTGATGGTCAAGGTCATGATGCAAGCGCAATTTGATTGGCCCAAAACACTTCCTGGTGGAACTTATATATACATGCCAGCTTTTTCCCGATCAGCCAAGTAATTTCCTAAGTTAGACTGTCGGGGGAACTGTTCATAAAAAAGCATTGACACGAGACTCTTTAAAAATACTGTTCTTCATAATTTAATGGACAAAATGAGGTGGCACATGCAATCTGAACATTCTAAAACTTTCCTGGCTGAAAGTACATATATAAGATGACAATTTTTGAGTCAGTAAACTGAAAATTACCAGTACCAATAACTGCTCGACCTGTCATCGCCTATGGGAAAAACAAAATATTGCACAATCTCCTTGTGAGGGCGAAGATTGAACTGACGATGGATTAAAGGAAATGCTGGGTTCTTTATCTGTGTCAGTGAGTTTTTCATTCACAATATACATACATATATGCATACATGCATCACACACAGACACACCCACACTCAAACACGCACAAACATTTGAAGACAGGTAAAAATGACCTTTTAGCTAGTGGTATATTTATATGAATGATGGATTAACTAGCACCCATCTAAGTATGCTGATCATTACCTTGAGGTTATATTTGATAAAAAACACATATATAAGTAATGAGTATCACCTTCAACATCTATGTTTTTCAATGAAGAAATACTTGACTACTTTAGCACCATAGGGCTAGTGTCTGGCATAATAAGAATTAACTAAGACTTTTCAAAAGTATTAAGAAATGCGAGAACCTAAACATGGTACATTTAATGGGAACAAATAATGATCACAAAATTGTACACACAAATTTCTTAAAGTGTTACTCATTAGTGAGGTGTATTTTGTGCACAAATATTATACTTACATGATAAATTAGTAAGGTATCTTCATAGGATTTCAAAAAGCAAAAAAAGCGTGGTTGTGTACTTGGAACTTGAAAAAAACAAAAAACAAAAATAATTTTTCACGTTTCTCTCTGCATGTCAACTGTTATGATTTTTTACCTTGAACAAAACTCACATCGATGTAGTTTTAAAGAAATCAATTTTTTTATATACAGCAGTAATGACAGGAGGTTTATTTTGTGTTTATTTATCTATTGTTTTTCCTTGCCTTTTGGTATCACAATACTTTTTTAATGTAAATGACTTTATTTGTTGACATGAATGACACAGAAACTGAGAACATTAGAAAAACCTCCACCCTGTGAACATTTAACAATAACACTTTGTAAATTATATCAGTTTCTATATGTTGTTAATAATCTTGTATGACACTTTACTTTTTTTTAATCAAGAAAAAGGTAAATAATGTAGAAAGTGATGAAAAATTTTCTCATTCTCTTAAATGCCCTTTCTTACTAAATTTGAATTCAATTCATGTGAAGTCCCTATTCAAAAATAATAACTGAAATGAGGTATGTAGAAACTGATGAATGAAAAAAATGGTGAAAACTTCTGAAAAAAACATTCTCAGCTGTTAATCAAAGATTTTTCAAAAGATTACCTACTAGATCTGTGGAATGGCCCTTGAAAAAGAAAAGTACATAAGTAATGAGGATGTGAAGAAACAGTTGGAAAAGGACAAGACAAGTGGATTAAAACGGAATGGAAAATGGTATCGGCAAGTTTGTGTTAAAAAAAAATGAAAATTCATACAGTTGCAATTTGAATAGTTGATGTTAATAGGCTTTTACTGAATAGAAAAAAAAGGATAAAAATCTGACACTTAAAAAATGAGAAATGTTTTGACAAAAATTGAAATACAACTTGAACAAAGCCATGGTATTAGGATTAAATGGTGGCGTGCTGTGTCCAAACAACCTACAAATACAATGTTAATGCCAGAACGCGTGTAACATAAAAAAAATCGTCTAGATTATGCATCCAACTTGAAGTTTTCACTTAAATTGACACTAATTGTAGCAGATGAAGTTTTAACAAAAGTTGTAAGGAAAAAAAAAATTCAATAAAACTCATATTTTGGGATGGGGAGGAGGGGGGCGTGGGGTGGGGTGGTCAAGTGCCGTTGTGCTATCTGCATACAGGTCCAACATTATAACTGTCACTCCAATATAACGCCCGAAAAATTTTGCATAATTGTAAAGGAAACTGGAGTCACCTTAACATAAGTTTTTTAGAATATTTCCAGGAGATGAGTAACTTCGTCATGTGGATACAGTAATACTTAAAAATTTTACTTTAAAAAATTAAGAAGAAGCGACAATATTATGCTTGAATACTGTTGTGATAGATTGATACGAACTACAAATGCAATATAAAAGCAATGAGTCATTTAACTTTTAGAAATCAGCCACAATCTGCACATAAGTGGATTTAAACACTAATTCTAACAAGAAGAAAATAAAAAAGTACAATGTACACATGGGAAATCGAAAAGTCTTGGACAATAAAAAATTGAAAAAACATACATTGTATTAGGGTTAAATGCTGTTTTGATAGCTCCAAACAACTAACACCTAGGGGGGTTTGATCGTCCCCTACTAGGCGGGTCCTCAGGTGGCGGATAGAGGACGGCCTGCTCAATTGGGCAGGTTTGCTAATTTCTAATTGGCAGGTTTGCTCAATTGAGTTGGTTCGCTGCGAAATACACAAATACGCAGCCCCGGACCAAAATGATCAACCCTGCTAATACCATCTGGCAGGCACCTTGTTCTCCCGTGAGGTGCGTTCCGAAGGCCCCGGAAGAAGGAATCCTGGCAGTTGAGGACTCGTGGCCCCGGTTAGGGCAGTCTCCGGGATGGAGCCCTGGTCTCCATCTCGGAGATAATCTTGTTCAACACACTGCTTTGGCCCCAATTTCGGGAGTAGAAGGATGGTCGGATGTCCGTTCTGGCCAATCGGGAGCCCCCACCCCAAAAAGTACTGGGTGTCACGTCGGGGGGCATTTGGTGGCCATTCAGTCAGTCATTTCTTTTAATCATTTATCATAATTGCCATTGTGTGATGTTTTTAAACTAATTTTTTAATCAAATACTTATTTCTGCTGCACTGTTTGTTTCAGTTTCACGTGGCAACCGTAATTACAGTGTTTTATAAAGTGATTGGTTGGATGGTCGCCATCTGAAGACCTGGCACTTCCACACACGGGCCAATCAGCCAGTGGCATACTTCGGTATCAACACTGGCTGAGTATACTGCCCCATACCAGGTATGTGGGAATACCGGCAACCCGGTGGGTTCACTGCGAAGCAGTAACCCTACCCCTTGTTGGACTCCGCGGTGGGTGGGAGCCGGGGCAGCGAACGTTCAAATAATTAAACATGGCATCCCAAAAACCACAAATCAAACGACCTTTTTTAGATACTGGACTTAGAGACTCTGATTCTGATGAAGAACTAGTAAAATCATTGATTCCACCTGAAGACAACCTACCAAAGTTCATTCTACTTCATTCGACAGATGACAATAAAAAACTTAGTAATGTTAACCCGTTCGCACTTGACAAAGCCATCAAAGGTATAGCGGGAACAGTAAAAGAAATAAAGAAATTACGTTCAGGAGATTTACTAATACAGTGTAACAGACAGATCCAAACATTCAACCTACTACATACAACAAAATTAATTGATATCAACATTACAGCAAATTACCACAAAACTTTAAACTCCAGCAAAGGCGTAATAAGAACTCCTGAGCTGAGTGATATGACCGAAACTGAAATTACATGTGAATTAAAACCACAAGGAATCACCTCTGTAAAACGAATTGAGATCAACAAACAAGGCAATAAAATTAAAACCAATACATACATCTGTACTTTTGATGGCACTAAGCCTCCTAAAGCACTTAAAATTGGTTACGTGAATGTCCGAGTGGATTTGTATATCCCAAATCCACTTCGATGTTTCAAGTGCCAAAAGTTTGGACATGGTCAGAATTCTTGTCGTGGAAAACAAATCTGCTTCAAATGTGGTCTGAGCCATGAGGAACCATGCAACATAACTGTTTATAAATGCATCAACTGTCAGGGCAATCACATGTCATCATCTAAGGATTGCCCTGTATGGAAAAAAGAGAAACTCATACAGAACATTAAATGTGAGAAGCAGATTAGTTTTAAGGAGGCCCGGGAATTTGTTGTAACAATGCGGGGGATGAATTTACCACCATCATCTTATGCAAATGCTATTAAACATACTACTATAACTACAAAATCAGTGCAATGTCAAACAGATCTCACGTGGCTTAATAACACAGAACCCAAATCTATAAATCCATTTAGCATTATACAAACAACAAATACGAATAGCTCATCTACTCAAACTAAGGCAACAGAAAATAAAAATAAAGGCAAAAAGGTTAGTGAAACGTCAAGTGACCAATCACAATCTAGTCAACGTCAGAGTCAGAGTCAAAATCAAAGTCAAAAAAGTAAAAAAGAAAAAAAGAAAACCCTTTCAGATCGAATTCCTAAATTTTCTAGAGATATTGTCACTAGAAATAGATATGAAGCTTTTGAGGAAATGTCTGTGGACGAATGTCTCATAGAAACATTTTCAAATAATCCCTTCCCCTCATTTCAGGGAAGGTCCCCGCGCAAAACTTCACCAAAAAGAACTACGGGGGCAATTTCACCCATACGACCACCTTCAAAATCACCTTCCAAACATGCAAAGTACACCAAAACAAAATATAATACAGTGGAATTGTCGAGGTTTTAGAGCTAATTTTAATGAACTTGGTCTTCTCAGCCAAAAGTATAAACCTGCTGCTTTTTGCCTGCAGGAAACTCTTTTAAGTCTCAAGATCATTCAGCTTTTAAGCATTATACATCGTATAATGCCTGGGCAGATGATAATGATCTTCATATTCGTGGAACGACTGTCTTGGTTAGGAACGACATCATTCACAGTAGTGTACCATTACAGACAAATTTACAGGCTGTGGCGGTACGCCTAACTTTAGACAAAACAGTTACACTTTGTTCTATTTACGTTTCACCAAGTAAAGCCTTAGAATTGAATGACCTTGAGCTGCTGGTCCGACAACTCCCAACTCCATACATTTTGTTGGGTGATTTTAACGCACATAGCCCCCTTTGGGGTAATTCCTGCAGTCAAGAAGATGCAAAAGGTAAAACTGTGGAAGAGTTCATTACAAAATATGACTTGTGCTTGTTCAATGATGGGTCAGATACGTACCTGCACCCCGCATCTGGTTCTTACACGTCAATTGATTTAACAATTGCATGCCCTTCTGTCTTTATTGATTTTTCATGGAAAGCAGAAGATGACTTGTGCGGGAGTGACCACTTTCCGATTGTGTTGGAGAGTGTAGTTCCGGCGGATCATGAGAGGGTGCCCCAGTGGAACTTTAAAAAGGCTGACTGGGACATTTTCTCATTGCTTTGTTCTGAACGCCTCACACGGGAGTAATTTCAGGACAGTACTGACCAGATTGAACACTTCACCACAGAGTTGATTGACATTGCAAGCCAAGTCATTCCTAAAACCTCGGCAAATCCAAAACGTTTCACTAAACCATGGTATGATACTGAGTGCAAACAGGCTATAAAAGATCGCAAGAAATTTGAGAGGGAATTTAATAAGTCACCAACTACACAAAATTTGGACAGATTACGTATAAATCGGGCAAAAACAGGACGACTTTTAAAACATAAAAGAAAAATTCATGGGAAACTTACGTTTCTAAACTAAATCAAAACACTCCCATCACTAAAATTTGGAAAATGATTAAAAAAATTAAAGGAAAAGAAACAAAATTAGCTGTACAATACCTAAAAGATAACAACACACTCATAACATCAAAACAGGAAATTTCAAACAAGTTGGCCTCTACATTTTCTAAACATTCGTCGTCTGAAAATAGTAATCCAGAGTTCCTCAAACTTAAAAAACAACAAGAAAAACACAAGATTAAATTTACATCCAATAACTTAGAGGACTACAACGAACCTTTCTCTATGGAAGAGTTAAGTAACTCTTTGCATAGAGCAAAGGATTCTGCCACTGGACCTGATCAAATACACTATCAACTTTTAAAACATCTGCCTCAAACTTCAGTTGCACTTTTATTATCTATTTTTAATGACATTTGGGTGACTGGCCAGTTTCCACTTTCCTGGCGAAAAGCAACTATAATTCCTATTCCTAAGCCCGATAAAGATCACAGCAACCCAAGCAATTACAGGCCTATTGCCTTAACCAGTTGCCTGTGCAAAACCATGGAGAGGATGATCAATGACCGACTTGTCTGGTTTCTGGAATCGAACAATCTGCTTGCGGATGTTCAGTGTGGTTTCAGAAACCAGAGAAGTACTGTGGATCATTTGGTCAGACTTGAAACGTTTATTAGAAATGCCTTTGCTAGAAAAGAACATGTGGTCGCCATCTTCTTTGATCTAGAGAAGGCATATGATACAACGTGGACGTATGGGATTTTAAAAGATCTTTTTAACATGGGGTTGAGAGGGCGTATGCCTCTTTTTATTGAAAACTTTTTAAAGGACCGCCAATTTCAGGTTCGTGTTGGGTCAACGTTATCTGATCCTCACGAGCAGGAATTGGGGGTTCCTCAGGGTAGTATCTTATCTGTTACCCTTTTTTCGGTGAAAATTAATAGCATCATCGAGACAATTGAGAATATGGTAGATTCTTCGTTGTATGTAGATGATTTTTTAATCTGCTACAGCAGCAAGAAAATGAATGCTATAGAGCGCAAACTTCAGCTGTGCCTAAACAAAATTCAAAAATGGGCCACAGAAAACGGTTTCAAATTTTCAAAGATGAAAACAAATTGTGTTCATTTTTGTAAGCTTCGGAAACATCACCTCGATCCGGAGTTAAAACTTGATGGGAGTCCTATTAAAGTTGTTAAGGAAGTGAAATTCTTAGGTTTGTTGTTTGACAGCAAACTGAATTTCACTTCCCACATAAAACAACTAAAAGTCAAATGTAAGAGAGCTCTGAACCTACTGAAGGTCGTTGGTAGCACTGATTGGGGTGCTGACCAAAAACTTTGCTCCATCTGTATAGGTCACTTGTTCGATCAAAATTAGATTACGGTTCTATAGTTTACGGTTCTGCAAGGAAGTCATACCTAAAACCACTTGATGCTATTCACAATAGTGGTATTAGAATTAGTCTAGGGGCTTTTCGAACATCCCCAATAGACTCGATGCTTGTTGAAGCAGAGGAGCCCTCTCTCGAGAAACGCAGAATTAAATTGTCTCTCCAATATGTGTCTAAACTTTTGGCCAATCCTTCAAATCCTGCTTTTAATTGTATTTCAGAACCTCAAAATGTTGACTTTTTTAACCGACATCCGAAACATATTCCTCCATTGGGAATTAGAGTTAAACCCCACATGGAGTCTGCAAAAATTGATTCTGAATCTATAAAAGAAAACCGTAAATCACACATTCCTCCTTGGCATCTTAAAACACCTACAGTTATTTTGGACCTTGCTTCTACCAAAAAATCTGATACCAATTCCTTGCAGTTCAAACAAAAATATGCCGAAATAAAGTCCAAGTATAGTACATATACAAGGATCTATACAGATGGATCTAAAGATGGTGACAAAGTATCATCAGCTGCTGTTACTGGTGATGGAATCACCTCAATCAGAATACCGAATCAGAGTTCTATTTTCACAGCTGAAGTTAAAGCTATACATCTTGCACTTGAACATATCGAAAATGTACAGGAAAAGAAGACGATTATTTTTTCTGACTCTCTTTCCTCTTTGCTTGCTTTGCGCAACCCCAGGTTGAAAAACCCTCTCATTTTGGAACTTCGTGAGAAGTTAACAACTCTCATGTCTGATCAATATGATATCGTGTTTTGCTGGTTACCTGGACATGTAGGTATCGCTGGTAACACCAGAGCAGACAGTGCAGCAAAACAGGCTTTAACAAAGCCTCTCACTGATTTTAAGATCCCTTTCAGTGATTTTAAGCCTCATATTAGTTGTTACATCAAATCTATGTGGCAGGCGGAATGGGATGGGGCGACAAATAACAAGCTCCATCGCTTCCGACCAACTATTACTGATCACTACCCATCCAGTAACCTTTGTAGAAAAGATCATGTTATTCTGACACGGTGTCATGTTGGTCACACACGACTTACACATTCCTTTCTGTTGGAGGATAATATGCGACCAGAGTGTGTTCCATGTCAGCAGGTGTTGTCAGTGGAACACATTCTTTTACATTGCACTGATTTTAATCTTGTTAGAGGGCAGTACTTCACAGCTGGATCCCTTAGAGATCTATTTTATAATACGAGCCCACACAAAATTGTGTCATTTCTAAAAGTAATCAACCTTTTTACAAAATTTTAAAATTGTTTTTAGTCTTTTAATCTCGAATCATCAAGTCTCATTTCCTCAGGTTGATTTATAATGTATTTTCTTATCTCATTACTCATTGCTTTTCTAATCATTTTTGTCTTTGAAATGTTTTTTGTGGTTATTTTTATTTCATTCCATTTTTACTTCATTCTTGGTAATGACTTTTTATGTACCTCTGTTTTCTCGCCACGATATAGCCCTAGCTGCTGATGTGGCGTTAAGCACCAATAAATAAATAAATAACAACTAACAAATGCAACGTGAAAACAAGGACACATGTATCTCGAAACGAAATGTCTAACAATCTGCAAACAAGTTGACCTAAATGGTTAATCTTGCAAATGGAACTTTTCGCCCAAATTCTCCGAAAAATGGAAAAACACACAGTAAGGTGGTTAGAAAGTTTTGAGCCACCTGCATACAGTTAAAACTAGAAGTCCTGTCACAAATAGTGCGCTTATCTAGGCTTAATTGCGCGTTGGAATTGCGCGCAATTGCCATATCGAATGGCATCCAAAGCATGGCAGGTTCTCCCGGTTACTCATAGCAAACACATGCAATGTTTCTGCCAATGGACCTCCGGGTTACCCGGAGGTCCATTGGTTGAAACATTACTTGTGCACAAGCCATATGTAAAGAATATGATAGCTTTACTTGGGCCATAACGCGCTCATTAACGCGCATATCAACGTGCTATTTGTGCGCATCTCATGACAGGACTTCTAGTTTTAACTGTAGAACCTACAAATGTATATGAAAGCAATAACTCACACAACTATGTGAAAATCATGTACAATTGACTTATGAGTTGACCTGAACAGTAATTCTTAAAACTGGAAAATCACAAAGTTTTGGCCTAAATTGGAAATTTCAAGAGAAATTAAGAAAAGAATCCACTGTATTAGGGTCAAATACTGTTGTAAAACCTGCAGAGCAGCTACAAATGAATATTATTGCAATGGGCCACTTCGCTTCGAGAAAATTAGCTAAAGTCTGAACAGAAGGTGACGTGAACACTAATTGTTACAAGTTTGAAATAATGAACTTTTGTGAAAGGTTGTAAAAAGAAAGAAGTATGAAGAAAAGTCACATTATTGGGGTTGAATACTCCATATAAAATTCCTTCCAATGTGCCAACAAGCCGATGTAAACGTAACTTATTACAAGTGGAAATTCATAAAGTTTTATCATCGAAATTCACACTGATTTAGTCAAAAATGTTATGGTATAAGGGTTAAGTATGGTTGTGAAGGTCCCCTATAACGTATATGTGAAATATCAAGTTCCCAAAAAACCTCAGATTGAAAGATATAATAACCCTGAATGTTACTAGTAAGAAGTATGAGAAACTATTGAGGTAAAAAGATAATTTTGAAAATATTTTTTTCAAGAAAGTGACTATCAGTCCCAAAAAAACATCAATAAAATAAAATAGGGGGTGCACTATGGCATTATGTGACGAAGAATCACTGAAAGTTTTATTAAAATCCATTCATTGGTGAAAGATGAGTTGCAGAAGACACATTTTTTCAAGAAAGTGACTATAAGTACCAACAAAAAAATTCATTACATCAAAAAATAAAGTAAGCTTTAATGTTACTAGAAACAAGTATGAGAAAGTATTTAGGCAGAAAAGAAATTTTGAAAATAATTTTTTTTCAGGAAAGTGACTATAAGTCCGAACCAAAAAAAAACTTCAGATCGAAAAGTCAAAGCGGAGGTGCAAAATGGCATTATGTAATGAAGAATCACTGAAAGTTTCATTAGAATCAATTCATTGGTTAAAGAGGAGTTGCGGAAAAACATTCTTTCAAGAAAGTGACTGTAAGAAGCAATAAAAAGACATCACATCAACAAGTACAATAAGCCTTAATGTTATTAGTAACAAGTATGACAGAGTATTAAAAGAATTTTTTTTTTATAGAAAGTGACTATAATCCCAAAAATCCCTCTCAAATTCGTCAAATATGCAGGTAATGAGGGAGCAATATTATCGCAATGTAGTTCAGTAACCCAAGTGTACAATATCAATTGCCTGGAAAGACACATAGAAACAGAACTCACCTTAACACAAACTTTAACAACTGAAAATTGAGTTAGTCCGAGAAAAACGTTAACATTTGAATTGAAAGAAAAAAAGGAGTTACATTTCTGCTTACAGTAGGGTTAATACCTAAAGTAGTTTTTGAAAAGACAAAAATAAAGAGTAATGATAAGTGAAGACACCACAATGTGCACAAAAGATGACTTTAACGCAAAATCTTAAACCTAAACACAAATTCTTACAAGTTTTGGCAGAAAATCAGGCTCAAATTCCTCAAATATACATGTAACGAGGGTTACATATTACTGCAATGGAGTTCAGTAACCCAAGTGTAGAATATCAATCGGCTGGAAAGACACATAGAAACACAAGTCATCAAAACAGAAACTTTAAGAACTTAAAATTGACTAAGTTCGAGAAAAGCATGAAAATTTTTACTGAAAGAAGAAGAAATTGCAGTTAAATTTCTGCATACAGTCGGGTTAATACGTACAGTCGTTATTAAAATATGCAAATCAACAGTAATGAGAAGTTAAAGCAGCACAATCTGCACAAAAGCTGACTCTAACGCAAATTCTTACAACACCAAAACGCAAATTCTTACAAGTTTTGGCTGAAAATTGTAGGTGAAATTTGAAAGAAAGTCGGAGTTTTAGGGTTAAATAATGTACGGATAGTCGCCTACAACGTACATATGCAATATGAAAGGCCTGAGACCGAGGCCTGTGGTCGTTGAAAAAATAACCTCAACATTAAATCTTACAATATTGGAAACGCCGGACGCCAACGCTGATGCCCGAGGTCATCATATAAGCTCACCACTTGTAATAGAAGTAGGTGAGCTAATAAAAATACATCAGATCAAAAAATAAAGTAGGAGATGCAAAATGGCATTATGTAATGAAGAATCACTGAAATTGTAATTGAAGTACATTCATTGGTTAAAGAGGAGTTGTGGAAGAACATTCGTTCAAGAAAGCGACTATAAGTCCCAACAAAAATACATCACATCAACAACTAAAAAAATAAGCCTTAATGTTACTAGTAACAAGTATGAGAAAGTATTAAATAAAAAAAAAAAGTTTCTTAAAGAAAGTGAATATAAGTCCCAAAAATCCCCCTCAAATTCCTCAAATATGCATGTAATGAGGGCGCAACGTTACCGCAATGTAGTTCAGTAACACATGTGTACAATATCAATTGCCTGGAAAGACACATAGAAACAGAACTCACCTTAACACGAACTTTTAGAACTTAAAATTGAGTAAGTCAGAGAAAAACGTGAACATTGTGACTGAAAAAAAGAAAAGAAATCAGTTAAATTTCTGCATACAGTAGGGTTAATACCTAAAGTAGTTATTGAAATGAGAAAATAAACAGTAATGAGAGGTCCTAGGGGAGTTTGACCATCCCCTACTAGGCGGGTCCTCAGGTGGTGGATAGAGGACGGCCTGCTCAGTTGGGCAGGTTTGCTGTTTTTTTTTAATTAGCAGGTTTGCCCAATTGAGCTGGTTTGCTGCGGAATATATGAAAACGCAGCCCCGGACCAAAATGGTCAATCCTGCTTATGCCATCTTGCAGGCACCGTGTTCTCCCGTGAGGTGCATTCCGAAGGCCCCGGAAGAAGGAATCCGGGCAGTTGAGGACTCGGTCCCCGGTTAGGGCAGTCTCCAAGGATGGGGATCAGATCGTAAACTCTGTTTGGCCCTGGTCTCCATTTTTTCAGATAATGTCCAAGACACTGCTTTGGCCCCAATTTCGGGAGTAGAAGGATGGTCGGATGGCCCGTTCTGGCCAATCGGGAGCCCCCACCCCAAAAGAACTGGGTGTCACGTCTGGGGTCATTTGGTAGTCATTCAGCCAGTCACTTCTTTTAATCACACCATAATTGCCATTGTGTACTGTTTTTTAACGTTATATTTTTAATGAATACTCAATTTTGCTGCACTGTCTGCTTCAGTTTTACATGGCAAATTTAATTACAGTGTTTTGTATAGTGATTGGTTGGATGATTGCCATCTGAAGACCTTTCACTTCCACACACGGGTCAATCAGTCAGTGGTATGCTTCGGCATCAACACTGGCTGAGTATATTGCCCCATACCAGGTATGTGGGAATACCGGCAACCCGGTGGGTTCACTGCATAGCAGTAACGCTACCCCTTGTTGGACTCTGTGGTGGGTGGGAGCCGGGGCAATGAATCATTAATCAAAACAATCATGGATACCTCAAACTCCAAAAAAACTTAAACGTGGAAGAGATTTGTTTTCAGATGGTTATGATTCTGACTCAGATCAAAAGACTTCATCCATTCAAACTAAATGGCCAAAATTTGTCATAATATATGCTGCTGACTCAAGTAAAAAGGCAACTAATATAAACCCTTTTGCCTTAGAAAAAGCTATTGAAGGAATTGCTGGCACTGTTGACAATGTTAAAAAGCGGAGATCTGGTGGAATTCTCATAGAATGTAAAAGGGAGGCCCAAGCAATTAATATACTCAATACAGGAAAATTAGCAGATATGGAGGTGAATGCGTTTCCGCATAAAACACTTAATACCAGCAGGGGTGTAATTAGAACTAGGGAATTAGAAGGAATTGACACACTTGAAATTCAGAAAGAACTTGAACCACAGGGCGTAACAGCTGTGAAAAATATAGAAATTAAAAAAATGGATCAGTCATCAAAACAAATACTTATATTTTATCATTTGATTCAGCCCAACCACCAAAATCGATCAAAGTTGGTTACATGAGCATCAAAGTGGATTTGTATATACTGAATCCACTTCGATGCTTCAGATGCCAAAAATATGGCCATGGGCAAAACAACTGCGGGGGTCAATCAGTATGCTTTAAATACGGCCAACAACACCAAGAAGAGCCATGTATCAATGCCATTAAATGCGTCAACTGCCAGGGCAATCACATGTCATCATCCAAAGGTTGCCCTGTATGGAAAAAAGAAAAAAATATACAAAGAATAAAATGCGAAAAGCAAGTAAGTTTTAAAGAGGCCAGAGATATCGTAACATCGATGCCTGGTATGAATATTTCATCACCTTCATATGCTGCAAACCTATCACAAAAAGTATCAACTAAATCAGTAGAATGCCAGACTCAGTTTACATGGCTGAAAGGAACAATTCCATCTTTAGTAACAGCATTTACAATACAAGAAACAGAATTCCAGATTACACAAACACATTCAGCAGCCCAAACAATTGACAAAGTGCCAAATACAGCACAAACACAAGAACAAACAACAAAATTACCTAAACCACAACGCCAAAAGGAACAGAACACTAAATCAGAAAAGACGAATCAACAAAACAAACCGAAACCAAATCCACAACACAGACCCCAACAAAATCTGAGTCAGAATCAAAGACGCCAACAGGAACGTCTTAACAAGAAAATAGACAAAGAAAAACAGAAGCAAGAATCGGATAGGTTACTAAAACGCCTTCAAAATGTTGTTACAAGCAACATTTTTGAAGGCATTTAGAAGATGTCAGTCGATGAGTGTATCGATGACACCTTCTCAACCAAATGCCTGAGTTCTTCTCAGGGAAAGTCCCCACGTAAAACATCACCGAAAAGAAACACTGGGGCAATTTCGCCCATACGTCCACCTTCCAAATCGCCAAACAAACATTAATACACCCACACAAAACATCATACAGTGGAATTGTCGAGGTTTTAAAGCGAATTTTAATGAACTCGGTCTTCTAAGCCAAAAATATAAACTTGCTGCTTTTTGCCTGCAGGAAACTCTCTTAAAGAAACCTGAGGCTCAAGATCAATTAGCTTTTAAGCATTATACTTCGTATAATGCCTGGGCAGATGATAATGATCTTCATATTCGTGGAACGACTGTCTTAGTTAGGAACGACATCATTCACAGTTCTGTTCCATTACAGACAAATCTACCGGCTGTGGCGGTACGCCTAACATTAGACAAAACAGTTACACTTTGTTCAATTTACGTTTCACCAAGTAAAGCTCTACAACTGAATGATCTTGAGTTACTGGTCCAACAGCTCCCAACTCCATACATTTTGTTGGGCGAGTTTAACGCTCATAACCCCCTTTGGGGGTAATTCCTGCAGTCAAGAAGATGTAAAAGGTAAAACTGTAGAAGAGTTCATTACTAAATATGACCTGTGTTTGTTTAATGATGGTTCAGACACTTATTTGCTCCCCGCATCTGGTTCGTATACATCAATTGATCTTTCAATTGTATGCCTTTCTATCTTCCTTGATTTTTCTTGGGAGGTAGAAGATGACTTGTGCGGGAGTGACCACTTTCCAATTGTGTTGGAGAGTGTAGTTCCGGCGGATGATGAGAGGGTACCCCAGTGGAACTTGAAAAAGGCTGACTGGGAGACTTTCTCGTCGCTCTGTTCTGAACGCCTGACACGGGAGAAATTTGGCGAAAGTGCTGACCAAATAGAACATTTCACCACAGAGTTACTTGCCATTGCAAGCAAGGCCATTCCTAAAACCTCGGCAAATCCTAAACGTTTCACCAAACCATGGTTTGATGCTGATTGCAAACAGGATATTAAAGATCGCAAAAAGACTGAACGGGAATTTAATAAGTCACCAACCACACGTAACTTGGACAAACTTCGTATACATCGGGCAAAAACAAGGCGACTGATTAAACAAAAAAAGAAAAGTTCTTGGAAAACATATGTGTCTAAACTTAATCAAAACACTCCCATCAATAAAATTTGGAAAATGATAAGGAAATTTAATGGAAAAGACACAAAATCAACGGTTCAACATCTGAAAGATAACAACACACTAATCACATCAAAAAAAGAAATTTCAAATAAATTGGGCTCCAAGAAAAACAAAAGCTCAAATTTGCCTCCAATAATTTAGAGGATTACAATGAACCTTTCTCTACGGAAGAGTTAAATAACTCTTTACATAGAGCGAAGGATACCGCCACTAGACCCGATGAAATACAATACCAAATTTTAGAACATCTGCTGCAATCATCTCTTGAACTTTTACTATCTATTTTTAATGACATTTGGGTGACTGGCCAGTTTCCACCCTCTTGGCGCAAAGCAATAGTAATTCCCATTCCTAAGCCTGATAAGGATCACAGCAACCCTAGTAATTATAGGCCTATTGCCTTAACAAGTTGTCTGTGCAAAACCATGGAGAGGATGATCAATGATCGACTTGTCTGGTTTCTGGAATCGAACAATCTACTTGCGGATGTTCAGTGTGGTTTCAGAATCCAGAGAAATACTGTGGATCATTTGGTCAGACTTGAAACGTTTATAAGAAATGCCTTTGCTAGAAAAGAACATGTGGTCGCCATCTTCTTTGATCTGGACAAGGCATATGATGCAACGTGGACGTATGGGATTTTAAAAGATCTTTTTAACATGGAGTTGAGAGGGCGTATGCCTCTTTTTATTGAAAACTTTTTAAAGGACCGCCAGTTTCAGGTTCGTGTTGGGTCAGCGTTATCTGATCCTCACGAGCAGGAATTGGGGGTTCCTCAGGGTAGTATTTTATCTGTTACCCTGTTTTCGGTTAAAATTAATAGTATCATTGATGCAATTAAGAATATGGTAGATTCTTCATTGTATGTCGATGATTTTTTAATCTGTTATAGCAGTAAAAATATGAATGCTATCGAGCGCAAACTTCAGCTGTGTTTGAATAGGATTCAAAAATGGGCCACAGAAAATGGTTTTAAATTTTCAAAGTCAAAAACGAACTGTGTTCATTTTTGTAAACTTCGGAAACATCACCTCGATCCGGAGTTAAAAATCGATGGGAGTCCTATTAAAGTTGTTAAGGAAGTGAAATTCTTAGGTTTGTTGTTTGACAACAAACTGAATTTCACTTCCCACATAAAACAACTAAAAGTTAAATGTAAGAAAGCTCTGAACCTGCTGAAAGTTGTTGGTAGCGCCGATTGGAGTGCTGACCAAAAAACTTTGCTCCATCTGTATAGATCACTTGTTCGGTCAAAATTAGATTACGGTTGTGTAGTTTACGGTTCTGCAAGGAAATCATATCTCAAACCACTTGATGCAATTCATAATAGTGGTATTAGAATTAGTCTAGGGGCTTTTCGAACATCCCCTATAGACTCGATGCTTGTTGAAGCAGAGGAACCTTCTCTTGAGAAGCGCAGAATTAAATTGTCTCGCCAATATGTGTCTAAACTTGTGTGCAATCCTTCAAATCCTGCTCATTATTGTGTTACAGACCCTCAAAATGTTGATTTCTTTAACCGCCACCTGAAACATATTCCTCCATTTGGGAATTAGAATTAAACCCCACATGGAGTCCACCAATATTGAACCATATACAATAAAAGAAAATCGTAAAACACATATTCCTCCTTGGCATCTTAAAAAAAACTATAATTATTTTGGACCTTGCTTCTACCAAAAAATCTGATACCAATTCCTTGCAGTTCAAACAAAAATATGCTGAAATAAAGTCCAAGTATAGTGCATATACAAGGATCTATACGGATGGATCTAAGGATGGTGACAAAGTATTATCAGCTGCTGTTACTGGTGATCATGTCACATCAATCAGAATACCGAATCAGAGTTCTATTTTCACAGCTGAAGTTAAAGCTTTACAACTCGCTCTTGAACATATCGAGAATGCTCAGGAAAAGAAGTCGATTATTTTTTCCAACTCTTTTTCCTCTTTACTTGCTTTACTCAACCCCAGGTTGAAGAACCCTCTAGTTTTGGAACTTCGTGAGAAGTTAACAACTCTCATGTCTGACCAATGTGATATCGTGTTTTGCTGGTTACCCGGACATGTAGGTATCGCTGGTAACACCAGGGCAGACAGTGCGGCAAAACAGGCTTTATCCAAGCCGCTCACTGATTTTAACATCCCTTTCAGTGACCTGAAACCACATATCAATAAGTACATCAAATCTGTGTGGCAGGCGGATTGGGATGGAGCGACAAATAACAAGCTCCATCGATTCCGACCAGATATTTGTGATCACTACCCGTATAGTAACCTTTGTAGAAAGGATCTTGCAATATTGGTCATACAAGACTAACACATTCCTTTTTGTTGGAGGGAACTGTGCGACCAGAGTGTGTTCCCTGCCAGCAGGTGCTGTCAGTGGAACACATTCTTTTACATTGTGCTGATTTTAATCTTAGTAGACGACAGTATTTTAATGTTGTGTCTCTTCGAGACCTATTTTACAGAACAAATCCTCATAAAGTTCTGTCGTTCTTGAAGGAAATCAACCTTTTTAATAAATTTTAAAATTGTTTTTAATCTTTTAATCAAGACTCGTGAAGTCTCAATTCATCAGGTTGATTTAGAAGTTATTCACTTCTCTTCTTTCATTACTCTCTGTTGTTTTGTTCAGATCTTTTGCAGTTATTTTCTAATTTTATTTGGTCTTTTTACTTCATAGCTGAAAATGACTTTTTACTTTCTACTGTTTTCTCGCCACGATATAGCCTAAGCTGCTGATGTGGCGTTAAGCACCAATAAATAAATGAATAATAGTAATGAGAGGTGAAGGAACCACAATCTGCACAAAAGCTGACTTTAACGCAAATTCTTACAACACCTAAACGCTAATTCTTACAAGTTTTGGCAGAAAATCAGCCTCAAATTCCTCAAATATGCATGTAATGAGGGTTAAATATTACTGCAATGGAGTTCAGTAACCCAAGTGTAGAATATTAATCGCCTGGAAAGACACATAGAAACACAACTCACCTGAACACAAAGTTTACAATGTTTTACAACTTAAAATTTACTAAGTCCGAGAAAAACATGTAAGTGTTGACTGAAAAAAAAGAAAATTTCCGTTAAATTTCTGCATACAGTAGGGTTAATACCTACAGTTGTTATTGAAATATGAAAATCAACAGTAATGAGAAGTTAAAGCGGCACAATCTGCACAAAAGCTGACTTTAACGCAAATTCTTACAACACCTAAACGCAAATTCTTACAAGTTTTGGCAGAAAATTTTAGGTGAAATTTGGAAAAAATGTAGTATCAGGGTTAAATACTGTTCTGGTAGTCCCCTACCTAGGCGGGTTTGATCGTCTCCTACTAGGCGGGTCCTCAGGAGGCGGATAGAGGACGGCCTGCTCAATTGGGCAGGTTTGCTAATTTCTAATTGGCAGGTTTGCTCAATTGAGCTGGTTCGCTGCGAAATACACGAATACGCAGCCCCGGACCAAAATGGTCAACCCTGCTAATTCCATCTGGCAGGCACCTTGTTCTCCCGTGAGGTGCGTTCCGAATGCCCCGAAAGAAGGAATCCTGGCAGTTGAGGACTCGGGCCCCGGTTAGGGCAATCTCCGGGATGGAGTCCTGGTCTCCATTTCGGAGATAATGTTCAACACACTGCTTTGGCCCCAATTTCGGGAGTAGAAGGATGGTCGGATGGTCCGTTCTGGCCAATCGGAGCCCCCACCCCAAAAAGTACTGGGTGTCACGTCGGGGGGCATTTGGTGGTCATTCAATCAGTCATTTCTTTTTCTCACACATCATAATTGCCAATGTGTACTGTTTTAAACGTTCTAGTTTGTGAAATACTTAGTTTTGCTGCGCTGTCTGTTTAATTTATACATGGCAACTGTAATTATAGTGTTTCGTGTAGTGATTGATTGGATGATCGCCATCTGAAGACCGGGCACTTCCACATACGGGCCAATCAGTCAGTGGTATGCCTTGGCATCAACACTGACTGAGTATACTGCCCCATTCCGGGTATGTGGGAATACCGGCAACCCGGTGGGCTCACTGCTTTGCAGTAACCCTACCCCTTGTTGGACTCCGTGGTGGGTGGGAGCCGGGGCAGTGAACAACTTATAATACTACCATGGCATCTAAACCAAACAAAACCAAAAGACTTTTCTCTGCTACTGATTTAGGAAACTCTGACTCTGACGAAGATTTGATCGCATCTTTATTACCACCTGAAGATAACATACCTAAATTTATTCTGCTGCACTCAACGGACGAAACTACAAAACTTAGCACTATTAATCCCTTTGCTCTCGATAAAGCTATAAAGGGCATTGCAGGAACTGTTCAGGATATCAAAAAATTAAGATCAGGAGATATATTAATACAGTGTATTAAACAAGCTCAAGTTCAAAATCTTCTACACACTACTAAAATTATGGATTTTAATATTAAAGCTGAATATCATAAGACATTAAATACTAGCAAAGGTGTCATAAGAACACGGGAACTGGCTGGCATGCAGGAAATAGATATTACACTTGAACTGAAACCGCAAGGAATAACAGCTGTAAGACGGGTAGAAATTAAAAAGGAGGGTAAACAAATTAGGACCAATACTTATATTTGCGCCTTTGATAGCACTAAACCACCAAAAGCTATCAAAATTGGTTACTTGAATGTCGGAGTGGATTTGTATGTTCCAAATCCACTTCGATGCTTCAGGTGCCAAAAGTTTGGGCATGGGCAGAGTTCCTGCCGAGGCAAAGAAGTATGTTTTAAATGCAGCTTAACTCATGAGGGGCCATGTGAAACAACAATATTTAAATGTATCAACTGTCAGGGCAATCATATGTCATCATGTAAGGATTTCCCTGCATGGAAGGAGAAGTTGATACGAAAAGTAAAGTGTGAAAAACAGATTAGTTTTAAGGAGGCCAGAGACATCGTAACATCAATGCCTGGCATGAATATATCAATACCATCTTATGCCTCAACCTTGAAGCAAAAGAAATCAACTGAATCAGTTGCATGCCAAACTGAATATACTTGGCTCAAGGGTGCAATACCAACCTCATCTTTTACCATAGGAAATAACAATTCAGTTCAAGTGAGATCTACACAAACAAACACCATTGATCAGGAAACTATTAAGACACAACACATAAAGGAACATTCAAAACAAAAATCTACACCAGCGGAAGAAGACAAGACAACAATAAGTCAACTAGAAACGACAACACAAATTCCAAAACAGATCATATACAGAAATCTCAGCAGCAAAATCTAAGTCAGAGTCAGAGACAAAAGCAGGAAAATTTTGAAAAAAAGAAATTAGAGAAAGAAAAAAAACAAAAACAGTTATCAGACAGAACACCAAAGGCCCTTCAAGACCCTGTTACACGTAACAGGTTTGAAGGTTTTGAAAAGATGGATGTCGGTGACGGCATTGACGAAATGTTCGAGCAACTGCGCTCAACATCTCAGAATAAGTCCCCCAAAACAAAATCACCAAAGAAACACACTGGGGCAATATCGCCCATACGTCCACCATCCCAAACTTCAACCAAATATGGATAATACACAGAGAAATAATATCATACAGTGGAATTGTCGAGGTTTTAGAGCTAATTTCAACGAACTTGGTCTTCTAAGCCAAAAATATAAACCTGCTGCTTTTTGCCTGCAGGAAACTCTTTTAAAGAAACCCGGGGCTCAGGATCATTCAGCTTTTAAGCATTATACATCGTATAATGCCTGGGCAGATGAAACTGATCTTCATATTCGTGGAACGTCCCTCTTGGTTAGAAACGACATTATTCACAATCCTGTATCTTTGCAATCAAATTTACAGGCTGTAGCGGTACGCCTAACCTTAGACAAGACAATCACCTTATGCTCTATTTACGTTTCACCGAGTAAAACGCTACAGCTGAATGATCTTGAGTTACTGGTCCAACAACTCCCAACTCCGTACATTTTGTTGGGTGATTTTAATGCACATAACCCTCTTTGGGGAGCTTCCTGCAGTCAAGAAGATGTAAAAGGTAAAACTGTAGAAGAGTTCATTACCAAATATGACTTGTGTTTGTTTAATGATGGTTCAGACACTTATCTGCACCCCGCATCTGGTTCGTATACATCGATTGATCTTTCAATTGCATGCCCTTCTATCTTCCTCGATTTTTCGTGGAAGGTAGAAGATGACTTGTGCGGGAGTGATCACTTTCCAATTGTATTGGAGAGTGTAGTTCCGGCGGACGATGAGAGAGTGCCCCAGTGGAACTTTAAAAAAGCTGACTGGGACACTTTTTCATCGCTTTGTTCTGAACGCCTTACACAGGAGAAATTTCAAGATAGTGCTGACCAAATAGAACATTTTACAAACGAGCTGCTTGACATTGCAAACACACTCATCCCTAAAACCTCGGCAAATCCAAAACGTTTCAGCAAACCATGGTTTGATAATGAATGTAAACAGACTATAAAGGATCGTAAGAAAGCTGAAAGGGAATTTAACAAGTCACCAACTACATATAATTTAGACAAACTTCGTATAAATCGGGCAAAAACAGGACGACATATAAAACAAAAAACAAAAGTTCTTGGGAAACTTCCATTTCTAAGATTTACCAAAACACTCCCATCACTAAAATTTGGAAAATGATTAAAAAGATTAAAGGAAAAGAAACAAAATCAACTGTACAACACCTGAAGGAAAACAACACCTCAATTACATCTAAAACAGAAATTTCAAATACTTTGGCCTCTACATTTTCAAAACATTCGTCGTCTAAAAATTGTAATCCAGAATTTATCAAAATTAAAAAAACAGCAAGAAAAACAAAAGATCAAATTTACCTCCAACAATTTAGAGGATTACAATGAACCATTCTCTATGGAAGAGTTACGTAACTCTTTGCATAGAGCAAAGGATACTGCCACTGGTCCCGATGAAATTCACTACCAAATTTTAAAGCATCTGCCGCAATCTTCACTAGAACTTTTATTATTAATTTTTAATGGCATTTGGGTGACTGGCCAGTTTCCAGCATCCTGGCGTAAAGCAACAATAATTCCTATTCCAAAGCCTGATAAAGATCACAGCAACCCAAGCAATTACAGGCCTATTGCTTTAACCAGTTGTCTGTGCAAAACCATGGAAAGGATGATCAATGACCGACTTGTCTGGTTTCTGGAATCGAACAATCTGCTTGCGGATGTTCAGTGTGGTTTCAGAAGCCAGAGAAGTACTGTGGATCATTTGGTCAGACTTGAAACGTTTATCAGGAATGCCTTCGCCAGAAAAGAACATGTGGTCGCCATCTTCTTTGATCTAGAGAAGGCGTATGATACAACGTGGACGTATGGGATTTTAAAAGATCTTTTTAGCATGGGGTTGAGAGGACGTATGCCTCTTTTTATTGAAAACTTTTTAAAGGACCGCCAATTTCAGGTTCGTGTTGGGTCAACGTTATCTGATCCTCACGAGCAGGAATTGGGGGTTCCTCGTGGTAGTATTTTATCCGTTACCCTGTTTTCGGTTAAAATTAACAGTATCATCGATGCAATTGAAAATATGGTAGACCCTTCATTGTATGTCGATGATTTTTTAATCTGTTATAGCAGTAAAAATATGAATGCTATCGAGCGCAAACTTCAGCTGTGTTTGAATAGGATTCAAAAATGGTCCACAGAAAAATGGTTTTAAATTTTCAAGTCAAAAACGAACTGTGTTCATTTTTGTAAACTTCGGAAACATCATCTCGATCCGGAGTTAAAAATCGATGGGAGTCCTATTAAAGTTGTTAAGGAAGTGAAATTCTTAGGTTTGTTTTTGACAACAAACTGAATTTCACTTCTCACATAAAACAACTAAAAGTTAAATGTAAGAAAGCTCTGAACCTGCTGAAAGTTGTTGGTAGCGCCGATTGGAGTGCTGACCAAAAAACTTTGCTCCATCTGTATAGATCACTTGTTCGGTCAAAATTAGATTACGGTTGTGTAGTTTATGGTTCTGCAAGGAAATCATATCTCAAACCACTTGATGCAATTCATAACAGTGGTATTAGAATTAGTCTAGGGGCTTTTCGAACATCCCCTATAGACTCGATGCTTGTTGAAGCAGAGGAACCTTCTCTTGAGAAGCGCAGAATTAAATTGTCTCTCCAATATGTGTCTAAACTTGTGGCCAATCCTTCAAATCCTGCTCATAATTGTGTTACAGACCCTCAAAATGTTGATTTCTTTAACCGCCACCAGAAACATATTCCTCCATTGGGAATTAGAATTAAACCCCACATGGAGTCCACCAATATTGAACCACATACAATAAAAGAAAATCGTAAAACACATATTCCTCCTTGGCATCTTAAAAAACCTACAATTATTTTGGACCTTGCTTCTACCAAAAAATCTGATACCAATTCCTTGCAGTTCAAACAAAAATATGCTGAAATAAAGTCCAAGTATAGTACATATACAAGGATCTATACGGATGGATCTAAGGATGGTGACAAAGTATCATCAGCTGCTGTTACTGGTGATCATGTCACCTCAATCAGAATACCGAATCAGAGTTCTATTTTCACAGCTGAAGTTAAAGCTTTACAACTCGCTCTTGAACATATCGAGAATGCTCAGGAAAAGAAGTCGATTATTTTTTCCGACTCTGTTTCCTCTTTACTTGCTTTACTCAACCCCAGGTTGAAAAACCCTCTAGTTTTGGAACTTCGTGAGAAGTTAACAACTCTCATGTCTGACCAATGTGATATCGTGTTTTGCTGGTTACCCGGACATGTAGGTATCGCTGGTAACACCAGGGCAGACAGTGCGGCAAAACAGGCTTTATCCAAGTCTCTCACTGATTTTAACATCCCTTTTAGTGACCTGAAACCACATATCAATAAGTACATCAAATCTGTGTGGCAGGCGGATTGGGATGGAGCGACAAATAACAAGCTCCATCGATTCCGACCAGATATTTGTGATCACTATCCGTCTAGTAACCTTTGTAGAAAGGATCTTGCAGTATTGACGCGGTGTCATATTGGTCATACAAGACTAACACATTCCTTTTTGTTGGAGGGTACTGTGCGACCAGAGTGTGTTCCCTGCCAGCAGGTGCTGTCAGTGGAACACATTCTTTTACATTGTGCTGATTTTAATCTTAGTAGACGACAGTATTTTAATGTTGTGTCTCTTCGAGACCTATTTTACAGAACAAATCCTCATAAAGTTCTGTCGTTCTTGAAGGAAATCAACCTTTTTAATAAATTTTAAAATTGTTTTTAATCTTTTAATCAAGACTCGTGAAGTCTCAATTCATCAGGTTGATTTAGAAGTTATTCACTTCTCTTCATTCATTACTCTCTGTTGTTTTGTTCAGATCTTTTGCAGTTATTTTCTAATTTTATTTGGTCTTTTTACTTCATAGCTGAAAATGACTTTTTACTTTCTACTGTTTTCTCGCCACGATATAGCCTAAGCTGCTGATGTGGCGTTAAGCACCAATAAATAATAATAATAATATGATAGTCCCCTACAACCTACATATGCCTGAGCCCACTGATCTATGAGCAATTAACCAGAACATTAAATCTTACAATATTGGACACGCCAGACGCCGACGCCGACGCTGACGCCCGAGGTCATCATATAAGCTCACTACTTCTAATAGAAGTAGGTGAGCTAAAAATAAAACAGGGCAATTTGCGAATCGCCGTCAAACAATATTTTTAGAGATTCAGAAAATACAGGTCAACTATACAAAGATGACGAGTATCTACAAGCATTTCACGTTTAACAGTGGCTACAGATACAAAATCCCATCCTTTTAGCTTTTCTAAAATCGATAACGAAGTGTCATGATTAGGACATTCCCTCCAAAGATTAACTCACTAACACTGACAGTGGAACAGAATGGTCTACCATTGTAGAAATTTGAATTTTATTGGACCATATTCCTTTGCAATAAACCTAATTACGTACCCAATTGCCACCTACACATCAGTATGCAACTAGATAAACCAGTACTCTGAAAGTAGGATTTTATGTCCCCGAGATGGCGATACAATAACATTTTTGAAAACAATCAAGTGCTGGTTCGCAGATGGAGAGTTTCTTTTGATGCAAAAGCCATACGTAGTGCAATAACTACAGTTATCCATATTCCAAACACTGAGGGTAAACTGGAAAGTGATGAATCGTTATCTCCAAAACATTGGTTGTCTCCAGACTTGCGTGAAAAAACTAATATTTTCCCCAAAATTCAATCCTACATCGAGAAACAGAATTCATCTATCAGAAAGGAACATTCCAAATTTTTCAATGAACGACTACAAATTGTGTATGCATCCCTTACAGAACGTGAAAGCACTAATATCAACACCAGGGAATTTACAACGAACACATTAATTGGAAACCACGGCAATGAAACATATGTAAATAAAGACAGATACTCTTTTGATGAAAGTAAAAATGAAAAAATCCTTCCCATTAGTATAGGCGACCCAGGTCTCATCAATCCTTGTTTATTTTCATCAATAGGTCAGGTGGCTGATACCTTACCAAGAAGCGTTATAGATAACTCTCAGAGATCATGGTCAATGTTAGGTTGTGATGGACACCCATATATACTGTTAAGCAGAATGATAGAAAAAAAACTTCTATATGTGACGTATGTAAAATTGAATTTTTGGGAAAAGAAATCTTCACAAAACACAAAGAAGATCAGCATCACACAAACAATATTACAGTATCCCCCTCAGAAAGAAAATATGGCAACGTCTTACTTCTTCCTGGTTTAGAGCACATTGAAATTAATATGGTTAAAGCTCTATTTGATCTGACCTGAGACTTTATATTTAAGGAACAGGCTAAACTCCTAGGTTATCGCACACCAAAAACCTTTGCATCGTGTCCGTCGGCCAATGACCATCATACGTCTTGGAAAATAATTCAAATATTTTTGTTTGGAACAGCTGATGAACTTATATTGCCATGCTGCCAACACTGTAAATCATCAAAGTACCACGTGAAGAATATTTTTACACCTGGATAAATTCTGTGACCAATGAAAATTATATTTTACTCTTTGAAATAGTATTCACATACATATTTGTTATACATTTATTCCGAGCTGTGTGGGACGTCAGAATTCCTCAATCATAAACACTGTCACAAGATAAAATATCCGTTCTGTCATATGGTCTGAATATGCCAAATTGCAGGGAACTTTTCCTTAGAGATATGTCCATGAAACTTCGAGGACCAACAGAAATAAACACATTTTTAAACAAATATTCACCATTCTCGCCATCAGGAAATACTAGTCAAGCAGAGGGAGGTGATTTCATTCTAGAATCCAAAAACAAAAGAACAAAAATGTGGATTCCGCCCACAGAGAGAAGGTGGATTCGTGTCTGCAGGAACATTGATAGACTTGAAAAGGTATTTAGAAATTACACTCATCTGTTTTTTTTTCTTTTTTGGTAAAGGCCTTCAACAGTACGTGGATAGTGGAATGTAACTAAATCATCGGTGGAGTGGATTTATCACCCAAAGTATTACTTTTCAAATCTGTACCTGTGGACAATGTTCAGCCAATAGGCTTCCGTGTTCAACCCAAAGGTCCATTGCCTGGAACTGTACTTGTGGTTGCCATGCATCACATCAAAGTTGTAGTTATTGCTTGGGTGGAATCTCCACTCATTGGGTGATTTAGTGGAAATACACTCTCCACATGGCACATACTGTACTTGTGATTGGAATGGGATATATTAATAGAACATACATTGTACTTTTTAAATAATTTTAATTTATTGGAATGTGCCGTTGGCAATTGTATTCAACTGTTTTTAATTTCCTGTTTGTCATCCTAACAAGACCAATGCAATGGGCATGCACCCAATAGTAGCACCCATCGATGTCACATCCCACCCAAAGTCCACTGTCACGTTCACACCGATGTTTCACATCACAAAGTCTGCAAATGTTTGTAGCCGCTAAGGCATTGTCTGGCACTTATACATATTTATCATGAATATGTTTGATGTTTGATGGCGAGAAACTCGATGAATTGTCTCTTGATGTTGATGGTTGTGATTCTGGTGATGCTTCTTGTTGTGATGGGGAAGGTATTGGAGAATGTGAATCATCCTTTTGAGCCTGGAAGAATTATAAAAATACATAAACAACTGTTTATAGCAATGGTAATGATTATAATATTAGAGCATCCATCAGTGATACGGAGATTATTTGTATGTATATGATACCAAAATTTACTTCCATCTACTTGAAATCAAAGACATGTCATCTTGGAATATGGGGTCATGGGGTCTACAGCAGGGACCTCTGAATTGGCGATTTTGATCGAATCGTAGATCCAATCGAATTGGTGAAAACGAATCGAATTTCGAATGTTTGCAGAAGCGTAGTCTACAATTCGTTCCCTGAGTTCCAATTTGTTCTATGTGCAAGTAGGCACATAGAACACATTTGAACTCAGGGGACAAATTTTCAACACGATCAGGGGTCGACGTCCAAAATAAATAATGGTTGTGTGTACAAAGTACGTCAGTAACCCCCAACGTCCTCCAATGACCTCAGAGTCAAGGAAAATGCAATGGTATTTATGGAATATAAAAACAAAGGTTCGTATCGCCGATGCGGGGTTCAGTTTTCATGGCTAGCGCAAACTCAATCAAGAAAATGTTCCTGGAAACCTACACACAGAAAATTAGTTGGATCAGTTGACTTTGTTCACGTTATCACGCTATTGAGCACAAATATCGCCTAAAAATAACCAAGTCAACCCAATATCTTTGCTATCGTACATCGGACCGAGCCCGTTTTCGAAATCGATTGACATAATTTCATTAGAAAATCATAAAACAAAAATGAATCGAATCTATTGACGTTTATTAAAGTTATCACGCTATCAGTCTCAAATTAGTCAATGTTAATAAAGGGCCTGTTTCGCATCATCCGAAGGTGAACATGCATATCAAGTCACATACCGAATATTATCACAATCGGTTCAGAAAAGACTAAATTATAAGCGGAAGGGCCAACCGCCTGTCCGTCCACCCTATCACAGAGCCCAACCGTTCGTCCTTCCGGCGATCGACCCTAGCCATACCAATATTCGCGTTTGTTTTGAAAACTCGACTGAAAATTTTCGCGAAATACACCCGGCTCACTACCGACAGGGAGGGGGGAGGGGGGTTGCCTCTGTTCTTCACCCTAATCCCCTTTTTACAAATATCTGGATTCGTCCTGCCTGGGCCGGATCACCTCTGGTAGTCCAACCCGATTTACATCACTAACAGACATAAAAAAATATCAAAGTAATTTTACAAAATTCCTCTTCGATACAGAAGGTCTCCTAATCAACAAAGAAAGCAACGTTACAGCAACTCATCTCCATTATGACCAAGATGTTCAGTCATTCAAAATTTCCTTAAGATTACTTTTGCTTTTTAACGTCATCTAAACTGTTCTGCTCCTTGAAAATCAATCCGGTGATGAGTTGTCTAGAGTCTGTTCCTGGTGCATTGTGAATAAATGTAATACATGTTGTTACTAAACCTGATATTTATCTGTGAAATGTTTTGTAACCCCCAAACATAGTGTTTCTGCATTTGACTTTCTATTTCTACATAAATCTCACACCCAGTCATTTCAGTAAGCTCTTTCACCTGTAATACTGAACGAATAACTTAGGGCTGCACGATATTCAAAACTGAATACCGGTATCGGTATTCAAAAAAATACCGCGGTATACCGGTATATTGAAAACTGTTCAGATATATGAACACAAGTACCACAATCGAGACTCGAGGCATCACAGTCGGAACGAATCATCATGCCTTGATGATGCGGTTCGAAACACCTTTCCCCAACGCAGACGATATCAAAATTTATTATTTTCAAAATTAATTTATCAGACTTTCCCCCAAAGATTTCAACAAAACTATATCATGGGACCCCTCGTTGGAACGAGCTCAACGAACTCGTTCCAATGAGGGGTCACATGATATAGTTTTGTTGAAATTTTTGAAAATTATTTTTTCAACTGCTGAATTTGTATATTACGAGGGCACAAGCAGACGATTCCTTGGATAAAGGGATAATATTATTCATTCGGGGCTACAGTTAAAAAATTCAAGACATCTTGAAAATTAAATTGTGGGTAAATAAATAATGACGATGAACCGATATTTTTGTAATTACATCGGTATTCAATCGATATTGGTCTGAATACCGGTATATATCGGCTTATCGATATACCGTGCAGCCCTAGAATAACTTCATGCTATTATGGAATGATTGTTTGAATAATCATGTTTCCGACTCCTACGAGTGGGCAAATGCCCCCCCCCCCCCGAGATATTTTTTACTGGAGGGACTAATGCGCCCCTGTATGAGTCGGTAACAAGAGGGCAACTCGCCACACCCTATCACCCGTAAAATCGTGGCTAACATTATAGTATACATTTTAAGGATCGTGTCGTTTTGGTGCAAGCTTCTTTGGACCCATCATCAACCTTTCTTTTTTAGATTCCTCCAGTCGGATCCCCACATGTTACCATATTGTTTTATATTAAACGAACATATGGTAGTTCAGGTGCGCATTATAAACTTTTAATTTCTGAGGGACTTACAGGCCATGTCATTCGTGACAGAGTATTTTTAATGCAGTTGTTGTCTATCAAATTTCTACTTGATAGGTTCAAGATAACGTGGAACTACTCACAGGGCAAAATAAATGTATGGGAGAAGCTCAAACTACAGGCAGGCAAAAAATGAGAAAAACTGATATCACGAATGAGATACTCCATTGGCGAAGATCATTAAGAGATTCAAAATACAATGTATATTGATCTTTTCACTGAAAAACAACTACAGTCATTTGATGGCGAAACACTGGACATTGAATTAATAAATTTTACGGAAACGTCTTCAAATAATTAACGTTTATATTATGAATTCATTGAAAATGGCGGGGAAATTGGAAAATGTAAAGATCTGAAAAAGCTGATAATAACAGAATCTGATCGCAAATTATCCGAACAGACATAAAAAAACAAAAAATGAAATCATATCATCCATCAATTCAATGCTCCAAGATGTACAGGAAGCTGCAGCTGATATAGGCAATAGCCTATTTTTAGAAAAATGGAAAAGAATAAAACATTCCTCAAAAGACGTGCTTATCCAATTTCACGATGAACTGAAGGACAAACTTTCCGAGTTGGGGGAGCAATTTGTGAAAATCAGAAACCAACAGTTTCAAGGTAATTACGTCATAGACTTTTGAAATGTAAATAGACATGACTTGTGTTTGCAAGCTTTGTGCAAATATGAACAGATCCATTTTATCTTCCAAGACTAATTTGAGCCATAACTGATGAAAAATCTTCCAATAGTTCGACAACCCATGGCATAGGGATTATATAGATATAGCAGTATTCACAATGCAATTACACTTTACAAGGCCAACGTTGCGATTTGTGTTATTTGGAAAGTATGAAAAATCAAATTATAACGTTTATTGCTACATAACCATTGCAATGCAGTTACCTTTTTAAAATCGTTTCCTTTCTTGATGTAAACGATGCATTATGCTTGATCGCATCCTCTATATATGCTGTATCAATTTTCCCCTCATTGTGCTTTTTAGCCCTCATTGTTTGTCGAGGAAAATTATTTCCTGGATTAATCTTTCTTTTTCTGTTGCTTACGTACATTTCTTCACATTGTTCGTTGTTCTACAAGGAAATAAGTAAGAGTCAACTGTAACTTTTACAGGCGATGAACACAGTTTCACTAACTATAGACCTATTAGTATACTCCCGGTGTTCTCAAAAGTTATGGAGAAACTAATGGAGAAAAGGCTCACGAGCTTCTTAAGTAGATTCGATATTCTCCCTCCCAACCAATATGGATTCAGAAAACAACATGCCACAATCCACCCTATTCTACAACTCCTAAAAAACACTGCAATAGAAAATAATAAACAAGGGAAAGATAGTACCCTAGCAGTGTTCTTGGATTTATCCAAGGCATTTGACGAAATAAATCACGAAATATTATTACGTAAGATGGAGAAATATGGAATCAGAGGGCTCGTCAACAACTGGTTCAAAAGCTACTTGTCCAACAGGTCTCAGTATGTTACATACCAGGATCATACATACGTCGGACCCTGCAATACAGACCTGTGGTGTTCCTCAGGGCTCGATCTTAGGACCCGTCCTCTTTTTGTTGCATATCAATGACATTAGTAATTCAACCTCACTGAATCTTTTATCGTTTGCTGACGATACTACAGCTCACGGCTCCGGCCCGAATAATAACTTATTAACAGCGTATTTTAATGAGGAACTTCATAAAGTATTTGAACGGTGCTCCGCAAATCAATTGCTGTTGAATGCCACAAAAACTACATACATAGTATTGAACCCAAACAAAGCAAGCAACATTAATATTGGCAACGAGATAACAATAAATAATCAAATAACAAAGAAAGTTGGAGCAACCGAAACAGAAAAATCAACAAAATTTCTGGGAATAAATATTGATGAAAATTTGTTGTACAAAGCCCACACATCCTAGTTATGTTCGAAAATAGCTCGTGCCAATTACAGTCTCAACAAAGTAAAGAAAATCCTTCCACATGGGTCCATGAAAACACTCTACTACGCCTTAATACATAGCCATCTGATGTATGGAATACAGACTTGGGGTAACGCTGAGGAAGTAAAAACAACTAGTGATCTTGCAAAAGCGATCTTTACGAATAATCAACAATAAAGGACATAACGCCCATACAGACCCTTTATTCAAAAAAGATAAAATACTAAAGGTTGACGACCTGTTTAAACTTCACGCTTGCTTGTTTGTCTTTGACTGGAAAAATGGTAGACTACCGGCATCCTTTAGCGATATATTCAGTATCGTGGGCAATCCGCCTGGTAGGGCCATCAGACAGTCCGGTCTCTTATACATAAAAAACGCGAACCAAACCTCTAGACAAACTTCCTCTGTATGCGTTCCCAAAAATATGGAACGCCTTAGACAATAAAACCCGTCATATCAATGATAGAAACATACTCAAGAGACCACTGACTTCAAAATGTATATCATCATACTCAACCGATGTCCACTGTAATAATCCCTATTGTCCAGACTGCACATTTTAAACTTGTAAATATTCAGGATTATTGAACAATATTGTGTTTGGCAACTCTTTATATAGTTATAGGCAATTGACGTACTCTGCACATCAATCTGGAACCCTCGTCCGATCTAAACTTGCTGCTCGTGTCCGCGCCTTCACGCTTCGCGTAGCCCCATCAATATTCAGCAATTTTCAGCCTAAGCAAATCCACCAGGCTTATACTCTCGCATTTGGATGTACCATACGCATACATGTACTCCCTGTTGTGACAAAGGACTCGACGGTCAGTGCACATGCTGAGCACTCTTAAATATGTGCTCAATGGGTGTGCTGACCGACGTGGATTTTGTGCCCCAAACATACCAAGTGTACTCTCGACGCCGGTTTTGCAACGAGTTTTCGCAGGGACTTGGAGTTGCGCGGAGTGGTGGAGTGGACGCGATAAGCAGGTTGCCTTCTTTCAGTTTGAAACCACCAGTCTCCAGCCGGTATAGGTGTAAGTGTAGGGCGGAACCTGTATATAAAAGTAGCATGGCCCTGGCAATGAAATTACACATGCTCTGTCATCTTATATCAGCTGTATGTAATCTGCTACATATAAACATTTTTTGGTCACAGTCTGTCTGCAATTCCAAGGGGGGTAACAGGTAGACAGCCAATTTGGCTATGTCATCTCCCTCAGTATACACATCAATATTACTTGTACTATATAACTGTAACTGTTTTTTAAGTATACTGTAAATAAAGAATCTAATCTAAAAATCTAATCTGCACTATAATATTATTTTTAAGTCTTTGCTACAACCACTGGTAAATGGCATAAATATTTTACAGAATCATCAGGTGCAGTTAAAAGTGCAAGGAATGCTACGAACTATGCGCTATGTTGATATAATTTCGTATCGGATTTGCGCAGAATTCCCCTATTGAATGGCATCCAAAGTACGACAGATTCCTGTGGTTGTAGCACGCACAAGCAATGTTTCAGCCAATTAATCGCCGGATTAAACCTGGAGGCCCATTGGCTGAAATGTTGCTTTCGCACAAGGCATATGTACACAGTTTTATAGTCTTACTATAAGGGTCATAACACGCACATAAATGTGCACAGCGACATTTTATTTGCACACAATTCATGACAGCACTTCTATGTGTAGTTTTAACTTATCTGTGTCACGTGAAAACGTTACCTGGTACTATATAAGTATCAAAATGCGCAAAGAATGAATTCTCCGCAAAGACAATGAATTCCTTAAAACTCGGGGGCGTGGTGACTCAGTAGATAGAGGTGCAGGATGTCCTCGGTTCGAATCCCACTTGCGATGACCGTGTTGTGTCCTTGTGTAAGACACTTCACCCCCATTGCCCATGTGGGGGGCACAGTGGCATTGTGTACGAAGGCATATTGCACGTCGATGGTGCACCTGTCTTCAACCAATGCTAACCCTGCATGTGTGGAGTTAGTAAGTTTTGGAACCTGACAGTTTATCGCCGTTGCTGGGTGGTTACTCTCCAGGTTTCTAAAACTGCTGTGGTCATGATTAGCCATTGTGCAGAAGTTTGTGACCTAAAACATCAATTAAATAAATAAAAAAAATTCAAGTGTTTTTGTATAGAGTCAAACCCTGTTAACTGGATACTTTGCCCTTGAAAAACAGTATTGCATTAACAGGGATTTGGGCATTTTCCTGACTACTATAGATAAACTGAGCATTTATTCTATCTTGTCTGACAGAGCTCATGGAGCTCTGTCAAACAAGATAAAATAGCTTAAATGTCTCTACAGGTGGTCCTAATGCAAAACAGGTCTATAAACATAGCTAATGAACGTTCTTGACATATTACGTTTTTTAGTTAAAATGAGTTTAACCCCCTGCACACTGATGTCAAAATATCCAGATTTCAAGTAGCCATTTTTCCCATAATGCAACTGGGAATTTAACCAATTCAATCTTGTTTGACAGAGCTCATTGAGCTCTGTCAAACAAGATTGAATTGGATAAATTTCTAGTTGCATTATGGGAAAAATTTGCACCCTGAACTTTAGATATTTCGACATCAGTGTGCAGGGGTTAATCTATAACCAGTATGCAATTAGAGAGTTCAATTTGTAAATGTTTTTGTTTGAAAATTATATTTAGTTCACAGGAATATTCATTAATTGATATCAAATTAGGTGGGAACCACTGTAGTTTTCTGAAAAACATTTCGATTTTTCCGCAAATTGATCTCTGTTCATAGGGCTGGTAAATTTTTATGCTATTATAGATAATGCAAATGTGTTACATTTTCGACATGTTAATGGAATTTGTACCCATTAGCTGCACAATGAATTTATGTGGTGATTTTCAAATATGTTTTAAGCATCGTTCAAGTGTTACTTCTATTATCTTTCAGCATTTGCCTTTGTATCGGATGAATCAGACAGTGATGAGTCATGACGATGAAAACATATAGAGAGCATGTGCGGCTGCAATTCTGGGGAGTAAACCTTCATAGATATGGTATGTTTTCCTATATTAAAAGACAGTATATCTGTGCACCCTGTTACAACCGATAATGTTACAACGCCGCATAATGTTACACCAACGCATAATGTTACAAAAAGCGTAGTAAATAACCGATAATGTTATAAACTCCGCATATAACTTTTTTCAACCCGTTATGTTATAAAAATCGACGTATACTGTTATATACTGTTTCAACCCATTATGTTACAACAAATCAACCGATAATGTTATGACTTCAAATAAACATATCTTTGGTAATTTATACTGTCATGGCATCAGTTTCAGGTGGACATCGTCGGTCTGTACTTGAGGGAACTCTTCAGTTCCCAGTGTAGAACTGGACCATTCTGACTTTAAATAATATATACCATTATTGTAATAAACCCATTTCTGTGATAAATTACGCGTCCATTATATGGGCGGACATTAGGTAAGGATACTATCCTATATTTTAAGGATACTAAACCCACGGAATCCCACTTTTCGTCGTATGAAGCAATGAAAGCTATGAAAATGAGCACGATGCGCGCAAAATCATACGTCTCAAAATGAAAGCTATGAAAATGAGCCCAATGAGTACCTCTTCATACGTCTCATACCCTCATTAAGGATACTATCCTACCTTAATTTGGGAGTGTTTTCTTGAGTGTTTGGGTCAGTTTTCTGAAGATCGTCGGGTTGTTTGGATTAATTCAATATCTTTTGTCGGGTTGTTAGGGGTGAGACGGAGCACGTGTCCCCATAACAACACGCGCTGCGCATACGCACTCCTAACACCTATTATCATGACAATGACGTCACAACATGGCCACCCACGTGCACTATAATGACAACCCAACATGACCGTCCAGTCACGTGACATGACGCCACTCCCCCGGCCCTGCCCCGGGGTCCTACAAAACGGCTCATTTTCAACATGCATAACTACTCAACACCAACACCGCTACAACACCAACATCAACACAACTCCTCCTCCACAGCCTCCTCCTTCTCCCTATCCTGCCTGTTCTAGTGATTCCGCCTTTTCCAGAACCAGTGATCCCAAATTCATCACTTTTACTTCTTCCAACATCTCCACCATCTATATTATCATACCGTCTAGCACTACTCCCTTATAGCATTCTCAGATAGCCTTCTTTGCACAATCACCCTGATGTACTAATTCATGACCTCCTCTCTTTCTCAGCCTAATTCCTGCCCACCCCTTCCAGTCCTCCTAACCCCATTCCTCTCCCTACCCAGTCTCGCATCTTATTCTTGTTCCGTGCGACACTACCAACCCGCCACATCCACCATATGTACCTCGCTCCATCCAACTGTTTGACCTTTTTTAACTCCACCTCATTTTTGTTCACTGTTAGTTGTTAAAATGTCAAATTAATTAACAATAATATATTCTTATGACTAAGAAATATGCGACAAATGAGTTTTAGATGCCCAAAACAAGCAGAAACAGAGGCATTTGCCCATCCCCAAAGGCGTCAGGGGGCTATGGTACACTACATTTCTGGAAGCGGAGACTACGCATGTTGGTAAACGTACCAACCGGATAAAATAGCACCCCTCCCCCACCACCCCCGCCTTCATCATGTTGGGCACTGGATGATCATGGTAACGACGTGACACGATTGAGTTACCAGGATAATCCGCGTCTATGTAACGTGACTAGGTCATTCTATGATAAATCCTAGGGAGTTGGGGGGGGGGGGGGGGTATCTCCTCGCCTTAACCAGAGCAGAAACCTTTAGTATAAATATTACATACCTTTATGCGGCAATAACTGGTAAGTGGTAAAGTCCATCTACAATAGCTGTAACTAGAATTAGTATACAGAAGTTATAACATGATCGGTTAATTTGTTGTAACATAACGGGATGAAAAAAGTTATAACATTATGCGGAGTTTATTACATTTTTTGTAACATTATGCGTTGGTGTAACATTATGCGGCGTTGTAACATTATCGGTTGTAACACACCCTATGGCAATCACATTGACACGCAAGTGGTGTTGTTCACTCAGACATGATAATAAACACATTGCCATAGATATCCCCTGTATTTTCAGAATCGCAGAAAATCCAGAGACGTACTCCTTTACCCCGTGGCATTTAATAGTTATAAAAATTAATTACCATTTTGCAATCAATTTGCTTGAATTCTTCTATCTGTTTTGTATCTGGCGAGTAATCAGTGCTGTATGAAGAGAATATGATGTTCTCTGTTTATTTTATATTGAAATGTTTCACAAAAGGGCCGTTCAAACACAGTTCCGCGTGCAAAAACGATTCTGACTGTAGCGCATTCGTGGTTAGCAGCACGAGAAAATATGACGCCCGTGGGCAGTTGTATTTAGAAGCATATTTGGCATGTACACTTATACTTACTCGAGATAATACCTATATTTTACGTCCTGTTTTTGAACGAGTCTCCACTTCCGGTTATGTCGATCATTTCGAGCATAGTGTGAGAATGTGAACACTGGAAATTATATATACATATGTATGCAGTTGTTTGCAACAAATTCTGAAGTGTCATTTTTCGAAGTTTTCCTCGGCCGATCGGTTGTTAACATCAAGAAGTTGCGATTTTTTCGATATGTGCTGTATGTCGGAATGTCTTCACGGCCAATTTACATAGATTGATCTTTTATAGACAGATCGGCACATTTCCCCGACATGATGAAACCTCCCAGCTCCAGTTTTGTGAATATATACTTATTCAAACTGTTAAGAATTTCAACACGACCTCAAATATGTGTCTAAACACACACAGGCATAAATATCCTAGCCCTGTGGAAGGCAGTGTACGATGCGTTCATCTGTTGTGTTTTTTGGTTTTGTTTTCTTTTGTTTGCAGTTTTGTTCATAACCAAGAGTACATACTCACTCAAACAGCTAAGAACACCAACACGGTCTCCAATATGTGCCCAATCCCGGCAGAGGCATGCGGCTTGTGCAAGTAGTTTTGACCTAAATTGTAACGCAAAACCTCCAAATTACATATTCAAATCCCGGGCGAATTATGACAGACAAACAATACTGAAAGTCAGGTTAAAATGTGGTTAACCCCACAAGAACTGCAATATATTCCCTGGTGTTGTGAAGGGTAGCTCACGATGCTCCCATTTTGCGATTTCTGTCTATATTCCAGAGACATATTTAGTTATAGGGCTATATATATAGCGAGATCAAGAGTCGCAGGGTGGGGTCATCGTGGGTTGCCTTTCGGAGGACTATATATGCGTGTGGGTGTGGGTGTATGAGTTCTTCATAATCTTCTTTATAGCCCAAGAACATTAGGTTTCACTAGGGAAAAAAATCGGAGAAAGCTGAGTTTTTCAGGGAATTTCGAGTACATGTCACTGAACGATTAGACAAAAGTCCCCTAAAATCCCAGTTGAGCTTTTTTTCTACAGCCTTTTTTCGAAAACGCGTTTGAAAAAAATTTAAAAAAATCGCACGAACTTTGTAACCTCGAATTGATCCAACTGTATTTTTTGTTTACGCGTATTTCGAGCTACATAATGTCTAATATACATTTACCTAGAGGAAAATGTGCATTCTGTGACAATTTCTGCGAAAAATTATTGAAAATTCACAAAAAAGTATCGGATTTACGCAAAAAATGACGATTTTCCTAACGGATTTGCCCAAAGGGTCGTAGTACAGAACGGGATGTTAGTTGGACAGACGATAAAAAATCCACCACCATTTGAAGACTTTTATCATTGCTTACAAAATAGACATTATGGAAGACCCCCTCTGCTTCTGGCCGAGTTCCCCTTTTGGCATAAAATTCGTCAGCATGAGAACTCAACTATTTTCGGGCTTGGGACCGAACAGACACGTCTGTGTCTGGCAGCATTAGATCAATAAATAATATTTACAGAATGTACAAAAATCAATAAATAATATTTACAGAATGTACAAATCAATCAACATGGATTAAGTTACATTGACTATTATCAACGCTATATACAGAAAGGACATGACCTATATACATATTATTCATCGAACTCAGAAATTTCCGACAGGACAGTGTTTCTGTGGTTGTTACAAGAATCCGAACTGCAATTACACAAACCTGAGCAAGAGAGTCCTGCCTTCTTACACCCACACCTTTTTGTACAAGCACTCTTGCAACCACAACTGATCAGATTCAGTAGGTTATCGGGGGCTTTGTGGCTGCAGTCGGTACAAGAAGTCCATTGTCTAGCGACCACCCCCAATCCGTCGGAGGAAGCGAAGTGCCCAGCCATTGTTGGACCTGGAGATAACATCTGTAGACATGTTGTTGTGCAGCATCGCTGCTTGGTGGGAGTGAGGCTAGGTCGATGGGTTTATTCAGTTTAGATTTTGCTACATAACGCTTGTAAGTGACATATCTATATTGGTCGAGAGAGGAAACAGTTTTACTCCCGTATAAGATCAGGAGAAGTTGTTCCCCGGCAGCGGCTACTGCACTTGGTGTACTGTCATCCGCCAAAATTGTGTTGACATACTGTTGTGAGTCGCTAGTAACATCGGAGACAATTGTACTGAATACTTTCTTCTTACCAACTCGAAAGAGTGCAGAAGTAGTGTCACAACCACTTATAGAATGTGCTACAAGGAGGTTGCTTCTATGGTCACCCATTTTGGTTGCTATTTCACTAACTGAAACTAGTAAGTTTGGGGTAATGGAATACATCATGTGAATATTACATCCCGGTTGAACTCGAGAGGTAAGAATGACTAACAAGTCTGTGTCTGTTCCCACAACGACAACATTGTTGTCATCTTGAGCGATGTTAAGTGCAGTTTCGGCTATCAGTACATCAGCATCAGCCTCGTCCTGCTTGGACTGAATATTGATAGCAGATAGCTCCTGCATTAGAAGATCGATCAGTTGGGTTTTGTTCTTGGCATTTGCAAGGAAATCGGATTGGGGTGTGGTGGCTGGTAACTCGGGTGAGATATTGATATCAATGGAATACCTGTCTTTAGATCTACGGGCTTGTTCCATGCCCTTTGTCGACATTGTACAAGCATAACCATCAAAAACAACCACGACGTTCGCCCCAAAATGTCTCACTAGATAATTGGAATATGATGTACATATGTCCTTATATGACGACTGTTTAGGCCATACAACTGCCCTCAATAAAAATCCACCATCTACAACAAACAGAGAATGTTCTGGGATTTTAGTTTGCTCGGAACCGTATGTTTTGAGGATCTTACCGGGCGTGCTTTTCTGTGTCTTCCTCATTCCAGCAGAGTCAAACAATGCTGGTGGTTTCGGGGCGAGTTCATATTTGAGATACTCTTCCATCTCTGCTTGTGACTGAATAACACATGTGATGCGGTTGAACAGAATTGTGGGGTCAATCACTACCTTACTTCCACGGGCTTTGATGCTTTTTGCCATCGATGCGAAAGACTTCACAGTGTCAACACGTCGTAGTTTGATGCTGTTGAACGTTTTGCTTACAACATTCCATACGCAACATTCACCAATTTTGCGAACTTGGTCACAGTTCACAGTTTCGTCGGCCACAAGCCCGGTCGCTATAGAGACTAATTGTAGTGGATCTCTATTCTGAAAGGGGGAATGCACTCTGAGCCAGTTCAATAATTTGGTGATATCATTGGCATCAGTCAATTGTGAACTTTGACGGAGATCCCGATGTTGTTCGCCATGACCAGTGTGAACATGAACAAAATTTTCGAGAGCATTACATATCGGAAGGCAAAGAGGTAGTCCATGTACCCATTTCGCAACAGTGCAATCGGTTATTCCCCTGCCATGTGTGAGACCACCAGGGAGCTTGAACATTCTCATTAAACACTGCTCTATGGTCTGATCAGAATATATCCCGTCCCAGAATTTATCTGAGCGCCTTATGGTAGAGTAACCTTTCTCAGTGAACAACTTCAAATCATCCTGTTGCATTATTTCTGTTAGCTCATTCATCTGCTGCAAATAGAGATGAGAACTTTTTGCGTATGCAAAATGACCACCTGCGTGAAATACTGGAATCATATTGCGAACACAATATGTGTGGAGTTCCCAGTCGCCTGTGCGCTCTGCTCTCAAGAACAACTGGAGAAGACCTATTTGCTCGTAGTATTGTACCCAAAGCTTTCCTGTGCGTCCTACGGACGCATTCTGGAGCAGTTCGTGTAATTTTGACAGTAGATGGTTGACACTTTCTTGATTGACAGCGTCAGCTGTTGTACAGTCACCTCTGGCAAGTCCACAGAATATTTCATTGACTTCTGTGCAGTCTATGTTATCTAGTGTTCGGCTTTCTTCAAACACAAGTTTTGTAATGGCAATTTGTGTTAGCAAATGGGCACGAACTGCTCTTGAATATGCATGACCACTGATCAAATGATGGATTGACCCACCAGCATAAACAGTCCCCCAAAGTTCATCCAAGCCGCTACCAGCCATGATCGAACCAATTGCCCCTAAGTTATGAGTACACATCAAGGGCGTGCACACATTACATGCCAATGCATCTTGAGTGTAGGCGAACACCACATTATGTGATTTAATCGAACATGGAAATTGAAACAATGATGCTATAATACGGTATTTGAATGAGAAAAGTCGATGCCGTTGAATTTGAGTTTAGGGGGTATGGTTAATATTTCACACGTTTCACCAGTTCATTATTGAATAAATGACTATTGTTATATATCATTATAAAGCCACTGCTTTTCTGCAATTTTTGATATATAATTTAACTCCCAAAGTAGTCGTAGATTTGATTTAATGGACGTTGTGTACCCTTGTGTGTATGAAAACAATAAAAAAATTTTCGTAATTTTGTACATTTTCGTGAATATTTCACCATTGAGTGTGAGGATTGGTACAAAGTTGGCATTTTTTGTTGGGGATATGTATTCTCAATATAATTCAGCACGATATTTATGATTCTCACCCTACTAAGGCGAATAAGAATGAGAAATATGGAGCTGGGTCGAATTTTTTTTAATTTTTTTTTTTTTCATCAAAAAAACGCTATAACTAAAAAAGCTCAATTCAGATTCGCGGGGACTTTTCACACTTTATCCTCAATGTGTGTCCCGGAAACATATAAAAAAATCAGCTTTCTCCGATTTTTTTCCTTACTTTCTCATTTTTATGTCTAATGTGCCTGGACTATTAGGGATCAGTCCCGATTTTGTTGAATCAACTTTTAAAGAATATTATCGATGCAACTCAGTAGTAAATTGTTCCCCCATCACTACTGAATGTTCAGCCTTCCATGTAGTTAATATATACTTTAGATTTGTTTAATCTGGTCATTAACAGTTTAGCACACACTTATTGTGCTCTGTTCAATTTGACAGTTTTCACACACCATGGATGACCAAATAAAAACACAAAGGCAAGCAATTTTTTTATTTCGGTCACTTGGCTGCAATCATTTGAGGTGTGAGTTCATAATATGTTACTTTTTCATTCACAGGTTAAAAGGTGAGATAGCTTTCCAGACTCTATCATTCTCGGCCATGCAGAACAAACAAATAGAACAACAACCGTAACCAGTAATCATTGTAGTTAGATCCAAGATAAACTCTTTTTAAAATTATTAATATTTGATTCAGGTATTATGAAGAAGTTCATCCCAAACAAAAATACGTGACTGATTTGATTATATGGATTGGTTTCATAAATAAAATTCATCAAGAATTGCACAAATATCGTTTCATGGAATCTCTAGATTTTTTTAACGATTTTACAGGGAATCTATAGATTCCCTAGAATTTTTAGAGAATCTGATAGATTCCCTGGCGGAATCAGGGAATCTGACAGATTCCCTAAATATTTCAGGGAATCTATAGATTCCTGATTTTGGAAATTCCCTGTAACGGATACACGTATACTTACATGTGTGTACAATAATTGATTATATACTCACTGACATTAGCGTATGGAGGGAGGTTATAGATGTAGAAATAGATGACGAGGTAAAAAATGACTTAGGTAGTGATCACAACCTGATAACAGTTAAGATTATGGGCAAAAAGACGAATAGAGACAGAAATACCTTCAAGGAAGTTTGGGGACTAAAACAAGGAGCCGACTGGAAGCAGTTTCGGGAAAAACTAAAACCAAATCTTGAATGTATACCTAGGGATGCAAATGTCCAGAGTATTTCAGATGGCATAGTAAATAGCCTAACAGAGGCAGGGAAGGAGTGTATAGGAAGGGTGAGGGTCCCAACGAGAGAGCTTGGATACAGGGTTAACGAGGGACTGAAAAAGGCTATAAAAGAAAGGAAGGTAAAATGCGCTGCTTACAGAAGAAGTAGGAAGCTTAAAGGGTTGGATAACAATGACACGAGACTAATGAAAGGAGAATATGAACTGGCACGGAAAAAGGTGAATGAGATAAAGAATAATAATAGGAAGGAGCACAATTGCAGTCTTGCCAGAACAATAAAGAAAACGGGGGGTTCGAGCTCAAACGTATTTTGGAACTGGGTAAATAAACGGGGGAAAAGTAGTGTGCAGAGTATCAAAGTGGATGGGGAAAGTACAGAAGATAAAGGCCGTATCGCTTCAGAGTTAGTCAAGCACTGGGAAAAGATAAACGATAGGCGATGGGGCAGTGGGTCCCCACCAAAAAGAAATACACTGGTGGAGGAGAACCTATCCAATCGTGTATGTAGCGAAATAACGGCAGAAGAAGTGCGGAACGTGGTCTCGAAATTAAAAAATGGTAAAGCGGGAGGGACTGATGAAATTCCGAACGAATTCCTCAAAAATGGAGGGGAGGCACTTATTGAAGTCCTGACAAACCTTTTCAACCTGGCTCTGCGAAAGCAAGAGGTCCCCAGAGAGTGGAGGGAAAGTAAGGTGTCGTTCATACACAAAAAGGGGGATAAGGAAGTTCTAGATAACTATATGGGGATATCAGTTAGTAGTAACATCGGAAAAGTATTCTGTAAGGTCATATACGGTAGACTAGAGGAAGTTATTGAAGAGAAAGGTTTTTTAGGAGAAATTCAAAATGGTTTCAGGAAAGGACGAAGAGTCACTGATCACCTATTTACACTCACCCAACTGATAGAATCAACAAAGGCTGAAAAGAAAAAGATGTTTCTGGCATTTCTAGATGTGAAAAAAAGCGTACGACCGAGTGTGGAGGGAAGGTATGTGGCGAAAGCTCGAGGGCATTGGACTGGGGGTGACTTTGTGGGAATCATGAAAGCACTGTATACAGATGTGCAAAGCCAACTCAGTCTAGGGAGTATCACTACAAAACGAGTCCCTATGGATATAGGCCTCAAGCAGGGGTGTATCTTTTCACCGATTTTGTTTGCATTGTATGTTAAAGATTTAGGGGACGAACTAATTCAGAGTGCGGAGGGGGTAAATGTTGGAGACATAAAGATACCAGGCTTATTCTTTGCGGACGACATGGTGTTAATGTCTAGAACTGAACAGGGGCTAGAGAAACTGCTGGAAATTGTTGGTAGATATGGGAACACTTGGCGGCTCGAACTAAATGAAAATAAAAGCAAGGTAATACCCGTTGGACGCAAGGTAGATATGACGAAGAGATGGAGAGTGGGGGAGTTCTCAATCCCCGAAGGGGAAAGCAAACAAATCACTGTAGGAGAAACGGGAGAGTATGAGTATCTAGGGGTAAGCATAAATATAACGGGAAGAGGGGTGTACAGAAATTACTCAGCCAAACTGATTCTGAAGGGGAAAAGAATTCTGAACCAACTAAAACTTCTAGGGAAAAATAGTTTCAACAAGGTCTTTGTGGGGAAAACACTGTGGGAGAGGGTGGGTTTACCAAGTATAACGTATGGCACGGACGTGATTCCATTAAACCAAACCGTTATTAAGAAGTTGGAAAGTACTCAGAATGATGCCGGCAGATGGATAACAGGGTCGAGTAATGCTGCAGCTTTGGAAGCAGTAAGGGGGGAGCTTGGGTGGATGAAAATCAAGGACAGGGTAGATTTGGGAAAACTGTGTTACTTTAACTACTTGAGAAACCTGCCTGACAACCGGTGGTGCAAATTGATGCTCGATACCATTTGAAATTCTAATATAGAAACGGGGTGGTCAAAACATGTGAGGGAATTAATGGACAACTACTCTATAGAGGTCACAAACATAGAAGTAGGAATGAAAGAAGGCAAAAGGTTTGTCAAAGAGAGAGTCATGGAAGATTGCAATCGAAACTGGCGAGCAGGGGTTAGCGTGAAAAGATCACTGCAGGAGTTACAATATAAAGAAAAGCCAGCTTTTGAGAAGTACCTAGATGGCACCTTTGGAGGGTCACTGCTGTTCACACTGAGATCAAGATCACTGGAGCTTCGGGGAAAAATTGGGAGAGATGGGGAAAAGGGATGCCAAATGTGCCACTCTGGAGTAGTGGAGACCCTGGAACATTTTCTCTTGGAATGGCCACAGTATATACCTCATAGAATAAAATTTACTGGAAGAATAATGCAGAAGTGGGGTGAAGAAACAAAGGATAGATGGCTGAAGGGGGACACGAGGGAGAGGGTAGGAATGCTTATTGAAGAAATTGAAAAAGAGGAAGTGAGGGACACTATTAAGCAGTTTATATCTGAATGCTGGGAGGAGAGGAGGGGAAGGGGGGTGGGTGCAGGGGGAATGATGGCCTTCTCTTATGAGGACCGCGACAAATCAGCGGCTGGCCAAAGAGTTATTATTACATATGCTTATAAATGTATGTGTGGTCTTCTGAGGGGTGGTCCGCGGTGGTTTCATTTTGTGATTCCCCTTATATTCATATCTCTAACATGTATGCATATACATAAAGGAATCTTCGGTTCCAAATAATACCTTGATAGTAATAATACTTCCGAACCCCAAGTGCAGCTTTGGTGTTTTGCCTATTTTTCTTCTTTTTTTTTTTGAAGTTGCAAATGTATCAAACATTTTTTATCTTTCTCTTTGCTTTCAATTTCCTCTTTCTTTCTTTTATTACTTATCTAATTGCCTCACACAAGTACAACCCAACACATATAATACTGAATAATGCACATCACGCCTTTCAAAATGCGGTCGATAACGGTCTGTCACAGCTAACAATATTGCCGCTGACTACCACCAATACATCACTTGTAGTTAGGTTAACTCATAATAATGGCTATTAATACAGATCAGTACAGGGTAGCAGTGGGGACCTTTTATATTCGAGCATACTCTCACAAAAGCACTAGTCACGTTTTGAAAAATCGAACTTATATTAAATTGCTCAAGTTAGAACGCATCTCTGGCTTGATTTTTAACATCTTAACTACACTTATATGTGACAGGCTCATTCTTTCTGGAGTTATTGAATTGAATCCCGGACCATGAAACTCGAATCCCGATCCGAACGTATCATATGTCCACTTTTTGTCTATCGCCCACTACAATAAACGAGCCGTTCGTCATAAATTACATGAACTGCGAGACTCGTTAGATGAGTATGATATCCTCTGTTTTACTGAAACTCATATTGAAGAGGAATTTGAATCTTCACAGACACCTATTTCTGGGTATCATGGGCCATAAACCGGGATAAAAATCAATACGGTGGCAGTATCGTCGTATATTTTTCTGAATGACTTTATTACAAATCGATCCTAGAACTTCAGTTTGATGATGATGTCTTGTGGTTTGAGGTGGGAACTAGACTGAGAGTACTTCTCTGTTTGACATAAAGATCTCGTGACTTCTGTTGTAGCGATTACTGGGACGTTTTGGAAGATGACGTTGAACAGACGATCTCTATTAACCCATCGATTCTTATAACAGGCGGCCTAAATTGTGATCTTCTAAAACCAAATGGCCGGCTCTAGAACATTATAGCAAAATTAAACCCTGTCAACGTCATAACAGAACCGACACGTATCACACCAGACTGTGAATCACTGGTAGATCCGATTATTGTAAGTGATACTCTCTCTTCTGTTAACCCTTTACCTAACGTAACGGCCAAAACCGGCCAGCGCTATTCTCAAAAATCGCCAATTAATTTTCATTATTTTTTTCAATTTTGTCTCAAAAACATAGGTTATGACCCCTCGTTGGAACGAGCTCGACGAGCTCGTTCCAACGAGGGGTCATAACCTATGTTTTTGAGACAAAAAATGAAAAAATTAGTTATTCAAGAATTATTTTTGCAAGTGTCGTCTGCTTTTCAGGTTAGGTAAAGGGTTAATGCAGGTACTATTGAATTTGGACTGTCTGATCATAGAGCGACGTATAAATGTATTAACGTTAACCGTCCCGTTATTACTTCTGATACCAGAATGATTTGAAATTATAATAGAGGTGACTTTGAAAAGTTTAACAATCTAATTAAGGAATCAGATTGGAAAGCTATTATTGTAGACCAAAATAATCTTAATGACGCGGTCAAATCCTTTAACGGGAAAAATACTTCAAATAGCCGAACAATGCATACCGCGCCATCGTGCACAAATACGTAAAAACGACAAACCTTGGTTTGACAGTAATATAAGACGGACAATTCGACAAGAGACAGAGCTCGTAGAAAAGCTCTTAAATTTGATAGCCCTTCTGTTGGGCAAAATTATAAGTCCCTCAGAAATAGTGTTAATAATATGAAACAAGTTGCGAAAAACGATATTTCGAATCTATAATGTCGAAAGGCTCAAAACCTTAATCAAACATTTTTAAAAAACAGTAGACTCGATAGTAATGATCACAACCTTCCCCAATTTGTTCTAAAGTGTGAAAACAGTCTTTCGTGCATTACGTTTACAGATGAAGACATCATAAACGTTATTAGTTAACTTCCATCGTAAACGGCGCGCGGCCATGATGGAATTGGGCACCGGGTTCTCAAATAGCTAAACCATTGTATATGCTTTTTAAGAAATCACTTCTCAGCAGTTAGTTTCCATCGGACTGGAAACTTGCTAATGTTATCCCAATATATAACAAGCCAAGACCAATACCGGGTCTGGACCTGCGTCGCTGCATGCAATTGATCTGAAAATTAGATACACGATACAACTCACCATTATGAAGCAGCAGACCAAATATAAAATCATTCCCTTTCATAGAACCCAAAAAAACTTTGACGGAAGAAGTGTTTCGGACGGACTGACGGACGGACGGACTGACGGACGGACGGACTGACTGACGGACGGACGGAGTCGAGCGGTTACTAGACCTGCTCTGCCGCTGGCGACGCAGGTAAAAAAGGGCGATAGGTTTGATCCAAATAATTATAGGCCAGTATCCTTACTCTCATGTGTTGACAAAGTAATAGAACGGGTTGTATTCAAATATGTTTACAATTATTTCAAAGAAAACAACTTGTTTTATACCTACCAGTCGAGTTTCCTGCCACAAAATAGTACGGTATTTCAACTTTTAGAAATATATCACAACCTATGTCGAGCCACCGACATCAGGTTTGCAACATGTGGAGTCTTCTGTGACATCTCGAAAGCTTTTGATCGAGTTTGGCACAAAGGAGTTATTTTTAAATTGAAACAATATGGAATTATTGGACCCCTTCTAGCTTGGTTTACAGATTAACTTTCTCATAGAAAATAATATATATCAACGACATAGGGATAACTTTGAATCGTTAGCTAGACATTTTGCCGATGATACTTTCTTAACCCCGAGTGGAAACAATTCATCTACACTGCAAAGTGTCTAAACAGCGATATTATACATTGGTCGAAACAGTGCTTGTCGATTGTAACGCAGCCAAAACCAAGGTAATGTTATTTACACTGAATAATGACTTCCCAAAACTGAACATATTTTTTGATGGTATCCCCCTTGCATTATAATGACGAGCATAACCACATGGGTTTGACTGTACAGTCAAATCTATCATGGTACAAACATATAGATGACATATGCAAACGTTCATATGTTAAACTATCGCAACTCCAAAAACTAAAATATATTATCCATAGGAAAACACTTGATAAAATGTATCTCTCATTTATACTCCCGATCCTTGAGTACGCCAGTCCTGTATGGGTCTGTGCCAGTGCTAATCATCTAAAGAAAATAGATGATATACTCTATGATGCCGCCCGTATTGTTACAGGACTCACCCGATCAGTTCAGAAAAACCGTTTACTTCTGGAAGTAGGATGGCAGAATCTTGATGAAAGACGTTATGTCCAAAAAATGAGTTTTAGTTTATAAGATTGTCAAAGGTCAAGCCACGTCTTATCTAACGAATTTATTGTCATCCACTTTGAATCAAATTACGTCACATAAGCTGCGAAACGCTTCGAATTTCATACCATTTGCAGCGCGTACCGAACTGCTGGAACGCTCTTTTCTACCATTTTGTATTAATAGTTGGTACTCCTATGATTAGCAAACCAGAAATGCTCAGACACTTCAGATTTTCAAATCAATGATAAGCCCTCAATTTTACAAACATCCGGAATACTTTAATGTAGAGAAACGGAAAACAAACATAATTCATAGTCAACTAAGAAATGGATGTAGTGATTTAAATGGGTATAAATACCAAAATCATATTTCTGACTCCTCGAACTGTACATGTGGTAATTACATTGAGGACTCTGAGCACTACTTTTTGAAGTGTAACCAAAACCTTGTGATTAGAAATGAACTTTTACGCAGAACTGTTATGGTTTACCCTCTCTGCCCGTTTCTGATAACGAAACAATTTTTAAAGCCGTGCACATATTTATCAGAGATTCTAAACGTTTCAACTGTTAGCTCAAGGAATTTGAGACTGAGAAGAACGAAAAATTATTATTATTATTATTATTACTATTATTATTTCCTACACGAAGTGACCCTGGCTGTCAGAAATATTATTATTAATCCTGTTGATGGTATGTTCGAATGTGAAGGCAAAAAAGTGTTGTGACCCGGAAGTATGGAGTTGTTACTCAGATTAGGCATGAAATTCAGTATTCGGAATTCAGTACTTGTCGCCCTCTCTCTCTCTCTCTCTCTCTCTCTCTCTCTCTCTCTCTCTCTTTCATTTTTCTCGCTGTTTATCACTATCTTTCTATTTCTCACACTTCTTAGATTATTTACATACATTTATGTAATCTTCAACATTGTTTGTGTATATTGTACATTTATTACTGTTTTTGCCGCATTAGTTTATAAAAGAAGTATTGCTAAGTGTTAAGCACTTCGTTGCCTGAGTTCCAATGTGTTCTATGTGCCAGTAGGCACATAAAACACATTGGAACTCAGGGGACGACTTGTCTTCTGATCCGATTTGCTGTAAGAGAATTTGCAAATAAAATATGTTTAAACTAAACTACGATGAATTTGGTTAGGGTTCAAGTCAAAGTATATGATCGAGTTTGTCAATTCCTCCGCAAAACCATTGTGCTGGCTGACGCAGGTGGGTTAGAAAGATAGCATCAATGCAGTGTACATGTATGTCATATATAGGTTATTGCCTTTTTATACCCATTTCAACTCACCTTCAAGATCCCATTGAATCTAAGTTCCATCCTAATGGTCACCGACAAGTGTTCTAAGGATAGCATAATATTGCTAGATTTTGTTGTATATTGCACATGCTGACATTATTGTGCGAGGGGGCTCCATCCTCTACATCTGTTCAGGTTGGTGAATATAATTGAGCTTGTAAGCTCAATAACCCTGGCTGAGACATTATAAGATATAATTTAGGCCTAGTTCTTTTTTATTTTTTTGTGAATTCTCTCCCTGTTTGTGTTGTTCGAAAAAGTGGAATAGCAAAAACGCATCAGTAATATGACTAAAGCCGGACAGTTTTGTGTTGAGGATTCATTTTAGTGGTTGAACTGGATTGAAGGGGTGGGTCCCTCATGAAAAAGGAAATAAAATGTCCTCCCAAAAATGGGATGGTTTTCATACGGAAAAAAAGTTTTTTTCAGCCCAGTGTAGAGGAATTTTCCACGGACCCCACCCCTGATTCAAATCCATTTTTATTTATCTGATAACCATAGAGTATAACAACCGTTGTATATACTTGAAGTATAAAGGTTTTAATTGTACGCTTATTGCACTTTGTCAAAATCCTCTGATGGTGTCATTTCTTATTTATTTTGCTTCAATAAAGGCAACCTAAAATTTTGCTTCAAAACATTGTAGAAATTACTTGAATGTTAATAGTAATTAGTATGCGGCGACTGCGAACTATTTATAGTCACGGCCTCGATCAAAAGTACTCGCGGAACTGCGCTAATTAATTAAAAAAAAAAACACTTCGTAAAAATTGTAAACAAACGCAAAATTATTTGTTATATTGGGACTACAGCATAAAACACGGAAGAAAACTGGAACTATGTCAAAAAAAGAATAACTCTACTAAAACACCGTTTTGTTACTGTTGATAAAATAGTTGAAATTTATTTTGTTCCAGCGCAGTTACATGATGCAAGAAGTGCAATCGTACTTTAAAATCGCCGTCATCGATTTTCTAATGTAAGGGACACAACTCTATGCGTCTTGTCCTATTTCTTTTGTCTCGAAGACTGGTTTTCTTTGGAGGCCCGTGGGAAGCATATATAAGTCGGGTAGACGCACGAGACGGGTGTCTGTTTGTTATCAGATAAAAACAATAAACATATAGTGTGTTTTTATATCTGTGTTATACAACTCGTTGAAATATGGTTTATTTTTTCTCGGCGAAGCCTCGAAAAAATAAACCATATTTCAACTCGTTGTATAACACAGATATAAAAACACACTATATGTTTATTGTCTATATATACAATAGGAAATTAAATAAAAATAAAAAATTAACAAATTTATACTTTTTATTTCAAATCAATTTTATATATATATTATTCAAAAAAGTAGGGGATATCCAAACTTAAGTTAACTTATTTTAATATATTACTGTAATATATAGTTGCATCTAAGCACTTAATTCTACGAACTGCACCTCAGAAGAAATCAGCAACAGTACTTGTCTTTTTCTTATATATATATATATTATATACAAATAAGAACGAAGAAGAAAAGAAAAATAAATAAATAGGGCAACGCGTTTCGCATTGATCAAATCAATAAAATTCAACATCATTTGACGACAGAAAGAGATAGACGTCTTTCGCTCAACAAGAAGTATGCACGGATGACTATATTGGTTGAAGGGCTGGATCTGACTCTCATCACCGTATCCATGGGTTTGGGTGCTACTGGAATTGGTCTCCTATCGACCGTGGCTACCATTCCAGCCGTGCTGGCGATAGAAGGTGTCGCTCTTGCGACCGGATTCTTTAAAAGATTATCGCGAAGGCTGAGAAACACGAAAAGATCAAAGTTCTGGCCGTCGCGAAAATCAATTCCATAATATCGGCTTTTTCAAAAGATTTCCGATCAGGAGTATCGCTACATTCTCGAAGAAAATGATAAAATCGACGTGTTGAAAGAAGGTATATAAGAATAAAGTATCGCCAGATTCTTAAAGGGGATATGAAAAATAACCTAATAGAATAAATGTCGAGAAGAAGCCAGGAATCTTTTCATAAACTCTTGGGAAAAACATAGATCCAGAACTAATGATAGATATGAAACAAAAATTATGATATTATATAGAAAAAGGACAAAATAATAAATATACATAACCGCACATACGTTTGAATGGGTTAAGAATTATCGCACGAGATTGCTTTGGCCCAGGATATCACAAGAGCTGAAGGCTCCAGTGTAGGGCTGAAACGGTTGGCTCATTTTCGTAACCGACTAACCGAGAGCTATAACCGGATAATATCTGGTTATCCGTGGCCATTATTTCACCGAATATGGGATCAAAACTATAGGAATTGGAAAGCAATATTCTCAAACTATTCCGTAGTGTGTGTATGCAAACAAACATTGTCGAGTACTCGACAACGTTCGTTTGTATACATACTACGGAATAGTTTCTGCGATTACTCAGTTCTCACGGAAACTGCCGATCATTAACGAAGTCTTGAATGCCAAAGTCGAATATTTCTCAATATTTCCAACGCGGTTCCGAGGTGTAATCTATCAGAAAGTAGACTCGGCAGATTTACTTCGTTTTAAACGTGGAATGACGATCACTATCGATATTTCGGATAACCGGTTGACGGTTTTTCTAATCGGTTAGGTTTAGGGGGGTTTGATCATCCCCTACTAGGCGGGTCCTCAGGTGGTGGTTTTTTTAATTAGCAGGTTTGCTCAATTGGGCTGGTTTGCTGCGGAATATATGAATACGCAGCCCCGGACCAAAATGGTTAATCCTGCTTTTGCCATCTTGCAGGCACCTTGTTCTCCCGTGAGGTGCGAACATGACGCTATAAAGGACGGGATCCTGCTGGTTGAGGACTTATAGCCCCGGTTAGGGCAGCTCTTGCTATTTTCACTGAGGTCATCAGACCTCCGTGCAAGTATTGACGGTATAGTCCAATACACCAGTTCGGCCAATACTTTGTGGCGGGGAATGTTGGTCTTTCTGGCCCGGCTTGATCAATCGGAAGCCCAGTGACGTTACGTGGGGCATTTAGTGGTCGCTGAACTAGCCGTTACAATATTTTATTCCCATTCCGTTGTGCAGCAAGCATGGATAAGACTGCCCTAAACAACTCATTTTTCTATTTCACACTATTGCACTGTCTGTATAAAACGTTCGTCTACACTGACATTTCCTCAGGGTACGGCTGGTTGATCGACCACTATTGGATAGCGTGGCATAACGGGTCAATCAGTTAGCATATATGATTCGTCATCAATGTTGGCTGAGTATACTATTTGCGTACTGGCGGTGCCGTCGACTGCAGATCCGTCGACTATGTGCATCCCCTTGTTGGGCTCAGGGTAAGGGTGTCAGCCGCGAGTAGTGAATTTTAAAAACAAAAAAATATTGAAACAAAAACCAAAAAAATAAAAGACTGCATGTTTCGAATTCAAGTTCTGACTCTGATTCAGAAACAACTATTTCAGAACCACAACCAATGAAAACTTGGCCAAAGTTCATTGTAATTACTTCAAAATATGAGACAAAAAAACCTACCTCCATCAATCCCTTTGCTTTGGAAAAATCAATTAAAGGGATTGCTGGAACTGTAAAAGGGGTAAAGAAATTAAGATCTGGCAGCCTACTAGTTGAATGTGCTAATCACACTCAGGCCTTCAACTTACTTAAAGTAACCAAACTTATTGACATGGAAGTTAAGGTGAGCTCTCACGCATCCCTCAATAGCAGCCGAGGAGTTGTAAGAACGCGAGAGCTTGCTGATCTTACTGAGGCTGACATATTAACAGAGTTGACACCTCAGGGAGTGACTGGAGTAAGGCGACTTACCATCAGGAAAAACGAAACAACAATAAATACAAATACATATTTCATGAATTTTAATTCTTCTCAACCACCAAAGTCACTCAAAGTAGGCTATTTGAACATCCGAGTGGATCTATACATACCGAATTCACTTAGATGTTTCAAGTGTCAGAAATATGGGCATGGTAAAGATTCTTGCCGTGGTCAAACAACATGCCACAAGTGTAGCCAACAGCACGATGAGCCATGTACAAATGATATAATTAAATGCATAAATTGTCAGGGCAGTCATATGTCCTCTTCCAAGGATTGCCCTGTATGGAAAAAAGAAAAGGAGATACAAAAAATAAAGTGTGAAAAACAGATTAGCTTTAAGGAAGCCAGAGACAGAGTATCCATAATGCCTGGCATGTCAACATCTATCCCATCTTACGCAACAGCCTTGAAGCGGAAAATACCAACAACATCCACAGATTGTCAGACAGACCTTACATGGCTCACTGGCCCAATACCAGCATTTGTTAACCCCTTCACCCTTGGTCATACCGATATTAACATACCAAAAGCTATACAAACGGAAGAACTGATACCAAACACAAAAGAACCAAAGCAAAACCAAACCAAAGTGGAACGGAGAAAGGAACAAACACAGAAAAAGCTAGGTGGTCAAAATACCAATCAAACTCAACAAATTAAACAAAAACAAAACAAACAGGAAGTAAAAACGAATCAGAGTCAGAGAGCCAGAAATAAAGAACATTCAGACAGAACCCCAAAGAAACTACAAAATGTAGTCACTAGAAATATATTTGAGGGTTGAGAAGCTATGTCAGTTGATGATTGCATCACTGACACATTCGGTGGTCCAAGCCGCCGAAGTTCTTTGCTGGGTAGGTCCTCCAGTGACAAATCTCCTCTAAAATCAAATAGTATTTCCTTAACACCTGACATTCCACCCCATTATGGATAGTACAAACTACCATAATATATTACAGTGGAATTGCCGAGGTTTTAGAGCTAATTTCAATGAACTCGGACTGCTAAGTCAAAAATATCAACATGCGGCTTTTTGTCTGCAGGAAACACTCCTAAAGAAACCAGACAATCAAGACTATTGCGCTTTTAAGGGTTATACAACGTATAACACTTGGGACGAAGCTGATCTTCATGTTCGTGGGACATCTGTCTTAGTTAGAAATGATATTATCCGCAGTCCTGTAAATTTACAAATTTACAGGCTGTGGCGGTACGCCTAACTTTAGACAAAACGATTACTATGTGCTCCATTTACATATCTCCAAACCAAGTTCTGCCGATGTAAGATCTGGAACGACTTGTTGATCAGCTTCCAACACCCTGTATTTTAATGGGTGATTTTAATGCTCTCAGTCCTCTTTGGGGTGCTTCATGCAGCAAAGAGGATATAAAGGGTAAAACCGTCGAAGGGTTCATTACTCAACATGACTTGTGTTTGTTTAATGATGGGTCACATACTTACCTGCATCCTGCATCTGGTTCGTACACGTCAATCGATCTCACAATTACAAGCCCTTCACTTTTTCTGGATTTTTCTTGGAAAGTGGAAGATGACTTGTGTGGAAGTGACCACTTCCCAATTGTTTTGGAGGGTGTTGTTCCTGCAGGGGATGAGAGGTTGCCCCGGTGGAATTTTAAAAAAGCAAACTGGGACACTTTCTCATCGTTGTGTTGCGAGCGACTCACTCAAGATACGTTTGACGCCACTTCTGACCCTGTGGAACATTTCACTGCCACATTACTTGACATTGCAAACACAGTTATCCCTAAAACCTCGGCAAATCCTAAAAGTTTCCATAAACCATGGTTTGATATGGATTGTAAACAGGCTATCCATAAACGTAAAAAAGTTGAACGCGATTTTAACAAGTCACCAACGACGAATAATTTGGATAAATTATGTATTAGTCGGGCTCAAACCCGACGGCTCATTAAACAAAAGAAGAAAACTTCCTGGCAAAATTATGTTTCAAAATTAAATCAAAATACCGCCATCAAAAAAGTCTGGAAAATGGTTAAAAAAATTAAAGGTAAAGAAACAAAATCTACTGTACAACACCTTGAACAAAATAATATTAAAATAACATCTAAAAAAGACATTTCGAACACTTTGGCTTCCACCTTTTCTAAGAACTCTTCTTCTGAAAATTGCACTCCACAGTTTGTCCAGGTTAAAAATAAACAGGAGAAACACAAATTCAACTTTCAATCTGATAATCATGAAAATTATAATGAACCGTTTTCAATTGATGAGCTGTCAGCGTCGTTGAGTAAAGCAAAAGATACAGCCACTGGTCCTGATGAAATCCATTACCAAATTTTAAAACATTTGCCGCCTTCATCGCTCCAACTTTTGCTTTCTATATTTAATGATATATGGGTGACTGGCCAGTTTCCATCTTCCTGGCGTAAAGCAACAGTCATTCCCATCCCCAAGCCTGACAAGGACCACTGCAATCCAACCAACTACAGACCAATAGCACTCACGAGTTGCCTCTGTAAAACCATGGAAAGGATGATCAATGATCGGCTTGTTTGGTTTCTGGAATCGAACAGTCTGGTGGCGGATGTTCAGTGTGGTTTCAGAAACCAGAGGAGCACTATCGATCATTTGGTCCGCCTTGAAACGTTCATAAGAAATGCCTTCGCCAGAAGGGAGCACGTGGTCGCCGTGTTCTTTGATCTGGAGAAGGCATATGACACTACGTGGAAGTATGGGATTTTGGGAGACCTCTACAACATGGGGTTGAGAGGCAGAATGCCACTTCTTATTGAAAATTTTTTGAAGGACCGCAATTTTCAGGTTCGTCTTGGGTCAACATTATCCGACCCTCACGACCAGGAATTGGGGGTACCTCAGGGTAGTATTCTATGTGTTACCCTTTTTTCAACAAAGATCAACAGTATTGTTACGACTATTGAAAAAAATGTTGACTCTTCACTGTATGTGGATGATTTCCTCATTTGCTATAGTAGCAAGAATATGCCTGCTATTGAGCTCAAACTTCAGCTGTCTTTGACTAAGATTCAGAACTGGGCTACAGAAAACGGTTTTAAGTTTTCTAAATGTAAAACGAATTGTGTTCATTTCTGTAAACTCCGGAAACACCACCTTGACCCGGAGTTATTTTTAGATGGAACTCCTATTAGAGTTGTAAAGGAAATGAAATTCCTTGGCTTGTTGTTTGATGAGAAACTCAGTTTTAGGTCTCACATCAAACAACTCAAGGTTAAATGCAAGAAAGCACTTAATCTTCTTAAGGTTGTTGGCAGCACTGACTAGGGTGCTGACCAAAATACTTTGCTCCATCTGTATAGAGCTTTTGTACGGTCAAAGTTGGATTATGGTTGTATGGTTTATGGTTCGGCTAGGAAATCCCATCTGAAACCTCTTGATGCCATCCATAATAGTGGTGTCAGGATTAGTCTTGGTGCGTTTCGTACGTCACCTATAGACTCTCTTCTTGTCGAGGCAGGTGATCCTTCTCTAGAGAAGCGTCGAGTCAAACTCTCTTTACAATATGTTTCTAAATTATCTGCGAATCCTTCAAACCCTGCTTACCTTTGTGTTTTTAAACCGCAAAATAAACTGTTTTTTGACAAAAATCCAAACCAGGTTCCTCCATTGGGACTCAGAATCTAACCCCATATGAAGACCGCTGGTGTTGCTCCTGATTCTGTGGCAGAGAACTGTAAACCAGATATACCCCCTTGGCGTCTGTCAAAACCCAAGGTTATTTTAGATCTGGCCTCTTCTAAAAAGGCAAACACAAATTCTTTGCAATTTAAGCAAGCGTATGCCGAGATTAAGTCTCACTATAGAGCATACACTGCGTTCTATACAGATGGATCCAAGGATAATGATAGAGTGTCATCTGCTGTTGTTAGTGGTGATCAGACCACCTCAACCAGGATACCTGATACGAGTTCCATTTTTACAGCTGAGGTAAAAGCTATTGACCTTGCGCTCGATGAGATTGAGGCTGAAGAGGAATGGAAGTCCATTATCGTCTCAGATTCTCTTTCTTGTTTACAGGCTCTTCTCAACCCCAGGTTCAAGAACCCTCTAAATCTTGTCACTTCGTGAACGACTTACTGTAATGAAGTCTGACCAATATGATATTGTGTTTTGCTGGTTACCTGGACACGTTGGTATTGCTGGTAACACCAGGGCAGACAGTACAGCGAAACAGGCTCTGAGTAAGCCAATCACTGATTTTCCAATTCCTTACAGTGATTACAAGCCACTTATTTCTAAATACATCCGGTCTTTGTGGCAGTCGGAATGGGATGGAGCTACCAATAACAAGCTCCACCGATTCCGACCAACTGTGTCTGATTATTATCCTCTTTCTCATCTTTGTCGAAAAGATCACGTTATCCTTACACGATGTCATATTGGTCATACCAGACTCACTCATAGTTTCTTATTAGAGGGCACTCTGCGACCTGAATGTGTTCCTTGTGAGCAGGGGCTGACAGTGGAACACATTCTTTTAGATTGTACAGATTTCGATCACGTTAGGCGGCAGTTTTTCACTGTGGAGTCTCTTAGAGACCTTTTTTACACTACCAGTCCGCGCAAGCTTTTGTCTTTTCTAAAAGAAATCAACCTTTTTAGCAAGTTTTAGAGCTTTGTCTTTTAATCTTCCCATCATGATTTGGTATCAATAGGCTGATTTGTATTACATTTGTTGTTCTTCTTTCATTATGAATATACATTTTCACATTTTCATTGAATTATCGTTCATCTATCACAATTTTTTTTTTTTTCTTCTTTTTAAAAAGCAGTCTTGACCATTACCTTTTAACTCATTTTCATGACTTTCTCGCCACGATATGGCCTTTGTTGCCGATGTGGCGTTAAGCACTAATAAATAAATCGGTTAGGTAGATAACCGGTTCCAAACCGATTATCCGGTTAATCATTTTAGTACTACTCTAGTGATATCCTGGACGAAAGCAATCGAGCGCGATAATTCTTCAACCCATTCAAACGTGTATGTGGTTCTGTATTTATCACACACCCTCCCATTTTACAACCAGTCGACACGAAAATTGAACTAAAAGCACTTTTCAACGGAATAATTTCCAAGTTTCCTTCGTTTTCAACAAGACATCACTGGTAAGTGGTGGGGTACCAACCTTAATCTGCTTAAAGCTTAAGGCATTCAATTGATCGAAACTAACTGACACCGATCAGTGTCACGATCACGATGATCGAACTTCAAATATTGACTAAACTGTGGGGAATAAAACAAAGAAGTTTTTAAAATAGCTAATAAATGGAGCACACTCCATAACTATATGACCAGTTGTGAAAAGTATTTGTCAAGGAATAAGTAGTCAGAATCACTGTTGAGCAACTACTTCTTGACACTGCATGCTTTTCCGAGGGATGTTTACGTGCTTTGGGAGCAAATATCCCGGTGTTCTGTCCCAAAAGGCTCAAAACACAACGGTAGTAAGAACCAGACCTTGTGTGTTCATGAACAGCGAAGAACGACACCACCATAGACGTCACAAACCTGGTTATAATATCAAGGAGCCGTTATAACTCACGATTTTCCAATAATGTCAGCAAATTAGACGAGTCTAGATGTGAAAACCGGAAATCCATCGCATCGATTGCATTTTTTTCCAATTATAAACTGCAACTGCTCGCCGAAACAGTGAATATATAAACCCCTCGTTCAATTTTCAATTTTCCAAAAAATTCTTACAAGAAAAATGTATTATTGTTTTGAGAAAGCCAGGGAATCGGGGAAATCGAGGAAAAGTAGAACGATTCAGGTGCTTCCTGAGTGCATCTTGGCAATTCCGATGCTCTCCCAAGGAAAATACACTGATATTTGAACGAAACAAGCAATTGTGAGGCGCAATCCTCGTCTAATTTGTTAGTTTTTAAAATGCAATTTGTTTAGCGACATTGTTGAAGACCTACAATTCTATTTTCAAGCAGATACATTTCTTTGAAAGCCATTATCTTGATTTATAGAGCAGGAATCAAATTTAAACTGGCGTTTGGCTAAAGCTGTCAGTATTTTCTTTACAGAAGTCATTCCGCCGAGGACCGAAAAGCCTAAGACGGGAGGGTTTCTGTAAGCGATTCAACGAAAGTAGTAGGACAAGTGGTTTTGAACCCCCATTTGCATGTTATAACTTATATGCTGTGTTTTGCGTTACGGCGTAGATTTGCGTCAGTTCCTAGCTTGAATTCACTAAAGGTACACTGCAAAAAATATAGGTTCTCTTTAGAACGAAAACTGGTTCTAATCTTGTCCCTGAGATGGAACCACTTCTGTTTAAACAGTATTTATTTCAAATCAAATACATTTACCAAGATTAGCATTCAATTTTAACAGAATATTACACGAACTGAAGTAGATTCAACTTTAAACTTGGAGCTTATTCAACGCAGTCGCCAAACATTTTGAAACAAAAGAGATATGAACAGTTGGCATATCGAACCAGTTTTGGTTCTGTGTAGAACCAAAACTGGTTCGATATGCCAACTGTTCATATCTCCTTTGCTTAATCATGATTTGAGACAACCTCGTATAAGCTCTAAACTTACGACTGAAACCCCCTCAGTTTATGTTTCATTCTGTCAATATTTAATGTTAATCTTTATAAATTTATTTGATTTGAAATAAATACTGTTTAAACAGAACTGGTTCCATCTCAGGGACAAGATTAGAACCAGTTTTGGTTCTAAAGAGAACCTATATTTTTGCAGTGTAAGATACAAAATGACGTTCTGATCAATATATATCATAGTATCCATATTCACGACCAACTTTATATTTTAACTATTTTTCATGAGTTTGGTATCAAATCAGTAGCCATGTCTAGATTTCATGCCAAACGCAACAAAATGTGAAGCAAGTGTATCTGTGTGTGTGTGTGGTTGATGGGGGTGAACTTACTTCGTGCATCGCCGCAGCAATACCCAAAACATTTTTTCAACATTTCGTGTGATGTCACGAATTTTGGATTTTCAGGAATGTATTTTGCGAGGATCAAGGTAGTTTATGGATATACCACTGGGATTTTAAGCTATGCCTTGGTATAGGTATTACCTAGCGGTGATTCGAAATTGAGTAGCGACCAGACAAAATCTCAAGTGGGTGTATGATTAAAGAGACGAGGGTAATTTGAAATTATTTATCCACTATGTACAAATTTTCGCACTTGTGTTGTTGCATAAATTATCTGGTAATGCAAAAACGCATGTCCAAATTGTTGTAGAACAGATCAGTAATTCCAAGACAACAGCACATACAGACCACATAAGTAGAAATGTAACAGATTTTTTTTATTTTGAACGCATTACAGTGAAAATATGAGCAGGAATGCTACAGTCACCCATTCTGTCACTGCATGTGAACAATAACTCCATATCACTGGCCCCCCAAGAATGGGCTCTTTACTCGGGAAGCCAATACGTATTGGGCTTACGAACCTCAAACTGGTCTACCGAGAGGACCAATATCTGATCAGTAAAGTGTTTTAATGATTTTCGAAGCTTTTGTGGGGATTTAATACAATGGCGTATTTCGGGTGAGAGCATAGAGATTTTCGGAGGACTCGAGAGAGAATCGGATCCACTCGAGAGAACCCTGAAATAAAAGCACAGAATGCTTACTTTTGTGCATTTTTGCTTGTTTTTCGTGCTATCAACACATCTCTGTCCTATTTAAGAGTAGCGACGAGATCGAAATCAGAAAGAAACGAAATGTTTACGCAATCTTCAGTTTCCTTGACTTTCTTCCCTTGAAATTTAAACATTTTTCGTGAGAGAACAGGAAATTATTTATCGCCAAAACTCGGGAGAGCACACAAAGTCGTGGATAAGTTCCTCCACAGTGAGAATTTTATTTTTATTTTGTAAATTTTTCACTCGGATCTGATTATTTAAATATCCCGGATGAACGAATATATGTAGTTCTGTACTGAGAAGATGTTAGGCTATAAGTGCATGTGTTTGGGGGGGGGGGGGGGGGGGGGGGCTCGTCATTGCACATGAGCAGTAACTCCTTTTG